>CM032230.1:50512500-51712500 GCA_019009955.1 Riptortus pedestris
ACATTATATTCCTACGTATACGCTGCATTATATATGACAGTCTGCAGATGCTGTATGCTTTACATTATGACAATATAGTTTCCAGAGAGTTTCAAAAACTCATATTTCAAAGGTGGAAGTCAGACTAGTCGAAGAAACGTGACAACAAACTGCGAGAAATCAAAGAAATTACTGAGCTTTGGAATACTGCAAGTAGAAAAAATCCGAAAAGAGGAGGTTGTTCTTCCCCGTGTCCGAATAGGACACACAAAATTATTTATTGAAAGGCTTATTCCACCAACCTGTGATTGTTGTAATATCCATCTTACTGTCTCACATCTTCTCCTTAATTGGAAAAAATACAATTTTACAAGAACAGCTTTGAACCTTTAACCGAGACCTTCTTAGAAGACATCAAAAGACTTTTAGCATTTTTAACAGAAACTCGTTTGTTCCAAGAACCAAAGATCCACCTACCACTAATGGTAACAATAGATGTGGTATATTCTAATAAATCAATAAATATTATTCCAAAGAATATTTTGTATTTTTAATTAATATTTTGAATTTTATAGCTACCTTATTTATCATTAAAATATAAATGCCGTACTATAAAAATGCGAAAAAAATATGTTCAAACATGTAATGTCACTGGTTTAACATTAGAAGAATTTAATATATTTTTGTTTCGTTAATACAAAATAAAGTAATGTTACTAAAAAAAAAGTCAATGTGTAATGTTTTATATAGAAAGATATTGTTTACCATAAAATTATGGGCATTCAATTGTAGTAATTTTACTCGTCACAAACAATAACAAATCTATGAAATAATAATAAAAAAATATCTATTTAAATTTTGAGGATGTGTTATCTTCCATTTTATTCTGAAACAATTAGGAACAGGAGGTATATAAATGTGATGTAAAATGTTTAGAGAATTTCAGTGAACATATGAACTGAGTGCAATATGTTTTTACCGATTTATTGAACTAGTCCTTTAAGTATTTTTTTATAGTTTAATCATTAATTGTCTTTGAAAATATTTGTTTAATTTGTATTGACCAAAAATGTTATATTTTTCCTATTATGTAGTTGTGACTGAAAACAGCGTGGAATAAACGATGTTCATATTAGAAAAATGATCTTTTCTTAAAGTATCCTGATATTTAATTATGTCATGTTTTACAAAATTAATAAGTGTATTTTAAATTTATTTTTGTTGTCAGCATAATGTATGTAGTAATAATTTAAAGGAAGGTCTCTTTGATACGGTCATGCAAGAAGATACGAATCGACCGCTGGGGAAAATAAATGAGTTTTTAAGAAAGACCCAGTTTCATTTCAAGTTTAACTAGTGACATCAAGGACATCAAAATGTTTTTGTTTTACAAATGATTCAAATATAGCAAACGGAATATAAACGAAACCAAAATGATGATGATTGAATTGGTTGCCAATAAGGCATTGTATATCATAGAGGCATTGGTTGTGAATAATCAAAGAGCAGCTGACATGAATGGTTTGCGTGCATGACAAAGCGTCAATGTTGGAATCCGTGCAGTGAGAAGCCCGTCACAGAGAGACTGCCGCTCGGCGCCCAATGTACATTATCATGCACAGACAGCCTCGCTGCTCCCCCATTGTCCCCTATTAAACATTAAATGGGACCATTGAGTGGGGAGTGCCAGGATGTTTTGTGCCTTAGTATCATCTTGCGCCGTTCATGCACTAAGTACCATTCAATGGAATCAAAATGAAATGTGTTTCATATCCATTAAATGTTATCGTAACATAATAGGCTACATTCATTTGTTTACTATATAAACATTTTTCTGATATAAATGTCTTTTACCAAAAAATATTTGATTTTTAATAACACTTGTTACCATATGGTTATTGTATTTACAAGCCCTTCGGCCTTACCCGCTAACGGCTTGTAAATATTTTAAGAGAGGTGCTGGTTCCAGTAAAATTTAGTATGTGTGATTTGATACCGGAAGGACCATGATTAATAAAACAGTCATTACCATTAATAGATATTGAATAATTACAAGATATTCGGCCCGAATCGGACCAAACTATGTATTTCTATGTTGAATAATTTACAAGATATTGTGGGATGGGCGAATGCAGGGCATATATGATTAGAGAGTTAGTAATACATGACTTCAAGGGATACTGTTGATATGATGAAACTGGTCCCTGGATGCTGCTATGGTGTTCTCCCTCTTTTTCTCTCCCTCCATCCTGTTCTCCTCCCTGGGAATGCTCCTTCCTTTACACACTCATGCTGGAAGTTCTAAAGAATTGATGTAGAAGAAAAAGGTAAAACTGCTGCTGCAAAAGGGAGGCTCTACTCCCTCCTCTGCTTCGTCCTAACACACTCAACAGTCTCACACCATCCTTACCCTTTATCTCGTATGCACTTTGAACCCAAGGATCCCTCTCAGGTTGAGATATCAAAGTAGGCTATAGAGGTCAGCACTCTTCAGGGGACTCCTGTTGGTCTAGTTGCTAACAGATGGGCTGGTATATTCTTGCTGGTCTAGTAGCTAAACAGATGGGGCTGGTATAGATTAATTAAGCGCTTCAACTTAAATCTGAACAGAACATTTATTGTTTTTATTCCTTTTGTTAGACATATGGTTTTTTTTTGGTTATATTATTATTAATAAGTTACACTACAAAAATTGTAGTTTTCTGTTGTTTACCATTTTGAATTAAAAGGAATATTCTTGTTATTAAACATGTGCACTTATTTATGAACTTTAAAAATGCCGACGAATTAATAATGAAACGACAAAAAGATTTTGAACCAGAATTAAGAAGAAAGGAAGTTAACTAGAATTGCGCTTGAACAAACTGCAGGTGGGGGGGATAGTACGATCTTACCTGGAAATGTGGAAATTCTCAGGATACACTTACCTACTACAACAATAGTCATATATAACATCTCGTCTATTTACAGTGGTGAGGGTGCCTTAAACGTAGGATGAGCTGGTCAACGTGTCTTTTGATGATGCGTCCATCATCTAGTAGAACAGAGTACATTACATTTTCCTTGTTTTCCAGTTTTTACGATATGATGATTGTTTTTTCTTTTGTTAAAATATGTTTTTTTTGTGGTTATATTTTTAATTAAGTTACACTACAAATTTTTTTCATGTTTTTTACATTTTGAATTAAAAGGATGGTGAACTTTATTTGATGAAATTAATAATGTCAATTAAAATTCTTTACAAAATTATTTGGAATTAAATTTATATTTATAAACTGGCATTCGTTGAAGAATTAGGGCTAATTAATAAAATCATCAATTTATATAATTATATAATAATTTAGTTTTCATTAATAATCTTATTACAACTCTAAATATGTACAATTTTTTTACAACTCTGTAGACATACATTATTTTATTTGTTGGCATGCATAATTTATTAAAGGATGACAAGCTCTTTATAAATCATGAGATAACTTGTCCCAACTTAAAATAGACAAAGTACCAGATCACATATTATTTTTGAACCGATATTTATGGCAAATATTTAGTAATTTTATTTTAATATTTGAATATTTTTGAAAGTATTTCTTTTGTGGATAAAAATCATCCGTCATTCAGAATGTTTTTTTAGTTTATTTATAGAAACCAAGAGTATTTTTTAATAGAATTTGATACATTGGGACAGAGCGATAAAGAGTTTTACGCCTGAAACTGGAAAAGCTTTTCTCGAAATATTTATGTTTGTAATTGTGGACTTGGAGCATATTCTTGTATCTTGTTTTTATGAATTATTTGTTATGCTATTTTTTTGTAAAACAACATCATGTTTTGTTTCACAAACAAAATTGTTAAATACATATATTATTAAGGGAAAAGTCATTAATAAGCCATTGCAACTCACTGAGTACTGCTATAATTTCTAACAGTAAGTGACCATTCGACAAGCGATTGGTTAGTGAAAAATCCCTATTTCGACTGATAATGAGGTGCAAGGTTTCAATCCAGTCTTATTGGGTTAGGTTTTTTTTCGCCGGCCTTCGTAAAAACCTTCATTATTTCAGAAACCGTCCAGCTCAATGACATTCCTGCAGATAGTTCCACACGATAGTACGAAGTCAAGCAATAAATGAATCGATCGGAAGTAAAATATAATAAAAATCATTTAAAACGGGAGCTTAAAAACACAATTCCAAAATTTCATAACTCACCCAATCCATGAATAAATATTAACTGACCAAGATTTATTTGCAGCAAATATCCCCAGAAAGCGCCCGATTCCAGAAACAAAACTTGTATTTGTGAAGAATACAAAGATATATATATATATATTGCCCAGAGGCACACCATAGGGAGGCGCAAAATGCACAATACACAAGAGCATGACCTCATACGACCTTTTATATTTAGAATAGTTTAATTAATTTATTTTTATTACCGAGCATTCCCGTAATTTATTTTAAAACAAATCTATAAATCACACCAGTTCTCTTCATTATTATGCAAAATCTTGTGAGAAAGAAGAATTTTCTTTATTATTTTCTTTGGATTATTTATCTTATATTTTAAGAGGTAGTAGTTGGATAAAAAAAAAAAAAACAGTCTTTCATTTTTAGAGGTTTAAAAATTCAGTATTATTTAAATCAAGTATGTATATGATTTATATGTACACACATGTATATTATTAATCTAACATTTTGTTGTATTTCTAAATTTTCTCAATGCTAAAAATTGAGATAGAAATATGAAAAAAAATAAGTTTAAGTTGTTTTAACATAACTGCATTTATCATTATATTTTTTATAATTTATGTATCGGTTTAAATAGTTAGTCAATTATTATTATTTCATTTTAATTGAAAATTTCTATGAAAATGCTACAATGTTTATTTATTTCTAATCTAATCTGCCGTTGTACTTTCACTGCTTCACTAATTTATTTATTGGTTAATTGTTTAAAGAAAGTCTGAGAGACAGCTCTGTTTTAAATAACATAGCGCAATTAGTTTGAGCGGAAAATACTAGATGTAAAAACGTATGTGTAATTTTTCATGTTGCTGTATGTTAACTTTGCCTTTATCTTCATAGAAAAAGTAATAAATTAGTCATTTAAGGACGTTAATTTCTTTGATGTTCGACGATTTTGCTATTGTATAAGAAACATTAGAAATAAAATATCAACGCCATCATCAAGATAAATTGTTGAAATCTACAGACCGCAGTAGCCTACATTAAATTTACATAAGTCTATTTTTAAATAACTCTTTCCAAAGACATAAACTGTATTTTTGATAGGGAGTAAATTGAAAAATATCATCATATTGTTTCAGTTTGGCTAGTACAACAACAAAACAAGAAAAAGGTAGAAGAAAAATTTAAAATAAATAAATATCTGAGCATAAGAAATGGTTTCTCAATTTTTGTCTCAAAAGGTAATTTATACTTTCACCTTCGCAGCATCAAACATATTCCAATCACATTACTTCAAAATTCTTAAAATAAGTTTTAAAACTGAATGCTGATTCTCATTTATTTACACTATCGATGGAAGTAAGTTCATTGATGGAGTTATTGTCTTAACAATAGTTTAAATAATTATTAATATATGTTTTCATGTAAACCGACACCATAAATTATTGAACTGACCTGATCAACTCACTGCATTTTAATGTCCAAAAATCAATACATGAATACACTTAATGGCTAACACCTGGTGCCCGACACGCAGTCTTGTCTGTTTGAGTTGTAGATCAACACTTTAGATAATGGAGTGATTTTTAATAATTACAAAGGTTTTCATGTATTTACTATTACATGTTTTCAAATCTAGTGGGTATTTAGAATAAGAAAAAAATAATTTTACAAAATATCTGAAGTATGCTCATTTGTAGAATATTTTAATTCTCTATTTTAATATATTACTTCAAATTAGTATGTTTTATTTGAGAGAAAAACGATTTGAAGTCGCAAGTAATGAAATTCTTTTCGTTTAGTTATTTGTTACAATATTTTACTTACTAAATCAACAATCCACTGAGTGATGGCTAATTCTAGTATTATATCCCCCTAAGCCACCCTCTCTGCTAAGTTGAACTATGTTTGTAGTGGTGCATAGCATAAATATTTCAGGGAAGGTTTGAATACCTTGTCTTGGAGACCCGTAGATCATTCTCGGATTCAAATACCTTTAGGATGCTAACACCATTTCTAGAAAGATGTGGGAAATTTTAGGCACATCTGGCAGGAACATGGACCTCTAGGAAGTCTACAATAGCAAGGCCAAGGTTTGGTAAATTTACAATATTGAAAAACAGAAACAGTTTAGGAAATAGGAGTTTAAAAAAAAATACATTATATACCTACGTATACGCTGCATTATATATGACAGTATGCGGATGCTGTATGCTTTACATTATGACGATATAGTTTTCAGAGAGTTTCAAAAACTCATATTTCAAAGGTGCAAGTCAAGACTGGTCGAAGAAACGTGAGAACAAACTGCGACAAATCAAAGAAATTACTCAGCGACAGAATACTGCAAGTAGAAAATATCCGAAAAGAGGAGGTTGTTCTTGCCCGTGTCCGAATAGGACACACAAAATTAACACATACCTAGTTATTTATTGAAAGGCTTGTTCCCCCCAACCTGTGATTGTTGTAATATCCATCTTACTGCCTCACATCTTCTCCTTAATTGTAAAAAATACAATTTTACAAGAACAGATTTGAATCTTTAACCGAACTTAAGAGACTTTCTTAGAAGACATCAAAAGACTTTTTGCATTTTTAACAGAAACTCTTTTGTTCCAAGAACCAAAGATCCACCTACCGCTAATGGTAACAATAGATACGGTATATTCTAATAAATCAATAAATATTATTCCAAAGAATATTTTGTATTTTTATTTAATATTTTGAATTTTATAGCTACCTTATTTATCATTAAAATATAAATGCCGTACTATAAAAATTCGAAAAAATATGTTCAAACATGTAATGTCACTGGTTTAACATTAGAAGAATTTAATATATTTTTTTTCTTTTTAGAAATTCATATATTTTTCTTGAGTTTGCTTCAAGGATTAGAATCTTCTTTTCTTTCTTCCCTGTTGTTTCGTTAATACAAAATAAAGTAATGTTACTAAAAAAAAATGTCAATGTGTAATGTTTTATACAGAAAGATATTGTTTACCATATGTATTTTATGGGCATTCAATTGTAGTAATTTTACTCGTCACAAACAATAACAAATCTAAGAAATAATAATAAAAAAATATCTATTTCAATTTTGAGGATATTTTTTTTATAGTGCAGGACCTTACCCCTTTCCAGTAATCGGCATAAATGTGTTATCTTCCATTTTATTCTGAAACAATTAGGAACAGGAGGTATATAAATGTGATTCAAATTTTTAGAGAATTTCAGTGAACATATGAAGTGAGTGTACTATGTTTTTACCAATTTATTGAACTAGTCCATTAAGTATTTTTTATAGTTTAATCATTAATTGCCTTTGAAAATATTAGTTTAATTTTTATTGACCAAAAATGTTATATTTTTCCTATTATGTAGTTGTGACTGAAAACAGCGTGGAATAAACGATGTTCTATTAGAAAAATGATCTTTTCTTAAAGTATCCTGATATTTAATTATGTCATGTTTTACAAAATTAATAAGTGTATTTTAAATTTATTTTGTTGTATGAATTTGTAGTAGTAATAATTTTAGGAAGGTCTCTTGATAAGGAGCATGCAAGAGATCGAATCGACCGTTGGGGAAAATAAATGAGTTTCTAAGAAAGACCCAGTTTCATTTATAGTTTAACTAGTGATATCAAGGACATATTTTGTTTTTGTTTAACAATGAATTAATTATAGTAAACGGAATATAAGGAAAAGCAAAATGATTATGATGGAATGGGTTGCCAATAAGGCATTGTATATCATAGAGGCATTGGTTGTGAATATTCAAGAGCAGCTGACATGAATGGTTTGCGTGCATGACAAAGCGTCAATGTTGGAATCAGTGCAGTGAGAAGCCGGTCACAAGAGACTGCCGCTCGGCCCAATGTACATTTCATGCAAGACTGCCTCCTCTCCCCCATTGTCCTATTAAACATTAAATGGACCATTGATTGGGGAGTGCCGGGATGTGTTGCGGCCTTAGTATCATCTTGCGCCGTTCATGCGCTAATACCATTCAATGGAATCAAATGAAATGTGTTTCATTCCAATAAATGTTATCGTAACATAATAGGCTACATCATTAGTTTATATATAAACATTTTTCTGATATTATGTCTGTTACAAATGAATATTGTTTTACACTTGTTAACATATGGTTATTGTTTTTCTTTTGTTAACATATGGTTTTTGTGGTTATATTATTATTAATTTACACTACAAATTGTTTTCTGTTGTTTACATTTTGAATTAAAAGGAATATTCTTGTTATTAATATGTGCACTTATTTATGAAATTAATAATGGCGACGAGTAAAATGATACGACAAAAAGATTTTGACCAGAATTTAAAGAAAAGGAAGTTAACTAGAATTGCGCTTGAACAAACTAAAAGACGATCTACCTAAATGTGGAAATTCTCAGGATACACTTACCTACTACAACAATAGTCATATATAACATCTCGTCTATTTACAGTGGTGAGGTGCCTTACGTAGGATGAGCTGGTCAACGTGTCTTTTGATGATGCGTCCATCATCTAGTACAACAGAGTACATTACATTTCCTTGTTTTCCAGTTTTTAACATATGATTATTGTTTTTCTTTTGTTAAAATATGTGTTTTTTTGGTTATATTATTATTAAGTTACACTACAATTTTTTTTCTGTTTTTTTCATTTTGAATTAAAAGGGTGTGCATTTATTAATGAAATTATTAATGTCAATTAAATTCTTTACAAATTATTGGAATTAAATTTATATTTATAAAATGCATTCGTTGAAGAATTAGGGCAAATTATATAAAATTCATCAATTTATATAATTATATAATAATTTAGTTTCATTAATAATCTTATTACAACTCTAAATATGTACAATTTTTTTACAACTCTGAGACATACATTATTTTATTTGTTGGCATGCAAATTTATTAAAGGATGACAAGCTTTATAAATGATGAGAAACTTGCCCCATCTTAAATAGACGATGTACCTGATAACATATTATTTTTGACCGATATTTATGGCAAATATTTAGTAATTTTATTTAATAATTGAATATTTTTGAAAGTACTTCTTTTGTGGATAAAAACATCCGTCATTCAGAATGTTTTTTAGTTTATTTTAGAAACAAAGAGTATATTTTAATAGATTTGATACATTTGGACAGAGCGATAAAGAGTTTTACGCCTGAAACTGATAAGCTTTTCTCGAAATATTTATTTGTAATTGTGGACTTGGAGCATATTCTTGTATCTTGTTTTATGATTATGTGCCATGCTATTTTTGTAAAAAAACACCATGTTTTGTTTTACAAACAAAATTGTTAAATACATATATATTTAGGGAAAAGTCATTATTAAGCCATTGCACTCACTGAGTACTGCTATAATTTCTAACAATAAGTGACCATTCGACAAGCGATTGGTTAGTGAAAATCCTATTTTCACTGATAATGAGGTGCAAGGTTTCAATCCAGTCTTATTCGGTTAGGTTTTTCGCCGGCCTTCGTAAAAACATTCAGTATTTCAGAAACCATCCAGCTCAATGACATCCTGCAGATAGTTCCACACGATAGTACTAAGTCAAGCAATAAATCGGAAGTAAAATATAATAAAACCATTTAAAACGGGAGCTAAAAAACACAATTCAAAATTTCATAACTCACTCATCCATGAATAAATATTAACTGACCAAGATTATTTGCAGCAATATCCCCAGAAAGCGCCAATTCCAGAAAAAAACTTGTATTTGTGAAGAATACAAAGATGTCGGTAGTATTTAATAGTTCACAATAAGAATCTTTCTAAGAACCTTTAACGACAAAAATTAAAAGTGGTAAAATCCATGCTTATGAAATACAAGATTTTAAAGAACTCATAAAATAATTAAAAACAAAAAAATATTTGTTTTCAATATTTATCGTTTTTAGAAATTAATGACATACTATTTTTAGAATATTTCTTAGTTATTTCATTATTTATTGGAACAATCTCACTATCAGAATAAATGGGCACCTCCTCATCAGCTGATTTCTAATGCATTAACCTTAAAAATTTAAACGCCAACAATTATTGACTTTGTATGAATGAGTTTTGGAAATTAACATTTTATAAGTAGCAAAATATACGTCAGTTATCGATCAAAATTGATTGGAAGGTCAAAAGGCATAACCGTAAATATTTCTCACATATTGGGAGTTGGCACATGTGGCTTATTGGTTTGATGGCATTGGTGCAAGGGAGGGAAGGTCCCTGTGTCACGTAAACAGCTGTTTCCTTTTATTGATGCTTGCCGCTTCTTGGAATATTCAAGGAGAGTCCTAGAACCTTCCAATTCAGCCACCAGGGGGTCCCACCTCATGTTCCTTTTAATATTTTTTGGGCAGCCTGTTGGTTACTATTTTCTTGATGTGAGTTAATTGTTGATGCACTAATTTCTTTGGCCTCTTCAATCCTATTTTTAAATTTGGAAAAATTAATGGCTATTTAACTTCAGGTGAGAGACGCGCTTCGGGAATGCTCAGGGATCCGTAGAATACGCTTTGAAACAGGTACGTTGAGCGGTTGGTGTATGCATACCTTCCCGTTCAAAGGTACGAAGCTGTGAATACAATATGGTAGCCATATTCAAAGCGTGCACCGCTGAACCGAAGGGTTCCGCGAAACCGCTATGGGGCTCCGTTAGAATTTAGAAAAAAATTCAAAACCCCTCTCTCTGGTCGACTGTTCCTGGATACGTGCGCTAGCACTCTTTGACGTGACGTATCATGAGGCACAGCTGAATTTAGTCGCCGCCGCCGATAGTAAACTACTTGTGTGCGCCCTTTGTTTAAAGCCGCTTTTTATTGAACCGTCCTATTTCTTCTCCCTGCATTTATTAGTAACCTCCAGTTTGATCTTCCAATTTTTTTATTTAGTCCCTTTTTTTATCTCCCTACTTTTTACAGTAGCCTCCAATTTGTTCTTCCTATTTTTGGCTATAGCCTAATATTTGTTCTCCATACTTCTTGTAGTAGTCTCCTATTTTCTCTCTCTACATTTTGTAGTAGCCCTTTATTAGTTCTTTCTACTGTTTGTTTTAGTCCCCTATTTGTTCTTTCTAATTTTTGTTGTAACCCTCTATTAGTTCTTCCTAATATTTGTTGTAGTCTCCTATTTGTTCTTCCTAATTTTTGTTGTACCCCTCTATTAGTTCTTCCTACTTTTTGTTGTAGTCTCCTATTTGTTCTTCCTACTTTTTGTTGTAGTCCCCTATTTGTTCTCTCTCCTTTTTGTAGTCCTCTCCTATTTATTCGTCCTACTCTTAACAATAGCCTCTAATTTGTTCTTCCTACTTTTTGTAGTAGTCTCCAATTAGTTTTTTCTACTGTTTGTTTTAGTCGCCTATTTGTTCTTACTAATTTTTGTTGTAGCCCTCTATTAGTTCTTCCTATTTGTTCTTCCTAAGTGTTGAAGTAGCCCTCTATTAGTTCTTCCTACTTTTTGTTGTAGTCTACTATTTGTTCATTCTACTTTTTGCTGTGGCCTCTTATTTATTCTCCCTACTATTTGTTGTAATATCCTATTTGTTTTCCATTCCTTTTATAGGAGCCTCCAATCTGAACTTCCTATTGTTTGTTACAGCCTACTTTTTGTTCTTCCTGCTTTTTGTAGTAGTCTCCTACGAGTTATCCTTGCTTTTTGTAGTATCCTCCTATTTGATCTCTCTACTTTTTTGTAGTCCTCTCCTCTTTATTCGTCCTACTTTTTATAGTAGCCTCTAATTGGTTCTTCCTGCTTTTTGTAGTACCCTCCTATTTGTTCTCTCTACTTTTTGTAGTACCCTCCTATTTGATCTTACTACTTTTTGTTGTAGTGCCCTAATAGTTCTCCCTACTTTTTATAGTAGCCTTCAATTTGTTCTTCCTATTTTTTGTTGTAGCCTACTATTTGTTCATTCTACTTTTTGCAGTGGCTTCCTATTTATTCTCCCTACTATTTGTTGTAATATCCTTTTTGTTTTCCATTCCTTTTATAGGAGCCTCCAATCTGAACTTCCTATTGTTTGTTACCGCCTACTTTTTGTTCTTTCTGCTTTTTGTAGTAGTCTCCTACGAGTTATCCCTGCTTTTTGTAGTATCCTCCTATTTGATCTCTCTACTTTTTGTAGTCCTTCCCTATTTATTCGTCCTACTTTTTATAGTAGCCTCTAATTGGTTCTTCCTACATTTTTGTAGGTGCCTCCTATTTGTTCTCCCTAATTTTTGTAGTAGTCTCCCTACTTTGTGTGGTAGTCCCCCTACTTTTTGTAGTAGCCTCCTATTTGTTCTCCCTAATTTTTGTAGTAGCCTCCTATTTGTTCTCCCTAATTTTTGCAGTAGCCTCCCTACTTAGTGTGGTAGTCACCCTACTTTTTGTAGTAGCCTCCTATTTGTTCTCCCTAATTTTTGTAGTAGCCACCTATTTGTTCTCCCTAATTTTTGTAGTAGCCACCTATTTGTTCTCCCTAATTTTTGTAGTAGCCACCTATTTGTTCTCCCTAATTTTTGCAGTAGCCTCCCTACTTAGTGTGGTAGTCACCCTACTTTTTGTAGTAGCCTCCTATTTATTCTCCCTACTTTTTGCAGTAACCTCCTAGTTGGTCTCCTTAATTTTTATAGAATGCTCCTATTTCTTCTCCGTTCTTTTTGTAGTGGCCTCCTACTTGTTCTCTCTACTTTTTGTAGTATCCTCGTGTTTCCTCTTCCTACCTGCTTTTGCAACCTCTCATTTGTTCTTCCTATTTTTTTTTTTTTACAATCTATATAATGTGCAGAATACAATAACATATACAACATTTTTATGGTTGATAGTGACGCTAAATATGATAATGATTGCTGAAATATATATAAAGGTGGAAACTTTAAATTAGTATACAATAAATTAGGTTAATCATTTTAAACTCTTATCCCATGATATATCTTCAATCAAGGTGAAAACATACTAAACATTTTATTTCTGTAAAAGGGTTAAACTTTTTTAAGAGCCACTTTCACAATAAAAGTATTAGGCAAACTTTTATTGAGAAAACCCTCTGTATTTAAGCTCATTAAAACTTCGAAAATAAGATTTTCCCCAAAAGTTTAAAACTTATACGATGACAGTCGTCAAACAATTCACAGTGGATTAAGAAACACACGTGCTATTCACAGTTATACAATTTATTTAAAAGTACCTATATATATCTCTTAATGGGGAAGTACAGAATTTGAGCACGAACCCTAAGGCGTAATAGGATAAGTATAATTTAGAATATCATAACGAACATTCAAGTATCTTTTAAACTAAACTGAGAATGTTTAGGACAAATGTGTCAAGTGCCTATTATATACAATTCTATATATTATTATTATTATTTATTAACGTCCACTTTTTGCAACTCAGGCTAATTGGGACGGGTTGTCTACAGGTTACCACCCTTTTCTAGCCAGGGTGGGACTTAGGATGTTATTTAATGAATTTCGTCACTAAATAATTTCCTTTGCCCAGGCGAGAATCGAACTATATAGGAACATTATTTTGAATAAATTAATGTATACACAAAGCGAGATTTGTTGGGAATTTAACCTTTCGTAATTTAATTATTGAATGGAATTTTTGTGTAGATCCATTTATTGGTCAACTTATATTCAAAACACGACAAACCTCTTTGGTAGATTTGTACAAATGTTTTACATTATTTAGCTTCTTCTGTTATTTAAAATTCAATTCACAAAACATCAATTTAAATGAATTTTCCCATTCGTTTATTAATTACTTGTACAGCAGACCCTGGATCTTGAGTGCTAGTTACACTAAATACTTTGCAGATTTTATTTAATCATTTCATAGTTAAAGTGATTTGATATAAAATTTACTCTTGATGATATGATATGATATATATATATATATATATATATATATATATATATATATCTTAATATATATAAATCTCCTGTCACGATGTTTGTCCGCGATGGACTCCTAAACTACTTAACCGATTTTAAATTAAATTGGCACACCGTGAGCAGTCTGGTCCAACTTGAGAGATAGGCTATATTAATTTTCTCTGAGACGAACAGGAGTGGGGGTTATAAGGGAGCCCTGAAATTAAAAATATTGATATTTCGTTTTCTATTGGTTTTTTCGCAAATATGCACATAACAAAAGTTGTTTATTTTGTTATTTAGAGTAACTTTTGTCATAAACACTTTCATCGTATTCCGAAGTTTAAATGAGTTATGCGCTTATGACTATAGCGGGAGTCAACAATATTATTTGGGACAAAAGACCCAACCGAAATAAATAAAACTCGGTATGTGTAATAGCACTAACGCTCTCATTATAAGAAGCCATACCAACATTTCTAGGGACGGGAAGGAGTGGGGGATTTAAGGGAAGCCAACAATTAAAAATAGCGATATTTCGTTTCCTATTGGGTTATCGGCAAATATGAAAATAACAAAAGTTGTTTATTTTGCTATTTTGAGTAACTTTTGTTATATACACTTTTTTCGTATAGCGAATTATAAACGAGATATACGCTAAAAATTATAGCGGAAGTGAAAAATTTTATTTGGCACAAAAGACTCAACCGAACTAAATAAAACACTTAGTATGTGTATTAGCACTAACGCCTTCCTTATAAAAAACCATACTATTTCTAGGGACAGGCAGGAGTGAGGTTATAAGGGAGGCCTGAAATTAATAATAGTGATATTTCGTTTCCGAGTGTAGTTTAGGCAAATATGCACATAACAAAAGTTGTTTATTTTGTCATTTAGATAAATTTGATCAAGAATTCTTTTCAATATGAACTACCAGGTACCTCACAGGGAAAAATTAATTCAAATGTACCTATGTTAATATTTAGTCCTTAATAATTCAAATCTATGCTTAATGCACAGGAAGCGGGAAATATGACAATATGGAGGACAGTGAAGTCTTACATAAAAAATTAATTTTATTATTAACAAATCCACAGAAACGACGGGTATTAACCCTAAACACTGGGACGGGTAAATGTCAAAATATGGGGCAAAATAAAGCCTTGCCAAAAAAATACCAGCAACAGTCAGCCTCAAATGAATTCCCGAGCGAAGCCGGGTATCTGAGCTAGTATATATATATATATATATATATATATATATATATATCTATATATATATATATATATATATATTGGGAACATTGGTTCTCACAGACAGAAACTATTTTCAAGATCAAATTAACGACTTACTAAAATATACTTCGTATTTTGTGTCTATCGATCCTACCCAGGAGACGACGACAATGAGGTTCATTCAAATTTATATATATATTTGTCTGTTAACGCTCTAGCGGTCGCAATTTTTGTTTGATCGTTACCAAACTCGATATTTAAACGTTTTATGCAAAAAGACAGATTAAGTTCGTTAATAGCTGAAATCGGACCAGAGGGAGGGAGGGGGGTTTAGAGGGGGATTTTCGAAAATTCTCCGTTATTATGCGTCGGATCAAAACCTTGTATAGAACCAATCTTATTGTAAATTAAATTTACTACAAATATTGTTCTATACATTTATTCTCTATCTTGAATATTAACCGAGATATTTGCATTTTTATTAAATGCCAAAAGCTAGTTCGGCCCTTTGCCGTAACTGTTCGGCTCTAGTATGGAAATTTCTCTATTGTATAACTTTACGTGGGAAATCTGCTCAGTTTACGCAGCCCCAGCGTGACGGACTTTTTACTACTCTTTCTAAACACGTTAGATAATATCTGCATGCTTACACATGTTTTAAATGCGGGCCGTTCAAAACTCTATATATACCGCAATAAGTTTTTGTTACCAAACTCGATATATATGAACGTTTTATGCAAAACTAAAGATCAAGTTCGTTAACGGCTGAAATCCGACAAGTGAGAGTGGGGGTTTAGAGGGGGGGGATTTCGTAAAACCTTAATATCTACGTTATTATCCGTCGGGTCGAAATATTGTATAGACCGATCTCATTGCATGTTATGTAAATGTAGTCATGTACGTTTTTCACTGTTTATTATTAACGGATATATTCAATTTTTTCAGTTTTCGGCCTTCAGTAAACCCCCACTCCTACTCATGTCATACTATCAATAATCTGTTATATAATGAAGCACTTTATGTGAAGCATAAATACCATATATTATCCCCATTGAACATTTACTTTTTGAGATAAAGGCAAATACGTGATGCACGTGGGAAATCTGCTTAATTAACGCAGCTCCTGCGTGGCGGACTTATATTTACTCACAGACTTCCACCACACACATTTCTCTGTGTTCGTGTGTGGTGGGAGGGAGGAGGGATGCATGACGAAGGCAGGGGAAACCACAAGCCACCAGCTACCAGGCCCCCAATTAAGGCTGCCAAATGAAATAAATCGTCAATAACCAAACGACCATTTAAAACGGAACCCACTAACTGTCATGTCCCAATTAGAGGAAACCAATAATTCACCTAACCGTTCATTATCTTTATAATAATTTAGGTTGTAATTATCGCGCGATTATTAATTCATTTAAATAAGGCAGACAATAAATAGATTTGTAACATAAATAAAAAAAGGTTGTTCTAGTGTTAACTAAACCAAGCATCATTAGTGGACTGTTTGCTTGTTCTCATATATTTTATTTCAAATTCCCTTATTCATTTTTTATTAAAAGATCTGATAGCTAGCACAATTTCCAGTGTCAATGTTTGTTCTTACGAAAAAGGGCTAAGGAGCCTGAAAAACCATGTTTGAGGAGAATGTCTTGCCATTATGTCCCTTATATCCTATTATAATTACAAAAATAAGTTGTTTGTTAAATTTTAATAAAGTGGCTTACAGGAAAAAAGCTACGGTTGTGCTTTAAAAAGTAGTATATATTCCTAAAGACTGTCAAGCAGGGACTGGACTGC
This sequence comes from Riptortus pedestris, assembly GCA_019009955.1. Taxonomy (NCBI): domain Eukaryota; kingdom Metazoa; phylum Arthropoda; class Insecta; order Hemiptera; family Alydidae; genus Riptortus; species Riptortus pedestris. Next base: position 50,529,581 of record CM032230.1, read on the forward strand.
GTAAACTAAGCAGATTTCTCACTTTGTTGTATGATACACTTGTGAGTAGGACTCCCTGGTTTACTGAAAGCTGAAAACTGTAAAATACAAATATCTAGGTTAATATTCAAGATACAGAAAATATTAATAGGCCATTCAATTTGCAATACGGTTGGTTCTATATTATTTTTAGATGCGACGTACGTAAAGGTATTTCGAATTTTCGAAATCCCTCTCCCACTCGTCCCGATTTCTGGCATTAACGAAGTTGATCTTTCTTTTTACTTAAAGCGATTAAATAACATGTAACGATCAAACAAAAATTACGACTGCTTGAGCGTTAATGTATATATATATATATATATATATATATATATATATATATATATATATATAATTTTGAACGGCCCTCATATTTTACATAAAACGATTAAATATCGAGTTTGGTAACGATTAAACCAAAATTTCGACAATATATATATATATATATATATATATATATATATATATATATATATATTTGCCTGTTACCGCTCTATATATATAAATTTGAATGGACTGGATTTTCGTCATCTCCTGGGTAGGATCGATAGACATTTGAAGAAATTTTTCGAAAATCGCATTATGAGTACGACCTCAATAGCTGATTTTCCTTAATGGAAGAAAGTAATTGAAAAAGTAAAAAGCATTTTCATGATTTGATTCACTTTTCTTTTTGCAACACTAGCCAACAATAAAGTCATCTGGAAAAAGCATTAGTCACAGAAAATACAACTGCAAAAATTGCTGGACAGTTTACCTTTCAGTCACTTGGATAATAACAGTCATAGCTATCAATATACAGACTACAATTTAAAGTTCATAGGTTACAATATTATCGATGCGTAATATGAAGACCAATGAACTTTGACCTTCTAAGCATTTTAAGCTGTTCTTTTCGAACAGTCATATATTAATCAGGAACTCTCATAAATTCCCGCTTATTAATATTTGAAGTAACAAGAAGACTAAAATAAACTGTTATAACGAACTTCGACGTCAGTTACCTAATGAGACTATTTTAAGATGGAGTTCTTAACCATAATAATAAAACATTGGGGCTCTTAACGTCAACTAGTGTAAGCTATAATGACACCAATTACTGAATATCTCTCAATTTTCGTTATTAATTTCTTTAACGAACTGATCCATTAAAGTTCGCGTGTCATGAACAAATTTTCAATCTCCTCAACCATTAGCTATATTTCAAGAAGAATATTTAGATTCCATCGTTTTTCTCGGTTTTTAGTACTCTGCGCCGCTAAAATAGTTTTTGTTATTATTTGTGCTAAGACATAGCAATTGCATAACTGTTATTAAGATGTTGTCCTGGTTTTCAACATTTAAAATTGTTTGGAAAGCCATCTATCCCCGAGGTTGTCGTGTACCACATTTGGTTCCAACATAACCTACATCTTCTTAAGTTGGTAGAAGTTACTGTAGTTCCAAGGTGTTCTTTGGGAACATTGTTGTTCTCACATACAGAAACTATTTTCAAGATCAAGTTAACGACTTACTAAATTATACTTCGTATTGTCTTGGTTTACAACCTGACCTCTTTATTTTGTATAAAATCAATCCTTTATTCCTTGCAAGAACATAACTCCAAATAATAATAATATTCATCTAATAAAGATTTATTAAATTATACTACTTTGGGCTTTCTAATATCCTATTTACAATTGTTACTCTAAAACAATACTTGAAGAATGAAAGCAGAAAAACTTTTTAGTGATATTAATTTTCTTGGAGAACTTTTGTAGGAGTATATGTCAATTTGGATAATGCATTTGGATTCGTCTTGAAATTATTTCGGCTAAAGTGCAGTTTAGTCCACCCTACGCCGCCATCTTGTTTCGTTATAATCCCCGCTCTCGGTTTTAACCACCGATGGCGTATTTTGGAAATTTTAGTGTTAAAAAAGATAAAGTTAGAACAACAAAATGGCCGCCGTCGTCGTCATCGTGCGCCACCAAGGGGGGGGGCTAAAATACACTTTCACCTTATTTCTTATCACTGTGCATGAATTTTAGGAAATTCCATTCTTAAACACACACACACAAGTATACTGTTACCGCTCTAGTGTCCGCAATTTTTAGCAGATTTCCCTTAGGGAAATCAGCTATTGAGGTCGTACTCATGACATGATTATTGAAAAATTTCTTCAAACCTAATATACCTAGTTCAAAATAATATATATACATTTGTCTGTTAACACTCTAGCGGTCGTAATTTTTGTTTAATCGTCACCAAACTCGGCATTTAATAGTTTTATGTAAAAAGGAAGATCAAGTTCGTTTACGGCTGAAATCGGACCAGTGGGAGGGGGGGGGGTTAAAGGGGGGATTTTCGAAAATTCGAAATATCTCCGTTACTATATGTCGGATCAAAAAATTGTATAGGAACAATCCTATTGCAAATTAAAGTTACTATAAATACTGTCATATACATTTATTCTCTATCTTGAATATTAACCGAGATATTTGCATTTTTATTAAGTGTAACGGACGAGCTATGGTTCCCGCCGAAAGCTAGTTCGGCCGTTTCCGTAACTGGTCGACATTCGTATGGAGATTTCTCTATTGTATAACTATACGTGGGAAATCTGCTTAGTTTACGCAGCCCCAGTTGCCGATTGTCGACCTTATTAAAGGCAGAAATTCTCAAGTGGCACAGGAGATAGCTTGTCAAATTGTATGGGGATGCAACTCGGAAATTACTGAAGCCAAGTTTGGTAATTTGAGATCATTTTGTATTTAGGAATTGAGCAGACGGACGTTTCATTTAGGACCGTAAAATGGAACTTCTGGATTATGATAACCGCTCTGAGTTATTATGCCTTCTGAAAATTGTGTCTTTGTAGAATGTATACACGTGAAGGCATTGATTCAAGCTCAATTAGTGAGTTCTCAGTAGTTTGATGAGACTTCTATGTATTTTTAAAAATATTGTTCATTATTTATTTATTTGGATCTTCGCAGCAATGGAGATGTTACTCAAAACAAAAGCTTTATAAGTTAAAAAAAAAACACAAAAAAAAAATTGTTCATTATATTGAGAAATGTGATGGTTCTTGTCTTATATTTCATTTTTCTAAGATTCAAAATTATTAATGTCTTCGATTACACTTTTCACAGGCTATAAATAATGACGCAAACCTTTTTAAATAAGTACCAATGGATTACATTTCATTAAATACAAAATTTTCAATAAAGGCTTTGTTGTTCTGAGAAAAAGATTTGGAACGTAAAAAAAAGAGCTGCGTTAACTAAACGGATTTCCCAGGTGCGTCACGTATTTGCATTTATCTCAACACATAAAAGTAGAACGAAACAAATATTTGGTTATTAGGCTTCAAATGAAGTGTTTCATTATATAACAGCTTATTGATAATATGACATGAGTAGGAGTGGGGGTTTACTCATGGAAAACTAAAAAATGCAAAAATCTCGGTTAATAATCGAGATAGTGAAAAAGCGTCGAAAACAACATATATAGAACTGTAAGGGCGTGCGGTTAGCTTTTGCGGTAATAATAATAAAGCTATTTCGGCACCAAAATGTCGGGGCGGGGAAGCTTTTTAGTCCCCAGTTTCGCCACCAAAATGTAAAGGCGGGAAGCTTTTTAAAGGCAAGAATAAGAGAGCATTAGACTGAAATATTTACAATTTTATGGAAAGATGAGGGGAAATTATACAAGTCACTATTTGAGTTCTCCAAAGAATCAAGTATATTGAATTGATTAAGCAACATATAATACACTTTATAGATATAGAGATTGAACAAGAAACAAAAGGAAACTTAACTTTATAAAATAATTTAGCGGCAAGCGAATAATATATATATATATATATATATATATATATATATATATATATATACAGTAAAAACTGTCTAAAACGGAAATCTGTCAAAACGGAAAAATTATCTCGGAACCGACCAACTTTATACCTAAAAACACTCTGTATAAGCCGGAAATCTGTCTAACCCGGAAACGGAAGGTTATTTTCGGTAAGAAAAGTCACCTAAAACGGAATATAGCCAACCTTGTAATCAAACTATCTTGTGAGGGGCAGGGTTCGAGGAATTGTTTCATTAGATTTAAATAGAATTAGGGCTCATAGGTTTGAAAGTGATGGAATTGAATTTTCGAAGAACTGTTTCCTGTTGGTTTCATCAGTAATCCTCCAAAAATTTTTAATTACCTTCACTTTTTATTCAGTTCCTATTTAGTTCTGGAGCAGTTCGGTTTAAAAGTTTCTTTTATCAAAACGAATTTTTTATTGATCCGTCATGTCAGGTGGTAAACACAATACATTATCTTTTAGTGAAAAAGTGAAACTTATTGAGGAGCACGAACTGAAGAAAACATCGGCGAATTTTTTAGCTGAAAAATATAAAATCGGAAAAACTCAAGTTTACGAAACTATTAAAAATAAAAATAAAATTATGGAAAAGTGGTTAGGTGGAGCAGCAGGCCAATCAAAACGGATATTAATGAAGCCGTTTGGGAATGGTTCGTTAGTGGCCGTGCAAGAGGAATGCCGATCTCTGGACCTATGATTCAAGCAGAAGCTTTGGAAGTAGCCCAAAATATAGGTAAACTGGATTTTAAAGCATCTTATGGATGGCTTGAATGCTTTAGAAAAAAGCTTAATATAGTGTTCAATAAAATTTCTGGAGAATCTAAAGACGTAGATCCTCAAACTGTCCAAGAATGGAAAGATAAAATCAACAAAATCATAGAAAGTTATGATGATGAATGTTACCAACTAAGTCCCTAACCACCCCTCGAAGGAAAGGTTGACGATTTTTCTCTGTGCCAGCATGGAAGGAGAAATTGAAAAACCTCTCGTCATTGGTAAGTCTGCACGTCCTAGACCATTTAGACACCTTGATAGGAATTCATTACCAGTCCATTGGAGGTTTAATAAAAAAGCGTGGATGACGAGTGCAATAATGGAAGAGTGGTTGCATATGTTCAATGAAAAAATGAAAATTCAAAAAAGAAACATATTATTATTTTTGGACAATGCTACATGTCATCCGCATATTTCATTATCAAATATAAAATTCGTTTGGTTTCCAGCTAACACCACATCAATTACTCAACCTCTGGAACCAGGCGTTATTCAAAATTTCAAATGCTTTTACAAAAAGTTTCTTTTAAAATCACTAATTTTAAAATTGACCGATTGCACGAATGCTGTAACTGATCTAGTGGAGTTTGCAGCAAATAAACTTTGTTTTTTAATATGTACATATTTCATACCTTTTCTAGGAAACTGGCTAAAACGGAAACCTGTCAAAACGGAAAAATATGGCCGGACCAATTGCATTCCGTTTTAGACAGTTTTTACTGTGTATATATATATATATATATATATATATATATATATATATATAATAGAATGATCGATCGGTCCTATATTGTGTGAGTACTCGTTTAATAATTTACGTAGATAATACTACCATTATTAGAAGTAGGTACCTGCGGGAAACATATACTTCCTTGAAGTGGAGTCTTCTTCCGGTGTTATTTTCTGTGTTCCCTATCAGATTCTGTCTTCTAGCTGGTTACACACCACACATTGGTTTATGAAGCGGTGTACACACTTTACTGTAGCGGAGAAACGACCCCGGAGGGGGCAAAACCCCACTGGCCGTAGAAACGAACCCTGAGAGCGTCAACGGCCAACTGAACTGTATCTTTGTAACTAGCCGATGCCTTCTTGAGCTGAAACGTAGTTTCCGCTGTAGGCCACAGCCTTGGTGATCTGCATGTGTGTGGCGGGTTTGTGAACTCAGCAAGCGCGGGAAATTCAAATGACGACTGAACAAGAACATTACATTTGTAATAATATTGGCTCTATACATTTTTTCGATCCGACGCATAACAACGAAAAAATTTTGAATTTCCGAAATTCTCCCTCTCTGAGAACCCCCCCCCCTCCCACTGGTCCGATTTCAGCGATTAACGAACTTGGTCTTTCTTTTTACATAAAACGATTAAATATCGAGTTTGGTAACGATTTAACCAAAATTGCTACCACTAGAGCGGTAACATATATATATATATATATATATATATATATATATATATATATATATATATATATAGAGAGAGAGAGAGAGAGAGAGAGAGAGAGAGAGAGAGAGAATTTTGAACGGACCTAGGTAGGATTGATCGGTATTTGAAGAAAAATTTTGAAAATCGCGTCATGAGTAGGGGAAATCTGCTTTAATATATTTCTTGTTCAAGGAAGGTTGATTGATAGGTGGATCCTATTCCTGGAAAGCCCATTGACGCTCAAGGCGTCATTAGATGTGAAACATGGATTTAATTGTATACTTTCATATTTCCCTTATTATACTTTTACATATATTTAAGAATAGATGTGAAATATGTGATAACAAATAAATCTCAAATATTATTAAAAATATTGGAAGATATTCAAAAGTGTTTACAACAAGATGTACATTAATAAATCTATAATTCCATTAAATAACGTCACCAAGATCAGGTGGTGATACCACAAGACATGTTCTTTGACTTGTAATGAAATCAGTTCCAGAAAATAAATCTATCGCTAGGGGCCGCGTAATCTAAGCAGATTTCCCATGTGCTGGTATAACACACTTTTGATCTCATATCACAACATATTTCCAATGTCTATGTAAAAAACAGATGAGTAAAAGCGAGCAGTTGTCATGTAATGCAATCTCAGATTCATTACATCCTTAAAGATGAAACATAAAAATACATGCAAAACCCACCACTAACTAGTGTTTTTAGAAAATTTTAGTTTTATAGGAAACAGCCACTAGTTTGGGGTATTTTGTTTCCTATTTAGTTGTATTTCTGTTTCACTAATGTCTCATCTCCCAGAATAAATCATATCAGGATGCGATCCAAGGATAAGCCTTATGATGATAAAGATATCATTTAGGCTGCAATCTATATGATCTTTAGCAATCCCCCAGAAGTGAAAACAATTTGTGTAATATCCTCAAGCACACGAGGCTAGTAAATTTATATTTTCCTGGCATAGAGTATTGTTTTCAATTATCCATGATGATTAACCTCTATCTCAATCCTGTTAAAACTAAATTTAAATGTTTGGTGAGAAATGTATTAATTTAAGAAAGAGTGCTTTAATTATTTTATTTTTATAAAAAGTTATTAACTATAATTATTTTTTGTGTTTTCAGACAGCTCCCCATAGCTTCTGCCCTCTATTCTTCCTTCTATCCTCTTCAGACTTAAGCTGCCAAAATTGCTTTCTCAAGTTTCAAGGCTTCCTTCACTACCAATGTTAATTACTTGAAACGAAGGTAACTCTATGAACTGTAATCCTTTCAGATTAGTTTACTTTTGTTTATTAAAAGTATATTATATTATTCTGCTATGACTGAGGCCACACTTATTTCAAATATGTTTTGTTTTTGGAAAGAATTCCTCAATATGTTGCTATGTTTAATGCCCTTTGTTTTAAATAGATTTTTAAATAAGGAAACACCAAGAAAGACGAGCAAAATTATTAATTTTACCATTAATCAATGGATTTATTTTATGTTAAAAAGGGGTTCTCAGAAACATACAATGAACAATACTTGTCATTTTTTATTTATTTTGTTAATAGTGATAGTATTGGAAAAAGAAAAAAAAAATTGCCAAATGGTTATTAGAAAAATAGTTATGTTGGATAGTGAATCATAGACTCTCAGCAAGGAAAAAAAACTGCTAAAAGTATTATAAAAACAAATTCATTTGTATAATATAAAGTTCATGTCAGTAAAGTTGTTACTTGGTTTTACATTATAGGCATATCTCCAGAACAAATTGGTTTAGTCCGTTTTTTTTTTTACAACATTACTCTTTTGAAAATTTGACAATAAATCTTATGATAATGGACTATTGACAAACAGTTGAATTAGACATTCCACATGTCTTACATGTAATATAGACCGATAGCTGTAATTAAATAGACACTATCATTACACATCAAAAAATCATTAATATTTACAATATGCAATAGTCTACAACTTCTTCACACTTCATTTTTCTATTCTACATTACCAGGGTATGTACATTTTTATATATTTTATTTTGTATTTTTCTTTTCTTGTTTTCATCCTTTGGTATTTTTTAAGTATATTTTACTCTCCATATATACTTCATTAATATTACTTTCATTACACTGATGGGTAATGTCTCATTACCTTGATTTGTTGTGTTACTTCACAACACAAGGAGTGAGAATGTCGTATCTCTGAGGACTTTGTTCATATTAAAACTTATGCGAGCTTCTTGTTTTTACAAATGTATTATATTCAAGTTTAATATCGTGTTTGATTCATATTGTCATATTAGCAGCCCATTGAGGAGGCCACTGGCGGAAAAGCTGTGCCAGTGAGTGGTGCTCTGTTAACACCTATCTCTGTGAATTTTGTTTGTTTAAAAGTGAAGGTAATTCAGATTCTACACCTTTTCTTTATGTCACTCAAAGTTATTTCCAAAACAAGTCTTCACCAAACCAAGGCATTTAGCTTTTTATTTTGGGGCAGCCCAAAAATAGTTTTTGTTTTCATCTTGATAAATATCAATTTTGGAAACGATCTACGAAATCTAGTTGCCCTTACACTTAATATTCAGTTTTTTTTTTTTTTTAAGCAAATACATGCACTAAATAATACATAAATAAATACATTTGTAATAATAAGTATTTTGACAAAAGTCTCCCCTTTACTGATATCAGCTACAGTGAAATATTTCATTGTATGTATTAAATTAAATATAAAAGCAGGTTCTACAAAAGGGAGAAATCAGTTCATTCTGCAAAGCAAACCAAGAAATTGAATTTATATTGAGCAATTTATAATTTAGTTTTTAATTATCTGAATAATTTGAGATTTAGTATTTAATTGAAAGTAAATTACTATAAACAAATTAAATTATCAGAGAGCGCAAGGCGAAATCTTTTTTCTCTATAACCTTCACATTTTCCAGTTAGGAAAGTAAACAGGTAAATAGTACCTATACTATATAGAAATAGAAGATAAAGGGTTTAATTTTGAATTTCTCCTTGCTGTAGGTTCAGCTCCGGGGATTTGTCCTCGGAGCTCGATGAACCTAGCGATGAGGGACCACAAGTGCCTCCAAGGGAGCCCCCGCCTAGGGAGCCCCCTGCTCCAGGACAACCTCAACCTGGAGCCCCGGGACCAGGAGCTGGAGAGCCACCCCAGGCGCCAGTACAGGCAGGCTCTCAGCCTCCTCCTACATCACTGTCGTTCACTAGAGGGAGCAAGACTACCAGTGCGCCTTCCAGCCCAGCCAAGACCAGGGAAAGCCTCTTACAGAGGGTCCAGTCTCTTACTGGAGCAGCAAAGGAACAAGGGGCCAGTCTCATCGGTAAGCATTCATCCCATAATTAGGATGAGCATTACTTATGATTATTAGGACTATGGTTCGGCATGGGCATTACAAAGTAAAAGTCCATCATGCAGGGGCTGGTTTAACTAAGCAGACTTCCCACAAGAATCATGTACTTGCAATTATCTCAAAACGTAAAAGCTCAATGAGAACAATATTTGGTATTTAGGCTTCAAATGATATGCTTCATGACAGCTGATTGTTAATATAACATGAGGGTTTACTCATGGCCAAAAATTAAAAAATGCAAAAATCTCGGTTGATAATCAACCCCCCCCCCAATTTTTTGATTTCAGCCATTAACGAACTCGACCTTTAATTTTACATGAAATGTTTATATATCGAGTTTGGTTACAATCAAATAAGAATTGTGACCGCTAGAGCACTACAAGACAAGTGTGTATATATATATATATATATATATATATATATATAATTTTGAATGGACCTCATTTTCATCATCTACTGGGTATAATCGATGGACAATTGAGGATTTTTTTTGAAAATCGGATCATAAGTACAACCTCAATAGCTGATTTCCCTAAGGGAAATGTGCTAAAAGTTGTATAAACTAAGCAAATATCCCATGTGCTGGAATGAAACACTGGTGATTTCACCTCACCACCTACTCTTTTTTCAATTTGTATGTGCTGGATGTGGGTGTGCAGATCTGGGAAACAGTTCTTATAAACTGGCAGCCTTGCGCCCAAATTCTTTATTTAAGCACAAGGCCTTTTGGGACTATTGTGCCATCATCTGATCCTGATTATAAGACCTGTTCCTAGATCTCACTCCTGCCCCAGCACCAAATGAATTATGGCTGTCCGTAGAGCATCAGCTGAAACAGGAACAATAACTAGAAATACATAAATGAAGAGATGTGTCACAGATGTGCGTGTCTGTGTCTGTGTGTGTGGGGGGTGTTTTGTTTGTGAGCGTGTATGCATATGTGTGTTTAAATCTATAGTAGCCAACTACAGATGTATACACATACTGGCCACCTAGTAGTGTCAACTATTGTTTTGCTGTTTTATTTAAATTTGATTTAATTTCATATCGGGATTAAGGTTGTCCATTATTTTGCCTTAACTTCATTTGAAAAAAACATTCACTAGCCAAACTAGATGGAATTGGATAATAAAATCAGATATCCTTCCATAAGTGTAGAACTGCAGAGCTACAAAAGGACTGTAGTTCACTAAAATTTCATCAGAAATTACTAAATAAAGGTATTTAGTATACATAATTACTATATTTAATTGTATTTATTGTAGGTTAAAGATAGGTGGATAGAGTTAAATAAGTCATGAAATGAGAAAATGTTTATTTATTTATGTAATTCCATCCATATATACTAAACATATATAACTAATACAGTAGAAAAATAAATTTGCATAATGTCTGAATCAAATGGAAACAGATGATTTGATAGATTTCTGTGATATTATATGCCTTTGGTAAAACCATTTCTTAATAGGCTCTTATTTGTAACGGTCAATTAATGTTTTAGGTGCTGCAGTGTCAAGCGCAGCCCGGCCATCTTACAACAAAGATAGGTGTTTCACACTCTTAGTTGTTGATGATCAAAATACTGACTGGTAAGTATTTTTAATCCCTATAAGTATGTTATTTCACCAATGATTCATACAGTCAGCAATTTTAAATTTTTTATTTTAACATTCCAATATTTCTAAAAATATCAGTATATTGAAAGTAACATTCAATCAATGAAATCGAACTAAACATGTTAAGCAAACACACTAAACTGTTTGGTTACTTTGTATGGACTTCATTTTTTACACTTGCAAACAGCATTTCACCTGAAAATTGACATCTTCACAAAAAAAAAAAAAAAAAAGAATAAAAATATTAAGATGAAATAACATTTAACCATGCTCTCGATTCACATTCTGATGAAACACACAAATATATCTATATATATATATACATCAATTGTAACGTCTGCCTGTACATTGATTTATGATACTTTTTTATTACACACGGAATTGAAATATCAATCATTTTGACCTTGGGTGTCTGTTTGTTTGTTACCTTTTCATTCCGAAACTACTAAACCCAATTTTATGAAAAACTCTGTACGTGTATTACTACTAACCCAACTTAGAATATAGGCTAACTGATATTCTCAGAGACGAACAAGAGTGAGGGTATCCCAATAAGAATGAAGTGAAAGATGGACTTATAATGTTTATATTTCTTTAATTTTATAGAAATTAATGTCTCAAGATATTTCAACTTTATTCACAGCATATTAAAAATTTTAACATTAAGCCTTTTTTTATGTTCATTTATATAAGACGTATTATGATAATATTTGACTTAAATATTTATTTAATTATTAGTTTTAAAATAACAACTTTCTTTCAGGTCCAAGTATTTCAGAGTTCGCAGAATACATGGAGACTATGATATACGGGTAGAACAAGCTGAATTTAGGGAGCTGTCTCTTATTGCCAACTCTGAACAGGGAACTCTAATAAATATGACGGTTATAAGGAATGGTACAAGAGTTGCTAGGTAAGTCCTCATACTATTTTTACAAAAAAGTTCATCAGTACTCTAATTAACAAACTAATTAATTAGCAATATTCATTCAAAAGTTTGACATTTCTAAATGATCAAACTCTAGTTTGAAGATAAGTACATCCACTGATGATTCTCAAGCTATTACTTTTGGCTCGGGCATTTTAACGTACTGATGTCACCAATGAGCTTAAAAATAATTAGTATGATAATTTTAAAATTTAGTTATCATTTTATTACTAAGAAGATATACTACACACATACACTAAGATGCAGAGATATCCGGTCAAAAACTAAGTAGTTATAACGCACCTAAATACTTTCTAGCTTCATTTTATTGAGGAACTATTAACCAATTCAAATAATGTTTACTTATTCTATTTACTTCTAAATTTGTTAAACACCCGTATGATAGTAAAGTTTTTTTTGTTATTTTTAAATAGGACATTCCGCCCAGATTTTGTTTTGATACGACAAAATTTAAGAGATGCTGGGGAAGACCACAAACCAATTCTTCTAGGCCTTAAGTTTGGTGGGGTACCAAGCATCAATACCCTGTCAGCAATTTACAATTTTCAGGTAGCTTTCCTTCTTTCCAAACAATGTCAACTGTTTAAATTATTTAATTATTAGTCTTTCTTATTAACTAATTTATTCTGTTTTTTTTTTCTTTTCGTGATAGGATAAGCCATGGGTTTTTGGTCACCTGATTAGTCTACAGAAAAAAATGGGCAAAGAAAACTTTCCTCTCATAGAACAGGCATTTTATCCCAACCATAAAGAAATGGTGAGTAAAACAAAATGAAAATGAGGACTTATTTTTACAGAGAACCTAAAGTTTACAGATTTCATTAAAACAGAGTTGGCTTGTGAGGTAAAGAAAATATTTCTCTTTTGCTATCTTCTGGAAGAGTTTAATGAATAAAACACCTTCATCATTTACATGATTTATTCAGGCTAAATATTATTTCTGTTTAAATGAAATGGATTCTAAAACGTTTCTGAGAGATTTATTCTCTGCTGCTAAACAACAAAATTATTAATAAAAATAAGTTTCTACCAACGTAGATTTAATTTATTGAGAAGCTTTATATATTTACTTGATGCATTTATATTAGCTGCCTTACAGCAATGGGAATTTGCATGAATAAGAAAGGAGCTATTGGAGCTTGGCAAAAAATAGTCCACCCATTTTCCCTTGGCAGATGGTACAAGAAGTATTAACTTAATTTAAGATAAAAAAAAGTAATAAGAGTAGGTTGCTTATTACTAAACCTTCACCTGTTCCTGCTGGAAAGAAAATACCTCTCCACAGTGTACTGAAGGAAACAATAATAAATACGATTAAGCAATTTATAACTTTTATTGAAACAATGATGAACAATATACATGCAATAAAGACCGTAAAAGTTTGATCTAAAAATAAATTTATATTCTGACTTTTATAACATCCCAGACATGTTTCACAAAAGTCATTAGACCTGTGGCATCTTGGAGTATAGTTTCATCGTTAAATCAGAGGATATTTAATAATAATGTCAAATCCTACACTGACATATTTTTAAGTATTATACACTTTCAACAACTGTCTTCATCATCAAAACTCCTAGCTTGCCACAGTGAGGGAAATGGTAAGTTACTCACTCTGTCTATTTGAATTTTTAAAAATAGGTAAAAGTTTTAAATAAAAGTATTCCCTGCTAGGAGTGAAGAATGCCATATACTTTATAAATAGAAATATTTAATCCCACACAGATGTATAATAATTTCTCAAATATACAACTGTGAGGGATTTGCCACTTTTATTTTGAGAATTACAACAATAGTATCAATTGCCTGCAAAAAAGTAAATTATTAATGACTATTTAATCGTGTTGATGAACTTCTGTGGATGCATTTTGACTTATGTTCAAGCTCCAGTAGAGATACGGTGTAAAATGTATAGAGCTCAGAGAACAAATGGTTGGAAAATATGAGTATTTTACTTCTTAAGCCTATACCTATTTTTACAGACATAATGAATACTATTTTTCAAATCATGCACAGACTAAAATCATGCAAATGATTTATTGTTGGTCCAAAGAGTAGTATGCAATATAAGCAATAGAGAATTCCGCTTCATAAAAAATCACTCATTCAGAAAGTAAATTCATTTTTTTAAAACTTTTATTCCTACAAAAGAATTGGTCTTTAAACATTGAATTGTAATGTTTATTTAATTACATATTTTACACCATTTCTTTTATACATAAATTTTGACTTGATACATTTACACCATTTCCTCTACATGTAAGTATTCTTTTTTTGTTCTTTTTTTTTTTTTTGTTCAGAGAAATACTAATACATTTTTATTTGAAATCTAACAGGCTTTAGGACTGCAGGTAAAAAATTACATTACATAGCTGCATCATTAGTGTCAATATTTAATTGACAAAATGCACTCAATACCTTTTATTGCCTTAAGCAGCATAGCACCCAGTGCTATCATTCTATTAAATACACATATGACTAAAAAGTATACGTAATTTAATTAGTCACTTGTCACTTGCAGTATTTTATTGCTTTAGCCTTATTTTATTTTGATCTCTTTAAATACCAAAAGCTCCAGAAATTAATAGTGAATAATTTCAAATAATTCTAACGCATGTTGGAAATTTAATGTGACACTCCGCTGCCTTTAAAATATATTTAAATTCTAAAAAACAAAAAAAAACAATGCGATTTCATTAATTGGAAACCCATATTCATCTTATATAAAAAAACAATGAGTCTTTAACCCATTCATTGATGGCCTCATTTATGAGACTACTCTGTATGGCCAAGGGGACAAGAGCAGACGCAAAAGTTGTGTTTAGTTGGCCACCTAGAGAAACATAGGCTCATGCAACTGGTAAATGATCGGAACTGAATGGATTATATCGAGAGAGCTTGTATAATTAAATGTATAGTAAAATGATTGGTAACACTGTAATGAGTTGGGAATAATTAAGTTTCTATAAAAGGGAAGCCTGCTCAAGTCCATATTATCGCCTTAATATATATAATTTAAAGAAATGTTCTTTCATCTTACATTATTTTAAATGAGAGAATTCATGAATGACCACTCCTACTTGGTTGTTCATGGAAGATAAGGTAAGGCTACAACAAAGTAGTGAAGCACGGAGCACAAGGCTGGGTCTTTATACTGAAGTAGTTTCATAATTAATCAGCTAATCCCTAACCCAACAAACAATTATAACATTTAATAAGACACATACAAACTTGTCTCATGCTAAGGTTATGGCCACACACAGAAAACAGTTAATTTAAGGCAGTTTTATGAAAGAGTGGGATTTTGCCAAAATTGGTTTTGTCCTATAGTCAAGTTTAATCCTGTATTGTTAAAAAAATTAATAGTTAGATTGTAAGTATTATATTCATTCTGCATAAAAAATTATTCATTTTCATGGCAAATAATAACAACCATACTTTATTTTTACTTCGTATTTTCTGCCCACGTATGTAAAGAATGGGCAGCAATGTACTAAATTAAAAAGTGTTTCATTTGAAAGTGATATATTATATCTACATTCCAATGCAACAGACTAAAAAGTGTCATAAAATAAATTTATAAATGTTTTCATGAAAAAAAAAAAATAGATCCTATGAATTCCTTCCTGGGCAATAGGAATTTATTTAGTGGCAAACTCATTAAATAAAATCATTAGTCTCACTTTGGCTAGAAAAGGGTGGTACCCTGTAGATAACCTGTCTCAATTAGCCGTAGTAGCACAAAGTGGTCGTTAATAATTAACATATAACAACAAGAAGATTCTATACAATTTTTTGTTTCTCTTATATGATTAGAAAACAATTTCATTTTGCCTCTTCTAACCCCCCCTTGCCAAATCCGATCAAATGGGGAAGTGCATAAACTAGATGAGGCAATAATTCTAAATATGAAATTTCAGCATTATAAGACTAGCCATTTTTGTTTTGAGTTTTGCGAGAATGTGCAGACATCATGCTAAAACTAGTCTAAATGGGTCCTTAAGGGTCAAAATAAATAATCCCGTTGAAATCTGAAAACCAAAAAGTTTTGCAAATACAAGAACAAATTATATAGATAATAGACAACTTTAAAAAGAATTACCAATAAATTTAATTTAATAGTTGGTTTTATATTTAAAATAATTGGGCATGACAATTATTGACTAGGTATGCTCCCTGCATAATAAAATTGTAAATTATGAGCTAGCCTCGAGGTGGACAAATTAAAAATTATTTCATTAATAACAAGTCTTTTGAAGAGATTATTATAATAGAATGTTTAAGATATCTAGAATATTTGCATGAAAACTAAATGCAAGATATGAAGCATTGTTTAGTCATTTTAGTTGGTTAACTATGCATGGAAAAACTTAATATTTTAATGAGCGGAAGCTATTATTGAATGTGGATCATTTTCGACTTTTAAATTTAACAACAAAATATTTCTTACATATGTTCTTGGTTAAGTTAAATCACATTATATATTTTCTTCACTGTTTTGGAGACTTATTGATGCAGCATCTAAAAAAAAAAAAAAAAAAAAAAAAAAAAATCGATGTATCATCCAGTTAGAAATGATTTCTTTAAATGTTTGGTTACTCATAAATAGTAATCCAACTAGCGAGGCGGCATAAATAAACACAGACCGCCTGGACTTTAGTGAGGGCTTTCAAATGTTTACAAAAGTACATTATGACTCCCAATGTATTCCTTCTCAGAAGCATGTCATGAAACTTGGCATTTTCATAGAGAAGAATACCATCTCTGAGATTAATATACCATTCATCATTTGTAACTGTAGGTGGCATTAGATTTATGAGAAGATAGTAGAAGGCCGCATTCGAAATGTCATTCATGAAAATAACTGCTATATAAAATTCCTCTCAAATCCTAATAGTCAAAATGACTTTTATGGTTGTGGATCTCTTCTTGGTCTATTCCAAGTAGTGACCAATACTTACCAAAGACAGGGCATCGAATTTGGGGAGATTGCTAACAAAAGAAGAATTAATCGTTAGATTGCCTTTGTTTTGAGTCCCAACAGATGATACATTTACTTCTCATAAAAATGTGTAAAGCAATAATTACTGCAATTTCTACCCATACAATTAATAAAAAATACGACCACACTTTGTTTTATTTGTCCAGCCACTGGCCTAAGAACTCATCTATTGTAGATTTTTTCAATGCCAGAATGCTCTGTTATGGTGGTACAAGAACACCCATTGCTTATGTCCATCTCCATAATGATTTCTTTCATGGTCAACTGCAGATTATCTTCAGGAATATGAACTGCATTATCATCTGTGAGAAATGTCCTTGGTTGTATTTTCTCAGCCATCCATAAATTTTCTCTCCCAATCTGGGACTTCAACCAAGAAAGAATAGTGTCTTAAAATTGTGCCATCAGCCTATTCAAAATTTCAGACAATTTTTCTGCTTTGATTGTTAAAACCTTTATAATAACCTATTGCTTACTCCTGGCAGTACTGAAAAATGAGGGGTTCTGATGCTATTCAGTGGAGGAGACGAGAGTAACAAATAAAGCAGGTTTTCCACTCATAAGTTACAATGATTTTTTTTTTAGTTTCTACACTATTAAAATTAGAGTGACGAAATAATAAAAACTGGGTGCACAAGAAACTGGAGCACTGTTTCATGTATACTTCTCCTGAAACATTTCTTCAGTATTGAACCAATACATCAATTTTTTAAATAAAGAGTGAGTGAGAGAATCGATAGAAAGAATGCAATTATTTAAAAATTATTTTTTACAGTTTTAGTTTGTAAAGAAGTCTCAAAAGTCTTTCTTAATAAAATAACAGAATGAAATCTGCAAGAATGCATGCGTTTTTGATTCCATTTTATTTATTTTTCTAATTAATCTTATAATGATGTCAAACCAGGTATTAAAATTGCATAAACTATTAAACTTTAAAGAGCTCACATATCATTACGGAATTTATAATAAGGGTAGAAATATGATCAGAAATTGAGATAGAGGCATACAACTGAAGTGCTAAATTTCCCTACATTTGATTTTGTGGTTCAAAAAAGTAAAAAGTTAAATTTTTTATTATAAATGTATACACTAAAAATAATACAGTGTAATAATCATTTATATATTTAATAGGATTGAATTATTTAAATGCCATACACAATAGCAAGGAGACATATGCAAGTACATAGATACTTAAATATAGATGTGTTTATATTTTGGGTAAATGTGTAGATATGCTAAAATTTTTAAACTGCCCTAAACATTTAAAATCAGAAGTATTTTAATTTCACTTATTTGACTTCACCAGCTTAGGTTAGCGATGTGAAAGGAGATAAAATTTATTTATCCCCCATAAATCTTCAAAAATGTAATAAGATACATAAAATATTTTTGGGTTTCTATAACAAAGCTATTTATGTTATGTCAATTAAATTCGTTTCATATAGAATCAAGCTTAAATAATGTATAATTTAATGTGAGTTAAGATGTTTCTCAGTTAAATTTGTAAACCTTGAGTCATCATTACGATTTCTACCTGGAAAATAGGTTTGTATTTAGTCACAAACTCACTATATAAAATCCTTAGTCCCACCTTGGCTAAGAATGGGAGGTAACCTGTAGATAACTCTTACCCATTAGCTGCAGTAAAATAAAGTAGACATAAATAAATAACATTTTCACTTTTACCAACATTTATTTAATTATTTTGACAAGTGCAATTACATTTAATATTTTATTGAAAATACATCAAAAATGGTTGGAAAAATGAAACTGGCATACCTTTAAACTATTGGGGGTACTATCAAGTTTTGAGGGTTTTTTTTTGCAATGTTGAAGCTTAATTCCTGGGATAAAACTTATTTTATTCAATATATTATTCATCATTAGCTTTAACTTTTCCTCATCTTTTTGCTTGCATATGGATTCTGCATCGAAAAAAGTTCTCATCTTTTGTGGCAAACCAAGAATTGACCCTATTTTAGGCTTCTTCGTAAAATGCTTCGTTGCTGCTCGGTCATGACTCATTGATTAGAACAAGATGTAGTCAGAAGGAACAACATCTGGAGAAAATGGCGGGTGGGGTGGGTATACCATTTAAGCACTTCCAAAGTGTCTTTGATGACTTTTGCAATATGTGGCCAAACGTTATGCTGAAAGATCAGTTTGTCATGTCTGTTGGCATATTGTGGGTGAGGTTCTATTCTTGGCTCAATTGCATCAATTGTTGTCGGAAGCATTCCCCAGTGATGGTTACATTAGGCTGGAGAAGCTCATAGTAGATACTTCCCAGCTGATATGCACAGCATTATCCTTTTGCCATTGAAGTTGATGCATTTTTGTTTCTTGTAACAATTTGGTGCAAAAAAAACCTTACACTTTTGTCTTTATAGCAGTTGTTCACATGTGAAAATATGGTATTTAGCATTTTGTGGTTTGAGTTAACCCAAATCCTTGTTTTGCACCAAACCCATGGCCTTCAGATGGTTTTAAATCGATTTTTGAGTCACTCTCAAGGTTTCAGTGAGCTCCACTTGAGACTGGTATCAATCTTGGTCCAATAATTCCTCCAACTCAGCATGTTCATACTTTACTGGCCCCCTTCATGTTCTTTGTCACTGGTATCAAAATTACCATTTTCAAAACATTGTAGCCAGTACTCACTGTTTTTATTGATGGAGCATGTTCCCCATAAGCTTTGCACAACAATGGATCAGATGCACTATTCTTCAAATGAAAGCAAAAAAGCAGGGCTTCTCGCTAATTGAGTTCAGTTGGCACAAAAGTTGACATAGGACGCAAAAAAAGATTGTTGTTTACCATTAAGTGAAAATACAAGTACTGATTTCTAGAGGGGATTAATGAGGCTTCAAAATAAATTTAAATACAGGATGGTATGATGTGATTTAATTATGTAAGATTTTGTAAATCTCTCAAAACTTATTTGAACCTCCAATATTTTGTCTTTTTTTGACTATATTTGCTAATGACTGAAAATATGTTGATAATAAATTTTGTTTCAACTAACAGCAATGGTCAAAAATTACATTGAAAAATCCCCAGAAATTCAGCATTTTCACAAGTCATTGAATTATATTTTGTAAGTAAATATTAAACAATAAAAAATGCAATGAAAAGAGAAAACAGAAGTCAAAATAGTTATAGTACTGCTCATATTAGTTTTGACACTCCGGGAACCTGTGCATGCTCTTTCAGAAAGTTGTAACTCATTTAACCATTAACTCTGTTCATCCATTGTCTTTTTTTTTATTTTTGTCTTTGCACCTAACTAAATTTTATTTTATTTTTATAGTGTGTAGAAAATATGATAATTTTTGTTCATATTCTGTGCACATTAAAAGCTTCATTTAGCACATTATCTTCAAAATATACAGATTACTCTACATTCAATAAATCTTCAGGAAAAACGAGAAATTTACAGTATTCAGTGATAATGAACTCAGACAGTTGTCAAAAATAGGCATATATATTTAAAACAGATCTGTATATTTAGTAAATTAACAGCTTAAACACAATTTTCACCTATTATTAATGGTGATTTTTTTTCTCAATAGATCCATACTTGAATAAAATTAAGAAAAACATTAAATTTAGTATTGCTAAGTTTTCCTAATAATAGTAATGGGATTTCAATTATTTTTTGTCTGTCTAAAGGCTATACCTAGTCTCTATTCCTATAAATAGGAATGAATTTCCCAAGAAACGAAAATAAGGATTTCATATTTTATATTTATGTTAATAATTAATTCAGTTTTAAAAACTAATTCTGTTTTATATTAGCTTTTAATCTTTCATTGTATTTTATATTAATTTTAACAAGTAATTCGGCTTTAAAATGTCATTTATATTCACTTTAATCATTAATCATTCTAAATAATTGGACTTTCTTTTATATATGTATTTATATTCATTGAAATATATACATATATTCATTGAAACCTACATTTATTTATTTTTATTTTTTTTCTGTTGTAAATAATTGTATTTAATTCATTGCATTTAAAAAAAAAAAAATCAAGCACATGTTATGTACAAATGGATGTACAAGGAAAATAATGTTTGGCAAATAAACTCCCTTCCTGTAAGGTCACTTACAGGAAGAAAATTAATAGAAAAAATAAATATATATGTATAAAATTTAATTTCTTAATTCTAAACTAATCTGGCTACCATTTATATTAGTTTTAATCATTAACTGTTTAATAATCTGAAGCAATGAAATTTGTTGTTCGATTTTCCAGATGTCCATTAGTAAGCTGCCAGCAGTTGTGAAAATTGGACATGCTCACTCAGGTCTCGGCAAGGTGAAGGTAGAAAATAATTCAGACTTTCAAGATGTTGCCTCTGTTGTGGCTGTAGCGAACACTTATTGTACCACAGAACCATACATAGACTCCAAATATGATATTCATATACAGAAAATAGGGAACAACTACAAAGCATTTATGTAAGTAAATTTCAGGGTCAACAAACATTTTTCGGTTCTGGCATCCATTTATAGGAGAGGAAAATAAACTTATCTATAATACATAATACTACTTGACTCAAAGGTCCCGAGTTAACCCCTTTATAGGGCACATTTTGCTGGCTATCAGAAGAATTATATTTCCCTAACAACGGTATTAGGTAGTCCATAAATGACTATTAATAATAACAGAATAATTTAAAAAAAAAATTGGAGAATAGTTATTGCAGTGGCCCCTACAGTGGTCCTTGCCTATTAAGGGGGTCGGGCTGCATAGGGATTACCAGCTGACGTACTCCAGAATTTTACGTCTCCTCCTTGGCAGGGAAAGGGTTTGGCTCATTACCTGCTCCTGTCCTTTCTGAATACAACTGAATAGTTTCAGCAAATATTTTTATATAAAATGTTTCAATTACCAGCTCTTTTATGTTTCAGCCAAGACATGCAATGTTTGTTATCACTCTAATAAAAATATTTGAGAATACTAAATTGGTATAAAATATAATTTACATATAAAGTCAAATTTGATTGCTTAGCTTGTAAACATTGTAAAAAAAAAATACTAAAAGCAAATTAAAAATAAATATTCCTGATATTTTATTTAGTAAATTGGAAAAATGGAATGGCAGAGCTGTATTTTTTTAATAACTCGACATAGAACATGTATTCGACAAAGCATAATTAATTTATATTTATTGAAACATAATCAAGAATATCTTAGTAAAGTACTACATTCCTTTGTGCTGGAGTAAAAGCAGAAGAATGTATGAGACCGCAGGTAATGCACTGTGAGAGTCCAAATCAGTACTAACTGAGCAGGTACATAGCATAGGCAAGGAGCCGATTTAGTAGCCGGGAAGGGGGAGATCTCGGTTCTGGAGGGCCGGACATTCAGGAATAATTTCTCATTTTCTCGTTCTAGTGGACACCCTTGTAACTATTAGCAGTACTCTCAGTCCGAGTTTGAAAGAGACCGGTAGGTGGCTGCTTTAGTGGTCCTTACCCTATAAAGGATAAAGAGAGAAAATTATCCCATCAGTATTTTAATGTATTACTGTATCGTTATAATGAATGTAATAAAAGCAAATACCATCCAGGGTTCATAAAAATTTAAAAAAGTATTATAATGAGAATTTGGTTCAATAACTCTGACACAAAAATAAGAATACAAAATAAAACAGATAATGCTGAAGGTCAAGGACTGATTAAATACATTTTTTTTTATTCTCCACCAAATCTTTGCACATTCCACATAATTCGAAACTCCTTCAGGACAGAAAAGTCTGCCATAAAGGGAATGCATTAATTAAGTACATTTCTCACACACTGGACAGACAAATAAATTTAGATTTCCATTATATGTAGTAAAAACTATGTAAACAAGACAAAAAGTCTAAGTTCGATTTGAAATGTTTATTAGTATAGCTGCTTTAAGTCAAAATTCCATACAAAGGAGTAAATGTTTACTGCATGCTAGAATCATAAAAATACAAGTAATTCAATAATCAAGTTAGGGAAATGTACAGAAGAAGGACATTGCTTTATTTTTGTATGTGTTATTAGACATAGGTGATTCACAGGAACCATATATAATATAAATTTATCAATAAGTTTGGTAATTTATCATTTTGTTCTGTTAGACAATATATTCAAGATTATTAGATTTCTATTTTAACCTTTCTTTAAGCCCCCCCCTCTCTCTCCTCACCTTAGATTTGAAACGTCAAATTTTATTTTTAATTTTACCTAAAAAAAATTTAGATCTAGACACACTCACACACATTTGTATATATATATATAAAGGAGTATGAACACATATCTTTGTTCATGGACTAAAATGTATCTGACATAAAATAATTTAAATACGAATACAAATTAAATAATTTGGAAATATATTTTCGGGTGCTCATCTGTTCACTCTCTGTCTTTATGATTTAGACATTTGTATAATCGGCTATTTATGAATAAAATTTATATTTACTTTATAGGAGGAAATCAATATCAGGAAACTGGAAGACAAACACAGGTTCAGCCATGCTGGAGCAAATACAAATGGTAGATCGGTATAGAAGTAAGTAATTCATTTCTTTAAGGTAATAACTAACATTAAAAATATAATACTAGTACTTAAGGGAAATCTTCTATAATCTGAGAACCACTTCAGTAAGACTGGAACAATTCATAATTATATTTATTTAAAATCAACTTAATACAATATTCTTACTCACCTAGTTTGTGAGAAGGCAGACCAATATTGACCTTGGGTATAATAAGCCTACAGCTGGTAGGACAACCTATGTGTGGTCTTTCATCACTTCTTGCTATCTTTCAAATTATTCAGTCCAAGCAGTCTTCCAAGCTCAATATATCAGTTTTCTCCAACTTTGAATTGGTCAAATATGCTATGAAGGGTATTCTGATCGAGGACCAGGAACTACTTCTCTTTGTGAAGGATATCAAAATGAATATGCCCATTAAAGGAAACATAATTTCATCATTCAATTTATTATTATTATTTATTTCCTTCATTTTCCACAAACATATGGAAAGAAGCCTAAATTAGAATTTGATTTATTGACTGTTACAATACTTCTGGCAAACTTGGGATTTGTAATGATACCTCTAAATAGTATCCAATTCAACCGTCTATAACAAGAAAGAAACCTGTCCAACTCAATTAGTCTCAGTTTCATAACATATATAAAAGCTATTTGTTCTCTTAAATAAAATGACAGAAGAATAAAGGCAATAAATGCCTAAATGGATTGAGTACAAAAAAATGTTGAAGACATCAAGATCTTTTAGTCTTCATCCTGCTTGTTTTTAGACTCGGTGGAGTAAAGTTAACATGGATAACTGTTTTACTTTTTTTAAACGAAAAATAAATTTCAGGTTGGATTGATGCAGTAGCAGAGCTGTTTGGTGGCCTTGACATGTGCGCTCTT
Organism: Riptortus pedestris; assembly: GCA_019009955.1. Taxonomy (NCBI): domain Eukaryota; kingdom Metazoa; phylum Arthropoda; class Insecta; order Hemiptera; family Alydidae; genus Riptortus; species Riptortus pedestris. Next base: position 50,554,035 of record CM032230.1, read on the forward strand.
GAAGTTATTGTCAGCAGGGATGGGAAGGAGTCTATCATTGAGGTAAATGACTGCGCACTTAGCTTGATGGGGGATTCTCAAGAAGAAGACAGAAGGCTGATTGCAGATTTAGTCTGCCAGAAAATGCAGGTAGTTATAAACATTATTAGGCCATGGTACTATTGATTTTTAGCAGATTTCCCTTAAGGGAAATCAGCTATCGAGGTCGCACTCATGACGCGATTTTCGATTATTTTTATTTGTCTGTTACCGCTCTAGCGGTCGCAATTTTTGTCTTATCGTTACCAAACTTGATATATAACTGTTTTATACAAAAAGAAAGATCAAGTTCGTTAACGGCTGAAATCGGACCAGGAGGAGGGGAGGTTTAGAGGGGGAGAATCTCGAAAATTCTTAATATCTCCGTTATTATGCGTCGGATCGAAGAATTGTTTAGAACTAATCTTATTGCTGTAGTGTTCTGTAAATGTTGTTATGTACACTTTTTCACTATCTTCATTATTAACAGAGATATTTGTATTTTTTAGTTTCCGGTCTTCAGTAAAGCCCCACTCCTACTGAACTCATATTAACAATATTCTATTATGTTATGAAGCACATTATTTGAAACTCAAATACCAAATATTGTTCTCTTTGAACGTTTAAGTTTTGAAATAAATGCAAATATGTGACGCATGCGGGAAATCTGCTTAGTTAACGGAGCCCCTGCGTGACGGACTTCATTATTTTTACAGAACTGTAACATTTAGCACTATACTTTGGACAACACATACTAGCAAATTCTTTTACCATCGTTCCTAAAGTAAAGAAATGCAAGTAATAATAAGAGACATTTCAGAATAATTATAAATATTAAACCTATGAACTTATTATAATAGAAAATTATTCATCCTGTAAAGAACATACAGTTCTGAAGCACTGAAAGACATTATCACTACTGACAGTAAATTATGCTAGGTGGCACCAATATAAAAGTTGAACTGCAGTTAAGGAACTCAAGGGTTGAATGAGGGGTGGGGGAATCATTTGACAAACATACAGATTAACATGCACGATATTGAAATATGAATAGACCAGCAGAAGGTCATTTGGTGGAGAAAATAAACTTAACATAACCCTAGAGGTTTTAGGATTTATGTAACATATTTATCAAACATTTTAATAAATATCAAGTCAATTAGACACACACGTGGCTATGCTTCTTCTATAATTGATTTTTATACTTTGGAATGGAAGAAGTTGATAAAAAGTAGACTGCAACTAGGGTAATAGATCTACTTTATGTACTTCTATTATTGTCCAATTCTATGGTTCAATTAACCTAAAACTACTTAAAGTTGATAAAATTGCATTTATGTAATTTTGTTTTAGAATGTCTTGAGACCTACTCCAGGAATGACTAAAGCTACTTCTAGAACTTCAGTTTCCAGCACATCAGCATTGGAAGATGACGAAGTCTTAAGATCAGATTTACCACAGGGTCCAAGTCCACAGCCAAGAAGAGATTCTCAAGGTAAATTATATTATAAGAAAAATATTAATTGTTTTTATTTTTATTAGGATTTATAAAACTTGTCTACCGCATCCTAAGCTTTACTATTTTTTTTTTAATATTCAGAGTTTATTTTAAAGCTATAATAGTTTTTAAATGAGTTGATTCAATAAAACACATTTTTGTAGGAGATGCTCATATCTGAACTCTTGGTATAAAGAACTAGTATTTTTTCACTTTAGGTTTTTACATTTTTGAGTAAATTGGAAAATTTCAATTCATCCATTCACTGAAATCATTCAAGTATGTCCAATATTTCATAACATTTAATTCCTTTAGAAGTTATACTTTGTAACTGATGGACAAATATTAATAGCCTTTGTTTAAAAACAATATGTTTATATACATATATAGCCTCTAAATGCTATTTTTTTTTATTAAACTTCTTCTTTGTAAAACAATTTAGTATCACAATCAAGCACAGTGAGCTCAGTGAGTGGTACAAGCCGACCAGCACTTGGGCGCCAAGGCTCTACAGCAGGGGAAGATGCCGAAGATACAATGAAGAATCTAAGAAAAACCTTTGCTGGCATATTTGGGGATATGTAAAATGCTAAAACTCAATATAATATATGACAGGGTGACAAGAGACTGTTTGAATGCCTCTCTTTCAGTTTTTAGTTAAGGCCTAAGAGTAAATGAGAATAGTTAATTGGCTTGGTTTAGCAAAATTTAAGTTCAATTTTTGCTTAATTTTAAATGAAAGAAGAGGTGATACATGTTCAGAACGCTTTCATGTCACCCATGTAAGAAATACTGAGTTTGAGTAAAACATTATTAACATAAGGAAAAGGTGTTTTGCTCAGTTTGTCACAAATACTTTAAACCTGTACAATGCAACTAAATTTCAGAAAGCATTATCCGATCAATTTCAAAATTTGTGTCATTTAGATTCAGAAAATATGTGCATACATTGTGACTTATACCTAGGCCAATAACAAATGTTCATTAAGAAAAAAAAAAGTGCCTATTGACTGGTTGAATCAAAAATGTTTTCCATTCAATGATCAAACACAGGTAAAACACAATTCAAAAACTCAGTAGAGTTATATTTCTTTTTAACACAGTTATTCTTCATAAACATTTCATGGTCATTTAAAAAGTTTTTTGCATGTGTTTTTTAAAAAGAAAAAAAAAAGGTGTTCAAACTCATGTAAATTCAATATACTCCCAATTAGCTCTTTTTTTTTTATATTGGTTGTATTAATGTGAATATATTCTTTAATTATATTAAGTTTTCATTTTAAGGAGGTAAAGTTGAGAGTTAATCTAGTGATGGGAAGGGTTCGTAAGACCTTTGACAGTTGAATAAAGAATGTATTTTTTCAATTAAAAATAAAATATTTTTGTGTTGTAGAAATATTTATATTTTCCTTGAATGTCATACAATACCATATCCAAATGTCTGTTTAGTTTAACCACTTAAGTTGCTCTTGAAAAAAAGAAACAGAAAATGAATAAAAAAAAAAGAAAAATATGTGTCCCCTTTACATGTAGATATCGAGCCCTCCCTTGTTGTTGACAATACTACTATAAATAAACAAATATTATAGATATATTTACTATGTATTCATGTTAAAGCTTCCATAATTATTGTTATGTGTTATTAGTTTGTATTGAGTCCAAATTAGACTGCTTGTTACATCGAATTTTCTTTTTGTTTTCTTTTTTGAAGGATGTAATTTATCTGGTTTTAATCAAAAAACTTCATTTTTTTTTTCAATTTTTCTCAACACTTTTCTTTTCCTCTTAAACAAGCATAAGATGCCTAAAGGAAATCCAGGTTTTAGTGTAGTTATTTTTTTGTACAAGAGTAGATTAATGATCTCAATTGTTATAGATGTAGCAAAAAATAATATAAAAGAAAAAAAAAAGCTCAGAAATTATCTGTTGCACGAGAGCACTTTTTAATGTTTATGTGATGCAATAATATTAATTATAATGTTATATATGTATATTGCAAATTTGTATATTGAAGGAATTGAGTGATATTTCCTCCAATAAATTTGTGTGATATTTGTGTGTATGATTAGGTACGTGTGCAATTTAATTTATTTATTAAAGCTTTTTGTTCAACCGTTCTGTCAAAGCAGCTTGAAACCAAAGACATTAGCACATAAGTTAGCTTGTAAGTCTGTTTAAGTGGCATGTTGATGGCCATTTTTATTATAGTAACCCAGTATCATATTATTCAAGGTAACTTATATTCTAGGTGTTGTCTCTATTAACCAAACTTTTTAATCCTATTTCCTTCCTATTACCATAAACTGACCTGGAAATGAGGCCTTGTAGCTAACAACATCCTATGGCGGGTCAGTAAATATTCATTGTTTTATTACAGAGATTACTAAATGTTGCAAAATGAAATGTGTATGTATATATTCTGTGTATGATTTGAAAGGCTTAGATTTTTCAATGTCTTAGAACGCAGTAGTTTTGGAAGTAGTGAAGGGTTTGATAGATTGTCTCTATTATAAAGCTTTAATTTCTATTATAATATTTTGAAAAATTTAATAATAAGTACAACATGACTCTAAAATCCAAAATTTATTCAAATACACACTGTATGTTGTAATTTGTAACTCAAAAGTTTTAAATATCAATGTTTTCCTTTATTTCATTGTATATTAAAAACCATTGAAATTATGGAAGATATAATTGTTGCTTTTATGTGATTTTTGAAATTATTTTTAAAACCATCATCATTTAATTATTTTAATTGGTGAAAGTTATTCAATAACTAAATAAAAAGGGATTATCTGAGCATTATTGACCATTATGGTATAACAAAATATAGATAATTAGTATGAAATTAAATGAGATAAAACAATATCAATTATTTTATTTTTATATTTAAAAAAAAATAAAAATACTCCTTTTCTCATTGAATTAGTTACTTCATTTAGAAATTGTATAAAGTATATAATGTCTTTCAGTAAATATAACAAGTAAGTAAATTTTTATGTCATTAGGATGGAAAGAGACTCCTCATTAAAATTTCCTGATAAAAATTCATGGCTCATTTTTTATGGATAATAGTTTATCATTAGCTCTTCGATTCTACACTACTTTCAAGTTAGAGTTGTTGTATCATTGTAGTAAATGAGGTAGTGTTATTTTAGGTGCTTCAACATATTTGAGTGCTTTGAGATCCTTAATGTGCAATATTGGCCCAGGCTCTTTGTATATACGTGCCTGAGCTAAAGCGAGTAGAAAGCAGCACAATAGGCTTTCAATTTTTATAAGTGTAAGGAAGCCTCTTATGTTTAAAAATAAACATTTTTGTGAAGTATGCACACAAATTACAATATATACGACTATTAATGTAGTTTTATTTTATTTCAAACAATGCCTCTGTTTTAACTCAAATTATCTTTATCAAAACAAATTATTATGACCTAAAACTGACTAGAACCAGCATTTCATTGATTCAATGAAAATCTTAATAAATAAAATAATGCTAACACCTAATGGTGTTAGTTACTTTCAATGGGAAACAATAATTTAAAATCTATAACATTTTTATCTATGAAATCACAGTGACCCTATATGATTGAAATTTGGGAAAATAAAATATTTTCAGAAAGTATTGGAAAAAGCCTTTAAGTAAAAAACCTAAAAGCAGATAAAATAATAACTATGGTTATTTGTACCTTAGTGAAAATATTAATTAGTAATTCTGAAAGAACATGAACAAGAAAGTTGAGCATGACAAATAAAGGTAACTTAAAAAAGAGATCTATGACCTTGCTCTCAAACCCAACTCCAAAGTTATTTCAATTGGATCTAGTGATTTAGGTTAAAAGGCTCACAAACATATATCAAAAGTCAGAAAAGGCTGTAAATGAACAATGGACGTAAATATAAAAAATAATGCCTAAAACTGTATTCTGAAGTTTTAAAATTAAAATTTAAGAATAAGATTAGCTGAGTAAAGATACTAAACTTCTGATCATTTTCTAATCACCAATCTTGAGAACATCGATTGTACGTTTCTGATTTTCTTGGTACTAAGCATCAGAATGATTTGAAGAGGTCCTCTAAAATGCAGGGTTACTCAGATTTGGATCCTACTAACTCAAACATTATTTTCAATAACATAAAAAAATTAAAACGCATCAAAAATGAGTTGGTATATTCCATCCATTAAGACCATATAAAAAAAAAAAGTAAAATAATGCCTGTAAATATGTATATACCTATTGTAATATATTTGGTTTAAAATTAGTCATTTTGTTATTATAATGGTTCAGTTATTGGATGACTTGAGAGACCTTCTATAGCTTTTATACGTAATTTATGACATTAGGCTTTTTCTTCTTTTATATTCAAAAGATATTTTTCACAGATTAACCTTTCTCTAGGGATTCTTTAAAGGGCCAAATAGTTCTCGATCAATTTCATTCAGCCAAGCCAAAATATAAAGAAGTATGGAGCTTAGCACAATTATTGAAATATTTCCTAAAACTAACTGACAACCCGTCCCAATTAGCCTGAGTTGAAAAAAGTGGACATTAATAAATAATAATAAAACTAACTGAGCTAATAACAATTAAAAACTTGAAATATAGATAAATAAAAAATAGAAGCAAATCAGTAGGTAATTATTTGGTTTTAATTATTCAAAATATATGGTAGTAAATGTGAAAATACATACCTGATCAATAATTATGATTATTTAAGCTGGTCATGAGATGTTTTATGGTTTATATGCTCAATGTGAGAATAATATTAGTAGGAGTCAGGGTCCACAGAAGGAGGAGTTTCAGTCTACTGAAAATTAAAAAAAATGCGAATATCACGATTATTATTTCAATTAGAGAACAAATGTGTAGAAAAACAATTGTAGGAAATTAAATTTGCAATATGATTGATTATATACAATTGTTTGACCTGCATCTTAATAATAGAGATATTTTGTATTTTTGCCCCCTTCTCCTGGTCTAATTCAAGCCAACCTTGATCTTTATTTTTACTGTTTAGAGTGAGATAAACATATGTATAGAGTTTGGTAATAATCAAGTAAAAATTATCAACCAAAATTGTTTCTCACTGACTCAGAACGTCAGTCTTCAATTATGTCAAAACAGTTCATTAAGAATGGGCTACGTAATCTATGGAGAAGTCCCAGTAGGTGAACTGTGTGTATATATATTTAACAGTATATTGGTCACAATGTTTGATAACTTTTTGCCAAACAAAATTTAAATGTTTTTTTTTAAATAAAGATCATGATTGTTCATAAAGATGATGTTCGTTAATGAGTGAATCTGGACCAGGAGGATAGGGGGACATAAAAATTTCAAAATATCTCTTATAAAGAGTTGTGAAAATGATGAAGTCTATCTTGTTGTAAATTTAATTTTCTATAATTATATTCTGCTGATGGTCTTTGAACCTCTGATGTTATGGAAGTTATTTGTACTTTTTTTTGCTTTCAGCCACACATTTATTATCTCACATTAACAATACCCTAATAGGCCACACTTCTTATTCTTAACATACATACTGAATATTCATTTTTCCAGACAACACTATGAGATAGATGCAAATATGTTATGTCTGACTCCATGAGTTAAGATTTATTTGATTAAAATCATACTCAGTATTTAATTACTTCAAAAAGCTCGGAAGATCATACTCGTTAACCCTTTAATTGCGCAAAGCCACTATATTGTCTTGATACAGGCTACTATAGTGACTTTGCACAATTAAAGGGTTAAAGGTTGAAATTGGTCCTGAAAGAAGGGGGAGGGGGAAATTTAAAATAATTCTGTTATTATAAGTTAGATTAAAAAACATTATATAATCAATTTTGTTTCAAATTTAATTTTCTAAAACCACAGTTTTAAATATCGTTTCCTTTACTTAATTATTAAGTGAGTCATTGTTCCTATTTGTAAAAGTCCATTTTGTGCTACTAAGGCTAATTGGGATGGAGTATCTACCATTAACACCCTTATCTAGCCAGGGTGGGACTAATGATTATTTAATGAGTTCTTCACTAAATAAATTACTATTGTCAAGGTGGGAATCGAACTCGCCACTTTATGTTTACCATATGAGAATAATACCAACGCCATAACTCACAAGCCTAACCTATACTTCCCGAGTCATTTTTTTCAGCTTTCAGTTCCACACCTCCGTTTTCCGAAATGGATCATGACATGAGACCACCAATGTGGCACTCCATTACGTGTGAAATCTCCTTAGTTTACGCAGTACCTGAGATATGGGCTTTATTTCTAGATGTGTGACTACCTGTCGCAACTATACATTACTTGCTCCTATGACTAAGATTAGTATTACTTCCTTGAAAGAGTGTCAATTTGGAGTGCTAAACAGCTCACAGTCCTGGCCTTCAAATAACGATTTAATTGCTGTCCATGAAAATTGCACCAAGATACTGGGAATCTTCTCATGAGATCTATGTTTACTTCAAAAGAGCTTCCCAATCCTAGACAAGTTGCCCAAATTCTTCTACATTATCATCCAATGATGATATGGATCTCTCTGTTATCACCCTGGTATATTTGCATATAACAGGGCAGTTGTACATTATGCCATCAAGATTGTTCCTTATTTTTCGTTCTTTTAACTCTGAGGGTAGGTGTATGCATAAAAGATTTGCCCTTATAGTTCATTATTACTATTTATTAACGTCCCCTTTTTGCTATTAGGGTTAATCGGGACAGATTATCTACAGGGTACCAACCTTTTCTAGCCAGGGTGGGACAAAGGATTTTATTTAATGAGTTCGTCACTAAATAAATTCCTTCCAAGATTAAATGCCAAATATTGTTTTCAACAGATCTTTACTATTTGAGATACATGCCAATATGTTGTATGGTGCCATCATTAACTAAGATTTTATTGACTGCCCACTTCCTCCCTTGAGATTTTTATTTGAAAATAGACTATATATGGCGAGATGATAAGCAGTATATCATGCGAGCACCTGACAAATGAGCTTAATTTGCGTGGCCCCTTCTTAGCAGGCTTTATTTGTACAGAAAAAAAAAATACAACAGGCAGCCCATATAAATTACAATTATATTTTTTGATTGCAGTATTACTTTTATAACATATTTAACAAATATATTTCATAATAATTGATAAATGTTTGAGGCGGTTGGGATTTAAAACTGAATACCCCGGATTAGGGATTTTTGAGGGTTGGCAATATATGGAACTCCAAGTCTAGATAAATACTGAATTAATCTATACAATTTTAAAAATATAAAAGTCCGTCAGCAGGGCTTCGTAAACTATGCAGATTTCCCAAATGTGCCACGTATTTGCATTTATCTAAAAGTAAAAGTTCAATGAAAACAATACTTGGTATTTAAGCTTCAAATAATGTGCTTCATAATGTAACCGCTTATTGTTTATATGGCATGAGTGGAGTAAGGGGTTTACTAGATGCCGAAAACTGAAAAATGCGAATATTTCCGTTAATAATCGGCATATTGAATAAACGTACATAACAACATTTATAGAACATTACATTTGCAATAAGATAGGTTCTATACAATTTCTCGATCCGACGCATATTAACAGAGATATTAAGAATTTTCGAAATCCCTCCCCTCCCACTTGTCGGATTTTAGCCATTAACGAACTTGATCTTTCGTTTTACACAAACAATTAAATATCGAGTTTGGTACCGATTAAACCAAAATTGTGACCGCTAGAGCGGTAACAAACTTATATATATACAATTTTGAACGGACCTAATTTTCGTCATTTACTATGTAGGATCGATTGACATTAGAAGATTTTTTCGAAAATCGCGTCATGAGTACAACCTCAATAGCTGATTTCCCTCAAGGGAATTCTGCTAAAATCAAGATCTCGTCAGGCTTAGCAATTAATTTCTTTAAATGATGTACCATTTGATAAAAAGTTATATATTTAGATAAAAGGCATATCTGTGTTAACATTGCCTTTATGGAGATAAAATTAAAGGTATTTCATTCTTCTGCTCTTCTACCCTAATTTGGAACAGCATAAATCTCTGGCAGATTAAATAAGGGTATGTAGAGCTCATGAGTGCAAATTAGCAGTCTAAACTAACAAAGGAGCACGAAGAAACTGGTGATAAGGGGACGGTAAATGTTTCATGAGTGAAAGTAGTCAGCAGGTATAGTCACGTGACTTTCTCCGGGAATGTTAGGATCCAAGATGTTATCTTAGGCAGGGATAAGAAAGAGGACGCGGTGTTAAGAATGATTGCCAAAGCTTTTTTTGACTCATCCTTAAGTATCCTTAAGTACTAACAATGTCTGGATATATATATGGCAGCAGAGAACTGAAAATGCCATCTTGAAGAGGCGTTAATTTTCTGTTGGGAGACAGATACCTTATTACCGTTTTCAATTTATGCATTTTAGCAGATTTCCCTTAAGGGAAATCAGCTATTGAGGTCGTACTCATGACGCGAGTTTCGAAACATTTCTTCAAATGTCCATAGATCCTACCCAGGAGATGACGAAAATGAGGTCCGTTCAAAATTTTATATATATATATCTATATATATATATATATATATATATATATATATATATATATATATATATATATATTTGTCTGTTAACGCTCTAGCGGTCGCAATTTTTGTTTGATCGTTACCAAACTCGAAATTTAATCGTTTTTTGTAAAAAGGAAGATCAAGTTCGTTAATGGCTTAAATCGGACCAGTGGGAGGGGGGGATTTTCGGAAAATTCGAAATATCTCCGTTATCATGCGTCGGATCAAAAAATTGTATAGAATCAATCTTATTGCAAATTAAATTTGCTATAAATATTGCTATACATTTATTCTGTATCTTGAATATTTACCGAGATATTTGCCTTTGTATTCTGCATTGGTCGACAGGAGTGAGCTGTTTGGTACTTTCCGAAGAGAGCTCTGGCGGCCGTTTTTGTAACTATTCATCCCTCGTGTATAAGTTTAGTGATCCCTTACTACTTACTACACTTGTTATTGGGCAGATTTCTCTATTGTAAAACTTCACGTGGGAAATCTGCTTACTTTACGCAGCCCCTGCGCGACAGACTTTTTTTTTGCCAGATATCCCTTAAAGAAGATTTTTCAAAAATAAATTTAAATAAATTCCGCCACGTAAGTAAACAGATTATTCACCCCATTCTTTCACACACTTGTGAAGTTATCTCACCATATATTTCCTACTTCTACGTAAAATAACAGAGATTTTAAAATATTCAAAGTCCCTCCCTCCTATTTCCTAGTACCCGATTTTAGTCATTAACTATTATGGCCTTTAGTGTCGAATGAATCAGTTAAATATCGAGTACGGTTTAGAATAAATAAACATTTACGAGTTAAGAACGTAAAATGTTGAATGATGACGTTATGTTACATGTACCGAGCACAGTAAAAGTTCTATGAAAACAATATTTAGTATTTAAGCTTAGAACAAAGTAGTTCATGATATGTCATGATTATGAGCTGTTATGACAGCTTATTATAAATATGACCGTAAGAGTGGTCAGTTACTGAAGGATGAAAATTCAAAACCCAAACATCTCGGTTAATATTCAAGATAGAAAACATATCTATGCAATAACAGTTATAGGTAATTACATTTACAATAAGATTGATGCTATAAAATTTTCGTTTCAACTTTTAATAACAGAGATATTTAACATTTTTAAGGGAAATCTGCTAATAAAATTACAAAAAATATAAATTTAAAAAAACACAATTAATAAATGTCTTCTTTTTGATACATAGACCCCCCAACACAAGTTCACGAAATAATTTAATTAACATAGTCAGTTTTGTAACATTTTTACAAAAGGAGATATTCTGGGTGCTCATTTTAACCCTCCTCAATAAAATAAATAAAAAATATAAACTAATTGGATGATTAATTTTGAATTTAAGGTTAAGTACCAAATTTGGTAAGGATCAAACGAAATGAAACCACCACTACAGCATTGACAGAAATATACATATACATATACACATTTTTCTTTTGGTTGACATTATTGACCATATGTGGGCAACCACCGGCCCGCGCTAAGGTTTGATCCTGCCCACGAACCATTTTGAAAACCCAATTAACCAAAAATATTACACTACATACTCTAAATGTGGAAGATGAGGAGAAATTTGTGCGTTTAGCAGTACTTATAAATGCGAAAAGTTCGTTTCATTGATGTAAGTTAATAACTCAAAACATCGTACAAGGCTGACTGACGATAATTTGGAAAATTCTTTTCGTCTTTGTATCAGTGGAGTCAATCATAACATCGATGGATTAGTTTCCCAAATTCAAGCTCATTGATTGTACCATGTTGTACGTATTTTAATCATTTCATTTTGTTATTTTAATAAATTGTATTGCAATTATATTGCCGTTATAATTTAATGTCTATCGTTAAAAATTAAGAACACTACTTTAAAATGCACTATTTTTAAAAGCGGCCCGCGAACGTATTTGCACACTAAAGTTTGACCCACAATATGCCAAAGGTTGCCCATACCTGTTATAGACCTTTAAGAACCTTAGCCCCCCCCCCCCCCGAGCGAGACTCAAGGGATTCGTGTTCAGGTTTTCTACGCAAAGAGTGATCAAATCTTCGTACAATTTCCGTTCTTCAAGGAAGACGTGGAATCAACTGCTCTATGGCCAGCTCACACTTTCAGCCTGTGAACGGGATCTAAGGGAGTCATAATCGTTTGTCACCCCTTGGGACTTCCAGAAGTATGTGCTCGTTAGTTTCCCGCAGATTCATAGGAGCTGCGACACTAGCGGGGTTCTGGTGAGCGTCTCGTGATCTAATGTATTTTCTTGGCACTGATCGAACCTGCACCTATTAGCAGATTTTCCTTGAGGGAAATCAGCTAGTCAGGTCGTACTCCTGACCTGATTTTTGAAAAATGCCGTCAAATGTCCATCGATACTTCCCAAGAGTTAACGAAATTGAAGTCCATATATATTTAATTTGTCTGTTAACACTCTAGCGGTCAAAACTTTTATTTGATTGTTTCCAAAAAAGATATTTAAACGTTTCATGTCTAACTAAACATAAAGATCGTTAATAGCTGAAATCTGACAAGTGGGAGGGGAATTTTAAAGGGGAGAATTTCGAAAATTCATAATATCTCCGTTATTATGCGTCTGATCTAAAAATTGTATAGAACAAATCTTATTGAAAATGTAATGTTCTACAAATTTTGTTTTGTATGATTTTTCAATATCTTGATTATTAACCGATATATTTGATTTTTTTTAGTTTTCGGCCTTCAGTAAACCCCCATTCCTACATTCCTCATACTAACAATAAGCTTTTATATTGTGAAGCACTTTATTTGAACCCTACATACTAAATATTGTTCTCACGGAACTTTTTATTTATTTATTAACGTCCACTTTATGCAACTATGGCTAATTGGGGCGGGTTATCTACAGGTTACCACCCTTTTCTAGCCAGGGTGGCTCTAAGGATTTTATATAATGACTTTGTCACAAAAATAAATTCCTATTTGTCGAGGCCGGAATCAAACTCGCCACTCTAGGTTTACCATGTGAGATTAAAGCCAACGCTTTAACTCACATGGCTAAACTGAGCCTTCTCTCACAGATCTTATACGTTTTGATATAAATGCAAATACGTGTCGCACGTGGAAAATCTGCTTAGTTAACACAGCCTCTGCGTTACGGACTTTTTTTTTGTTTGTGGTTGGAGGTTTGAGCCTCTGAGTGTAGCTTTACTAAGAAAACATTATCTCAACACACATTGAGTCGGAGAGGAAAGCTGTTCAAGTCCCAAGTCGATCCAAACTTTTTTTCTGCAGTTAGCCATATATAGGATTGGAAAGAGCGCGTTCAAAAATGAGAGGAGGGTCACACTTGATCCGGGCTCGGCAACCGCAAAACCCTTATGAAAACAGACCGCCGGGAGTTATAATTTAACTAGGTTGCGGGCAACTGTTCAGTTTGGATTTGGGCTGACTTTCGCTCGACTCGCTAACTACATTGCAGCTGAAACGCGTGAGAGAGAGACAAAGAGAAAGAGAGAGAGAGAGAGAGAGAGAGAGAGAGAGAGAGAGAAGCTTAGGTGAGGGGGGAGGGATGAGGATACGGCAGAGTATAATCCCGGGTGAGGATAACCACGAGAGTATTCGGAGGAATGTACTTTCTAGCCAGTCATGGCAACTACTAGTTTGTATACCGTAGCTCTCATGTCCCCCATCAGCGCCACCTCATGCTCAATTTGTCATTCTCTATTTCAATTCGACAATCATGGGCCTAACTATATGCAGCTAGAATATCCCACGTTCCTTCCTATAATCACCTTGACCGATTATATTATATACTTCACAAACAAATCTATTATTTATTTTTTTAAGTGTCACATCAGAGGTGATTGCCATAAGGAGGGTGAGGAAGAATATCTAATTAGGAAAATTAATTGTCTGGATCGTGTAAAGGAGGGTGCTTATACATTTGCGGAAAACATCCCTTAAACACCTTATGTTTTCTCATAACCGTACTTATCTATTAGAATATAATAAAAGTTATATTCTAATAGATAACGCTTACTGTAATACAGTACAGACCATTAAACATCTCCTGACTGACTGCAGACAACGCGAAAAACTCAATTTACTGAACAACTTGTGTGAACTATCAACAGGAGGTAGCACACTCTTAAATTACTTATTATTGACATTTACAATAAACTTTAGACCACACCAGCTCTACTCATTTCTTCCTCTACGTTTTACTTGTTTCATTCAAATTAAGGCACAAATTACACGCGCGCGTGTGTGTGTGTTTGTATGTGCAAGAGTGTAAAATAAATTCTTAAACTTGTGCCTTGGACTTGTGCATTCCAAAATCTAATCGAAAAATTTATAGTTATTCGCTGTTTTAATTTAATACTTCCTAAATTATATTTTGCTATATTTTAAATAACTTAGTAGACATTTTTCTTTATTTTAACATTTTAAATTTATGAATGAACGCTAAATGATACTCAGCGACATCGCCACTTTGCGGAGCTCATCAAATAAATAAATAAATAATAAATCTAATGCCTCTGTAAATCTTTTTTAGTACGCTGTGGACTTCTTTATGATAAGTCTATATTATGTGCTAAATATTTATATCTTTTTTTAAAATTTGTGTAATATATCGGCTGATGTCAGTTACTAGATGTGTCTTATCGTGGGGTGTGCCATAGAAAAAACAATAAAATGGTTTAGATTAAGAAGGAAACGATTGTGAATTTTTAGGTTAATAGAGTTGAGATAATCATGTCCTAAGAATTTGAAACTATATGCTCTCGTTAATCCATTAAATCGTTACCAGTGTTGAATAATTGAAATATGTAAGAAATATGTCTTACTTCCTAAAAAAGGTATCAGGTCAATGTCAATATTAGGCTCGTATCACAATGGCTACAAGAAGAAAGCAAATATGCCACTTTTTGAAATAGCACACAGGTGACATCTTATCGTTATTATTCTGTATTTTTCCCATAATAGACTTACTAAGTAAACAAAATTTGAAATTCAAATAATATAATAGCCTATACTGAGGATAGGATGGGAAGAAAAACGAGGCCTAAAATAAATATGACTGAGTTAAAATAACTCATAGAAAAACAATTATCGTAAATTACGTGTTTAAAAATTGGCTTTGAAACATTCTTGAATGTAATACATAATAACGAAAATACTCCCAATTTCACATGTTACCTCCTCTGAACCCCCCAAGCCTAGTGGATAAATTTTGGTGCTCATAAAACTTGACAGTCAGCTAAATTTCTCAGTTCAAAAGTCATATAAAACGTTCATTCAAATTGCTATATATTTGGATATAAACACTTTAAATTATTTCTCCTCATAGTATTGCAAATGTCGAATTTCCATTGTAATTCATAGATTCTGAACACAGAATTTTATGAATCAAAGTATTTAAACTTAACATCAAACTTGTTGACTAAATGTATTAATTCGTAAAATTGGCAATGAGAGTAGTATCGAACAGAAAACTGCGAATTTTCTCTGGACTTATGAGATATTCAGAAAATGTCAGTAGGATACTTTTGTTCACAAAAAAAAAGATACAAAATACATATTAAAACACGCACACACACATACACACACACACACACACACATATATATATAATACGGTTCATAGGAAAGGCATACTTACGATTTTGAAGTTTGAGGTCCCCCGTAGCACCTAATATGTTTTTTTTTATGGTTCACAAAACTGCGGACGTTTTACTTACATTGTGCTACTTTCCTAGAAAGGCCTGGGGCCTCTGCCAGGTTTACCTAGTTTTCTCAATAAAAATGTTTATTTTAGTTGCCGCTAAAAATTAAACACTATAAGAGGAACTATACAAAACTTTTTTTTATTTATTTATTTGACATCATTTATCAAATTTGAAAATAAAAAATACCTAACAACTCTTTCTTTATAATCGGAGAAAAAGTAAATTAAAATATAGTTTTCTAAAGAACATTAATCATAATTAGAGTTAAACTTGTAAATCCCCGAGTTTACGAGTGAATTTAAAAGAAATTTATAATGTAGCCATTTTTTTGAGGGTCCCCTTTCACTGTCAGCTGATTAGGCCTGCAGCCGAGGGAAAAGTGCGCCGGTGAAAAACTTTAAGGTCAGAGGTTTAAATGAAATCAAGATGAGACTTTCCAACTACTGCCAATGACGATCTGGGTTTGATACGGCCGCAACGGGAAGACTACTAGGGCGAAAGCTCCATCTCATTTCTGACACACCATCTCCTGTCAAGGTTATAACCTTCTTCACATTGACAGGTTATTATTGCTATCAGGTATAATAACAAGAATAGCACCAATTTATTCGAAAAGCAATTCGAATTAGAAGTAATCATTATTAATAAGAGCCCTCGTTATCATTGTAACTTACTTTTAAAATATTTCAATTAATAATTTTAAGAAGTACCTGTGTAAAGACATACATGTGTTTTAAATTTGAATTCTTTAAAGAGATATTTTTAATATTACCAAATACTCTATTTTATATTAATTTATTTATTAATGTTTTTTTGTTATTATGCTATTATTGTTTTGTGTACATGTTTTTTTTTTTTTTCGAGTAGGAGTGGCGAGTTCGATTACCGCCTGGACAAAGGAATTCCTTTAGTGACGGAATACATTAAATAAAATCCTGAGAGCCACCATGGCTAGATAAGGGTGGTAACTTGTAGACAACCCGTCCCAATTAGCCTTAGTTGCATAAAAGTGGACGTTATTAAATAATTTAAAATTAATTTTTTCCCCATTGTTTTGTGTACTGATTCCATTGTTTCACTTTTCTGATGTTCCTTTTGTCTGTTGTGTTTTACTCATTTTCTAAGCAGATTTCCCTTAAGGGAAATTAACTATTGAGGTTGTACTCATGATGCGGTTTTAGAAAAATGTCTTCAAATGTCCATCGATCCTACCTCCTAGATGACAAAAATGAGGACTGTTCAAAAATAAAAGTATATATATAAATATATATATATACACACACAAACACAAATATTTGTCTGTTACCGCTCTAGTGGTCGTAAGTTTCGTCTTATCGTTACCAAACTTGATATATAATATACAAACGAAGTTCGTTAACGGCTGAAATCGGACCAGAGGAGTTAGAGGGAGGGAATTTTAAAAGTTCGAAATATCTCCGATATTATGGAGTCGGATCGAAAAAACTTTACACAATATATCATATTGCAAACTTAATGTTCTATAAATGTTGTTATATGCATTTATTCTCTAACTTCAATATTAACTGAGAAATTTGAATTTTTTAGTTATCAGCCTTCAGTAAACGAAGTATAGATTATGAACGCTATAAGAGATAGTATAGATTCCCAAAAACACCGAAAAAAAACATAGAACATATAATTTTTATTTTGTCTTGTTGACCCAAATTTTGTCTACCACTGTTAATTTCTTTGGTATATTTTACAGTTTCCTCTTTAATAATTCTTTGAAAGGATAGTTCTATATAAGAAATTTATTATTTCGTATTGTCAGTTTATTTTATTATATTAATTTCGATTATCTTTAAAACACTCTGAATTTATAATAAGTATTTTTCATTTAATGGGCATGTTTCATTATTAATTCTTAGCTACTCGATGAGCGCTTTGCTACAGAATGATGCACTCATGTACATAACCTAATGTGTTAATATAAATTTTTTGTTGAACAATTATCACGACAAAAATGCATCCTTGAGACTTAAAGTTTTTTGAACTCTCTAATTTATAATTAGAATATTTCTTTATAGATTCATATTTCCTTAGAAATTTATAGAGTACCAATCCGAAAAAATTATTTTTCTTTTCAAAATTTAATAATAATATTTCAAATGTATTTATTATCTATATATTTAATTAGTTTATGCGATATTGACGCAAATTTTTCAATAGATAATGGTTGGAGGTTGCCTTAACGGATTGGTCTGTAACTATTTCCGGTCTGAGCTATTTATACTCCAACCTAAGCCAGAGATGGCCAACCTTCAAGCCCATTTCCTTCTGAACTTGACTGATGAAAATATATTTTGTGCAATTCAACAATTATATAAGTGGGGCCATTCCAAAAGAAACATCAACGAATTTTACTTTGATTTTATTTTCACTACCTTAGTTATAAACGTGTTACCACGTCGCAATCTTATCAGTGCTCTATTCCCTTCATAATAACTAAAGATTTTTGAAAAGGCTGCAAAAGGTAAAATGTATGGGGACTGGCTAGATAGATGTGTACGGGGCGCAGAACAAAACGTCCAAAACAGAGGAAACCCTGTATAAGGGGAAAACGCTTCAATAATAAATAAATATATTAAATCCGAAATATATTGTATAAGGCAAATAAGTTCCCATACAAACCTTCTTCGGAATCTCTGAGAGAGATGGAGAAATATGAAATTTTGTATCACGACTCCCGATTCCCGCCTAAACCTACATGCGTTTCAAGAAAAATATGCATACTATTCATGAATTATTGAGTTAATGGATTATTATATGGGTATCAAAAAGAAAAGTTCTTAGTTCCAGTCCTAAATCTTACCCTTAAGGAAAATCAGCTGTTGAAGTCATACTCATAAATGTATATCGATCCTATCCAGGAGACGACGAAAATGAGGTCCATTCTAAACTATATATATATATATATATATATATATATATATTTGTCTGTTACCGCTCTAGCGGTCGCAATTTTTGTCTAATCGTTACCTAACTTGATATATAATCGTTTAATACAAAAATAAAGATTGAGTTCGTTAACGGCTGAAATGGGAACAGGGAGAGAGGGGGGGGGAGGGTTTAGAGGGGGAAAATTTCGAAAATTCTTAATATCTCCCTTATTATGGGTTGGATCGAAAAATTGTATAAAATCAATCTTGTTGCAAATATAATGTTCTATAAATGTTGTTATGTTCATTCCTTCACTATCGTGATTATTAACTTAGATATTTGCATTTTTTAGTTTTCGGTCTTCAGTAAATCCCCACTCCTACTCATCTCATATTAACACTATTCTATTATTATATAAAGCACTTTATTTGAAGCTTAAATACCAAATATTGTTCTCATTGAACTTTTAAGAACGCAGCCCCTGCGTTACGGACTTTTTGACTATCTTGATTATTAATCGGGAAATTGGATATTTTTTTTAGTTTTCGGTCTTCAGTAAAACTCCCCCCTCCTACTCATGTCATACTGACAGTAAGGTGTTATATTATGAATCACATCATTTTAAGCCTAAATACCACAATATTTTTCTCATTGAACGTTTACGTTTGGAGGTAAATTCAAGTACGTGACGCACATGGGAAATCTGCTTAGTTTACACAACAAATATATATATGAAATAAAACAAATTAATTGTTGTTTTATTGGCAGAAAAATTTCAATCATATGACAAGGCTTTGAAGAGAGAAGAGGAACATCTGGTATGCAGTTCTAGGTAACCTCAAACATATCTAGATAGGCCTCACGGTCTGTCGTTTTTTGCCTCAGTATGAATGTGCAGAGGTTCGATTTTTTCGGCCAGCAATGTCACGTGCATAGCAGAGAAACCATCTTCACTTTTCTCCAAAAACCAATGTGACTTACATTCACTTTTGTAGAAGTAGGTTTCACTCTCTTGTTGGCCCCAAGGTAAACCACAAAACCGAAGCTCAAAGAGAGTAGATTTCGTTTATACCGATTCTAACAATGCCCAGGCTGCAGTCATGTGATCTCAGAAAGTGATGGGTGTGATTCTGAGTAGCAGGTTGCGGTTTGTGCTCGAAGAAATTAAAGCCCAAGAGGGTCTTTGTTTGTTATATTAAACAAAATGTTCAGCCAAACTCTCAGATGTGAATTGATAGATAGAAATATTCTGGGCCGGAAAGAAGAATGTCCGTCACGCAGGAATTGCGTAAACTAAGCAGATTCCCCGCGTGACATTTTACAATAGATAAATTTACATATTGGCAACACTTCAGTCAATTTTAATAAACTCCACACGGAAAGCATCTGAATTGTAAACAAACAGGTCTGACAACTCAGAGCTCAGAGCTGAACAGCTAGTTGGTAATATTCTTTATCGGAAAGAAAAACAATTACTGAATATAACGTATTAATTTTATTGAAAACTATTGGCTATATCTTACTATAGTATAGTACTGTAATCTATAGTGAATAAGAATAATTTTTATCCCAATCACTAAATGTTTTATAGTTGCACAAGACACTGTTGGATCAACAGAACGTATTTGCGTACATCTCACAAAGTAGAAGCAGAAAACTATATTTGGTGTTTATCCTTGGAATGAAGTAGTTCATGATATAACAGCTTATTATTAATAAGACAAGAGTAGGAGCAGCGGTTTATTGAAGCCTGATAGCTGAAAAAATGCGAATATCTTGGATAATATCCAAGAAAGAGAATAAATGTATATAACAATATTTATAGAACATTTAATCTGCAATAAGATTGCTTTTATACAATTCTTCGATCCGGCGATTCTATACGCCGACCCAATTCAGCCATAAACGAACTTGATCTTTCTTTTTACATAAAGCGATTACATATAGAGTTTGGTAACGATCAAACAAAAATTGCGACCACTAGACCGTTAGACAAATATAAATATATATAGATATATATATATATATATATATATATATATATTTATATTTGTCTAACGGTCTAGTGGTCGCAATTTTATATTTTATATATATATATATATATATATATATATATATATACAATTTTGAACGGTCCTCATTTTCATCATCTGGGTAAGATCGATTTGAAGATATTTTTCGAAAATGGCGTCATGAGTACGACCTCATAGCTGATTTCCCTTAAGGGAAATCAGCTAATATTGTTCCTAGTACTGTAGTTCCTGGCAGTTAGTTGAAGTAGATAAGTAGAAACGAAAAGATAAAAGTTTAAGATTTGTTCATTAATGCTCAAAGAAGTTTTGAATTGTAAATGGAGGAGAAAGTAAAATATATTTTCGTCCCTTAATTATCACTTGACACTGATGTTAGCGCGGTGGGAAATTAAGTTTGAGATTAGTGCTTTCGCGATTTTTTTGTATCGTATTATACTAGACAAAATAAAATTCCAAAAAATATACTTTCTATTGTATTTAAAATTAATCACCGCAATTTATACATTTTGTTTTTAAGTGAATTTCCTTCTATATTTATAAGTTCTTAGGAACGAAGGATAGTCAACCCAGGCTTATTGACATTAATATAACTTATTTTCAATTTTTGCATTGTTGGGGTTGTCTTCCCTCCCTTCTTGGACCGATTGGAGGAGAAAACATATTGTCTACACTTCCGTATTTTAGCAGATTTCCCTTATGGGAAATCAGCTATTGAGGTGGCAGGTTCGAAAACTTTCTTCAAATGTCCATTGATCCTACCCAGGAGATGACGAAAATGAGGTCCGTTCAAAATTATATATATACATCTGTTAACACTCTAGCGGTCGCAATTTTTTTTTAATCGTCACGAAACTCGGTATTTAATTGTTTTATGTAACAAGAAAGATCAAGTTCGTTACCGGCTGAAATCGAACCAGTGGGAGGGGGGATTTTTGAAAATTCGAAATATCTCCGTTACTGTACTTCAGATCGAAAAGTTGTATAAAAACTGTCTTATTGCAAATTAAATTTACAATAAATAATGTTATATACATTTATTCTCTATCTTGAATATTAATCGAGATATTTTCATTCTTATTAAGTGTGTTTGCGGCTATTGTCGGAAGTTTCCGGATTAGTTCGGCCGTTTCCGTAACTGTTCGCCACTCGTGTTACCTAACCTTTTACTTTGTGAGAAATATGCAAATACGTTCTATTGATGCCCCCTCCCCCCCATATTCAAGATGGTGTTGTGTTACCGGTATGTAGATTTATCCATTGTAAAACTTCACGCGGGAAATCTGCTCAGTTTACGCAGCCCCTGCGTGACGGACTTTTTCTCTTAGTAACGGCTCGACTTGAGTAACACATGGCTTTTAAGCTGATAATAAGACTTTTCAAGATATGTTAGATTATTTTTATTTATTTATTTATTTGAGCTTCGCAGCTATGTCGATGTTGCTCTAAAATAAAACTCAAAAAACAAAACAAAACTCAAATAAAAACAAAACAATACAAAAAAATAACAAAATTAAACAAAACATAAATACGTAGAACATAGAACACAAAAGGAACACTAAACATAAAAGGAACATAGAACACAAAACATAAAAGGAACATAAAACACAAAACATAAAAGTAACATAGAACACAAAATATAAAAGGGACATAGAACACAAAACATAAAAGGAACATAGAACACAAAACATAAAAGTAACATAGAACACAAAACATAAAAGTAACATAGAACACAAAACATAAAAGGGACATAGGACACAAAAGGAAAACAAAACATAAAAGGAACATAGAACACAAAAGGAACACAAAACACAAAAGGAACATATAACACAAAAGGAACACAAAACATAAAAGGAACATAGAACACAAAAGGAACATAAAACATGGAGAATCAAAAAACATAAAAGATTGGAAATCAAAAAATAAAAATGGAACACAACAAAGAACAAAATAAATGAACGAGGGGACAAATAAAGACAAAATTCAAAACTAGGTACAAAACTGAAAATCGAAACTAATGATATGTTAGATTAGATTAAGAGTTGAGATTAAAGCCTATTACTAATTAAAACTAAATAATAAAAATAATGGCCCATGCTTCACAAATTATAGGAACTTACTCTGGACGATTCAAGAATGATATCTCTAATATAAATATATTTTTAAAAAAAGGTAATTAATACTATCAGTTTATTGCGACTAAAACAATAATAAAACCAAACTGCATGAAATTGATCCTAGGATTCTTAATGTTTTGATTGTTATATCATTTATAACAGCTATCAGAATATCAGTTATATTCGAGCGCTAACAATATTTTCCAAATTACATTTTGCAGTAAATTTCTTAACCCAAAAAAGTTAGAAGATAAGAAGACCGGAGATATTATCTTGGTTCTTGTGAATATAAATCTCGCAGAAGCCGCTCTTCGATTCTATCTACTTTCGCCTTTTTTTTCTTTACTCCTCATCTTAGTCATTATGGGTTTTCTGTTCTTATTCAGCTTTAGAAAAACAAATACGAAAAAAATCAAACAGGAATGTCAACTTTCAAATAAAAACGTCTCCACAAGTTTAAAACCTTTTTTTTTTTTGTCGAGAAGAACCCATATTTTTTTATTGTAATGGCACTATAAGCTTTCTACATTTCTGCTGCTTCTCACTCGCTGTTATAACTGTAGTGCAGAAGATTTTGGTTGGCATAGTTCAGTCCGAGTGTAAAGCATTAGACGATCCAATTTCTATTTTTTCTATTCATTTACCATGGATGAAGTCCGTTGTCCGGATTGACATTGAGAAGCTATTTGGAAGTAGTGGACACCATAAGCATATTTCGTGATATCCTCATCGACTCTTATTAAAAGCTACGAGAGGCAAGCCCTGACCTTTTAAGGGCTGTAAAAGTATTACTATTACGTTTTTAATATTTTTGAATTCATAAAGTAATATATAATTGAGTGGTACTTGAATTCGAGTGCACAAAAATCTCCTCCATTACACAAACTACGGACGTATTTAATTAAAATATTTCTTATGCAGGAAGAGTAATCCATTTTAAGTCGTTTGAATATAAACAATGAGACGTCACGTCTTAAAACGATTCACGGTGCTATATCTCCTAAAGAACTGGCTAGTGGGCAGTAATTCGATTTCCAGCTAATACAAATAATTTGTATTCAATTAAAAAAAAATATTAATGTTGACAGTCGTTGTATTCCCAGTCAAATAGTGTTTTATTTTTACAAGTTAGTACGCAGAATACTAAAAGAAATATTACTAATGTTTGATGGAACGATGATGCGCTATTTCTGACTAATCTTATAGTTGCTGAAACATATCGACCCCCGAAGTTCGATTAGACAAGTTTTAGTCATGCTGGGATTAAATATTTTGTTTAAACGTTTGTCACTTTTACCATTACAATTATATCACGCCCCTTCCCATTCATTTTTATCTTTTTTATGACTGTAAACGAGCTGGCCATTTTATTTTACATAAAACTTTTAAATGTTAAAAGTTGTAAAGAAAAGGACAGTCCCTTCACTCTGACAATATATTTCACCATATTATCCATTCACTTATATTTTTAATATATATTCTCATAAAAGAAGTACTGTCCTTTTATTTATAATTTTGATTATGAACCCCACAATCCAGCATCAACATTTATATTTAAACACTGAGTTTTGATATGATCAAATGAAAATTGTATCATGAAAATTTAAGGGTGTTTTAATGAAATTCTAACGCAAGGCCAATTAGCCGATTTGCCTTAAGATAAATCATTTGGAAAATTATTGGATAGACTGAAAATAAAATTCTTGACTGTTTATTCTTCTTATCCCTAAACCCCTAATTGTACATTTAACTAAAACCTTATATCATTCCTTTACTTTCTTTGAACACTTTAGGAAAAAATGTTTCCAATTAGATGATGTATATGGATGCTGAGTAACAAATTGTGAAGGAAAAAAGCATGCTTCGTTAATCTGTTTACCTGGGTACATATCTACAATTGAATATTATTACCTACAATGATTCTATGGTTCTATTATTATTATTAAAAAGAAATTATTAATTAGAAAGAATTAGAGGAACCAAATATGTTAGTTTTGCAGGAAAACTAACAAATTACACTTCCAAGTGCGCATTTTGAATATAAGAGCTTACAAATACACGTTCGCACCGAATTACACTGTCGATATTTATAAAATATTCGATATTATGTTGTGCGTGAGTGTGTGGAGTATTTAATTTAAATTTCTGTGATATCCTATACTTCTGGCTACGGCTAACCCTCACCAGTTAAGAGTTTTTATTTTTATGACTAATTAAAGAGGTGTTTCTATATTATTTGTTATACGTTTCCGTTATTATTAATTAAGAACTGAATCGTTAATTCTCAAAAGAACATCATAATTGATGGTTGTCGGTAATTTTTTTTGGTATTCTGAAATTTCACTAAGCTACTCTCCGCTATTTAATAATAATGAAGTATATAAATGAATATATAAACTTGAACTTATTTGGATTATTTTGGCTAATGACTATTGCAGTTAATAAATACGAGTGAAGGTATGCTACGTCTTCAATATCATGTAAGAAAGTGAAAACTATTAAATAGGAATTTAAATCTCCTTACGGTGCATTTCCCGAATCTCCTTGCAATTTTAACGGGTAGTACCTCTATGGAGGATGACCTAGGAGGTTTCTTGGGCTCTCTTCTGTGGGCCGAGCCGAAAGTAAATGCTGAATGTATATCCAGAGTGCTAAACGGGATAAGACACCAGTAACTTGTTCGCGGTGCAGCTCTCTCTCAGTCTTTTTCTCTTTCTCCGACATTTTTTATTTCTTTTCACTAGGCTCGTACCCAAACAGAGTAACACACTTGCTGTGCACACTTTCGATTTGCATGGCTCACTTTCGTTTTCCTTCTCTCTGGCTTGTATGTCATAAATAATTTTTAGAATGCTTAAGCTTAATAAGAAAGGTCATAAATGAAGCAGTTAGTCTTCTAGGCTCGCTAGAGCTAGCATTAACGCAAAATAAAGTGCAAGCTGGGTTGATATGTGAGCTAGTGTACTATTAGTAATAACGTTGCCTTTCTCGCTTAGGGTTTGAGTGGGGGGAAAAATTAACACATTCTGGTTATGAAGGGAAATGGAAATGGCTCACAAGGAAACAGTACAACTATTGCACTTTGAGTAATATCGTACTAATGATATAATCCTAATAAAAATATGTTGAACCGAACGTTAACAGAGCTACTATTTTCTTGAGACAATTTTGAATTTTGACACCCTAGTACCATAACTTTCAAAGTATAGATAAAAATAAAACCAAACAAAAAAATTATGATTGAAGCCAACTTATCTCGACTGAAATACTTGGTCATAATGTGTCCTGCTGAAGTTTCAAAGCTATTACTTATAATCATGGCTGCAAGCAAGTTTGACACTTTATAGGATATGCCTGTCAACACATTATAGGGAAAATAATAAGGTCGTCTCTTAATCATATTATGAATTTCATTGATTGGTATCTATGAATAGATTTACTAATTTTTGTCGTACATTTTATTTATTCTTTTGTAAATAATTTGAATTATAGGCGATTATTCTTCAAAAACAGCACCTGAAAAGTGATAAAAATTCTAAAGAATAAGAATAATTTTGTTATTCAAAGCATTTAATTGTACAAAATACATCACAAATCAGTCTTTTATTTTTAATTTCAATTTGAATATTCATGTGTTTTTTTTATAAAACTGAATATATGTGTTACATTATGGCCCCCATCTGTTAAAAATTGTCATTTTCATTTGGAAATTGTGTGTTTAGGTCGTTTACCACAATCAGTAAGGATGAGTTGATTCCCAGTTCAACGTTAGTTATATTGCAGATGGATTTAGCTTGACATTAAGTATTCATGCGTTTATTTGGTATGGCCTATTATAAGTATAGAGAGCAAGGACCTCTTCTCTCCTAGAATTCCTGAAATTCACCAAACGCAATTAATTCAATTGTTGGTGCTTATGTGCAGTTTGTATGCAAATCATTTATTATTACAGTTTATGAAAGTGTGACCTCTGACACGATTAGCATGAGTGACATCCCGGCCACTTCAAACATGTAATAGCGTTTAGTGTTTTCGAATCTAACAAGTAATCCAATGTGTTACGGTGTGGTATGTGATTTTGCATATGCCATCGTGCAGCCCTTTAGAAAAATCTTGTATCTAATAGGCACTTTCAGCAGAAGATACTTTGTTCTAAAAAAACTCTTTAAAACTCTCTTGTGACTTAATAAATTAAAGCCTTTCGTTACAAAACTCATGAAGGACCAAGGTCACATGGCCTTGGTGAGAGTCTAAGTGGTTTGTCTGTTCGGCGTACTTCCTATCGAATTGTGGTTTAATCCCCGTCATGAAATTGAGCAGGGACCAAAGGAAATGATAGAAGTTTAAACACTATTTCTGTTTGAATAGAATATGTAAAATAACGAAGATTATTTAAGCATTCTAATTGTCTCCTATTTATTAAGAAATATTACGTTTCTTATAAGGTTACATTGTTTAGTGGACTATTTTAAGCTAAGTGTTCAGATACTATGACACAGATAAAGTCTATTGGAGACCTAAATGTTTTTAGGGATAGCATTCTTCGTCAAGGAATGAGTCCTCCTAAAATTTTTAATTGAAATTTGTCGTTAATTAAAAATTGTGATTCTTGGTCATTTTTAATGAGTACTTCCCCGAATTTCGGCGTTATTTGGGAGCAATAATGTGCGGGTAAATGTGACGCGTTTAACAGCTACTTAATAAACTGACGATACTCAATAGGCACCGGCAGAACGAATAGAAGTCAAATCTCAAAAGCTCGGTGACCAAAATTATGAAGCTCCATGAATTTAGAATGAAATGCAGAGGTTTTTAATTGGAACCTCTAGCATAGTGATTCAGTCTTCTATTCGACCGTCACCCCCTCACTCAGTAGATAAACAGGTGGTTAAAACATTCGTGCTCATAATCTAGAAGCCTAATAAGAGGCATTAAGAAGTACGTTAAAAAAATGTTCGTCTTTGGCAAATTTGGAGACAAAACAAAATTAGGTACACTTAAAGGGCTAAGGATCGGGCGAACACAACTTACAAATCAAAAGCTGTCAATACTTGCTGTAATGGTTTAGTTTAAATGTACAAATAAATATTATATATATATATATATATATATATATATATGTGTGTGTGTGTGTGTGTATTTGTGTATTCTTGCATCTTCTGTTCGAAACTCTATATTCATTCTTATCTCGTGAGTCGAAGATTAGAGTAAACCCATTGACAAAAATTCTAAAATTCCCAAGGAAAATAATGAACAGCTCCCTAAGTGTGTGTGTATGTATATATACATCGTTTTCTGTTCGATATTTATATAATATATTTAATCAACGGAAGTATAAAAAAGTTCACACATTACCAATTTTTCGGGACAACCCCACCCCATCTTAAGTGCTCTAAAGTTGATCCCTATTTCTATGGGCTCTACGGAAAGTCTCTAACATGGTTAGCTATATTTTCTCGTGAGACCAAGTAAATTCATAAATAGCCGAGATGAAAAATAATGAACAGCTACTTTAGTATGTTAATATATACATATGTTATTAGTAGTCGATGAATGATGGAGTATAATATAGAAGGATAATAAAATAATATGCCAGTTTAATGTTTTAAGTTCTTGCTAATATACTAAGGATATATCCTATATACTAAAATTCTTTACTATATGGCGAGCTGTCGTGTTCTCCTCAGAGATACCGAAAAAACTCTAGTCTAGACTAATAAGAGTGAGTTATGAAACCCAATCTTGAAGATAAACGGTGTACTTATAAATCCTGAGATACACTTCGTGTTCATGTTGTATGCACGATTAGGGGTGGTTAACACGATTAAGAGTATTTTAACAATTATTTATTGAAAACAAGTCATTTACATGATAAAAATACCTCCATAGTCAAAGAAAGAAACATTCTGTCCTAAGTATATGTCAGATCTATCAGCAAGGATGTTATGATAAAGTTCTTGGACTCATAAATAAAGGCATTGTCTTCATTTAGTTTTCCCGAGTATTTTATTTATAGGTCTTGTCGGATTAGGATAACCTATAAAAAAAAATTCAATTTTCCTTTGCCTGATGATGAAGTGTGAACTCAACATCAAAAATAATATAAATAATTCTAATACAGGAAGAAAATTTCCTTATTTTCTAATTGAAACGTTATCGATTTTCTAGCCGCTCACTGATTTTGAATTTTATGCTGCCATTCTTATTAACCGTCATTTATATTTTATTTTGGTCTTAAATCTTATTTTTAAATGTATAATTTAGAGGTTTAATACACGTAAAACCATTCAGTAATATATGGTACTCTAACAGCTGATGGAGCAGCACGCATTAGAAAATAACTTGCGGACGGAAAAATATATTTCCGTCCCGTCAACGCACGTATCAAGTTTAATCAGTTTTTACTTCTACTTATTTTATTTGAATAAAACATTGGTTTATTTATTTGTTTACTTCTGATGATTTATATATTTATTTATATATTATAAATAGAGGCGCAGATTTTCTATATTTGATATATACTCTTAGCCTCCCAATTACAGCTTCGAGACATTCAAACCCATATCTTTCCATAAACGTCCGTCACGCAGGGGCTGCGTAAACTGAGCAGATTTCCCACCTGTTGGAATTACGTGCCACTCATCTCATCTCAGGTAGTATATCCTATTTTTTTAAAAAATCCGATGAGTGAAAGTGGGGGTCAATAAGATTGTAATTAACGATGTCATCACACTAACTATATGCACTTATCTCATACAATAAAGGTCTGTTGAATACAATATTTGGTATTTATGCTTAGAATAAGTTGTTGAATGATTTAAATTTTTTTAAAAGTGCGATGACAAAAAGTTGGGGTTTACTTTAGGATGAAATCTAAAAAAAAAATACCAATATCTCGGTTTTATTGAAGATAGAGAAAAATTGTATATAACAGCATTAATAGAACATTAAACTTGCAATATGATCTGTTCTATATACTTTTTTATTATGACGTATAATAACGGAGATAGTTCGAGTTTTCGAAATTCTACCATCTAAACCCCCTCTTCAAACTAGTCCGATTTCAGCCTTTAACAAACGTGATCCGTAGTTTTACACAAAACGCTTAAAAATCGTGTTTGGTGCCAATTAAACACTAATTTCGACTGCTAGAGCGGTAACAGACATTTTTTAACCTCATGGACTTCATTCTTGACATCTAGTAGGAATTTTTAAGACATTTGTCAAAAAATCCCGTCATGAGTATGACCTCAATAGCTGATTTCGATTAAGGGAAATCTTCTAAAAGGCTACTTTTCTTCTAACTTGTAAAACATTTGTTAATATGTTGTCTTATAATTACAATCACTTACCTAATTCATTTGAACCGAATATCCAACCAGGCTCTTCAGAAACTATCTACTGTTTTAATCCCTGAAAATTGATATATTATTTCTAAATTACTGATGAGGTGATAACATCCCGGAGTGATGGCGTGAGAGAGGAGCACTCTTCTCGGAATTGTTGGAATTAGAAAGTAAAGAAATTCGACAAAGGCCCCCACAATTAAAGAGTATTCCATAGCTCGGATAATAATTGGAGTGATGCTCGGAGGGATATGCCATCATCAGCTGGGAGATGGTCTGAAGGAGGGGAAGTGATCGGAGTAGGGGAAGGGATATATAAAGCTCAGGGTGGCAACTTACCCTCACTAACCAGCATCCGCTCACCAGAGATGGCATCCCTCACTTCAGTTCTTATTCAGGTAGGCCACGAATATATATATATATATATATATATATATATATATATATATACAACTCATAAATAACATAAATAATAAAACTCCAAAATCATATCGAAAAAGGACCACACGACAATTTTATGAACTCTTGTTTTGTTTTTTTATACTAGTTCTTTGGGAAAAAACGAAAAGTTAAAATTATTTTTTAAACCTGTAGAAACTATTTTCAATTAATTATTTTTTTCTATATGTTCATTACTCCTTTGGGGAGAAAATGGTTAAAATCCGAATAGCCCATGTTTCTTTTTTAATTTTCCCTTTGTGGATAAAATTGAATATATAACAAATGTATTATATATATACCGATATATACAAAACGTTAAAAAAATATTTATTCAAAACAGTCAATTTTTTTTTAATGTTGTCGTTCAGAAAAATGTTTTATAGTATATATAATAAAAAATACGGACAGTATAGTTTAATATAAGTGTGGGAGTAGCTTGAATAATAATACGTGAAACTAATTTATAGAAAGAAGGTAATAAAATCTATTCTGATATAGTCATAGTGTTTTGTAAATCAATTTTTTTTCCTGACCAGTTTAAAATAAATTTATCAAAGATTACATTCGGAGTTATTGAATATTGATTATTTGTAGTATTTAAACAATTGTTCCCATTCTTTCGGTCAAATTATAAAAAATAGACATAAAATTGGTTTATAAAATTCTATATTCTTCTTCAATATCACATACGAAATAATATATAAAACTATAAATAAATTTTTTTTTGTTTAAAAAAAATCAGGTTTCTTTAAATAAGCAGAATTACATTTATTTACTCTTGGTAATTACTGATATCGTAATGGTTTTTATTAAATCTTTGGTCGAAGCTGTATGAGTATTTTTCATTTAAAAATGATGTGTAGTAATGGTTAGAGTTTTTGACGAGCCAAAAAGAAGCAACAGAGAAAGAAAACATTTTGTAACTGCATAACCGCTTAACTAAAATTATTGCTCATTTCTCATAAAAAAAAAATTCGAGAATGTTTTATTAATTTTTTTATTTGATTTAAATAGAAGTCTATTCTACAACAAAAATTCTTTGTAGTATTAAAGGTTTTTAGTGTATAAACTATTCATAATTAAATTCCAATGTTTTTCCAATCTAATGAAGGAAATTTGGTATCGATTCCATTGAAACTAAAATTCAATTTATTTGTTTATTATTTGTATGAAGCTCAATTGTATTTCCCAAATATTAAGCAGGTTTCTGGAAAAACATCGGATGCCGATTTTGTTTATTTGTGTTGCAAATGTCTAATGAAGTTTATAATCTTTGTGGGTTTGTTTCTATTAATGTATTGTACTTTTTACAGTGCCATATTAATAATTGACTTTAGGTCAATATTCAAAATCGTTATAATCATATTGTTTTTCTCTTGATTTGTATTTATTTGTTTTGCGTTTAACTCCTGGGTTAATATAACTAAACATGTCCGTGAGCCTTAGATAAATTACTAATTAATTATATACCTTAATATTTTTCGTTATATGAATTTTTGTAAATAAAAACGTTCCATAGTTCTAATTATTATTACTATTTTTTTATTTATCAGCCAACCTACGCCTCTTCAAGTCAAAAAGTATGTTTTGATGTCGACACTTGTTTCACATTATGATTTATGTTAATGGAAGAAATATAACGGAACTTGGTGTCCTCTTTATGAAGTTAGCTACGTTTTCTTTCACACACTTGTCCATGATTTACAATCAATAAGCCCGAGGTAGGTCAGTTGCATAAATTAACTCTAGTTCCCTTTTCACTGTGCCATTTTATAGACCATTGACGTCTCCATAAAATCTAATATTAAATACAAAAACATTGAGTTCCAGTGGAGTGATAATTTTCGAGCTATATTTTTTTAACTATTGAGTGCAGTACGTTTTTCCCCTACACACTTGAAAATCTTGGACATACGCTTTCAAGCTGCTTGCACTTGCTTATTCATTTTCAAAGATGTGACATATTCTCTCGTCTTTTATCCCATTGGCCATTTTTCGTTCGATTCAAGATTGTAATCTAAGCCATTAAGGAGAAAATCTTATTAGAGGCAGCGATTTCAGAAATAAATTTCAGGCTGTATTTCTGCAGATGAATTATTTCTTATTTTTTAAAGTCAACTTTGTACTACTGAATCTAATTAGGACGATTTATCCACTGGTTACCACCCGTTTCAAGTCAAAATTGGACTAAAGGTTTGATTTAATGAGTTAGTCACTAAATAAATTCCTATTGCCCAGGTGGGAACCCATCACTCCAGGATTTATAAGTGAGATAAAGATTTACGCCATAACTCGATGAAATGAGTGCTTCTTGAATTTTGTTTCACAATAACATTTTAATTTTTTTGTATTATTTTAATGAGTTATTCATTATATATTTATAAGTACTTCTTAATTTCATTTCATATAGTTCACATCCACTCATCTAGTACATATTGAACAACATGTCCAGACATTAAACAAAAGAATAATTATGTATTGGTTACCCGGATATACACACATTTGACAAAGCAAGTAGACGAACTTGCCAATCAGCTAATGAAAAAAAACTTACAACACATACTGTACACATCAAGATAATCAAGCCCAAGCTAAACATATGATGCTCAATTAATAGCAGAAATCTTGGTTTGCCACAACTCACATATACTTCGCAAATGGTCTTCTTCAAACGGCTATTTAGAAGAGAAAAAGTAGTTTTGGCCATTCATGACTGACTGACTCACACTTACTGAAGAAGACGAACCCTACTGCCAACACTGTAACTGTAGAATTGCTATAAAACATATTAGCTGACTGCTATCTAAGGACTCACATACACTTCGACTAAATTATTAAATGACCGTAGCCAGTATATAGAACGCGTATTACACTACTTGAAACATAGCATTTTTAAAAAAATTATAATGTAGGACAATACTGAAAATATTTTCAGAAATCAGCATACTTGCCTAAATATGATAAACTGATTATAAAAATTTAACTGATATGTCGTTCAATCGCCCCAGTCGCGAAATGCGATTACTCTAAGAATAAATAATTAATTTCATTTCAGATCTTCCTGTTTGCGGCCGCAGCTTCCGCTAGCGAAGACAGCTGGCAAGTGGTGAGCAGAGTCTGGGACCATTGCATCTCGACCGAGGACAAGGTAGGATGCCTCAAGGGCAGAGCTCTAGCAGCCTTGGACCGAGCGGTCAAGTCGGACATTCACCTTGGAGACATGATAACCATCCAGAGGACCAGGGAAGACAACGGCAGGTCCCTCACAGACAACGAGATCAAAGAAGGAAGCACCGACATGATCTGGGACAGGCTGGCTAGGTTCCTCAGCAACCATATAGTCAAGGTCCAACTACCCAAAGTCACTCCCGAGGAACTCAAGCAAGGAGCCGAAGAAGGTAAGTCCTTGAGGTCACCCTTCGTTATCTTTGTAAGTTAAAAGTTGGGGAACATTAAGCAAAACAAAAATTGTGTATATTAGAGGGCATAAGACTGTCAAAAGTATTGTCACACGTTATCACTACAATCTTTCCTACTACCTTCAAGGCTCAAAATCATAGGCAGCAATAAATTATTCTTGTGCACCCAAAACTCATTCTATAAATGTTCGGCTGTCCGATCGCCGAACATTTAATGAAGTCCGTCAGAGACTCAGTAAACTATAGAGATTCCCCACGTAGTAAATAAAAATTCGACGAGTAGAAGTGAGGGTTCGCTGAAGAAACAAGAAAGTTGTAGAAAATCAATAATTTAACAAGAATAGTTCTATAACATTTTTCAATCCTACTCATAGTAATGAAGCAATTTTGAATGTTCGATTTTCTTCCAGCCTAACCCCCCTCCCTCCAACAGTCCGATTTCAGACATTGACTATACTTCAGACCATTTAATCCAAACTAATCTCAGTTCTTTAAGGACTTTTTTTTAAAAATATAAATAAAATTTGGCTTTCAACCAAATCCCTTCATGAGGGAATTACATAGTTATTTGAATAAAGAAGTAGTAAATATCTCTATCATAAAATATCACCACGATAAAGCAGGGAGGATTCGTATAGCTGAACACATCCTACCAAAACCCTTTATGTGCTACCGAGACTTTTAGAAACTGGAAATAATGCTGAATTTTTCTTGTCTTGTCCATCAATAAGAGATTCTGAAATATCGTCGCACATGTCTATTAAAGTCAGAATTAATGATTGTGTAAAATAGCGGCATTAAGCTCTTAGTAGAGAAAAGGGTATTATGAGCTTACTTGACAAGGAATTAGTTTAATGTATGATTAGACACAGGAATGCAGCCTCCAGCTCTTGAAATGGTTCCAGTATTAAACCAGTACAGTGATAACGAAATCCATATAATGTATAAATTAATAGTAAAAAATTTGAAAGATATACAATACTGTAATGCATAAGAGTCAACGAGGAAGAATTCTAACCGTTCCAAAGACAGAGACAATTATACGTAAATAAACACAAACTTACTGAAATGATAAGTATAATCTTTAAACCATAACTTTATACATATACTAAACTGTTTATGAAACCGTTGCGCATCATTGTCGAAACAAATAAACCTACTTTCTAAGTCGTAAAGTGTGGTTTTAGCGCATTTTTATTACATAAAACCAATTTGATCCCAATATGCTAATATAAACGTTTAACAGAGGTATATTAATGGTAGGCCGTTCCTTGTTTAAGAGAGCCGAAGCCATAGCGGTATTATGGTGGACTGCGTGTGGAGCTGTTCCTATGGGAGTTAACGGTCTAGAATTTGGGGACTGGGTTAGTCGGGAACCTGTCTCTAATGAATAATTCCGCGAATGCTCTCCGGCGGGATTCGAGATACAGGTTAATAACAATAAATTAACATTTCAAAGAAACAAGTTTGAAAAATAGAGCGAGTGTCATAGAAATTAATAAACTTTAACTGCTGCTAATAATATTAATTCCTATAATATATTGTGCCCCTCGTAATTCGATTTGTACCGCCAATCTTGAAAGGCATGTTTGAATTTTAGTCTATTAGGTCTGTTCAGTAAAATATTTATTAAATCCTTAACCTATGTTTGGTTGATTATCATGTGGTAAATTGGTTATCCAAAAAAATGTTTAATTTACATGTAATTATAACGATCTATGACACAAGAAAATATGGAAACAATATTATTCTATTATGTATTTCAGATTTATTTGTTAGCTGTTTCTTGAAGCTGGCGTTCGGGAATTAATTATTATTCAGAATATGTAAAATTAAATAATAATAAAAGTTGCAAAACTTTTCAGAAAGATTTATCTATCTAATATGGTCTATATGATGCTTTTAGTTATACTTGAGGTTTTTCTAATTAACCATATTTTCATGCTGAAAAATATACAAGTACATACAAAGAAGAAATTGAAATAAAAACGGGTCAAAAGACATTGCAGGAAAGATATGGCAGGGCTTATTAAAGAATTCCTCACTTTCCGTGAGCGTGAATATCTAAGTATGTCAGTTCATAACTGGCATGGAATGAATCAATTCCACGACGTTTGTAATAAAAATAGTAAGAGAGGAATATAATCCATAAAAATATTCCAACATTCAACTACTCTTACAAGAAATAAAAATTAAATGGTTTTGAACTACATTAAAATTAATGATTACCTCCATTTCTTCTGCTCGTACACTAAAAAAGAATATATACTTCAGTGCCATTTTGTACATTGGCAAAAGCAGTCTCCGTGGATGGACAACGGAATCCAGATCTAGTCAATTTCTTTGAAGTGAGTAAATCTTACACAGATTAAATTAATACAAAATATTAAGTTATAGCCGGAAAGAATATTAAGAGAGTTTATCACTGTGTCTCTCTTTCAAGTTGGCTTGAATGAAGTTGTTTTTTTTCCCGTAACTAATAGAATTAAAGAACCAAAAAAAATGCCAAATTTCTTCATGGATGCTTTTTGGAGGCTGACAAATAAAAAAATTAGTAAATTTAAAAATAAATGTACCGTTTTATAAAAACCACATTTCTCGGACATACCATGGTTTTTTCATAAATAAACTTATACATATTTCCAAAACAAGAGACATATAATATGCTTTTGTAAATCGTTTGATCTGTAATGCCAGATGGGAGCAATGGATAACACAACTCTACAATGTGGATATATTTCAATTCGCTCTTTATGAGCAACAACCCAATTGGTTTTTATAAACTATTTAACTTACATTAAAAATTTTAATCATCTAAAAATGGACTGTATATATAAACCATAAATTTCATTTGTTTGTGATTATTTAGCATTAGTTTTTTTTTTATTCACTCGAAATCAAAATAAATCACGGTAATAAAAAAAAAAGTATCATGTAAAGAATCTTGTATTACTATTCTCTGTATTGTATAAGGACTAATTTACTAAAATTCGTAAGGCAAGTTTTACGAATAGAAATGTTTTAAATGGGAGAATTTCATAGAATAATCTTTCATCAAAAACATATTTTTAAAAACGGAGTCACTATCTTCGTACCTTTTATGAGCCTAAGTTACATTCAAGGGAATACTCACAAGGAACTCTTAAATGTCACGATAGTGTTTGGGATTTCATCGTCTAAATATATTTTTGTGGAGATATTTTTCTTGAATTTTCACAATTTTAGATTTCTTTTTTTATTTTGATTTAATATATTCTTTGAACCCCTCCTAGGATATGATAAACAAATATTTAGCTCCCATAAATATTCACATAAAAAGGGATTTTATTGCCTAGGAGTAATTCCCATTACTTTTCCTTAAGCTTTAAATAACTACATTGACGACACACTTTCCTGGTTTTCCTTTAGGATAGTAACCATTATTTATTTACTCATAAGCTATCTATTGCTGATTTATAATTAATGCTAAAGTTTACTTTGCTATGCTATTCTTATGCCAACTTGCCTACTATGGTATTGCCTACCAGAGTATTGCCTCTTGAATACCCAAGAAATCGTCTACCTTTCGAGAAAGTTACACGAAGTTTACAAACCGATTGATTATGCGTGCGCTATAGGACGATACATAGGAAGCTCTCTCGCCACTTAGGACCACAGTGGCAATCACGATGGCACTTTCGCCACTCACGACTCATGATCGGCGGATCTCGTATTTTATTTACAAGTGTCACGTGACCCCGGCTCCCACACGGCGCGGCTTCCTCTCTCAGGGTCAGGGTGTCAAGAGTCAAGGTATGCGGCCCTCCTCGCTGGAGTGGCGTTTCGACGTGTTTCCTAGGCTCCGTTACCGTCGTACTTTGGCTTTCCCCACTAATTTAATAATCCTATGCTTTCTCCGACGTCGATAGGTCATGGGAGAAGGTCGGGAGTTAAAGGATCCCACGACTATTATAGGAAATGAGTAGTATTACCCAAAAATAGATTTTTCCTAAAATGAATAAAGGGCTCAGGTTAGCTGTGAGTTAAAAGGTGTTGGTCTTAACCTCACTTGGCAAATTTAGAGTCGTGACTTCGATTCACACCTGGCCAATATGAATTTATTTAGTGATGAACTCATTAAATAAAATCCTTAGTCCCACCCTAGCTTGAAAATGGAGGTAATCAATAGAAACTCCGTCCCAATTACCAGAATGTGGGTATTAATAAATAAGTTTTATAAAAACTTGTAAGGTACTTTTGATGTAAATTTTTATTTGAAGAAGTCCCTCATTGTGAATATTAATGATAACGTTTCATGTTATTGTTTTTTAAAAACCACTGGCGATGTTAAAAATATACCAAAAACACAGCTAGGCTTTAACTAACGGTTAAAGTTTTCATTTCTATATGAGTGAAGTTTGTTTTTGGACCTTACATAGTATATCAGTGTGGTTAGTTGTCTTTTAAAATTGCGAATGCATTCAGTAAAGTTATATTTGCCCATTTGCAAAAACATTACAAAGTAGAGCCTAAAAAGATTTTGGTATTCTTTTAAGCAAGGTGTGAAGGTTCTTTAAATTATTATACCTCTTTAATGAGTAGGACACATTTTATGATCAACAGCTCAATGCTATTGTTTATTTATTTCTTAACTAATAATATATGTTTAGAATATAGTTTTCGTAATTGAAAATACGGTTCATTGCCAATTCTTCTGTGTATCTTCTGAGATAGGAAGAACATATAAATGAATTTACTAAAGAAAAACCACATTGGACAAGTAGGCATAGGAACTAATGATTTAAATCTTAATTTTTTTAAGATATTGAATTTTCTTAAAAAACGTTTAGCATTAATATATATAACCTTAGATACTATAATTTCGTTATTTATGCATTTGTAGGCTAAACTATTGGGCATGGGAGAAAATGAATAGCTATTAAATCATTTTTCGAAGTCATAAAATATCTAATAGATTTTGGTGAATGTTTTAATATGAAAAGAGTATGAAAAGCATAATCTTTAGAAATTTATTATGAGAGAAAAAAGAAATATATATAAATTATTAAATATTAATAATTAAGCGTACCGTTTACAAGTAAAAATTAAAGTGTGTATATAAAATCAATATTGGCTTAATATTCACTCAATTAAAATCCTTGCATACCGTTTTTAGATACACATTTTAAATCAAACTAACATAATAACAAAAAAAAAAAATAGATTTTCTGGTCTCAGCTTCAATTACATTCAATGTTCGATTGACTTTCTTTTTCATCTTAGGAGAGAAACCTGAGCTTGATTTATCTATGACAAATGATAAGAAAGGAAGTAGTGATATCTTTTAGTAGTCTCAGGTGAATGGGCTCTTAAGATTAATGGAACTTGATGTGAATGGGTCATGGTTTTAGTAGTAAAAATAAATTATTAATAAAACAATTCATTATTTACTTTTTTTAATGTTTATTAAACCAGTAGTGACATAAATGTTTTGACCTCAAACAGCTTCTTTAAATATTGAATTCTTGTATGGCTTGTAATGTACAATACATTAAGGAAGAAAGCAGTCACTTTTAAGAAATTAGGTATTCAATGAGTCTACAGACATACAAAATGACTGTCAAATAATAATTTTGATGACATTAGTCAAAAATAATTGTTTCCTTGCCTAATTCGAATACAGTCCTAAACAGAGGTTAGAGCTGCGTTTATACAGTCTAGGATCTTGTCATCAGTCTCCCATCATTTTCAAATTCTTCGAGATTTTAAAATACTCATTAAAACCTCATTTTTCTTCGGTAAAAGAAAGCAGCGGCGGCGGTACTCTTAAAGTCAAATTGATGAATGAAAGTGGGGGAAGGGGGAGTGGGTGAATGGGCAAGCTGCTCGAGATGATGCCTTGTCAGGCTTTGTCTGCGGAGGTTTGTCGTTAAAGCGAGTCATCGTCCAACAGATTTAGAGTCAGCCTGGAGAAAGTTCACCTAAAAGTCTCATCAGTCATCATTTGCTCCAGGATCTCTACTCATGAGAAATGCCTACCTGGAAGTCAACGGGACCGAGGGCTATAGTGCTAGAGACGTATGAATGACATTTCGTGCAGTGTAACATAGCATTCGAAGCTATAGCACTGCTGCAGTGCTGTGGACCTGTCATGTCGGGTCATTAGGTTTTGCGGTAACATGAAACTGCTGTTGTTAACGTTGCACCTTTAACCAAATTGAAATGCTCTAGAAGGGCAATAACTGAATCCTATATAGCTGTAATGTCTGTTGAACTGGCTTCTAAGGAAATATCGTTCCTTTTTGCTTCGTACAACAAGTCACTAGATTTCATGAGCGATCAGATTACCTGCCACCTCATTTATGACCATTCATTGCCCCTAGATTCCAGCCACAATCGCATGTTACAAATACCCAGCTAGACGGGTCTTTTTATTTCTTTGTACGAAGTAAAAAAAGTATTCTATTTTCAAATACTTCACCGGATTAATCCGTTTTGACTCTCTCTGAACCCATTTTGAATAGTTTCGGTGTGACTTGAGTACTATCTCGCATTCGTAACTTAGAAAACACTCGCCTTAGAATGATGCTATTTCATAGTTAG
Source organism: Riptortus pedestris (assembly GCA_019009955.1). Classification (NCBI taxonomy): domain Eukaryota; kingdom Metazoa; phylum Arthropoda; class Insecta; order Hemiptera; family Alydidae; genus Riptortus; species Riptortus pedestris. The sequence continues at coordinate 50,594,687 of CM032230.1, forward strand.
TACTCTTTGTGCACCTATCATTAGTAATGAACTAAGGGGAAGATGAGACTTAATCACGGACAAAAATCTCCGACTTATAAGAGATGCAGTTTTACTAATCATAAAATGACCTTAAAACTATGTTCTATGACATTTATAGATCCGTTGCTTTGAGAACACAAATTCCAAGTGAAATTATTTAAAATCAAATGCAGGCACGCATTTTACAAGGGGCACATGGAAGTCGTGTGATGTCGACCTTAGATTGTTTAATGTCACAGTGCCACCTTTGTTCGAAACAAACTGTTTTCCTAATTTATTCCTGGTGAACCTTATAACATCTTGAACAGTCTGATTCCAATCTTTCCGCTTTACTACCTGAGGCATTCCTCAATAGTTTGTACAACAAGTCGGTCCCTGTACAAGTACGTCAGTACGCAGTTTCTTATAATGTGCCGTCTCTGCTGCTGTTAGTTTCTGGTGATATGGATCTCAACTTTACTGTCTTTACAGATACATTTATAACAAATTACAATTCAAATCCCTTAAAGCAAACGAGAGTGCTCTTTTGGATGTAACTTAGTATGTTAAATATATAAGACTAAACATATATATTTTTTTAAAAAAAAGCAACCATAGTTCTTCAGGGTAATCCCATATCTAAATATTCTTAAGATATTAGTACCGAAGAATCATTAAATTACATCAATCGTGTTAATGTTTTCTAAGGAACTTTAACACTGTTGTGCACGGGCTGGTGGGTGTGTGCGTGTGTGTGTGAGATGTTCCACATACTATGATACATTTAGCTCATTATGGCTTTCCTCGCGGTAAAGATCGGTATCATGGGCCGGCTTTCTAGAATTTGTCCCAAGCTAGGTTAATTTAATAACCTTCCATTTTCCTCTTCCTAATGCTCTGCCCCATATTTCATAGACACCTCTTCGCAATTAACCCCGATCCCACGCTATACATTCTGGCAATGTATATATCACGCACTTTCCCCTGGTTGCTTATCAAGGCGCAGCCGTGGAGTGAAAATAGAATGATTAAAACATGAAATATTTTTAAATGGGTTAAATTTTCAGTGGGTTAAATTACAGCCTCTTTAGACTATTTTATTATTTATGTTCTTCAAATTTCGTTATTTTTCACTCAGTGTTAGAGCGGTGAAACCAAAACTTGGAGATACAGGATCCATGGATCTTGGACAGCTGGAAAATGTTATTAACTATGACTAAAGGAATTTGTCATGGAACTTCTATCAGTTACCGCAGTACCCAATCACATTGGGAGGAAATAAACAGTTCTTAGGCGAGCATTGATATCCAAGAGCGAAGCAGACTACCTTTTTACCATCTATATTGAAACAAGCTGGGCTTCAGATTAAAAAAATAAAATAATTATCCTACAGCACAAAACAATGGCAAGGAATGTCTTGTTACTTTTTTTTTAAATTTTCAAAATATATTAATTGACACTGATGGGGGTAAACATTTATAATGGGATTCACCCAGTGCATTAAGTGCAGTAGACAAAAAGCAAGAGTATGTCGAAGTGCAGTTCCGACACTTGAAAGTCACAGGCATCATTACAATGTCATATCTCACTTAGTTTCCACCTTTCTCCGTTATTAAAGGGTCATATAAACTATATTTTGTACTTAAGCTGGGCATAACACATTTCAAGTTAAAAAAGTAAAAGCGGGACATTACTTGCAGTCGGGAAATAAGAAGTAACTCGGTTAATTCGGTAGCTCCTCAACAAAATCTTTAGAAAATAACTTGTATCTTGTGTTTTGGTATTTTGGAGCTTAGGGTGGCCATGTGAGTTAAAGCGTTGACCATAATCTCACATGGTAAACCTAGAGTGGCGAGTTCGATTTCCGCCTGGGCAGAGGAATTTATTTAGAGACGGAATTCATTAAATAAAATCCTTAGTCCCTGGCTAGAAAAGAGTAGTAACCTGTAGATAACCCGTCCCAATTAACCTTAGTTGCAAAAAGCGGACGTTAATAAATAATTTAATTTAAACTTGTATCAGTATGATTGGATTTCGAAAACTTGGAATAGCAGGATAATTACAGGGAAGTTAGAATTTCTCGCCCTGAACAACATGTAAGATCCATATCTTTGGGAACTTTGTGACTTTTTAGTTTACTGATATATACACATATCCTCAGTAGCTAAATTCCCTTAAAAGTAATTTCCTAGTAGATGCAGCCCACGATTGTTTATTGTAAGTTAGGAGTATAATAAATGGTGATGATTCTGTTGCAGGACGAGGAAAGATGAAGAAAATGATGGGTTCCATGATGATGTTGGGTGCAATGAAAGCCGCCATGATCATTCCCCTGGTGATCGGAGGGCTTTTCCTCCTGGCTGGCAAAGCCTTCATCATCTCCAAGATAGCCCTCGTCCTAGCTTTGGTCATCACAGCCAAGAAGCTGTTCGGCAAATCTGACGAAGGGCACAGCGGCGGGCACGGAGGCGGATGGGACAGGAGGTCGCTCACATCCCACGATTTGGTCTATTCTGCACACAAACCGGCAAATCGTGTCTAACTCATTTCCATGTAGAAGTGCCAAACTCTCAGGAGAGAATTGAATAAGTCACGAAGGAATTCTGATGTTTCGACGTCAGTGTTGTCCATTCCAACTGTTATGATTGAAATGCTATTTTTCTTTTTAATCGGCTGTTGATAAAGAACGTAAATGATGGTGTTGCGCAAGGGAAACCAAACATTACTCCGCACACCTCTTTTTAAAACTGAAATTTCAAGTTATGCTTGTTTTTTTTAAAAAAATTAAGTTAATCGCACATTCATGAGTTAAATGTTCAACACTGACGTCTCTCTACCTATTCTATTCCTTATGTAAAAATATCTATTTATTATTTATTTATCTTATTTATGTATTTATTTATTGATGAGTATTTGATGAAGATGACCGATAACTATCTGGCCTTTATAGGTTCATTGTATCCATTAAAATTCCACTTAATTTCTGGAGTAATGTAAATAATATTTAATACTTGTTCATTATTTCTCTTAAAAACTAGAAATGGTTCTATACTACAGTTTATGAAAAATATTATTGTAGTTTCAGACGAATCTGACTCTTTGGATTTTTTTTAAGATAATTCAATAACAATATCAGTAATTAGCCTACGTTTATGAATTTGGGTGTCCACCGTAATTGATTGTAAGATTAAAATAAATAGCTTTTTTTTAGTAATGCTTCTTTAAATTAATTCACATTATATGTCTATTTTCTAAATATAAAATTAAAATAACAAAACGACACTTACTAACTCATTAACGGGCTTAGCGAATAATTAATATTTGCAAACAATTACCGGCGAAAGTGTCTAGTAATTTTAATAAAAATGAGGCTATATTTAAATTTTAAGTTTATCTTATTATTTTCCCTTAATAGTGGGTATAAGGGAACTTATTAATAAGCTTCTTAACATTATTCGAACGACAATAAGAAATTATTATAGGTTATTCTGTACATATTAAATGTAATTAACTTTGTGTAAGAATGCTATAATACCAAAGATTAAATTCGGATAAGTAAATAGCGTAAATTTAACTAACCCATTTAAAAAGGATTTTCTAGATATTTAATATTCTTAGTAAATAAACATACTTGCTAGATAATTGAATTTATTGTTTTTTGTGTGTGATTAACAACTAGAATGTAATTGAGGACTTTTTAATTAAAATTTAAAAGTACTAATTGACTGAACCATTTTATTCTTGTGACTAGACGAGATTTGTATAGTAGAACAAAATGACTTTTATAGACTGACAAATGACTTCTAACTCGACTGACAAAACGTCATTCCTTTTGACTTTTTTGTTTATTATATTAATAACTATTTGTTGTCCCTACAAACATCACAACCTTTTATGAGACTTCTTAAGTATAACACAACTTCTCAAAATGTACTCACTTTTCTTCAACTATTATGTGCACCTACTCAACTACTTCTTTTAATATATACTGCCATAATGACTTCTTCTGGACTATTTTCATTCCCTATGATACCTTGTTCATTAGAGCTCTTAGTGAATATTAGAAAGATACTTATTATATTAATAATTGTATTTATAAAAAATACTAATAATTTGACTTACTTGTTCTATTTTTTTTTATTATTTATTAACGTCCACTTACTTGTCTAATAAGTACTTATACAAAGACAGAATTTGGAAATTGTCATTACTGACTATTCAGAGACTTTTAGGATACTTATTCTATAGAGTGATACTATTCATTTATATTTTTGATTTTTATTCCCTTTTATAGAACTATTATATCTCTCTATTGGACTTAACTAGTTAACTGACAAAACCTAGGACTCTTTACTTACTGACGTTTCACATACTATATGACACTGAACAATGTGACTGAAACATTAGTTACTTATTTACCACAATGACTTCTCGTAGACATTTTTCTTTTGCAGTCATGACAATATATATGCCTTTATGTAACAATTTAGAGATAGCACAGCAAGCCTAACTTTATTTTTTTTATGCTGCACTTATATTTTTCCTGGACATACTTTTCCAATACATAATAGCTTATGAGGCACTAAGATTCATAACATTCTACATATTGACTTTTCATGAAGCATTACTCCAGAAAATTAAGTTGTACATGGTTTTCTCAATTTTGTAGGGTACTAATAGAAAAAGTGTTAAATACTCTATACACATTTTCTGGGCTTCAAAGTATTTACTAAGTCCTGAAGTTTCAGAATATTTTGCTATTGGCCCCCATGTCTATCTTTCTTTTACCTTTAAAAATATGTTTACTATTTTTTCAATGCTTCAGGGTGTTCTGGGCTCTCAAAACAAGTAAAAGCCTGAGTTGCTTAATAATCCTTAAGACTTTCAAAAGATATTAATGAATTTACTTATCTTTTTGACGATGAAGATAAAGTTGAGTGTTTCTTGTCAATAACTTCTGAATTTTGTAGAACTCTGAATAGATTGAATCAAATTATGAATTCAATTTATTACTAAAGAAAAAGCAGATTTATTTTTCATTTTCTGTAGACGGTAGTATCAAATCAATACTATTAGACTTATCCATAGTTATATTGTAATGTAGTTTTCTATTATAATATAATTGGTTTATTATATTTGCTCCAATAAAAAAATAAGAACTTCAATCTTTACTTATATAAGTAAATCAACAAACAAAGAGAAGAATATGTATAAATATGTTTGTATGTAAACAATGAAACCATAAAGGTCAGATATTTTTGTATAAGTATTATTACTTTCTTAAGTACAGTGTAACACTGTTTATGATTCCTAACAAAATAAATTATTTGAAAACAAGAGTTTGTTTTATTTAACCTTCATTTTATAATTATCAGTTTTCATTAAATCACTTATTATTTTAATAAATAAATTCACTTTATTATGATGTTGAATTTAACTTTTAATATTTTATTCATACATTGAATTTCTTATGAGCCAGAGAATTTGCTATTCAAGTAATCCAAACACATCCAGGCTATGAGGTTATAAGATGTGTCTAAAATCGCAATATGTTGTTCCCTAATCAGTTTCAGCCAAATCCCTTTCAGAACGTTGTTTTGTTCTTTATTTAAAATATTTTGTTTTAAATACATCTGCTATGAATCAATATATTTACAAAGGATGCGCTAAAATGTAAGCTTCGATCAGCATCCCATTTAGCGACAGTAATATAAGGAGAAGGTTGATAAATACCTCTGCTTTTGTTACATGGAATACTGTTTGCTTTTTATATTTCTTCTCTAGAAAGATGGGAAAGGCCATACAGTATACAGTTTGATTCGAAAACAGAATGTTTCCACTTAATCGAATTAAATATTACTCTGTCTTTTTATTAATTTCCCTCAGTGTTCATTAATTCCAATGGTAGAATGTGAATTGTAAGCAAGTCGAATTCTCAATAACGATATCAATACATTTACAACAAAATAAGTTGGTTTTGTCATTTAATACCTTTTATTATATTCAATTTTCTCAAGTAACAAAGTATAATGGGAATATTATCTTAACACTAAAGAACTTAAAATAATTTATTAACGTCCACTTTTTGCGACTAAGCTAATTGGGCCGAGTTATCTACATGTCTCCATCCTTTTCACGCCAGGGTGGGGCAAACGATTTTATTTAATGAATTCCGTCTCTAAATACATTTTTATTGTCCAGACGGGAACCTCTAACTCGGGATCTAACTCGCCACTCTAGGTTTACCATGTGATATTAAGGCCAACGCTTTAACTCAAATGGCTAACCTAGATCTCCTTAATAATAAAGATAAATTTAACAATTATGTGATGCATTCTTTTAAAACCTATTATCAGTTCTATAAATCATGTTGTCACGCTGAGTAAAATGTATTTAAATCGTAAAACGTCTGGATGTATTGACGTTCATATGGAATTCCTTTTTTGCATGCACTCTGATAACTTTTACAAGACAAAAAGCTAACAGCGGAAAGTAAAGTCTTTGGATTGGAGGAGAGCAACTGGTGTGATTGAGAATGACTGTGGAATGGATGAGAAATAGTGCTTGTTCCTTTTCATAATGAACCAAAATTATAAAATGAACTTGGTGGCTTCTGTGCACAGCTTATAAGAACTGTTGGAGGAATGGTGATGGATAGGGGTGAAAAACACTGGGAGAGTACCAGTGGTGTCTTGCGCAAGGAAACGTTTGGTCACAGGTGGTTTGAACTGAAGCACGATGTGGCAACCAAAGCTATAAAAATGTATATGGCTATGTCTGCTGACGATGAATTGGTTACAGGTATAACAACCATGGAATTTGCTGGTGTGGTAGAAGAGTTTGCGCCAGGAACTCACTTCTTAAGACTAAGTATAAATAAGATATAAGTATAATTGTCTAGAGGGACGGACTCTTCAGACGTTTTGGGGGAGTAAACATTTATATCTTTCAAGTATCTCGTAGAAATGGTAACAGAGAGAAGTAATATAAAGTTGAATTCTGAAATAGAATAGTACCAAGTGCAGGTGATTCTATGCACTGCACAAAGTGCTCAGATTCAAAGACCGCCCTCGTGAAGTGAAACAAACGATATGCAAGGCATTGAATATACATGTGGGCAGAATGTGACAGAAAACGCTGACTTTTAAAAAAAATTGGAATGCTTCTTCGCTAAGACCCTTGCAAAAAATATTAGGCGCCTCGAAGAAGCAGCGCAAATAGCGCATTACAAGCAACGAAGAAGTAATTGACGTATGCTGATCAATGACAACATTTGTTCTATCTATGAGGAAAGATTTCCGTGGATGAGACGTTTGAGAATGGATGAGACGTCGGTGGATGAGACATTTGAGAATGGATGAGATTTCGATGGATGAAACATTGGAGAATGGATGAGACTTCGTTGGAAAATACATTTGAGAATGGATGAGACTTAGGTGGAAGTTACATTTGAAAATGGATGAAACTTTGGTGTAAACAATAGAATCTCTCAGCCTATCCATTTGGTACACCAGAAGAAAGTAGAAAAACCTGTAGGCCCAGGCAACGGTGATTAACCTTAAACAGGACCTGTGGAGGTTAGGCATCCATAATCGGAGACACCTGGGTCCTCCTGCACTCTTCGTCAGATCCAAAAGGAATCGGTATCACAAGAAACTGATTCAAACGATGAACTGAGAGTTTTTTGACAGCTCAATTGTTTTAAAACTAGGGTCGAGCACGTAGAGACAAAGAGTAGTTAACCCTTCTCTTTATAGAGAAGAACAGCTGCTAGGCTGTATTTATATTCCACACGGTTGCCTACGGTTACCAGAATACGTGCTGCTACACCAGTAATTCAATCATGAGAAGAAAAAAATGAAAGAACATAAAACAATGTGAGCTACATAACAGGCATAAGAATAAAAGGTGTATGATCATAAAACGACAAATACTAATTTTAAAACCGGCTGTGCTTGTAGAAAAGAGCAATGATCGCAGTCGGAATGTTATTGAGAATGAAACGGCATATGTAAAAACCTAATGGCAGGGCATAACGAATAGTCGTCAACATATGACATATGAATAGTTCTTGGCCAATTGGATAGAACATAGAGTGAAGGTGAGACATCTCCTTCAAGAGCATAGATCATTTTATCAAAGGAGTAAGATGGAGAGAAATTGGCATAGACTGCGGTAAGTAGACTCGAATTGAGGTGGCTAGTTCTTCCACTCAATAGAAGGGAATAAAGATATCAAATTGCAGATGAGGTTGCAGATACTGATTATTGAGTACAGGAAGTTACAGTGGCTGTGGAGGTGGAGGGGTATTCGGCGTTTGCCATGTGAGTTGAGGCGTTATTCTTAATCTCACTTAGTAAACCTAGAGGTATGAGTTCGATTCTCACCCGGGAAACAGGAATGTATTTAGTGATGAACTCATTAAGTAAAATCTTTGGACCCACCCTGGCGAAATAAGGGTAGGAACGTGTAGATAATCCATCCAAATTCTCCATAGTAGCAAATAGTGGACGTTAACAAACAATAGAGGTTGGTGACTTTATAGAGAATGAAAATGCAACAGATGAAGGAAAACTAGAACTAAATAATACACGTTGCTATATCTGAAGTAGAAGGATTTGAAGAATTAACATATGAAACTAAAGTCCGATCAGTAGTGGATGACTAGGTTAATCTACATCAAGGTACCTTAAATTGAGATTTTCATAAAAGTGAAATGAAATAATAAAAAAATGAATGCACTAGAACTACAAAACACTAGGAGTTACAGTAAGGAATAATGGTGGTAATATAGCAATATCATACAAGGACTTTGAAATTTACGGTAAGGTTACACAACAAGAAGGTAATATGACAGTCAAAGATTAATGATTGGACATCAAAGGTTATTTTCATTTTACACGTCTAGAGGAAGCAGAATATGAAGCTCTAGGTAGGTAATGAAAATGAGAAGAAGCAGTAAGTGGCTGACTTGTACTCCTGAAGGAAGTAGTAATCTAAATTGAGACAGATACTGAACTAAATTCTGAAACACAGAACTAGAGAAAGAAAATAAAGTGCCGCAGTTTACGCAAAAACTAGAAAATGATTCAGTCCAACTAGAGTAGAAACAGTCAAAAGGAATACATTTAAAATGGAGAACTGAAACACATATACCTGTAACTCGAACATTTGGTCGACGAATATCTGTAAAGATTCTTTATTTCTCTTTTTACATATTACAAAACCCCAAAATGATTGTGGGTTTCAAAACGAAACATTAAGAAACTCTCACACGGGAGGAAAGGTTCCTTCTATTGCAGAAAGATTTACAGAGTTTACCAGTATGCCACAGATATTCAAACAATGTTCACTAAATAGCTGGGATCATTCAAACAGTAAGTCTCTCTGGTTCTTAGGACTGCTGTAACTGCCGGTAGCAACGTTGTTTGATTATAAACAATGGAAGAGATACTTATTCACATATATACTCCGGGTTTGATTAAGAATCAGGTGAAGTAGTTTAAAAAATATTTCGTCTGGATTAGCAAAGGTAATAATTTCAGCAAAGTGTAGTTTTCACCGACGAAGATGGAAATTAAACATGGTTTTCGAGTAGATGACAATTCCCAAAACTTGGAAGCAAAGCATCCAGGGGATGCTTCAGTGCTTGCTACTTTTTTGAGCTATCAGTTTTGTGCGCTGAAACTCGGTTCTGATGGAAGTATTCCCAGTAGGAGAATGGTGTGCTGATACCTATCGCTAAAGAGCGGTAGGTAATAGCCATGAGGTCACGTGATGACTCCCAGACGGCATAAAGCCCCAAAGGACCGCTATTCGCGTGTTATGGTGGGCGCAAGTAAGAATTTTCGGCACTCACTTAAGACAGTGAGATTGCCCAGGGTGGTAATAATATCATTATTGTGTGACGAGCATATTTTAGCCTGGGATCTTCTTTGAGGATGACGAGATAATGATGCTAGTCACGCCATGGAAAGTTCTAACTCTAATGTTGAAGACTGTTATAAAGCTTAAATTACTAACTAATTATATTTATTTTATGAAATTTAGACGGTAAATCAGTCATTTCAAGCAAACTATTATTTGAAGAATAAAATTTAAAAAGAATGGCACAACAGGTTATCAACAGACAACAAAAACTTATAAACCATACCCACATTATGACTACAGTTAACACATGCTATGAAAACATGAAGCATGTGCAGCTTAAATTTTTAACTGTGTGTGTGTGTGTGTGTGTGTGTGTGTGTGTGTGTGTGTGTGAGAGAGAGAGTGAGAGAGAGAGAGAGAGAGAGAGAGAGAGAGAGAGAGAGAGAGAGAGAGAGAGAGAGAGAGAGAGACAGATAGACAGACAGCAGACAGACAGACAGCAGGGAGAGAGACAGAGAGAAAAGAGAGAGAGATTGTGAATGCAGGGCTTTAGAAATGTTTACCTAATAAAACAATTTTATTTTAGTACATTTTAATTTTCAATTATTTGTTTTAATAGTTTTGATATTTAAAAATTAGGTTTATACATTTTTTTTTGTAATTTATTACTCATAGCTTTCAGTCTGGAGTCAACGACGTTATTGTAGAGGAAAACAGGCCTAATGTGTACATCATGATTAATTCGTTTATCTACCTCCCAGCTTCCCTAGAAGTCACAGTTTTTAATTATCTGGTTGGTTATTTTAGTAGGTATTTTTTGAGGTTTTCTGCTTTAATAGGGGTTTAACTATTTATTTTTGTTGCTATTTTTAACGTTCCCTTTTTTATTTCTGATTGGGTTCACGAAGAAGAACGCTCCAAAATGAATAAATGTAATTTGGAATTGTATTATACAGATTCGGACATGAATAACTTAAACCTAGACATGATAATAGTTGGCTTTATTGATTTACCATATAAATCTAACTATTTTACCATTCCTACTGCTACTATCTCGTAACCTTTACAACCTGCAGGTGGGGCTATAGTGAGCTATGTTTCTTATAACTTTAACAAAAATTAAACATTTATATAAGAGTGGGCAATAATATTGTCTAGATATTTGAGAATGGTTTTGACATATTTGACAATAATAAATTTTATTGACTACGTATGAAAAATTGATTACTCCGGGAACTAGAATAGTATTTGTTATGTTTTTGGCTTTTATTTATATTCTATTTTTGTAAAACGTTTGTAAAACTGTATATTTAATTTTTTACCATCCCATGGTACCAATTAGCAGAGTTATAGAAATCAGCATATCTTTTATAGCGTATATGTGATTTTTTTTTAGTTTCTTCTTTCAGATAGCAATCTCATTGGTTATGAATTGGATACGAATGTTTTTGCCAAGTTGAGACTTAGAATTCAAGAATTATCTCTCGTGTGTCCTATATCCTTTCACCTCGATCCATAATTCCAGATATACTCTTCGATTGCCAAAACAACCCTCATCCTCAATGTTTTACTTATGCATATATATATACATAACTAAAACGATATATATATATATATATATATATATATATATATAGATAGAGAGAGAGAGAGAGAGAGAGAGAGATTTTATACTGTACTGCTAAGTATTTCATTTTTTTCTCCGAAACATTTTTCGGAGGGGTTAAAAATTTCAGAGCCCCCGTGACATTTTTTATTTTTGGTTATATTTCAAAATAACTATGTAAATTAGTCCTTTCAAAATATGCTGTCTATATTAGTGTAATTTATGCATAAATGGCGATTTCCGAAATTTACATAGAAGATCAAAATTATAAACAAATGAATTTGATGGGTATTTCAGTGTGTTTATACCCATACTAATAAACTATTAATATCCTCCTAGAAGTGTTAATACCAAAATATAGGCATGCATTCTTAACACTACCTACATAGACTGTCAAGACACTTGGATATTTGGACGTTTTATTTGTCCCCTCCAGACTGATTAGCCGCTGGAATTAATTTTGAGTTAGATCAATAACTCATAATGAGTATTAAGAAGGTAAAGTACATAAATGCTTTGGGTCGCACTTGGATATTGTTCGAAATTTTACATTTCCTAGTTGGAACACATTTATTTCTTCAGAGAAATAGTTACGGAGTGTAAAGGTATGCAAGCAGTCTAAAGGCCAAAATACTTCCAGGAGCTTATGTTTAGCAAACGTATTATAGAGTTTCATCAAGAAGACAAAATTGCAAATACACAATACGGTCATTATTGTTCTTAAGCACAAAACAATATATTGAATCTTTAATCAGTATGTATCTCTTTAATATTCAACTCATGACTGACCAAGGAAAAGCCTGCCTTCTAAATCTACAAGACATATGTTTTACACTTAACCTATAAAGATAGATATAAATATTCCAACGAGATATAAACACAACAATCCTTCATTACACTCCCTAACAATTTTAGAAACATATATATATATATATATATATATATATATATATATATATATATATAGTAGAGATGGACTCTGGAAAAGCTATTTGAAGCTGTGAGATATCAGCGCCAAACTTATGGATTGGTATGGCGATCATGATATCACCAAGATGGACTAATCAGGAAAATATTTCGTGGAAAACCAGGTGTAGTGATGAGGAGGAGCAGACCAAGGTTGAGGGTGGAGGACCCTATATAACTGTGATACGTTAAAATAAATAAATACGCGAGAAATAAATAATAGTTCTAGGTGTAGAATAAAAGCACTGACATACCGGAAAGTATTTTTGAGTAAGTAAGATTATTACGGAATTCTTATTTTGCACAGTTCCCTACTTTACAAGTATATTTCAAGAAATCTTAAAAACTGATATTCATAGTAGACAACAAAATAATTATCAGTAATTATATTACAAAAGTAAACAATAATAGTATCTTACAAATATAAAATCCGAACTTCAAAAAAGTTGTAAAGCTCAACATATGAGTTGTTATTGAATATTAACCCTCCGTCGGGCGCACCTCTGGACGAAACAAAATCGGGCGCACCCGGCCTGAGAGGCCGCTCACATATTTTAAGCCCCCACTACCCAACTAATTAATTTTAATTTAAAACGCTGGTAGGACAGACTTCGCTAGGATCTTTCGAAACCAAATATAATATTTATAAAGTAAAATATTGTTTTTATTAGAATAGATTGAAGCTTATACTAAAACAAGTAAAACTGATCAGGCGTATTCGGCCTGAGAGGCCAGAGTTAGACTAGCACTTATTTCTCAAGATATCGACGAACTTCCATATAGAATAGAATTAATCTTAGTAAAAGGGACGATTGCAATAGATATATCTTGAAAAAAAATCATCTTCGAAATTAAGGAGCAATTGGGCACAGTCGGCCTCACAAGCCACCTAGGGACCAGTCGGTCTGGATGAAGGATGGCAATAGACTAAAGTAGGGGATTCTAAGCATGAACACAAATCAGGAAATTACTGGGAATGGCTCCTCACAGGGGAAACAGAATGAGGCGTGGTATCAAAAAGTATGTTTTCCTGGCCTCTCAGGCTAGCTGCGCCCGACGGAGGGTTAAAAAGCCGTTTTGATACTTACCCGCAATGCTACGAAGTTATGCAGTTCGTATCAACCACTACTTAGACATTTATCCTTAGGGATTTATAACAACACCCCTATTGCCGAAATTGTTTATTTATTTGTTTATTTCTATCATCAAGTGAGAAAAATATCTTCCAAATGTACTGTTTGGGATACACTATAAAGGAGAATAGTTTTATAAAGCTGGAATAAATGCAATAAATATCGCATTGCGTTAACGGCAAAGTTGACATTAAAGAAAACTTAAGACAGTTACAACTATTATTTTTACATTGAGACCGACTGAATAAAATACCACTGTCCAAGGGAATCTACCAGCTCAGCTAATTTCCTAAATCATTTCCCTCTTTCAATAGGAAATACGTTTACATGTATTAATATTCTGAAGGATAATCGTTAATTACAGTGTGCACCTACAATTTTTAAATTATCTGAATGAATCTTGATATTTATTGAAGGATTATAGAGAAATAAAAAATACCTATACAAATTTTGTGAATATCTTTAAGGCTGGGTAAATTTACTACATTGTTTCGTTCCCTTTCTCTCGCCTGATTCCTCTTGGGAACGAAATCTGATCTCAAATTTTGGAAAAAAGAAAAATGAATATTTTTGGCATTCTGCTACAAACGCATCACATTAGGACACCTATACATACCACATATATCTATTAGCATTTAAATACTTTCATAATTTTGAGAAAACAAAATAATAAGTTATCTTCTAAAGATAATGATGGGCTAAAAAATATTATCCGAAAAAGTCTAAATCTTTTAATTCAATTTAAAAATGAGTGCGAATTTTCTTTTTCAGGTAGTGATTTGGTTCGTTTCTGGCAAGCGAACTATAAATAAAACTATTATAATGCTATTAGGTACCACATGCCTGCTGTTAGTTCAGCCGGGTAGAGGTAGATAGTAGCACCAAGGAGACTCTAGTCGGAGGTCCTAAGCAGATTCTGCTCTCTAGCGGCGGAGGAAGAAACTAACAATTGGTCTTCCTCTAGTGCCTTAGAGAATAAATTAAGTTACTATTAAATTAAGAATCACTCCTACAACTTGCAGATTTCCATCGTCACGTTTTTTAATCTGGTCCGATGTACTCATTTGATTTCTACGATAAATAAAAGACGAATGCAATGCTGTGAAACAAGAAAAATACAAACAAAGCCCATATACGTTAATCAGAAATCTATGAACACTTCTTCGAGTAAGAGTAAGAAAATTGAGCGACAGGTGATACATTTTGCTGTTATTAGTAATGGCGTTAGGAATCGACGGAAACTTCTTTCATAAGGAAAATTCAGGTTCTGGGACACATAACTGTATGGAAGTAGACAAAAAATGTCAAATGCCCGTTACGCAGGAGCTGCGTAAACTCTAAGAATTTCCTATCTGCTGCAATAGTACGCTCATGGGGTCATCCTACATTCTAATATAGAAAAGTAGGTTTGCTGAAAACTGAGAACGAAGAGAGAAAAAAATACAACTAGGTTCATACTCGAGTTAGAAGCACAGTGTATAGAAGTATTGCTTATTATTATTGCTAGAAATTATAATTATTTCCATCAAAATTAGTTATATAATATTTTTCAATTTTGCTCATAATGAGGGAAATATTTCGAATTTTTTAATTTACCTCTTCTATAAATTCTGGTTCAACTTCAATTATTAAAGAGCTCAACCTTTATTTATTACATGAAATGACACCGCTCTCTGTAAATCCTTTTCTCAACATCTAGACACCTCCACCATCCTGAGCCCCTTCCTTCTCCTCTACATTTCGTCTCGAGTTCATCCTACTGACGTATCCTTGGAAGGAGGACCAAAATTTACCTTTCTAAAAATCACAAATATCAGCAGCACCTCACTTACAGCTACCTCACAGCTCCAGAGATCCTTTTCAGGGTTCTTGTCCCACCGGGAAGGAGGAAAAGGAGGTTTCCTTTGTTATCATTTTGAAAGGTATAACAGCTTCTGGTCCTTGCGACTATTCTTGCTTGTATAAATCTCTGTCCAGAGTATTGTTCTTCCTATCTGCCCCTCCTAGATACCAGATCTTGCTAGAAATAGGAAACATGAAATTTGACGGAACTACCATTGGCTTTTCAATTTTATAGCAGTCTAAAAAGTGGTAGCTATGATAAAACTGTAATCTCTAAGCAGAATTTCTCTAAAAAAATTATTCAAGTTAGCAAGAACTAGCATGTGAGTCTTAATTGCTTTAGTTTACGAATTATATTACGACAGATAGTAAAAACAAAACGCAACCATTTTTAGAAATGGTTAATCACAAAACTTCTTTATGGCTCCTCACAAGTTTATTTCTTATAAACTCTGAGCGCATTCGGGGACTAAATCCCCGTCCTCAGAGCAACAAAACAATGTAACACCATAAATAAGGAGTCTAAAAATCAGTTCTTAAAAATGTTTCACATAGTTGGTCATATAACAAACAGTCTATAACATTATAAAACATTTTTTATAATAATAACACCTATATTTAAAAACACAATTACAATTAAAATATAACAAATTAATAATTACTATTTAAACATTAAAATGATATTATAAGCAAAATTACCGTCAGAGCGTAGGGCGATCCTATAGACTTGCTACAAAGCTAAACCCTGCCGATGCACTGAGGCCAAGGGGATCGTTCCAAGCCGCTAGGGAGGGGGCAGAGACAAGTCTGGACATGAGAGACGCGTTTGTGTAAGTCTGCACATTTACATTGCCAGTTTTATTTCAATAGCCTCCACCATGTCAAGCAGCCCCTAACCACCATGCTGGTGGTCCCCAGCATAAAATTATAAAATTAATTCATAGTGACGTTAGGGGTTATCTGTTGGACATGGTGGAGGCTATTGAAATAAAACTTGAAAAAGCCATAAATGATGGCAATGTAAATGTGCAGACTGACACAAACGCGTCTCTCATGTCCAGACTTGTCTCTGCCCCCTCCCTAACGGCTTGGAACCATTCCCTTGGCCTCAGTGCATCGGCAGGGTTTAGCCTTGTAGCAAGTCTATAGGATCGCCCTACGCTCTGACGGTAATTTTGCTTATAATATAATTTTAATGTTTAAATAGTAATTATTAATTTGTTATATTTTAATTGTAATTGTGTTTTTGAATATAGGTGTTATTATTGTAAAAAAAAATTTTATTATGTTATTGACTGTTTGTTATATGACCAACTATGTAAAACATTTTTAAGAACTGATTTTTAGACTCCTTATTTATGGTGTTACATTGTTTTGTAGCTCTGAGGATCGGGATTTAGTCCCCGAAAGCCCTCAGCGTTTATAAGAAATAAAATTGTGAGGAGCCATAAAAAAGTTTTGTGATTAACCATTCATCACCCTCACCACCAGCTAAAAATAAATATGAATTTTTAGAAATCTTCGGTGCGATTATAAATTAGTATTAATATTTGACATCTCTCAAAAAATGAAAAACTTAAAAGTTTGCTTATATATGCAGAGTATAAGCAATAGGATTCATATCGAAATTTGGATATTATTCATATTTAGGATTTCTATAAAATTCTGATGCGGCCCACATCTAGTCACTATAATAAGCATTTTCTTAAACATGTTCTGATACTATTTAAAATTAGTGTATCCTCCAATATTAATCGCATTTTCAAGGAAAATATTGAAATCTTAAGAAAAAATCAAAAACGTGCCAGCCAGTCATTTTTCCTATAATATTTGTTTTTTTTTATTTTATTATATTTCAATGCCCTCCATCAACCAGAATTGCCAACTTTTGGCTAAATTTCTAGTGAGTGAAGCTGGTGTTATTAATTTAGGCAAACCATGAAAGTTGATCTTCCAAAAGTTTGTATATATATCTCGGACCGTAGTCCTTGTTCATTAAAAATACTTGCCCATTCTAATGTGGTATGAAATGGTCAATAATTCATGAAATAATTAATTTACTACCATGCTAGCATTAAAGAAAGATAACGCCTAAAGCCTGATGGAATTCTATCGAACCAGACCATGCTCCAATGGTTTTCAATGACTGAACTAAATAAAGAAACCTACTTGTCATAGTAAAATTATGAAGTGAGAACTTAAAACGCCCAGAGGAGTGAAAATAGGTGTGGTAGATAATACAACTCCTCCTTGGATACACTTTAGGCTTTTGAAATTCAAATACTGTGAATTTTGAAGTGTGCCGAACTAGATTTCCACTCTACAAAGGCCGTCTGCGGAAATCGATCGAACATTTCCAAACCCTCTAAATTTAGATCTTCAATTGAAGTGAAAGAGAAATTGTCCAGAACTGACTATGGACAATGATCATCCGCAGTCATGTACTAATGCGTTGATTACAAGTTTCGGGATTATCTTTACTTGTTATAAAGATATTAAATTCAATGGTGGGGATATTAAAGGGCCTATGTCTGAGACTAATTATAATTTTAACTACATATTCAATAGATTGTAATGAGGTATGTACTAATAAAAGTATAATAAAAATGCACTCTTAAATTTTTGATGTGCATATTATTGATGGAAATGCGGAATGTTTCAAATGAAATGGTCTCATATAAATACCTTGAGTTGTAGAAAAAAGCTTGATTTTGAAAAACTTGCTTTTGGGTGAAAGTCTGATGTTTTGAAATCTGACTTTCCCAATCGAAAAAAGAATTACACCCTAATATTCTTCTTGAAAAAAATAATTATGCTTAACTGTTGACACTTAATTTATTTTTATATGTATGTATTAAACCACTTGTTCTTACTACTATTTTTTTAAACCTTTCGAAAGTCAAAATAATGTTTTTATTTAAGTGACAAATTTCATGTGGTTCCTCCATTTTTAATGTGGGTTAGGGGGCCAAAATTCTTTTGGAGAGTGAAATGGGAACTGAGAAAGTCAGTTTTTATGTTCGTTTGAAAGGAAGCATGAGAGTAATGTTCGATAACTTCTAACCAATGCCATAATATGACTAACTGCCCATAAATACACCCGTCAAAGAAAACTATGGTCCTCAGTGAATTTCCTTATACACTTACAATTTTAATGGATGCACAATAACTGTGCGTGTTAAGTCGTGAGTCACCTACCACTACCCTCAATTAGCTGAGGGTATAATTAGGGTAATTTTATGATTGTCGAGTGGGGAATTAAAGTCATCAATTGTCAGTCAGAAGTTACAACTGTTGGGGCGCTAGTGAAGTAGTGGAATCCAGCGAGTAGATCAATCTGAAGGAAGACATTGACTCGCCTTGATTCCAGATACATTAAGCTGGCCGGCCACTGGAGATTTAACTTTTTCTCCTCTCACAATGAGACCCTTACGTCCACGAGATAATTGATTCCAGGTCCTTCTTGGTTAACGGGGGTTGTAAGTCAAGTTGATCACTAAATATGTAATAAGTCCCGGAGAGGGGAGGGGATTGAATGCAAAAAACAAATTGAAGTAAATTGAATAACTAGAACGTAAGGTCTACTACATTTCTTATACTTACGTGAATTATGGCTTCTTTAAAAGTGTAGTCAAAATGTGTAGATGTCTTTATAGATTAAGTTCTAAAGAGAAGTTGTAAGGAAGTTAAAAAAAAAAAAAAAAAAAAAAAAAAAAAAGCTTCTCAGTTTAATGGGAAACTTTTTACCAGGGGAATATTTTTCTAACCGGAAAAGAGATTTACTTTGCAGGGTATTCAGGATTTTTTTTTACTATCCTGGCATTATTTAATAATATTGATTTTTGTTATTGGCTAATTATCTTCACATAACTTTAAATATTTAGTACTTTTAGCAACAAGTCTGAGAGTTTGGATTACCAATGGCAGTAACTCTGGCTGGTTTCAATTTGTAGTGATCTTTCAATTTTGCAGCTAAGACTTGATATTCTTCAATATCTCATTTATTATTTACAAAGGCTTAATGTTCGATCTATTCACGCAACATTCCGGTAACAGCGGGGAAAGTTCTGGCAAATTCCATAAGGAGGTGTCCTCCTCCCATTTGACTAACTGGAATTCACTAAAATGGTAAAAAATAATCAAAACGCGTCTTACCTATCAATAATACAGATCTACATCAAAATACGAGGAAAGGAAACGTAAAGAGAACACGAGTGAAACCAAGAAGCGAGTTTCATCAGATAAGATAGTCGGAAGTTATGAGGTATATTTCAGTTAGAAATTAGAGCGTTGTGCTACAGAATAAGGATTGTAAGTGTTGTCATAATCTGCTGCTGACACACTGACTCTGACACTGTTTTCTGGGCTGTGCCCGGCCAAGGCTATGCCTGCATGCTCACTGCACAGGAATGGACGGATGGCTGCACTGTGCATGGCTCTCTCGCATTTATAAACGTTTTTGTGGACAACAACAAAAAAAATCCGTAACGCAAGGGCTGCGTATGCTGAGCAAGTTTTCCCAGGCGCTGGTATGACACAATACTGATCTAATCTCACCAAGTATTCTCTATTTCTATCTAAAAATCCGATGAGTTGAAGTGGGGGTTAACTAAAGGCAGAAAACAAGACAGTACGAACAACTCAATATTTCAAATACCTTAAAATGTATAGAAGAACAGTTCTAGATCATTAGTAGTTTAGCTAGATTGGTTCTATAAAAGTTTACAATCCGACTAATAATGATATTTTGAATTTTTGAAGTCCCTGTATTAAACCTCCGTATTCCGAGTTAAAATTTGGCCATTAACGAATATGATATTTAGTGTTGAATAAAACGGTTAAATAACGAGTATGATTTAGATAAAATAAAAAGTTGCCTGCGTTCACACAAAAATTTAAAGTTTCAATATACTGACGTGATTAGAGACTACAGCCTCCAACCACTTTGATTAATAACCTATTCAAAATCCTTGAACATCTTCATTATCACATGCTCCGTGGACCTCATCGAGAATGCGGTTTTAATTCTGTTTATTTTTGACTTTTTATTGGTGTTATTTTGTCCACATAGGGCCTTAAATAGAATATGTACCAAAATAATCACAATCAGAAGAAATAATTTTGTATGCTCTAAATTTTTTTTAATTTTAGAGAGAACGTTTTCAAGTCAAACCATGATATCCCAGATATCTAATACACTACAATACCTTTTTTGATGCTGACAGCCCTTGCGAAAAGTTTTTATTTTCAAAGCCAAACTCGAAATATTATACTCCACATAGATACATTGAAGAGGGACAATAATTTTTATATAACGGTTCAAAGTAGGATTTTTCTACTAAAGTGCAGAGTGTCGTATTTTGAGATTATGTTTCCATGATAAAATGTTTTTCACAGAATCGCTGCCTTGCTTGTAGTTTAAAGGTGGAGAGCAGGACAAGGTACCAATGACACCAAGAAAGGTTAAACACTTTTTCATTCTGTTCCAAAAATCAATTAAAATAGAGCAGTTCTAGAAGATAGTTCAATTTTTTTTTTAACCCACAGATTTGTTTATTTGTGTTATTTTCTTTTCTCATGCCAATGATAAAAATAAACAGTATAATATAACATAATATTATAAGCCATAACATCGGTATCAATTCTCTTAAATAAACGGAAAATCATAACATATCCATGAAAATGTATTGATATAAAAGAATGTTTAAAAATGTTGAGCTATGTGTGTATTGGTGGCTGTCATGGTTTTTCTTTAACTGAGAGTTGTGGGTTCGACGCCGACAGAGGCAATTGGATTTTTTTTAATAACATATTCATTAATAAACTTAACATTCGCAACGTTTATTGTTAGTCCGATAAATTAAATTCGAGAGAATAACCTTTACATTAAATTACTATACTAAATCTTGCTTCAGGGATGAAATCAATATTTCAACTAAAACCTTTACGAAGAACCATTTTGTGTTCTTATTCAAACTTCGTCATGGCCAGAAGGTGTATATGGTATTACGAGATTGTAACTTTTACACTGGCAGCCATTAATACAGTACTATCCTTTTATTCAGTCTTTTAAGCGTTCAAATGATTTTCAAGTAAAGTTGTTGAGGTTTTGATGCATCATTGAATTGCCTTCGTGTTGCGGCAATTGAATCCTTTTTTCTCGAAATTTATATATATTTCAGAAAACTAAGAAAGTCCAGAGCATCCCCATAGCATTCTGATTTAACAAATTAATCAATGCTTTCAAGTGTTTGATTAAGCATATTGAGCAGTTTTGAAAATTATGTAAGGCCCAGAGTATGTTTACAATAATGCCGATTACAAATGAAAATTGAACTTTCATCAAGTTATCTAAAGATATCTCAAGCTTCCAGTGGAAACTAGCAGAACTACGAATTAGTGTGTGACTTTTGAAATACTATTCGAGTTTCAAATGAATGTAGCACACACTTACTTCATTTAATATTTATAATCTAGCCTCTATAAAATTCCATCACAAAGTTGCACGAGTTTTTACTTCTATAAGAGTTACTCTACAAGGAGGAACTGTGCCAAAGAGAAGAAAGGCTTCGGAGAGAAAGAGAGAGAGTGCAAAATTAACGAGAGACCAAGAATGGACGGAGAGAATAACAATAAGAGCTATTTTATTGAGAACATATTGAGAAAGGCTTACAAGAGGGAGACATCTATACCAGAATGACTTAGTGCTTCCCGTTGTAGCTGGGGCTGGAGGGATGCCACGGCGTGATATGCCAAAGGGGGACTACTAACTGGATAAGCCTATCAGTGTCAGAGGCATGTTTTAATGGTGGTCTCTGCTACAAAATGGCTCAGTGGTTTAAAAGAACCACGTCTAGCTCTGGAAACTCGCCGCTCGAGACCAATCGCTCTTCAATGGACGTTTTAATAAAAAGAAAAAGAAAAGAGAGGAAAATCGTTTTTGCGTAAAAAGAGTTTTCCCACATTGTGTCGCAGAATAAGTATCCCCCTTTAAAATATGATGAATTGTTTTGGTTACTAAGCAATACATGTTCATATTTTCATTTAATAAAGTAGTCTTTCCCCAGAAAGACAAGGTATACATAAAAAAATAATTACAATATGTCATTCTTTTCATTTTGGAATATTATAAGAGAATGAATTATAGAGGACAATTACTTTAGAACTAAAAGGATACACTCGGATGTTACAGCTCGATGGAAAAGAGAGTTTCTGGAGTATCTCAGAGAATATCAGAAGGTTTCTTTATGCTTGTTTTAATTGATTCTATATGATTTTTTTTTAATTGATAACCATCTTAGATGAACAGTAAAGATTTTTCAGGGGTTTTGTTTAAGCCCCAGATTTCTCCTACGGAAAATCAACAATTGAGAATGTACTCGTTGAGAAAAATTCATGCGGGCAACCTGAATATAAAAGAAGTTTATACTGATTTGGTTAAGAACCGATAGTTCGAAATGTAACGGGAACTGTTGTTAACCGAAAACAATTAATTATGAATGACCACTATTGACTAAATTGGCTATAAAGGTACAGAACCTGTCGATTTCTGTATGTCTACTGTAACCTGTGCATTGATAACATGTTCCAATACGTGAATTATATAAAATTTCCTTCCAAACCTCTGGGATCTGATAAATGCAAAAAATATTATCCATTCAAATTTATAGGTGGTAACGAATTTACATGAAATAAAATATAGTTTTGTGTGTGTCTGTATCAATACTAACTCATTATTAACTTATTAACTCATTATTAATTGTATTATTTATTGCGAGGTTTACAATAGCCATTTTATTTTAAGAAATTAAATAACCAACCAAATATTTTATAAAAACTATTATTACTGTACAAATATTATTTTATTACCAGGAACTATTTCTAATTAATTGATCAGATTTCCCAAAAATGAATGAATCATGGTTTTACTCGTGGCCCGATTTCTAAAAAATATATTCAAAAACCCATCTATCTACTTAGGGCTTGACAGAATTAAAGTCTATTCAAAGTAGCTACATATATATCATTTCGATCCAGTGGCCTCAACTTTTGTTTGATAGATTTCATAATGAGGATTGCAACGTTTCATATATAATTAGCTGTTGTTTGTTGCATGAGGGAAGTCATCGTAGGAGGTGAGAGGTTTTGAGAACGAATGGAATGTAAATTTGCAAATGTGTCCGTTATCCTGAGTAGGAGTGAGCAGTTCTATTTAAGCAGCTTTGATGATAAAGTATTGAATTTCATTTTTTTAATTTTTCTGTATGTCTTCACTGTTTTATATTTATTCCTAACTTTCAATAGTCCCTGACTCTTCTAATTAAAATGCTGTTCTATACCCCGTCGAATCAATTGGTAAATAGCCCCGAATCCAAGTACCTGGAGAAATAAAGTAAAATAAGATAAACGAGATTGAATTCGGAAATATGACCCTTCATATTAGCAAAATGGTGCAATTCAAAAGGAAAAAATAAAAACGTTTAGTTAAAAGTAATTCAAATCCTATCTCTACAAACTTCTCTTGCTCCCCCCCCCCTCCTTGAAAAGATAATTTGAGCTTATCTGTGGGTTAAAAAACATGCATTGCTGTTACCTCACCATTACTGGAAAATGTGGTATGCCCTGTGGTTAAAGCCTTTTGATTAATTTGGGGTATTTTTATGCTTCTTCACAATGATATTTAATTTTCATAGAGTAAATAAAAGTTTTAAGTAATCTAATAAATGAATTGATTTTTTAAAAAACAAATTTCCAAAACCTTTTCAGTTACATAAATGATTAATCTTCGGAGGTTATGGCTGGGCTCGTTTAAAGATTAATACCTTATATTATCCCCAAATTTATTTGTTTCTCAATCATAATTTGTGATATGTAAGCCAACTTTTCAGGTTCCTTTATTTTCATATTGAAGATCAAAACGTATCCTCTAGAAGAGTGTGTGCACCCTCAATGACAGGAAACAAGCTAACAACTACTTCGTCAAAATTAAAACTATACTCCCTGATGAGTTTTATGATTACAAAAGATGTTTCATTTAAGCAATCAATACCATATTCTGTAAAGAATTTCACTAAGAAAAAATAATAATATTTCTAATGAAATTTAAATTAGAGAAAATGAATTTCTTTCACGGTACCCCAATAGAAACCTTTATCATATCTGGGATATGCGGTAAAATTCCCGCATTTTGCGAAAAACTCCTGACCACATATTCAGATATTCAAATTGCCAAAACCGAAGGTTCCGGGTCCGAATCGTAAAAACATTGGTAGGGAGAAAAGAGGAACATATCTGAGATGCCGTAGTGAAATGAAGAGTTTCTAAAACTGACCATAAGAAATCGTGAAGAAACGAGCCTGAAGGTTGAAGTGAAAGGTAGCCACAGAGGGGCCTATGATAGGTACCGTTCAAGCCGATATTCGGGCTGAAGCAGTTCCATGATAACAGTTATTCTACCTTTTTCGCCCTATAGATAACAGGTTTTGCCACCTCGGCCATATTACACCGCGTCTCCTCTTGTATCCTTCCCACAGGTCTCTGGTGGCCTCTTTGCATGAACATATTGTAAACTTTGCCCACAGCGAATGACCATATCTGACAATATTGAGATTAAACAATTTTATAGAAAAAAATCTCTTCTGTGCAGTTATCTCCATCGAAGTCATAAAATCCATTCCACAATGAGTTACATACTGTTGCTGTTGATAGTTCTGGCGATGACTCGCTCTCGTTGATCATGGACTAAATAGTAAGCGCTTACGACGCGAGAGCACCACCTGCAAACATGTCAACAGTTGATCGACTCGATGATCAGCCATTGACGAAAGCACCGATGGGCAAGACAACACTAAGTAACTCAATAAATCCAATGAACGTTTCATTGGGGGAGGGATTCATTCTAATCCTATTTTCTTTGGAGGACGTGATTAATATTATTATACTCCAGTGATTTTAATATTAAGTAATGACCATACACTGGAATATAATAGTGGAACCAACCCTTTATTTCATGTATTATGCGTTACATGTGTGCTGTAAATCAGCATTAATGTAGTTTTTTCATTTATTGTTTAGAAGGTTTAGACTCAATCAAGGAGTATAACATAAAGATTTGTTGTAGAAACAAATGTTGAAGATTATCCTATAGAATGGAAAAGAGATATCTACGATGGTATGATGAAGCTTTGGAGGAGGAATAAAGTATTTTATGGATGAATTATGTGTCCTGGGGTAGCCGATGGATCTTCACAATTTATTCCGCCACATATGATTAATAATCTCTTATTAAACTTAAGAAATGAAACATTAAATGCTATAACTCCCACGCCTGGAAATCTGCGAGCGCTGTCCAGTGTCAGCTGTATGTGATTCGAACCAGTTTTAATTAACTCAGATGTTCTATACCACAACATTCAAACGACAAAATATATATCTTTCTACATATGAAGGAAGTTCAATTATATATATATATATATATATATATATATATATATATATAATATCTATACACACACATATATACTTTAGGGGATAAGTAATTTGGATTCTTTTGCTCAAATATTTTATCCAAGGGACAAAATAAAGAGTTTTTAGGAACAAGACCCACATACCCATTTAACTTTCATTATTCATTCATGTTCAGCTAGCAAACACACACCATTAATAAATTATTTTTTTAGATATTATTTAACTAAGTTGTTGAATAAGATGAACATGTTCTAATTCTAGAAAATACATAAGAGGACATCAATCCAAGTTTGATCCTAGAAACGTAGAAAATATTTGAAATTAAACAGATTAGAATATTCTCTTTAAAATTTACTAAGTTCTTGATGACTACGACATTAGTGGACTGGAAGCAGTAACTTATTCGATAAAAACGAAAATAATAAATAGTTTCCATTTCGTAAAAAAAAAAAAAAAAAAAGATTAAATAATTGATTTGAAGTGATTAAAAATATATTAAGGTGAATCTGTATGAATTAGTTTCTTAACGTTTGCACAAAAATAGACGAACATTGTTACTTGGTCAGTACATCACCTCATTGAAGTAATAAACCTACATAAAATAGCTCTGACAAAGAAAGTTTTAAATCGTGAAATTTCTTGGTGTAATAATTTACTGAACAATTTAATGGGCTTAGAAAAAGATATGGGAGCTTTAATTGTTGAAGTGATCCTTGGACAATAAAAATATTGAAAAGTATTAAAAAACTCTTCACAATTGAAGTCAATTTAAAATTTGAAGTTTAAATTTACTTCAACTTGCTAAGCTATATCCCAATACCTATCTAGCTATACTCCAAATATCTGTTTGAGTCGTTTTTAAAAAGGAGCAAACGAAAATAACACTAGGTAACATTAGTTCACTAAGACATGTTCCTTGCAAAATATCATAGCAATACTAATTCATTTTGCAGAACTCCAAAATAAGGATAATGATATTATGTACATTTTTAATATCCTAGTTAAATATTTAAAACGATGAATTAAACAATTTGGATCAATCCTTGTCTACTAAATGTTCTATTTAAAAATATTTATTTGTATCAAATGGTAATAACTGAATACATTAACATATTTATTTTATTCCTAAAGTTAAAAATACATTTTTACTGAATCACACCAGATTACCAATTCTTCTTCGTAACTTCTACAACCTTCATTGTAACCTATATTTAATGAAAATCACAGTCCACAAATCCATATCAAGAATTGACTGCATAAAGAATAATAATAAACTGATCTAGGATCCTTTGACATGCTCTGAAAGATGGAGATGATGTAGAAATTATTAATCTAAAAATGCTTTTAGGCTGTTCTGTCGATGACCTCGATGCCATATGAATAAAACAACTTTAATTTTATATTTTAAAGTTTTTAATGACTTTATAGAATTTATAAGTTACTTTCATTAAGGGGTCTTTGATACCAAGTGCAATAGAGGCCATTGTGGTGAATGCTATCAACTAAGTCGATATTGATACTGAACAAGATCAATATTGCAGCAAAGGATGCGGTGAACCACCAACAGGTGTCTTAGCAATCAATCACCACTTCCACTCTAATCGGAACGAATCGGTTACAGGAGAGGAAATGACTCCATCAGGCTGGACTCAGTTCATTTCACTCTGTGGGACTGGTTGATCATTAGCATCAAACCAAAGAGGTAGGCTAAAGGTATTTAATTTCCAAATGAATTGAGTAGAGGTTGATGTCAAAATATGTCGAATTGTTGGTTTGAGTACGCATGTAGTGTTAATAATCTTATGTCGCTCATTCGATTCAAGTGATACTTAAGCCGAAAATTGTTGACAGATGACCACATTGCTTAAGGCTGATGATCATAAGTGTTTATTCTCCTGCTGTCTTATTAGTTTTATACTGACTTAGGAGAATAATGTTCATCTCAGAATTGTAAATAACCAGGAGGGTGAAACATTTACAGTAAAATAATAAAGAGTGTTTGGTGAGATCTCAAAACATTTTGTATTTTTACGTAAATAAACTTTTACGTTATTACTGCATATTAAATGGCATT
The DNA here is from genome assembly GCA_019009955.1 of Riptortus pedestris. NCBI lineage: Eukaryota > Metazoa > Arthropoda > Insecta > Hemiptera > Alydidae > Riptortus > Riptortus pedestris. The sequence continues at coordinate 50,622,645 of CM032230.1, forward strand.
TTTTTTCTTTTAGCAGTTTTCGATGAAGGGAAATCAGCTATTGCAGTTTGTACTATTCACGCGATTTTCGGAAATATTTCTTCAAACGACCATCGATCCTACTAGTAGATGGTGAAAATGAGGTCCATTCAAAATTATATATATATATATTTATATATATATATATATATATATATGTGTGTTTGTGTGTGTGTGTGTGTGTGTGTGTGTGTGTTTGTGTGCCTATAACCGCTCTAACGGTCATAACATTTTTCTTATCGTTACGAAACTCGATATATAAGCATTTTTTGTAAAGAAAAAGTTCAAATTCGTTAACGGGTTAGGGGGAATTTGAAAATTCGAAATATCTTCCTTATTAAGCTTCAGAACGAAAAACTGTATAGAATTTATTTTATTGCAAATGTAATAATCTATAAATGTCGTAATGTACATTTTTTCTCTATAGGGAATATTAAGCGAGATATTTCCATATTGTAGTTTTTGGCCGTCAATACACCCCCACTTCTAATTTTCATATTAACAATAAGCTATTATATTATGAAGCAAATTATTTGAAGCATAAATACTAAATATTGTTCTCATTGAACTTTTAGTTTTTGAGATGAATGAAAATATGTGTTACAGGTGAGTAATCTGCTTAGTTAACCTAGCACCTGCGTGACGAAAATTGTAATAAATCCAATTTTCAGTCTTCTTATTTGATTTATTTACCCTGTTAGATCCAGATTTCTTTCTTTTTTCTATTTAGATTTTTTTTTTTTTTTTTACAATTCTCACAGGATTATTCCCATGCAATTGGAGTTTAGCTTATATAATTGTGTTAATCTGTATTATGATACAGTTGTTGAATATACGTAACTAATAACAAGTTTTTGAATTAAAAATGAAAATAAATACTTTCTTGGCTAAACGATAATAATAATAAAATGATTTAATTAAAGAAACCATAAAAAACAGAAAAAATATTAAATATAATAAATTCAGGGGAAAAATACATTCACAGAACTTCTTTTTTTAAAATAAATAAACAAAATTAAAAAATAATTTCACGTATGCTGAAAATGAACAAAGATAACTTAAAAAAAATATGGGTCCTAAAAATGATCTTCATATTACAAAGAGGGATGAAGTGTTGATCATCATGGATCACCTAAAATATACGATTATGATAACAATTACTACATTATTGTATTACTAAATCTAATTATTATCCAATGAGCTGATATATCTAAAATTACAATATTTGTTAATTAGGGGTTAGATAGTAGCTCCTACCCCATTACAAGGGTATTCATAAACATAATACACGCTTCTCAATCATATTGACATCTTAACGAAAAATTAGTTGAAAAACAAATCATTGTAGTAGAAAAAAATATTATCTTTGTCCTTCTGAACATTAATTATACACTTCAATCAGTCCTAAATATACGCAGTTTCCAACACGAAAATTTTTTTTATAATAAGTAATATAGGAACCTGTCATTGTTTTCCACTCGATTCTATCAGTAATCTTAGTACATCTGATAAATTTCGATTTTTTTTAGTAAAATAGAGTAACAATTTTTCTTTTTTAGGCAGTTATTGTACAAAATTTGACGCTTTGGTAAAAATCCAAATGAGTTTACAGAGGTTTATATTCATATCATGTCATCAACAATATCTATTGCCTTAAGGACATCATCCTTCATACTTAGGTATAGAGGAGTGAAATAACCAAAGTAGAAAGTATATGGCATTACGTAGCGAAAAAATGGCAAATAACCGTCTCCAAATGCAGGACAATTTTTGGCAAGAATGAGAAGATGAGGTCTAAATGACTTCAGGGAGGATGTCCCATCGGGCATAACACCCCTGGTGGTAAGCTGTTCCAGATTTCCCTTGGAGCAGTGACTAGTCACAGGTAGGAACGTGCCTATATCATCCAGTGATTCTACTCCCATATCACACTGTCACTGTCCCACTGTTCACGGGGAAAAGTAACGAAACTTGGTCCCTGGGTCAGTCTTACTTTTCACATTTTCCTATATCACCTCCCGTCTGGATTGTGGCCAGTTTTAAGTACAACACGTATTACATTAGTCCCAAGGTATTTAAATGCCCATATGTATGTTCCAAATGGGTTTTAAAAATTCCCTCACGCAAGGGCTTCATAAACTAATCAGATTTCCCAGGTGAAGCCACCGCGAATATTAAGTGAATAAATTCAAACGGTAACGAAAATCTTTCTGTCAATTTACACATTAATAATCCCTACAACGTACAGCGTCTGAATTGTAAACAAACAGGTCAGCCAACCTCTCACAGCTTAACAGATAGAGATAAATATTCTTCACCGGAAAGAAAAACAAATAATGAGATATATCTAAATATAACTAATTAATTTTATTGAAAACTATTTACTATGTCTAGTACTGTAATTTATAAAGATTCAGAATAATTTTTATCTTAATCACTGAAATTTTAGTAATCCAAAAAATAAAGACGGGGGGGGCAACAGAGAGTATTTGCATGTATCTCGCTTAATAATGGTCTCTTGAAAATACTATTTGGTATTTAAACTTCAAAGACAGTGGTTTATAATACAACAGAGTATTGTTTAAGAGACATGAGCATGGGTAGGCGTTTGCTAAAAGCAGAGAACTATATAATACAAATATCTCGCTTAATATCCAAGATAGGGAATAAATGTATAAAACAATAATTATAATACATTTAATTTTCAATAAGATTAGTTCTATACAATTTAACGAACTTGACCTTCCTTTTAACATAATTGGAAGAAATGTCCAGTTATTTCCCTTTAGGGAAAGCTGCAAAAAAAGGAGATTTTCTTATTTATAAAAAACATTTTTGACAGTGTTTTTCTCATTTTGATATCCTTCATGTTTCTCCAGCGGTGTAAGCACATCCCATTTCACATAAAAAAAAAGACTGAGCAAAAGGAAGACACAAATACGAGAATGTCTGTTTAATATTATATTATCAAATAAAAATATTACTATTAGCAATGCAATTTCCTAATGCTGGTAGCTTTCTCTTTTAAATAAATTTCACTAATCAAATATCCCTTTGCTAGAAGCAAAGATTAGAATTTAAGGTAAGACGTACGACGGTTTTATGAAACTTTACACAGTCGTAAAACTCCTGCGGGCTCTATTTACATTATCAACGAAAAACTACACATTTGTATGAAACGGAAGGTTCGATAATCTAATGACCAAGGAGGAGAAAAGAGGTTGCATGAGAGGGGGCACAGAAAGGAGAAATGTAAATCTTTGTTATTAATGTTCACTATACCACTACTCGGAAAATCCGTTGTATAAGATTCCCCTTAAGAGAAATCAGCTATTGAGGACTTCATGGCGCAATTTTGGAAAGATTTCATCAAATGTCCATCAAATTTACCAAGGGGATGAAAAATTGAGGTCCATTTAAATATATATACTTTTTTTTACTAGAAATAATTGAAAAATTGAAGTAAAACCAAACTCCCTAATAAGCGTTTAAAGTAAGACTACAGATCAAGTTGGTTATCGACTGGAATGGGACCGGGAAGGGGGAAGGAGCTGGAAAAAAACAAAATTTCAAAACAACTCCGTTATTATGAGTAGGATCAAAACGTTATAACTCATATTATTGCAAATATAATCCCATTTAGTTGTCCTTAAAACTCTTTCCCTATTTCGAGTATTAACCGAGATATTAACTTTTATTAATTTTCAGCTCCCTTTAGTAATTGGCTCCCCTTTTAGTCATTGTACGTTAGTTAACAAAATATCATGCATATTGACATGATGAAACGTCTTATTCCAAGCTCGAACACAAAAATATTTTTTCTACGAACCTGTAGAATGAGGATCATGCTAATACGCTGTATGAGTAATAATTTGATCCATACTGTGGCAAGACCATTAATGGCTAAAATCTGACCAAGAATAACGGGGAGGGGGGTTCTAGCGAAAACACAATTTATTTTATTGTCCATAAAATGCTTATTTCAAAAGGTCCATGCCTACATAATAAGATCTTTAAACGCCATGTCCCAGTGATTCTGATATAAAACACACTGTAGGGCTGAGGCTGCCAACATCCTGAATAGCTCCCTTGAGACGTCGAGAAATTAAAATTATATTTTGAAGTTAGCCATCCACTGTATATAACCTTCTAACATTGAAGGAGAAAATTATCTTAATTTAAAATTATGTCAACACCTTTACTCCTTAATACCTTAATGTTACAGGGCGAATTTGAAGCCAAAGGCTTATCTCCAGTAGATATTTTCCCTGCTAATTCGGTTCTTCCAATTAAAGTGTAACAGGAATGCCCAAAGTAGTTTGGTCCTTCACAAAAACACTCAAAGGAAGTGAATAAATATGATAATTTATGGGTGGATGATTAACTTCCTTTTGAATTTTCTCGGATGATGTAACCTTGAGTAACTATTTAATTCTAAGTGTACATTGTTTGCATGAGTACATGAACCAACGTACCCAAAAACCAATAAAGATTTATCTTTAGTGGCTACCCGGGCGTCTCAGTTGGCGCAGAAGTGAGCCAATGTCTGGTGAAGAAGGTATATTTTTTTTTTCATTGGTTTCCTTGAAAGTGAAAGAGAGGCTTTCTCGTTCTGCTCATTGCCGATGTAAATCACGGTTTTTATGAACATATTAAGACTGCAATATATCATTATTTTTTTCTATCGAATTTCACTTTTTTGCAAAGCATTATCATTAAAATGATAACTTACTTTGAAAAGCGTCGATTTTTCAATTGTTAAAGTAAACTCCATGAAATCATTTTAGGATTTTAATGAAATGGCTTAACATGAAGGAATATTAAGAAGACGTATCGTACAAATTAAGCCAAGAGAAATGAAATTTGTAAAGTTTTTTTCTCTGATTATAATAGTAATATAATTAATTAATAATATAATTAATATGAAAATAATTACTCTGCAGATGAATTATTATATCTTATTAAATTGTTTGAATTTTGCAAACTATGAGAAGAATTGTCATGGCTAAGAAATAAAGTAGAAAACTGTATTTTATTTCTGTACCAACATACAAGAAAATAAATTTATAACCTTATTATTATTATTGTGTGAACAGCTTATTATTTTATGTGAAAAAATAACAAAGAAACTTAGTATAAGGTAATTTAAACCTTATTTACATTTCTTTTTCTTTCTAAGTTCCTATCAGATATTATGATTATGAGATAAGTAATTTGTTTCGTAAATGTCGTAATATTTCACATATTGCTCTATTACTCCAATTTTGAGGGAAAAAAATAAGCGTGTATTTAAAAATAAATTGACTCAAAGACTGGCGGTTAACAAGTTACATATGTAATCTAATAGCTAAATACAGTAAGACTCACCCTAACATATTTAGTCCACTCGCTTATTTAAGAGGTACTTAACAGGTTGAATAATGTGACACCAACATATTTTCTGTTTTGGTATTTTGAAGTAAACATAGAATTGCAGCCTAACGATTTTCAGCATGTTGACTATACTCAGATGATGATAAATGTATTATATCTAAAAGCTTTCGAGACACAGAGAATAGGCAAAGGATTTTCAATGTATCTGAATGTATCGCCCGATATTATTTGGCACCAGTTAGAATTCAATAATTACTCATCGGCTTGACGGACTTCTATTTTTTACCAATACTATTAAACTTATACAATGTTTTGTTAATATTTATAAAATTGAGCATTTTAACTCATATCAATACAAACATTATTGCCCAGTCTATAGATGTGAGTGTATTACCGTAATTGAAGATAATTTTTTATTATCAAAACCAGTTTCAAAGGCATAAATAAATTTTGCCTTGAAGTACGAGAAACAATGAGTAAACAAAACAGGAAGCATAATAGAATGTCCATGCTTATTATTACTGTTTTTTTTTATTTATAAAACCACACTTACAGCTAGCAATCGCTTTCGATTTGATAGCACCATCTTCAAACCCGTTAAAAGTTTCACTGAGTTAGTTGTACGTTAGTCAGTAGGCGGCATAATACATATATATGATATCAGTATTCACAGTATCAGTATCAGTATACATGTGGTATCGGTTGCCAAGTTTTAGTTCGGTTCTGTTTATTTACATCTTAGGTATGTCATGGAAGGGTGGTTTAGCACCATGCGAATTGTTTACCAACAACAATTTACCTGGACACACTTCTAGGTCCAGTATAATAAGTTAACTAAATTTACCTTCAAAGTTGCATTGTTTAAGAGTAATTTTAATCAAAAACAAATCTAGATTTGTACGAAGTGAAATCAGTGCCGGTGGGGTATACGGGCGTGCGAACGAATTGTTACACATTATAGGAGAGCAGCATCATGAAAAATTTCTACATCGCCACAGGAATGTACTGAAATGAATTAGTGTGGATAAATAACACGAATTTCTCCAATATCCCTTTGCATGACCTTTCAGCGTTGTTTCCGCCTCCCTTTCCTAAAAATTACATTTAACTATATATAACTGACATTATACATACGCATGGAGGACTATATATAGTTAGTACGTGGGCATTATATTTAAACTGAGAACAATACCATCAAATTCTGCATTTTTTTCTTTGTGAGATTATACCGCATCAATTACGAAATAATTAGGCATTGAAAAAGACAGATACATACTCACATTTTTATATTGCTCAATAGTTTATTTAGTGATTTATTTTAATAGGTCTGGAATTTCTACTTCATTGCCTTGAATGCAAAATGTGAGAGAATCCACAAAAAAGATATTTTATATTTCTAAATTTGGTACTTATACTGCTTGTGAAATATCAACTGTTCAAAAGGTTGACTAGGCTTTGCATTTTAATTTTAACAGACGCTTAATTTTGTTGCCATTTACTTTACAAAATATTTAGAGGAAGCTCAATTTTAGTTTCACTACCTCAAAGTTTTAAAATACATAAAATTTAACTAATCGGTAATGATCAATGTTATTTATGGTCATTTAAAATAAATGAATTGCATTTTCAAGTCGGAACTCGGCACATCCTTATCATTAGCAAGTCATGTGAATTACTATCTGCAATCTAGAAAAAGAAAAAAAAAATTGAAATCTGATTGTATATAAAGTGCGTGTTTATGTGATGTACCATGTGTAGCTTTAATATCCGGTCTAGTTGACAAAGAAATTTTATTTATGTGAAATGGAAAATGGAATGTGAGGATAAGACATTTATACTGTCAAAACTGTAACTTTAGAACATATACTAACTGACTGCTGTCAAGGGCCCCCATAGACTTATCATACACTTTGACTGAATTACTACTTGACCGTAGCAAGTACATAGTCCGCGTATTACACTACTTGTAACCAAACAACATTTTCAAAAAAATTATAATGTAGGAAAATACTGAAAATATTTGCATAAATGAGCATACATACGTAAATATAATAAAGTGATTATAGGAATTTAACTGCTTCATCGCTAAATCGCCCGAGTCGCAAAATGCGATTATTGTACGAATAAGTCATTTATATATCATTCCAGCATATGAGAAGTCCATTTAGCTTAAATAAGTTATTGAACAAAACAAATAACCACTTTTTGGTTACGCCTAGCTTTTAAAAATAAATCTGATCCTCCATATAAATTTTGAATTTGTGAACTTTACAGTAAAACATTTATTAAACGAAAATTTGATTTTTAATATATATATTACTAACTACCTACACTCTTAAAGATGAATAAAACAAGCGAAGCAGGGTATAATGGAGACCATTATACTAAAATATTTGTGTACTTATTGTGCATTCATCCTTCAAACGAAGTAAATTTGGATATTGGGGGGAAATACAAGCAATAAAAATGTCCAAACCAATTTTAAAAATGGCATATTTTCAAGCTACATTAACTTGTTCTCAATCAGATTTACTCAAGAGAGAGTTTGCTCTGAAATACAAAAGTTTAATATATATTACTGGATTCCCATGCAGTGATACAATACATTTCTGAAGGATGTTTATAAAACATACTTCCCTGCTAAGAGATTCGTCCACCAAATTATTATGTAATCAAGAAAAGCTCTCAAGTAGACCATTTGCCAGTTTCGCCAGAGTGTGTCAAATCAGAACCAATTACCCTTAGTTTCAAAAAGTGGAATTTAATAAATAAATTTAATTATTTCTAAGGAAAAATCCGATCAGTAGAAGTAGGGTTTTTCTGAAGACTAAAAATAAAAAATAGTCCGTCACGCAGAGGCTGAATAAACTAAGCAGATTTCACCACATGTACCACATATTTGCATTTATCTCACAAAGTAAAAGTTCATTGAGAAGTGTATTTTGTATTCATACATCAAATAATGTGCTTCATAATATAACACCTTATTGTTAATATGACATGAATGAGAGGGAGGGGGAGGGATAATGAAGGCTGAAAACTATAAAATGTAAATATCTCAATTTACATTCAAGATAGTGAAAAACATACATTACATCATTTATGGAACATTACATTTACAATAATATTGGTTCTATACAATTCTTCGATTCAATGAATAATAACGGAGATTTTAAGAATTTTCAAAATTCCTCCCCTCTAACCCCCCCCCTCCCAGTGGTCAGATTTCACCCATAAACGAACTTAATCTTTAGTTTTACATAAAACGACTAAACCAAAGTAACTATTAGACCAAAATTGCGACCGCTAAGTAACAGTCATCTACGTGGTTGGGTCGATGGACATTTGTAGAAATTTTTCAAAAATCCCTTCATGAGTGCAACCGCAATCTGCTAAATGTTATAAGAATCAATCCTGTTGAACAAACGGTGCTCTGCAAGTGTTGTTTTATAAATGTTATCAGCCTTTAGTAAAACCGTACTTCTACTGATCTTATTTTTACTTAGAAATAATTAAATTTATTTATTAACTTCTACTTTTTGCCGCTAAGGGTAATTGGGGCGTGTTATCTATAGTTTACCACCCTTTGCAAGCCAGGGTGGGACTAAGGATTTAATGAATGCCGTCACTAAAAAATTCCTATTTTCCAGGTGGGAATCGAACTCGCCACTCTAGGTTTATCATGTTAGATTAAGGTCAGCGCTATAACTCGCATGGCTAACCTGAGCCCCATTTGCTATTTATTTAGAAATTGTGAATATATACATATATGGTGAGATAAGATCACGACTGTCTTCCAGCGTGTGGAAATCCTGCTTGGTTTACGCAGGCCACGCGTGACGGACGTTTTGAACATTTTTCCTCATGAAAACCCTACACTGTGGAGTGGTTAATGAACCGTAACTCATTTCGTCGAGTTTTTCTTGGAGCGGGCCTCCGGTAGGGGGAGGCAGGCAGCAGAGGGAGGGGAGGTGGCTGGAGTCCTCCGGCCCTGGGGTTCAGTCATGCCTCTCGCTCTCTTCTTGTTCGCACTCCTCCCCTCGGCACCTGGGGCTGCGGCGGAGGAGACGGCCCGCGCCATCAACTCCACCGGCCTATGGTCCAAGTACAACTTGGTAGTCAAGCCTCAGGTGACTCTCAAGGCTCCCACCAAGGTGACTACTGTCCCTAGCACGACGGCGGCACCCGCGGCTCGCTGGGACGAGGAAGATGACGAGGAGAGCTACGGCCATCAGATACACGACGACCGTAACGATCTCGATGATGAAGGAGATGATGATGATGATGATGATGACGATGATACCGAAGAAGATGAGGAGGAAGAACGTAAGTACTCTTAAATATTTGTAAAAACATTATAATAACGTTGGTCATGAAATCAATTCTAATCCCACATTCATTCCATCATCGAGTCCCAACGCCTCCCAACATGGAGTAAGATGATGAAATTGATATACCAGCTTAGACCAAAGACAGGAAAGTTGTAAAAACTAAGCAGATTTCCCGTTTGCTAGTATGACACACTCGTATGCTATTGATCTCAACTCGCCGTATATTTACTGTTTCAAAGTAAAAACCGGTGAGTACATGTGAGGGTTTTCTGCAATCCAAAAACAAATAAGGAGAACAACTGGTTTTATATTTGCGATACGAAAAATGTATGGAACGAAAATTGTAGACCATCAACAATTTAAACAGATTGGTTCTTTAAAATTTCCAGATCCGACCCATATATTTTTATGGATATTTTTAAACCTCCCTTCCCCTCGGTTTGATTTTAGCCATTAACAAACATAATCTTTAATTTTACATAAATCGCTTATATAACGAAATTGGTTACGATCAGATAAAGAGTTTTGACTTGAGGGAATTGTGCTAACAAATTATAATAGTGGTAGCATTAAAATAAATGCTAAACATACCTTGATTTATCCATCCTTAAAGTCCCTGTGCCTCAGAAACTTGTGATTAACCGGCTGACATACACACGCGGGAAAGGCATAAAAACATGATAAATTCAGTAGAATTTTATCTTATACATATTGAATATATATATATATATATATATATATATATATATATATTCATATGTTTGTTTCCACTTTACCATACCCTGCACAATGGCCGTTCAGCAGATTACAGCAAGCCCCTTGCAAAAGGTCCGATATCAAAATGGATATGTCTATCATAACAAACATGTCTTACAACTCCTTAAAGTCTTTCTATAAGAGCATCAGGTTTATTTGTGCCATCTGCTTATTTTTTTTTACAGCAAATATTTATTGGTCCTGGAAGCCATGCGTCATTCATGGTTGTATATAACCTATGATGACACTCATGGTGTCTTATGTGAGTCGACAAATACTCCTGACAAAATAGAAGGTTATTAATTTCTATTTTAATGTTCATCATTCTTTTAGTTCATTAATCTTGTGAAACCCTTTAGAACTAATTGTCTTAAACCTTAAGGATTTTTCAAGTTCAATTGTCTGTATATCGCATTGACCTAGTTTTAATAAATAAAACACAATCATGAATAACTTTGTTATTCTTTTGTTTGACAGTATGTTACATTGTTCTTATTATTGTTTTTGTTGTATGTTACATTGTTGGTATTAGCACTCTACTAGGTTCCTTCCTATTATCGCTCTCCAGCACGACATCCCTTAACGAGGCAAAAACTGCCATAAACGTCTTCTGGAGGAAAAACAAGCAGTCATCATGTTCTCAGGAGGGTTGTGTTCTCATCCAGTCTTCACTATATCCTTTTAGAAGTTGCTTAACAATATCCTCAGGAATCTGATTGTAGTCACCGAAGTCAGGGGATATACCTCACAAAGAAGCCCGTTAACGCCACGGCTAAACCAAAAATAATTGGAAGTTAATTGGAAAATTACGGAAATATGATGGTCCCGATTTACTATTTCGCTTGGCGACCTCTCCTATGTCCTGTTCTATTGGAGATATGTTTCTGATAGAGATGCTTGGATATATGTCATGGCTAATTACCATTATGGTTGTACAGTGAGAAAACATCACAACTCATCTTTTACACTTAGGGTCATCAAATGAAACCATTTTTTTTCATTTTTACCTAATAGTATCTCTAATATGTTTCTGAAATATTTTCCTTTTCTGATTAACATAATTTAGATTGCTATTGATAGATCTTGAGTGAATTTAAATTATTTAATGCACTAATAACAACCGAATAAATGTTAAATACAAAACCGAAATCGAAACAATTAACTTGGCTTTAAACAGAAAGATCCAAAGAAGAACTTTGCTAAACAGTGATATGATTTTTCAAAGTTTAAAACAAAAAACTTGATTATTTGGTGCTCAAGATTTATCAAGCCATTGGAAATCTCTCATTTATAAATAATTAATAATTTAGGATAACAATATTTCTGTTTATTTTAATTCAATAATAGCTTAAATATAAATGAACTAAATTGGACATTTAGCTAACTCTCCCTCCTCATCTCCCTTCGAGAGGTTTTTTGTCTTTGTAAATCCCTTAACCAATAGCAACATGATTATTAACAATAGCACATTGAGCGAATATTATATCAGTTTCAATACTTAATTCTGTTATTTAGAATGTTTGATGAAGCCACAAGTATTTGGTGCTGAATTTAGCAGTGTTTTTGGCTGACACATGTGATATTTAATTTTGGAAAGTGGAAGTATTTAAACTAATATATTATCCATGGAGGTTAAACTCTACATCAATGTTATCACCGATTTATGTTGTTGGCCATGTTAATGCTGCAAGCCTTCCCTGTTACATTTCTCGCCTGCTTACAACACTATGAAAACATTCTAATATTTGGATTTATATTAAAGTAAATCAGCTATAGATACAACTAACATAGCTTCCCTTCACCTTCTTGATACATAACTTATTATTTTTTAAGCGAATCAATCAGGAATGCAACTGACTCCATTGGGTATTGATCGTGTGTTACTTGTTTGGCCATTACATAAGAAATAGGAATGACATTTAATTATTTTATTACTTCATTCTCCTGAATTAGAAGCAGAACAGCGATTAATTCGCAACTAAGAGAAAAGTATTCTTAGTATCTAAGATAAGGATGGATTGCCTTGGTGAGTACTAGATAAAAATGTACCCTGTATGTTTATAGCAAAGTTAATGCCCAGGATGGCGAAACGACCGCAAGTGGAAAAAGATAATATTTATTTATTTATTAACGTCCACTATTTGCAACTTAGGCTAATCGGGACGGGTTATCTACAGGTCACCACCCTTTTCTAGCCAGGGTGGGATTTTAGGAAGTTATTTAATGAATTTCGTCACTAAATAATTTCCTTTGCCCAGGCGAGAATCGAACTCGCCACTCTAGGTTTACCATGTGAGATAAAGGTCAACGCTTTAACTCACATGGCTAACCTGAGCCCCTAAAAGATAATAAAATATCAATTAGTTTAAGTCCTCAAGGTCCTTTTTTTTTTGGACTGAGAAGTATTTATCTATGCATAAATATTTTACTTTTATATAGGGGCGAGAACGGGATTGTCTCATATCCTTCCCTTTCTGTCTTTCTGCACGCAAAATGAATCTAAAAATCTGGCGGAAATATAGTGCTTAAACCTTTACAGCAGGATAATTCCTATCTAAGGAAAAAGAAGTCGTTGTGGGTAAATCACATACGTAAAGCCTGGAACGAAGCCCTTAAAGGTATAACAACTGTGGAAAAAATTTAAAATTAGTACCCTCATACGGTCTACCACGGAGAAGATTAAATTAAATAATTTCAACTTAGATGTATAATTATTTCTTTGACATTTCTCTATGTACTTTATATGTAATAATATCATTAATGGGTTATTATAAAATAAACAGTAACATTTTTGTAATGACAATGGTCATACAACAAATAAGTATTTCATTTTTCATTCATGCTAACTCATTTAATAATAAATGAATTAAATAAGAAGCATTGGAACAGTTTGAGTTTCAGGATGCGAAGAAGAAGTAAGTTGGTCATGATGTCCTGCAAATTCATTACCACATTAGAGGCAAACGACTTCTTATATTTTGACTGAGGCCAAATTTACATCTAGAACAATACTGAAATAATTAAGGCCTGAATATTGTAATTATACCATAAGAAGTCATTATATGTTCGTTAGCAGAGTTAAGCTAATAAAGCTTAACTAGCCGTGACTATCAACGGAAAATTATTCACAGATAAAATTATATTTCAAAGTATTCATCTTAGCTTTGGCTACTGAACACTTCGTTATTTTCTTGTTAACTAGTGTCATTATAATTTATATCTATTCAAGATAATATTTATTTAAATACGATTTTTTTTATGAATACAGTTAAAAACTTTGGTGAATTTTATCAATTTGGCAATTGTATTCAGATTTCTTATTAAACCTGTCTTTCATTAAAATCATGCAAGCTCTGCTTAAACAAAGCAAATTTCCAACTTACCAAATTACAATTTTCTTTCGAACATTTAGAAAAGCCTGTCGCAACTCCTAATGCATTTCTCTTATTGAAATGACGCTGGATTCATCACTTTTTACCTTTGATTCCGTGTCCCTCTCTTCCTAATGGTGCCATTTAAATAGTGCCTAATGTTTATCTAAACTCTGAATTAAACTAAATTAATTTAAGATTTATTTAAGATATTTTTAGATTTTTAATCATAGTCTGCGGAATCTAAATTTTTCCTGTTTTAATGTGTTTTGTTATTTTTACTTACTCAAATAACATTTCTGTAACTTGTACCATGAGAAAGACATTTTTTTCTTGTGTGCTATATAAGCACTAATTATGTATTTTAGCTTCAGTATTCCATTATTTTTCTTAGCGACATTCTATAACTAAAAAGGCTTGGTTCAGTTGGCTAGTTAATGGTAAATGAAAAATAATGGTTAATACTACAAGCAAGGAGAAATACCACTGTGACTTGTAGTATGTTGAGAAATTGAATGCCTATTCTCTTCTACCTACTTACTATATCTGAATTTCTATCAGAAATTCCAACAGAAGACTAGTATGAAGTAGAAAGTTAGTTTTTCCAATCCCCTCCCCCCCCCCCTCGTTTTAGATGCCTCCTTCATCTCTAGAGGATGTTCAAGCTTAATTGATTATAATTATAAGGAATATTGTATTATATTACCCTACAGTAAAACAGTTAGTACATTATCCTAAAGTTCAAATAGCTGCAGTTTATTATCCTACACTTATATTATTCTATTATATTATCGTATTGTAGATAGTTGCACCTACTGATTGTGGCTGTCAATCTTTCTCTCAATTAAACCTTGCATTTTCATATGAAAGTGTAGTACTGAAAATCTAAATCTTGTACCATATTTCAAAATTTGCTTCTAGTCCAAGATTAGGATCATTTATTTCAAAATGTGATGTTCTTTTCAATTTACTCTTTGTTTCAAATGCACTACGGGCAAAGATCTTTAGTTTTCTTTAATTTACTCTGAACATAGGGCAAGGATATATCCCAGAAATGTCTCTAGTATAAGTTGGTCTTTCCCTCGCGCGAGCAGGTCACTGAATTTCAGGCATCCACTTGAACATAGATAGCAGTGGGCACCGTCACTCAAAACGGCCCATCATTCCATCCGCTATGCTTATCACAATTTATTCAAAGATTCGAATGTTCAACAGCCAAGAGACTGGTTGACTTCCCACGACTTGTCAGACTTATTTTCTGGCCTCCATTGGAAACTCGTCCAAAACGTCTTTGCCAAACGCTAAAAATTTTAAGGTGTCAGCCCCCTCACATTGATCAAGACTGATTTTAGAAATCCCAAGCCAGGCAGTAGAAGAGCAAGTTTGCAAAGTATGTCAAATGCAGTCTCCAATTTTTTGGAATCTGAAAGTTGTGAGTCCCAATTGCAAAATGTTTTATCATGAGAATTCTGACCCAAAAAACGAACAACTTGTTCCCATAACGAATTCGACATTTTTTGGTTACGTCATCTAATAATAATCCAATCTAATAACTGAAACACACAGAGAACTGTTGATCATTTGCAGATTATGGCTCCTGCCCTGGCATTGAACGGTCTTTTTGGAATTCGGAAAGGAAATTTATTGAACATTCTATATTCACATTCACTATATGGTGGCGGCCATTAAAGTCAAAATGATTGTATCTTACGTTTGCCTATCAAACATTTAGAAGACCTAATAATAACATTCCCAAACTTTTTGATCAACCAGAAACACATTTTGGACAGGTTAGTTATAAAAATTATGGATTTCTCATGCCGCGGACATAACAAATTTCAGACTAGTTATTTCCATTAATCACTATTTTTAGCGAATATCCCGCGAAGGAAATCAGCTATGGTGGTTGTACTCATAACGCAATTTTCAAAAAAGTTTGTTGAAATGTCCATTGACCCTACCAAGAATATGACAAAAATAAGGTTCATAAATAATTACACTAAATTGTTACTGCTCAAGCAGTCCCAATTTTTGTTTGATCGCTACCAAACCTCAAAATGTAAGCTTTTTCATGTAAAACTAAAGATTAAGTTAGTGAATGGCTGAAATCGAACTGGGGAAAGGAGTTTTAGCGAGGAAGGATGGAAAATTCAAATTATCTCTGTTATTATGAGCCGGATAATAACATGTTATAGAACCGATCTAGTTAAACTATAAATGCCGTAGAATATTTAGCTAGTTATTTGTTGTTTCTTGTTTCCAGCCTTCAGTAAACACTCACTTATATTTGTACATTTAACGAAGAAGTCAACTTTCAACCCTTTTTAGAGTCAGTCAGCACACGGATAAAAAAGTAATAAAAGCATTTAACGGTGAGTCTTATGTACTTTGACATTAATCCCAGTGGATCAAAAATTCCATTGTGGGATTAAACAGATTTCCTACGTGTGTCACGTATTTGCTTTTATTTCAAAAAGGAAAAGTTCAATGAGAACAATATTTGGTAATTGGGTTTCAAATAAAGTGCTTCATGATATAACAGCTTGTTGTTTATATGTCATGAGTAGGAGTACAGGCAATATCTCGGATAATAACCGAGATAGTGAAAAGACGTATATAACAACATTTTTAGAACATTTAAAATGGAATACAATTTGCTTTATACACTTTTGTCGATTCGACGCATATTAACGGAGATTTTTCGAAATTCCTCCCTCTAAATCCCTCTCCTGTGCCCGACTTCAGCCTTTAACGAACATGATCTTCATTTTTACATAAAACGTGCAAATATCCAGTTTGGTAACAATGAAAAAAGAATGACGACCCCTAGAACGTTAACAGACACATATATATATATATATATATATATATATATATATATATATATATATATATAAAATTTTGAATGGACCTTGTTTCATAGTCTTTTAATGTATATTTAGAAAAGATCCGTAGTAGTGAGAGGTACCAGCACGTGAGTAATCTACTTAGTTTACGCAGTGCCTGCATAAAGAACGTTATGATTAATTCGGGTTAATGTGAAGTACCTTATCTACAGTGTTAAATGTTTTTTTTTTTTTACTTTTTTATCCTTTTATAGGCTGAGGAAACACTTTGAAAAGAGTTGAAAGCGGACTTCTCCAGAAAACATATAAATGTATGATTGATTATCATATCCAACAATGACATAATGTAGTGTTCCAAAATCTCAATCTTTACCTCCCTTTCGCACTTTTTCTCAGTTATTTTAATTTTTTTCCTTGCTGGTCCTATGACAAATTTAAATACGACCCCAATATTGGATTAATGTGCCCCAATAGTTTGACCCAGAGTGACTCTGTGTACAACCCCTTGGCAAACTGTGACGGTGCGGCTCGGTTGAAAGGTTGGTTGGGCATGGAGCTCAGGCTAACGGGTAACAGTCCGTAGCAAAAACCATGTCAAGCAGCGATTAGACTACCATAGCTCATCCGGCTTACAGCTATCATACCATCTACACCATTCATAATATAATATCATACCATATGCCACACCATGCATTATTTCATATCATACCTACCATCTTTAAACATGAAGATAACTTTAAGTAAACGGATACTAATTGAAATATTTAAAAGCGACAAGTTTCATCAAATAAAAATTGTCATCACAAAAAGTTATTTATCTCCAAAAAAAAACATTAATTTTGAGCGTATTAGCAGGTATCTCCTTCACGGTTTTTTTTTTTAATATCTTCAAATGAGAATATGAGGTAAACGATGTCCTCTCAAAACTTATAAAAATTTTATATATATATATATATATATATATATATATATATATATATATATATAAAATTTATGTATTACCTTCCTGAAGTAACCCTACAGGCAGGGAGTATATTTGCCACAAGTCCCGTACACCCATTTGTACATAACATATGCTTGATAAAAAATAACAATTTTTTTTAATATAATGAATAAATTATTTGTATAATAAAATTATTTAAAAACGAAAAAAATGAAAAGCAAATGCAGGTTTCAACGATGAATTAAATTAACAGTAGTGGAGTTTTAAATAATTTATGCAATTATACATTTCTTCTGGGGCAATTGTCTTTTCGGCGTTTTACTTTCGTTTTAAATTCTTGTCTTTGGTCCGTTAGTAGTTTGTAGTAATAGAGTAAGTATCTGTAAATGTGAGTAGTAAAGTTGCAGAAACAATGTGGTTGATATGTTAGGCCGAAACGACTAATGTAAGTCTGTTGTTCTGTGTCCTGTTAATAACTGTGTCAAGTAATATATATATATATATATATATATATATATATATATATATATATATATAATGATGTTAATTCAAAATTTTAAACACACAATATATATGTAGTCCTTACCAAACTCACTATATTAGCATATTGTATATTATTTATATACAATTAAAACAAAGGATCATGTTCGTTAACTACTGGTGGAGAGAGGTTTAGAGAGGTGGTCAATCGGGGATTCAAAATATCTCGAAATATCGTATAAAACCAATCTTCTTGGAAATTGGATTTTCAATAACTATAGTTTTAATCCCCGAGATATATGCATTTTTTTTTAGTTTTCAGGCTTCAGTAAACCCTTACTGCTACTCGTGTCATTTTCTAAATAAGCTGTCAGTCAAGAACCATTTTATTCAAACCTAAAATACCACATATGATGTACATGTTTTTGTTCATACCCACTTCGTTCCCATTTCACTTCAGTGCACCTTAGCCACTAAACATCTCGTGCCCAACAAATATTTTAATACATCTTTACATTGGTTTCTTAATGCGAGAGAAATGGAGATTAGATGGCGAAGTGACATCATCAACGTGTCGTATTCCAACTCGAAGGAACTTTGCTTCGCTTACTCTGCTCCTGCGCGACTTACTTATTCATTAACTTTGAAAAGCTGGAAAATTAAAATCACTATCTGAGGTTAGCACAGCAGCGGAACAAATTAATATAAAAACAGGAAGAAGTGGTAAAATGTTTACTAGCCAGAGCTGATAGCGAATTCTAGTAGCCAAATATTGCACTGAGAGTGAACCTTCTTGGGTTCTTAGTACACTGAGCCCAACCATTTATTTGGGAACAAAAATAAGAGTTAGTTAAATTTGGCTTCTCAACTCAGTTAGTTATCTCACTAAGTAGAATGTTTTTATTACTCATTACCATCATGTAATATTAGCAAATTTATTCATGTTCAAACTCTAGTTAGCTACACCTTCCTAACTAAAAAAAAAATAAAATGTTAGGCTTTATTCTTCAGAAAACCGAAAATGATAAGGGTAATATCTTTAAGTGAAAATACAAGAGTAGCTTAGGTGTTACAAAAGGCAGAAAACTCAAAACTGCATATATTGTACTTCCGTAAATATTCAAGTGAGTAATTAGTGTATAGAACAATAAAATGTAACAGATTATATTGGCAAAAAAATAAGGCTAAAAACACTTTTCGATCCAATTAATAATAAAGGAGATAAATCAAATAAAGGATTGGTACCTAGATATATTGAAGCATTTTTTTTTAAAGATGGTACTACGAACCATAGCTTAAGTGAAATAAACTTGCTTTCGATAAGAGCGAATAAAAAACAAACAAAAAAAAACACACTTCATGAAGAATTTTAGTATGAATTATTTTTAATTACAATGCAATGTTTATTTAGCCATAAGAAATCTGTGTCTATAAAAAAAAAAGTAAGAAAACTTCGAGAGCCGAAGAGTATAGCCAAATAATACTTAGAACGGCTTCAACAATTTTCTCATTGTGATGCTTGATTCTAATTAAGAATTCATATTCACAAAAAATGAGCCCCCTGTCCTAAGGCCGTGGATATATTACAGCTGATAGTCACATGACAGGTATAATTAATAATAACTTCTGATTACTGTATGAAGAAGTATTGAAATATGTTTAAAAATAAAATCTCATCAAGCATGTTTGTTGTTGTCACCTGCGTCACCATTTGAAACAAATCCTAGAGCAGCATAATTATCCAACATGGATATTTTGTTGGTCGTAAAGATAATCACGGTTAGCATCCGGGATAAAGTGAAACCGTTATGTAGTCATTAGGAATGACTCCAAGGAACAGAGTAGAAAGTAAATAAACCTTGTAGTACCATTGTGTTTGTGGTGGTTCAGAGGAACCAACCTGCCATTCCTACATTATCTATCAGAAGTCCGTCATGCAGGAGCTGTATATTGACCATTTATTATTTAAGAATTTTTTTTTTTGAGCCAGAAGGTCAGAAAGTAAAATTATTTATTCAGATAGTAATACATTTTTTCCCCGACGCGTTTCGAGTGACACCACTCCTTCGCAAGGGGTTATTTATCTATCACTAAAAGTTTAAAATAATCTTTATATTACACTATATGAAATATATTATACAATACAGTCGTATTTAAAGCTGTAATTGGCTAAAAACCTTTTAGCACGTCTTTAAATCAATTGAGAATGGCAACTATTGTAGTTGTTGTCAAACTCCCTAGTGAAATGCATACTTTAAAAGATGTCTTTGAATACTGTTTAATACTTTAAATTTCAATTTGATGCAAGATGAATTTATAGTAGGACAGATTTAGCATCCCATCTTCTTAAATTCTTACAGCAAACAGGCTCAAAATTAAAGATAATATTTTGAATAATTAACAATTTATATAAAATTGAATAAAGAGAGACCCATAATATCATTATCAGTCAGAAATTTCATTCTTAAACATAGTATAAGATATCGATGGCTTCCCATTCGAATCCCTAAGCTAGGATATATAGACAGAACATAATGATAATTTATTTATAGCCTACTTCCGTCAGCTCGAAGAAAACCAAGGTTGATATAAAACGCGAAAAAAAAACAACAGTGAGTCTGGTTCGAAAATTAGTTTTAAATCTACAAGTGACATTAAAAAGATTTAAACCTTGCTGATGAAGATGATCCATGTAATCGTACAAAAGAAAAGTAAGTCTTAATGATATTATTATAACGGACATTTTACATCCAGTTTACTATCATTTTTACATTTATCTTTTCCGGTTTTCAAGGCAAAAATGATGAAATTTAAAATTTATAAAATAGTTAATTTTTAATAATAGTGAGTTATTTTTAAAAGTAGTAAAGCAATTCCTTTTAGCAGATTTCCCTTAAGGGAAATCAGCTATTGAGGTTGTACTCATGACGAAATTTTCGAAAATATTCTTCAAATGTCCATCGATCCTACCTAGCATATGATATATATATATATATATATATATATATATATATATATATATATATATATATATATATTTGTCTGTAATCGCTCTAGCGGTCGCAATTAATGTTTAATCATTACCAAACTCCACATTTAGACGTTTTATGTAAAAAGAAAGATCAAGTTTGCTAACGGCTGAAATCGGACTAGTGAGAGGGGGGGTTTAGAGGGGAGGATTTTCGAACAATTGAAAATATCTCCGTTACTATACGTCGGATCGCAAAAATGTACATAACCAATCTTATTGCAAATTAAATTTACAATAAATATTGCATATATACATTTTTTCTCTATCTTGAATATTAACCGAGATATTTACATTTGTATTCTGCATTGGTCGGCAGGAGTTAGCTGTTTGGTACTTTCCGCAGAGAGATCTGGCGTAAGTTTTCGTTACTATTCGTCCCTCGTTTATAATTTTAGTTATCCCTGACTTATTACTTCTTGTTTTTTGGAAGATTTCTCTATTTTAAAACTTCTCGTGTGTAATCTGCTTAGTTTACGCAGCCCCTGCGTGACGGGCTTTTTATTTATAAAAGTGCAAATTATTATAATTTTTCGTTTTGTTTTTAGGAATCAAAATATTAAACATTTAAATCTCGGCACGTGATAAAAATAATAATGTCAGCCTAAATGTTTCAACAATTTGGGACGCTAGAGAATGGGACATTTAGGGGACTTTAGAAATGGAAACGGCCTATAAATACCAATGAAATTGGGGTTGACAACTAATTTACACTTTTTCTGAATACCACATTCGACTTTTTTTACTGGTAAAGTGTGCTGAGAAAGCTGGAAGTGGAACATGACATATAATATATAAAAATACAGATTTCGTTTCCGAAAAAAAAAACTCTTTATTTTGAAATAATACACGACAATTGTAATTATTCTATAATATATCTTATGATTCTACGCTCCTAAACTAGTTGAGAAAAAATACCCAGATTTTGTAGACCTTGAACTCAGAAAATGCTCATTCTTTTCTCAATGGTGGCTCTGAATCTTCATAAGATAACCTGATAATACTCAATGTTATAATGGTGTAAAAAAAAATAGTCCACTTAGTTAGATGTACCTGTATGACCATAGGCAATGGGAAACCACTGCGCGTCATTGTGTCCCACGTATTTCCTTGTTCGGTCTCGTGAAAATCAGGTTTACTTTTAAATACTACATGATCATTACAGTGAAATAGACAACCCTGCATCATAACAGTATCATCACACGACAATCCCGGAAGTGACAACATTTCATAAAAACCATGTAATTATCTCTGGAATATGCTGGATGGTAGAGGAACCAATTGATCAGGATCAATAAGAAGGCCAAGTCCTCTACAGTTTTTTAATATAATGCAGAGTGCACTTTCGGAGTCAATGCTCCATCCTCAGTGCCTGCTGATTAAAGCTGCGTTGCCTGGACCACGACTGCCGGGCGACATCCAGGCAACGCAGCTTTAATCAGCAGGCACTGAGGATGGAGCATTGACTCCGAAAGTGCACTCTGCATTATATTAAAAAACTGTAGAGGACTTGGCCTTCTTATTGATCCTGAACTAACCATGTAATTCTTCGACGAGATATTATTGATCTATCAATATAATAAATTTTCTTAATTTAAGGTCATTAAATAAATATGTTTCCCCTCTTAACCTTTAAATATCTTTATTATTTCTTATCCTACATGTTTCGAATGCTGGTGGTACCAAGTTATGCCATCTGATTTAAATCGATACTACCATCCTATTTCACATTCATTATTTAATCGATATATAAAACCGTGTGGAATATATTCTTTAGAATTAAATTACTATACACGTTTTGCTCAATTAATAAAATATATTTTATGAAGTATTAATTATAAGTTGCTATCAACAAAAATTATTTTGATTAGGACCAGTTGTCAAAACTTGTTTAGCTCAATGCGGACCAATATTTGTCCCAAGACGAACACCTTGTCCTGCCGATACAAAACGAAAGGCCATGTTTATTTGAGTCCCAAAGTAGAGAAAGTAATCTACAACAGGTTCCTACTGCTCCCACAGGTAAACCACATGCTTTGACCTGCTCCGTTTCATGATCCACTTAGAGCCCCGTGAGTTTCGTACCGTTTTTCCTTAATGTATCCATACCAGTGCTTTCTCTGATAATTTTGAAAGAAACAAATTTATTCAGAAAACTTGGCAATTAATTTTCCCCCCACGCCCTATTAACTTTTTTTTTTTCAGTCCGTTGCCTTGACCTTGTTCCAGCCTAAAATGAAACTGGCTTCAAATTTTAACATACGTGAAATTCTGGTTGACTGAACTGTTGAGATAGTGTGAAGATTGGCCGATAGAGATCAATGCTGTCCATTAGCGTAGAATATATATATATATATATATACATATACTGTATCTAATAATCACTTTCAAACCAATTAGCAATTTAATTTAAGTATATATAGTTTTATTAAATCCATTACACAGTATCAGGATCGAATATAATAAATTCACCTTACAGTAATTATTTAAATAAGTATATTGTGTTCGAAAAAAATATAATTAGTAAAAATAATAAAATACAAAATACAGAAGTTATGTACATTTAAAGTATAAAGAAACTTCAAATTATAAATAGCTATACGAGACAAATATATAAATACCAATTTAATTTAGCGTGGCATTTAGGGAAAACAAGTTAACATTTTTCAATAAAGCAATAAATATTATTTTTATTATCTTCCTAGTCCAATCAATTGTTAGTATATATGAATAAAGGCAAGATATTGATGTACTCATCAATGTATTTCTTAAAATAGTACATATTTATATAGAATAAACAGCAGCAATAAATGTTATTGGACGATATATGAAAAGTTTTAATTTATTTCAAATTTAGGTACAACTGGTTCCAATAGACATTTAAAAAAACACAAGGTATATTCAGTTTTGCCGCCTAAAATAATGCAATGAAAACCCCTTCGTAAAAATTTATAATCAACTAATTCCTTTTGTAAAAGAAATTAAATTTTTAGGAATTGATATTTGACCATAAACTTAGATGAACCTTCTTAAACCAGCGAAGGTACAAATACTTTCAATCGTTAAATCTGTTAAAAACAGTGTTCTGTAACATTTTGCGAGTAGTTAGGGCGTTATATCTGAGAATAGACAGAGCTACAAATCCTTCTCAACTAAGCAATGCTACCCAGATATACCCCTCTGCTAGCAGCAGTAAATTGAAAATTTTAGATCATTTCAGAATTTATGTTTAAGAATACTCCCCCCGTATGTTTAATAACCACCCCTAACCACCCCGAAGTTTTAGGATCTTCTCCTGGAAATAGATGACACTTTGAGACTGTTCTAGAAATAAGGTCATCCTATTCCATACTTTCATTTTTCGAAAATATTAAGGGAAACAACGAACGAATAAATATTAAAAGTCCGTCACGCAGGGGCTGCGTAAACTAAGCAGATTTCCCTCGTGAAGTTTAGTAATAGATAAATATACATACTGCTAACACAACACCGTGAATAAATACAAACGGAAATAAGAAATGTTTCATCCAATTTCAATAGCCTGCCGACAGGAAGCGTTAGGTTAGAAATGTAAACAAACGGGTCCCGCCTCACACCAGAAGAAAAACAATTACTGAAATATATCAGAATATAACACATTAATTTTATTGAGAACTATTTACTATATCTAGTACTGTAATTAATAATGAGTCAGAATAATTTTTATCTCAATCAATAAAATTTTAGTAGTCCAAAACTTTAAGATGGGGGGGGGGAGTCACCAGTGCATATTTGCATGTATCTCGTATAATAAAGGTCTCTTGAATACAATTTTTGGTATTTAAACTTCCAATAATGTGATTTATTATGTATCAGAGTATTGTTTACGTAACATGAGTAGAAGTGGCGGTTTGGTGAAAACTGTGAAAAATGCAAATATCTCGGTTACTCTTCAAGATAGAGAATCACTGTATAAACAATAATTATAGTACATTTAATTAGTAATAAGATTGATTCTGTATAATTTTTCGATCCGACGTATAGTAACGGAGATATTACGAATTTTCGAAAATCCTCCCCTCTAAACCCCCCCTCCCACTGGTCCGATTTCAGCCGTTAACGAACTTGATCTTTCTTTTTACATAAAACGCTTAAATATGAAGTTTGGTAAGGATTAAACAAAAATTGCGACCGCTAGAGCGGTAACAGACAAATATATATATATATATATATATATATATATATATTATATATATATATATATATACAGTTTTGAACGGACCTCATTTTCGTCATCTACTAGGTAGGATCGATGGACATTTGAAGAAAAATGTCGAAAATTCCGTCATGAGTACAACCTCAATAGCTGATTTCCCTCAAGTGAAATCTGCTAAAATAGAACATTTCTCAATGGGGATCCTCATGATAGAATACATAGTGTTATTGTTATTTATTAACTTTCACGTTGTAGTACTAAAGCTAAATACATAGATCAAATATAATAATACATTATAATATATAGATATATCTATTATTATATTCGATACGTAATAATCCATAGATCAAATATAATAATGAATAATGTAAATATCAAAATGTCTAATACATTTCCTTTGGAATATATCAGCAGAGCCTCCATCCTGCACATACATGTAAATCAATTGCAACTTCTCCAAAGCATATAACAAATCCCAGCATGACACTCTTAAAATACCTCATGAAAGTCAAAAATAGCAAATATAAACATGTAAGACAGATAAAAAACTAATATTTACATATTTAACAATAAGAAGTAAGGCCGAAAACCTTTATTAGAGATTATCAGCTACAGTCAATGTCATTCTCTTGTTATAATGCAAACAAAGGAATTATTCTTTTAAAAAAAATTGAATAAACTGTAATAGATAAAAACTTACAAGTTACAACAGAGTCTAAAAAAATCATATTGCTTAAAATTTACTAAATGGGAAAATAGCATTGACAGCCAAAATGAAATCTCAAATAGAACTGGGAACAAAGAATACAAATAAGCAAAATAAAAAGCCTGAAATATCTATTAAAAACTACAAATAACTATTGCACTGTGTTTTGTCATATACAAATGTGGAATTGTAAAAACACAGTCAAAACTAATCGAAACCAAAGATGAATAGAATAAATTTCTTTATGGATATATATATATATATATATATATATATATATATATATATATATATATATATAGAGAGAGAGAGAGAGAGAGAGAGAGAGAGAGAGAGAGAGAGAGAGAGAGAGAGAGAGAGACAGACAGACAGATTAACAATTGTAAGCTTTTTCTTTCTTTTATTATAGATTGTTAATTACATATTTCGATCGGAAGATTAATAATAATACGCATATTTAAGTCGATACATTTTACCTCACATATCCACCCCTCGAAAGATATCAACTACTAATGAACTCGGGCATTTGTTTTGCGTGACAATTTAAAATATTCTGTTTAATTTATTTCTTTTATTAACTTCAAGAACAAATTTATGAACATTTCTTGTATATAAAACACTATGTATTATGAACATACATGTCATATACTGTAATAGTATGGTACATGTAGCAAATAAACGCCCTTTGTGCATGGGTAATGTGCAAAGGAAAATATTAAAAAAAAAAAAACATTAAAATATTAAGTTTAGTAATTGCAGAACAACATGGTAACAAAAAAAAAGTGTAGAGGCTAAAATATCAAGGAAATTTTTATATATATATATATATATATCTGTGTGTGTGTGATTTTAATAGTCCCCCGATGCAATTTGTTTTCCACTAAACTTGATATTTAAATGTGTTATATTTATATAAATGATACCTTGAAATGGTTAAAATGAAGCCATGAAAGGAAGCACAGTCGAGTCAAGGAGGCGTGAAATCTTCATAGAGTCATGATAACCAATTTCATCGTCGAGTAACCTCTTCAGTTTTTGGTGGATATCAACTAGGGAAGACTATTGTCATGTTCCCTGAACATGAGGTTGCTTTATTTACCCATACAAACCGTAAAAAACTATTGAGGTCAATACTTTTCTCTTTCAAGGTAGGTTTAAATAGGGTATTACTTTCTTTGTGTAAGTAATTATTTTTACTTGTTTAGATTAGGTATAGAATATATTACGTCGTTATTATTAATAAATTATTAGAGTTTATTTGTTTATAGTTATTTGCTAGCTAATGATGAGTACCTAAACTGTATACTTGCCTGTGAATATATGACATATTTAACTTTACTAATCTATGGTGGTCAAAAAAAAAAATGAGAACTTATGATCACCCAGGGGCTGCGTTCCCACGTGCATTACGGTTTTGCATTTATCTCAAAAATTAAATGTCCAATGAGAACAATATGTGGTATTTAGGATTCAAATAAAGGGTGTCATACTATAACAGTTTATTGTTAATATGACATAATTAGGAGTAGGGGTTTACTGAAGGCTAAAAACTGGAAAATGCGAATATCTCCGTTAATAATAAACGTAGGAAAAAATGTACATAATATCGTTTTAGTACATTAGATTTTCAATAAGATTGGTTCTATACAATATTTTGATCCGAAGCATAATAACGGAGATATTAAAAATTTTCGAAACTCCTCCCCCTCTAAACTCTCCCCAAACACTTGTCGGATTTGAGCCGTACCGGATTTGAACTTGATGTAATGTTCTATAAATGTTGTTATGTACATCTTTTCACTATCTTGGTTATTAACTGAGATATATGCATTTCTTAGTTTTCAGTCTTCAGTAGTGCCCCACTCCTACTCATCGCATATTAACAATATTCTATTGTGTTATATACATACATGTATACACTTTATTTGAAGCTTAAATGCCAAATATTGATCTCATTCAACTTTAACTTTATAATACAAATGCAAACACGTGGGAAATCTGCTTAGTTTATACAGCTCCTACTTGACGGACTTTTTTCGTCATCTCCTAAGTAGTATCGATGGATATTTGACCAATAATTTCGAAATTTCCTAATATAGTATAGTGGCTAGATAAATTAATGGCACAATGGAAGAGAACCATCATTTTCGTTCAGCTGATGTGAAAGCATAGAATAGCTGATAATTTATTTTATATGTGCTTTAAACGTCGCAAAGTTTATGGCTCGTAACATCGTAACATCGCAGCACTGCCATAGGAACCTGTTGCAGGACAAGGAGAAAGGCAGAGCAAGTGGGTTGGCTAAAGGCGATTTCATTGCTCGCCCATTTGTTGAGAGAGAAAGCCCCCCCCCCCCCCCCAGAAGACTGCTGAAGATAATTTAATCACCGGTGTCTAGAAAGAGGACATGCCGACTGTAGAATACTGCTCCTGTTAGTAGATCATCTCTTTGATGGTTCTCACGGTTTGAGCTGACGGATGATGCGCAGGAAGCAGCACTGTGTAACGGGTGCAATACCTGGTTGTCATGAAGCTGGTTCAACTCTTAGTGATAATATTGATATAATAATATACATATTTAATAATATTGATCTAATTTGATATAATGTACTTGCGAGGCTCCCCTCCCCCATCTAATGTCTCACTTACAATATGTCTATGGGAAAAACTGGAGTGCCAATTAAAGTTGTATTCGGACTTTTTTCACTGGTAAAGTGTGCTGAGACAACTGGAAGTGGACCATGGATACATAATATATAAAAATACTGATTTCATTTCCGAAATAAAAACTTCTTTATTTTGAAATAATACACGACAATGTATAAACTATGCTTATGATTCTATTCTCCTAAACTAGTTGAGAAAAACAAATCCACCTTTTCTTACCATCAATTCAGAAACTGCTTATTGTTTCTCAAGTTAACCTCTATGGTGACTGAATCTCCATAAGATGACGTATTAATACTGGATGTTACATTGGTTTAACAACAGTAGTCCAGTTATATGTGACTGTTTGACCATTATTCCCCTCCCTGTCTATTATTAGCAATTACAACTTGTCAGTAAGTAGATTAAAGTTGTAGTGGTGTTGTGCTCCATTCTCCTACTGGCGAATAGTCTATTATTAGTCAGGTTATGCAAGCTACAGGCTACCGAGGGATGGCTATCTAACTACTCTGGCTTTGAATAGATTTGTTGAATTTGTTTAATTTCGGTTCCTAGTTCTCTATATTTGACGGTTTCAGTGATTTCGTCTTCATGTTCGGATAGCTAATATAGTAATATATAACTAAGCTTTCCTTAAGTTCTCTAATGTGTTATATAAATTTTTAATTATTGAATCCGGCTATTGAGTGTTTTTTTTTAGTGTTTTAAGATAGCATAATTAGTCGGCGTATGATCTTTGCTTTTAGCAGATTCCCCTGAAGGGCAATCAGCTATTGAGGTCGTACTCATGACGCCATTTTCAAAACTTTTCTTCAAATGTCCATCGATCCTACCCAGGAGATGACGAAAATGAGGTCTGTTCAAAACTGTATAGATATATCTAAATATATATTTGTCTGTTACCGCTCTAGCGGTCGCAATTTTTTTCTTATCGTTACAAAACTTGATATATAATCGTTTTATACAAAAAGAAACAACAAGTTCGTTAACGGTTGAGTTCGAACCAGGGGGAGGGGGGGGGTTAGAGGGGGCGAATTTCGAAAACTCTTAATATCTCCGTTATTATGCGTCGGATGGAAATATTGTATAGAACCAATCTTATTGCAAATGTGCATTTTTTCACTATCTTGATTATTAACAGAGATATTTGCATTTTTTAGTTTCCGGTCTTCAGTAAAGCCCCACTCCTACATATCTCATATTAACTATATTCTATTATGTTATGAAGCACATTATTTAAAGGTTAAATACCAAATATTGTTCTCGTTAAATATTTAAGTTTTAAGATAAATAAAAATACCTGACGCACGTGGGAAATCGTCAGTTAACGCAGCCCCTGCGAGACGGACTTTTCCGTTTTCAGGGCTCGGGTGACACACGTGAGTTATCTTCTTAATCTCACTAGCAAAAGAAGATTGATGGCTTAGATTCTCGTCTGGGCAATAAGAATTTATTTAATGTCTTTTTTAAACTTATTTTACTTACTTAAACTTATTTTACTTACTTAAACTTATTTTATTTAATAAGTACATTAAATAAAATCCTTACTATCACACTGTATAGGAAATGGTGGTAAGGGTAGATTACCCTGTAGACGTTTAATATTTTTTTTTTCTAATATGTGGATGAAATACGATGCTTAAAAGTTATGAAGTAATAATAAAATACGCGGTTTTCTGACTACTTAGAGCCAACCCTAATGAAGGTTAAAAACACAAAATTTTAAAATTTCTTCATTTCTGCCAATCGGATCAAATTCGTGTTATAAAAATTAATTTTTAACTATTTTTATTATAATCTAAAATATTTGTGTGATGTGCGTTCTTTCCTAATTACAAATGTTGCACTGAATTACGAGATGCATTTAGTTTCACGTGTTGGGAGCATCCATGGTTGAATGCATTTTGAGCCCGCATTAGTGTTAGACGTGTGAAAATATTCTATACAAGTGGGTTTGAGAGAGAATTAACAAACATAATCAGTGTGTGTATCATAAAGTGAATGTTAAAGTTCCTGCTTGTCATTTATGTTAATATCTACCATATTCCATATGTTAACCTAAAAATATTACGAGACGCTGGTTCCTAGGTCGTGCCTTAATTATGCAAATGGTACTATGCACACCATGATATAATACTTAATAATATCCAAGTAGAAGGACTATTTAAAATTAGAATTTCCAGTAACATCACTAGAAAGTCCAGATAAAATAAACCGATATATTGACGACCCAATATTAATCGAATTACACTTAATAGTTGAACTTAAAGGCTAACCTTTTCACTAGAAATGGAGGTACAGATATTCACAGAAAAAAAACGAAGAGATTGAATAGATTTCCTGGTATAAAGATTTTATATGAGTAGTCTCATAGTCAACAAAAAGTGGAATAATGCCCAAAACTACGTTAACTAGTTTGTGTAAAACTTACTTCAAGTTAATTATGGCTTTACTTCCCACAAGAAGGAGAATGAAGAGCTCATCCTTTTTATTCAACTAATTAGTACTTTAAGGCGTAGTCAAATAATATATCTATGCTAAAAAGCCCACTAGTTTAAACTATTGGAAACCATCGATTTTTTTATCATATATCAGTAAGGCATTTGTGACCATGATATAAACGAGAAATTAAAAAACTGCACTACTAAATAAGATAACAGCAGAAACACTGTTGAGTTGATAGTGGGCCAGGGCCTTATTGATATTGCAATTGATTTCTTTGTAAAAATAAATACCATTAACCACTAACGATATATAATAATCCTGATTAAATGTTTTATACAGAAATGAATACTAAATAAATAAAAAAAAATGAAATGCAGAACAAATGATGTTTTCAATATTTTCAAAAATTACTTATTTTCAAATTTATATCGCCTAAAACTGTTATGAAAACAAAAAAATACATTTAAAAAAAACAGGCCATCGTTAGCGATTAATATTTTGCCAGGACCATGTTTTAGGTAAACATGTGTGGACGGTGATCCTGCCTAAAAAAATGCATTCAAAAACGACTCTATCATACTTTTAAGTACATCTTTATTTATTACTTGTTTCAATTTCTTAATTGTGCTACGTCGAACCATTAAGTCTACCTATACCAACTTATGACACTATTCAAGTGTGAATATAAATTTATTCGTAAAAAATGATTTTATCTAAAGATCATCAATGGGGTAAAAACATTTATCAATTTTATTTTTAATGAAATTGTAGTAGAGGAATCTAAGCATGATTTGAAAATGAAAAAAATACAGCGTGTTGCCTTAAGTTCTTTCATATGAATAAATCAATGACGGGAAAAACAATACTCTGGGTAAAATATATAAATTGATTATAGTGTAAAATATAATAAATAATTGAAAACTGTTATGTTCGGACATCAAAAATCCATTTGTGTCATGTCTCAATCGTGAATTACGTACATATAGTTTGGCGAAAAGGTCATTATATATTATACTCCCGAGGGCTAGATTGATGATACCCGTAGGATCCTCGCCGATCCTAATCTGTGTCATAGGCCGTGCCATTAATGTCTAGAAAGTGATCAGGCTAGGTGAAAATTTTGATCAAAGGTTAGGCAAAACAGCTGTACCTGAATATCAAATATTCCGTCACAAAGTACATTTGACAACGAAAAATCTGCAAAAAAAAACATCCTAGGTAAATTTTAAATTAGAGCCATTAATCGCAGGTTCATAGCCTTTTAGTCATTAAGAAATACTTCCTTTCAAAAGTACTTGATATAAACTAGAATCCTGGGGGTGCTTAACCAGCTAAGCCGATATTCCACCATTTCAATGCCTCAGAAGCGAGGCTAATATGGCTATCAAAAACATACTTTTCCTCAAATATCAAAAATCAAAGGTCGGATTTAAACCGGACAGTGTTTATTAGTAGAATGCATTTAAGACTTCATATTTCACCTCAATTGGTTTCGGTTGTGGCCAATAACTTTTCCTTTATTTTTTTCATTTGATGGTTAAATACAAACTTTAGTTATGATAGCTTACAAATTACAAATAAAAATAGCCTGAGAAGTTTGCATAAAATAGCACTGAGGAATTTCCGGTGCTTTAGTTCATGCAATAACGAAAAACACCCACAAGCTTATCTGTTCAAAATTTAAAGTGAATGGTCAAAATACGCAGTGAAAGTATAGTAAACTTTTATTACAGGGGTCAATTAGGAAAGAGAAATACAACCCAAAATGTTTAGTCTTCAAGGTGCTTATGAGAACCTTAATTATCGGTTTGAAAATTAGAGTTACACTTTAGGGACTCAAGAAATTTCAGAGGCATGATTGAGAGATAGATATCATCAAAATTATATGAAATGATTGAACAAATCCTTCTTTTCAGTTGAAGGGAAGCTGAAATTTAGGCAGGAGAATGTATTATTTCTGCTCCTCTTCAATAATCACTGGAGTAATAACAGGGATTGAGTTCACGGCTCGACGTAGCCAAAGTTCCATAACTTTGATTACTGTTTGCATCCAACTTTCTCGATCTTATCTCTATCGGGCATTTATTGGCACAGTGTTGAACTAAGTCGATTATATCTGAATGTTTACTTACTATTTATCGTTGTGCTACTGTTACATTCAATGACCCATAATTCTTTCTAAATAGAAAGTTTATTTACAAAGAATTATGGTTGGTTTACAGGAAGAAAAACTACGAAGAAGATTGATTATCAAGACTCAGAAAGCGTTATCTTTATTCTAAACCAGTAATGTTTATTTTTCTTTTTTATTAAGAATAAGAACACGGAGCTACTCAGAAAAATCATTAAAGTAACAACCTCTGGTTTATTAGTTAGCTCAATGTGAGATCAGTATTTCAGTTTGATTTGGATCAAATTTTTTAATGTTGACTTAGAAAAATGACTTAATTTTGACATAGGGAATTTGCCAAGTGTTATTTTAGGCAACTTTCTTGATCTTAACTCGTGCAATCTCTAAATCTCTAGAGTGAGGCTAATGTCTGAAAGCTGAGGAGGAATGTCTGAATCCTAACTGATATCTCTATGCTCATTAATCTTGTCCGTAAATCTTGACACTAACATGTATTTTACTTGGAGAGAGAAAAAGACGTCCAATTCGTCACAAATTTCTATTTCAGCGCTGAAATAAAAAAATTGTGAAGAAGTGGACGCTTTTTTTTTTCTCTCCAAGTACACAATATTCTTCACTTCCAACAACACTGCCGTGAAACATGTATTTTGTTTTTTACTAAATGAAATCCCTTAATAACATTTACTCAAACTGCATATTTCATGAGTCACTTAACTCTCAATAAAAAGGCAAAAATGTGTCACTCAAAGATGCCTTAAACGCCCCTCATTTTTAATCAGCAATAATTTCACTTATCACTCAAGACAAAAGGTTTCTGCAAGATATGTTTTACGAAAGAATTTAAAGGATCTTGTTGAAAATTGTCTATTGAAAATAAAAATGATTTCTCAACGAAATGTTGAATTCATTATTCGAAACTTCTCCAGTAAACCTTTGGTCAAGCATATATATTTAAGGTATCTCTTAAAAGCTCTGGCTGCTCAGGGGACCACTCTAATAGCTGTAAACCGTAGAAAATTGTCTGATTGCTGTGTACTGAGGAAATTGTTGGTTTATTGTTATCTTATTAATACAAATGAGACAGTGAAAATATTCTATAACTTTATTAAAATAAAAAGTATTTCCAAATTCATTTTTTTTTATTTACAGCCTAACGAACTTAAAAAGATGTAGAATAGCCAGACTACCTGTTCTTGTTTTTTTGCTAGACTGAGAGTGCAGGTAGGTGTAATTAAAAACTAAATGGGTGCCAAAAAAAAAGTTACTAACGGTTGTTTTAACTACTAACTACAAAAATAATAGATCTTTCTCAACTTAATGAGGGAATATTCCATTTAGATTAATTTTTAAAATCGTTGGTATTTGTAATGTTTCTAAAAGTAGTTATTTTTTTTTTTAACGCTACCGTTATATGCAGCTATTATTAAGCACCATGGATCAAGAGTAACTAATGGTCTTACTCATTTTCCAAGAAAGTAAATCTCATGCCCGTATTTTTCTTTTAATATTTGTGGAAGAAAGGCCTGTCATTGTCTCATCCCTAACTTTTAAATTTCGCCCATTTAAGTACTTAGGCAGTTAAATGTGACTGTTCTTCAGTAAATGGAAATTCCCTTGGAATTCATCTGTTAACATTTTTTTTGTCCTACCTAAGAACAACCGTTTTCCTTTAATGGATATTTTAATGCCCTCTTATATTCAAGGTTCAATTATCTAAATTCTAGTATGAATTGATGAAAAAAACACAATAATGTTCTATTATTTTTTTAATTCTATTCAGTATGAAAATTCAGCTGACTTCCATCAATCTAGCACTTATTAGGTTTATTAGATAATTTTCAAAATTATAAAATCAAAGTACCTAATAACTTATGTATGAATACTGGAATAGATTAAATTTACTATTTTCCTTATTGGAGAACCATTGCAGAATCCTTCCACCAAAATCCGCCAAAAAACATATTAATTTTATTACCAAATAAAATTGATAAGAAAATTATTTACTGCACACCATTTCTAAGCATGAATCTTTCCTTTCCTTTTATGGAAAAGTTTGTTAGAAAAAACAAGTAATTAACCTTCTGTATAGTCGGGTATCAATATTTAAAAAAAGGGGAAAGGACCACAGACCACAGATCAGGTAAGCCTTAATGCGCATCGGGGTCATAAAAGCATTGAGTTGGTAAGAGATTGGGTTGGAAGAGAATATGAATTTCTTGCTAATGGCCCCGAAATAACATATTTTGAACTGAAATCAGGTCTAAGACAATATCCCATGCATCACGCATATTTCAAAGCTTTTTTTTTAGCTTTTTTCCACGGCCAAATATAATAAGCGTAGCACTTCTGAGGCTATTGAAGAATACCTTTTTCCTTCCAAGGCAGTTGTACGTGATCATCAAAGAACACGATCTCTTCAAGATCCGCTCTGTCAGTTATGCTGTGTCAACATATTGCACGTGTACTACTGAAAGTAAATTGATTTTTTTCCTCCTTTATTTTTGTTTAATATGGAAGCTTTCACAATGTTATTTCTTTTGTAGGCCACATATATTCTAGTGTTGTTCTTCATTTTGACTAATATATCCTTATTGGAAACATTGGCTTTTCTTTTGGAATGTAAGTCAATTTTAGTTTGATTTAATTTATTTGTTTTAATAAATGAACCTTTTAACTGCTAAATTCACTAGAATGCGAGTTCTGTTTCTTATTTCAGTTTATCGGATCCTATTTTTCTTCTCAAAATTCTGCAATTCTTCTTGTTTCGTGAATCCATTCTCAATATAGTATTCGATAATTTCACCTTTCTTGGAAAACATTTTTAAAAAAATACATTAAGTTTAAATCAAACTGAATATTAACCGATTATGTTTCTTTTCTCATTGTATTTTTCTGTTCAATTAAACTTGTTTTGCAGTTTTTAACATTTGTTTTCCTTTGTTATTTTCAGGTAACCTTTTAGCTCTGGATATTTTAAGAAATTTGTTTATCTATTCCACAATATAATTCAGATTGGTTATGAAGAAAAATACTTTTGAGCATTCCATTGCAAAATATATGTTGGGGTTGACTCTTTGTAGTATATTGTCATTTGGCTAAACAAAGAAGAAACGAAATTTCATACTACTTTTATATATTATAACACGTTAGCTAATATATTTCAAATAATATGAAAATCATCACATTTATATTACATGAAATTAATATGTAGTTTCGTAGAATTCCTCGCTGGGCTGAATGTTCGTCTGCTCCAAACCGGCTTTCTGTTCCAGCGGTCTTCCCGTCACGCTTCATTGTGCTAATATTCGACAACACTGCGGCTACCTTCTTCAAGCTAATCATCCCCTCTACTGTCGTTCCGGATGGGTCACAGTCCGGGCACTAAATGTCTACTTAAGCTGAATGAAATTTAAGCTGGGCTGAGATTTTTAGTAGCTCAGTTATTTAATGACAAAAATCAGAAGTGGGGGTTTAATGAGAGCTGAAAGATAAAAATACAAATATCTTGCTTAATATTTGAGATAAGAAAAAAATGTAGTGAATAGCATCTGTAGGAAATGGAAAGTGAGACAAAATTGTTGTTTATCAATTTCACGACTAAATGGCTACTGAAGTGGAAATAATAAATTGGTATTTCCATTATAGCATATTAATATAAAATATTTTCTTTTTAATACAGTCCATTGTTGAATGAACACAGGCAGCCATGCTATATTGAATCATTTTAGTGTTGGAAAACGGTGAATTATATTATCACCAAGTCCTATCACTAAAACCATAAATAGTTATAATAAGGGAATAAATTTTCTTTTCCAACAATATTTGAATAGATATCACAGAACAAGATAAATGAGTGATTATTATTATTATTTATTAACGTCTACTCTTTCCTACAATGGCAAATTGGGAGGGGTTATATACAAGTTACCACCCTTTTCTAGCCACGGTGGGACTAAGGGTTTTATTTAATGAATAAATAAATTCCTATTGCCCAGGAGGGAATCCAACTCGCAATTCTAGGTTTACCATGTGAGATTAAGGCCAACGCTTTAACTCACAAGGTTAACCTGAGCCCCGAGAAATGAGAAATTGCCTACAAAAATCATTTTTCATCCACTCTACATATTTCGTGGATTTTAAAAGAAAAGCGTCATAATCCATCTTCTAACTTTTAAGAGGGGAATATTGTTATTTTGAGATACATAAAACTAAAAAAAAATCGCCATATGTTACTTTCTCCCTGTGAGTATATGGCATAGCATAAGCTGAGTAGTCCCATCACGTCAAAGCTATGAATGGAGTATTAAAGGGGATTTACCGGTCGGAAGTGGAGTATCCCGAAGAGTATTATGGATGGAAACGGAGGGGGATTCTCCAAGTGGAGGAATACTCGGCCACAATAGGCAAGGCACACTGACCCCGAAATCGACTACACACAACCGAAGCAACTGGACGTTTTGTGTCTCTTTTCGGATAGCCCGTGTCCAATGGGACACCTGTTACGGTATGTGCGGCCCCTTACCATTTTCTAATGGACAACCATAATGGGGTACAGTTTTTTGATGTTTTGAATACTCGTCCCTTTGTTAGGCATATAACTTTCCGTGCCTAATCAAGGGACTCAGAAGAAAAGATGAATTTTGATGGACAGTTTAATGTGATGTTTTTTTTATTTGGGTTCCATAGTTCACTCCACATCCTGTCGTTGGCATGTACACATTCAAATGTATACACCAGAAAAAAAACATGCATTTACGTTTTGTTGTCAAAAGTCCGTCACGCAGGGCCTGTGTAAACTAAGCAGATCTCCCACAGGAACGTTTAAAATATATAAATCTACATACTGGTAACACTACCGTGCAGGTTAAGTGATTAAATACAAACGGTGAAGAGAAATCTTTCAGTCAATTTACATATTAATAATCTTTAAAACGGAAAGCTTCGGAATTGTAAACAAACAGGCCAGCCAACCTTGCAGCGCTGAATAAATAGGTAGAACAATTGTAGACCGTAAAGAAAAACAATTAATGAATATTTATCTGAATATAACATATTAATTTTATTGAATATTATTTACTACACCTAGCACTGTAATTTACAATGATTCAGACCTATTTTTCTCAATCACTCAAATTTTAATAATCCAGGAAAAAAAAGAGGGGGGGGGTCAACTGAACGTATTTGCATATATCTCACAAAGTAAAAGTTCAATGAAAAGAATATTTGGTATTTAAACTTGTGATGAAGTGGTTCATGGTATAAGAGCTTATTGTTAATATGACATGAGCAGGAGTGGAGATTTTACTGAAAGCCAAAAACTAAAAATGGAAATATCTCGGCTAATATTCAAGATACAGAATATATGTATAGAACAACATTTATAGATCATTCCATTTGATATAACGTTGGTTCTATACAATTTTTCGATCCGACGTATAGTAACGGAGATATTTCGAATTTTCGAAATTCCCAGCTCTAAACCTCCCCCGTCTTCACTTGTCCGATTTTAGCCATTAACAAACTTATCTTCTTTTTACATAAAACGAATAAATATAAAGTTGATAACGACCAAGCACAAATTACGGTAACAGACTATTTACTTAATTTTGAGCGGACCTCATTTCGTCATTCCTGGGTAGGATCAATAGACATTTGAAGAAATGTTTCGAAAATCACGTCATGAGTATGACGAAATAGAATTCTAGATATACCGATCTTATATTGCATCTCTATTTTGAGTTTAGTTCTGTTTTCAGTAAAGCATAGTGCACATGAGTATTGCAATAATCAGGATTGGGCATCTATACGTGGTCACTCTAAATTACATTTACTCCAAAAGTAAGTTTTTTACTACACAGCTTTTTGAGATTTCTGCGTGGAGCAGGAGTGACCGATTCTATTCACTGGTCCACGAGTGACCCACAATGCGTTTTTTTGTGACCCGTGGCTAGCTTACCCTGAATACCTATATCCTTAAACATTGTTCTCAAATCATTTCACATTTTATATCTGTTACCCGCATGTGCCTTGTCAATTAGCATTTGTACGGAATGTAAAGACAACGTAAGTCTCGTCACATATTGGGGGTCATTACAATTTTCAAAAAGGGATCGGGTTCCGGGAACGTAGTCGCCATACCCTCGAGACCGGGTTGGATCTGTCATTCAGTTTTGTGTTCTTTCCGTATCCTCAGGATTAAGTACTACTCTTTTGGAATAGGTCCACAATATTCTGATGCTATAGTCTTCTTGTCTAATAACAACTTTCTGTTGTATCTCAATTTGATGAATGTCTTCTCTGATTATCCATTCTTGATACCTCTGAAGAACAAACACCCAAATGATGATACGTTGGTACAAAATATCATGACACAAAGCAAAAGATCTCGATAATCATGACAGGGACCGTGGAAGTCTAGAGGACCATAAATTGTGTTCCATGACGAAAAGAAGGTTGACAGCCTCTTTTCTATAATAATTTACAATCTCAATGTAATCCGGACCAGTTCACTCTACCAAAATATGACAAGGAGTTTAACTCAGTTACAATTACAATGGTAGTGCTTTCCCGAATAATAAAACATAATGTTAACCCCCATAACTATGTTCTTTATGATCTGAGAAATTCTGAACACAGTAACTAGCAGTTGCGAATCATTTATTGGAATCTGCTAGTTCCGCTAGCCACGACTGGATTGTCACCAGTATATCATCTCCAACGTAGTAAACTCTAGTTGTTACGCCTCGTTTGTAAGCTATAAGAAGCTTTGAAATGATTTATGTTCCAAGAGTTATGAGATTATGACTAATCCTATCGCTCTTTTAATCATATCTCTACATAGATAGAAAGAATGGCGTTTAGATTGAATATTAAGGGCCTTATCTAAAGGTAGTGTTCCACATTACTTAAGAGTTATGTTCTTTCTGGATATGTCATTATATTCTATTTTCGTTGAAAAGCCAACATTAAAGGCTGAAAGAAACATCCAAAGAGGATTTAGTTTTCATGCTGCCCCTTTATCCCCATCGTTTGCTGTACTAGTTACCAAATCACGTTAATGTTCGGACAAGATTTGTTATAGCACTTTTATCTGTATTAATATTATAGTTCTTTACGACCTGTCATTGAAATTATTTCCCTTAGGCTTCTAAGTGTTGCACGATTGACACATATTATACCAGGCCATCTGAAACATAACTGGAAAGGGCAACATCTATGAGGGAGTTAATTTTGATTTGAGCACATTTGAACCAGTTGGACAGTATTAGAGAAGAATTGTTATTGTAATTATTTCTCTATTCCCCTCATCTATATAAATAAAACTCTTAGGTGTGTCTCGAACTCTACTTAAATTTCGGGGGGGGGGGGGTTTACTTTCTGTACATTCTCAATGCTATTGACGGAATCGGAAATGAAATCCTTATCTGACCGTCTGGCCATTTGTCACTCAATAACATAAAAAACTATTCTAAGAGTTTTCATAAACAAATAATATCTGAGAGTCAACTATCTGAAGGTGCAGCATGTAGGCTAAATGAGAATTAGAATTTGCAACTTGGAGTATGGGTCCCATTTATGGAATTATTTTACTATATAAAATCTATCAATTTAATAATTATATATAATAAATTAATTTGGCTAACAATATTAATAATAAACTTAATAACACGGTATATACATATATATATATATATATATATATATATATATATATAAACATGCATTTTAATTTATTGGAATGTTTTCTTATAAAAGTTAGATTTGTTAAGTTACATGCTCATACATGAGAAGCTTGTCTCCATCTTTAAGAGACAACGTAGCTGAACAAATTATTTTTTTTGTCTGATTTTTATGACAAATATTTTATAGTTTTATTTATAACTTGAACATTTTTGATAGTGCTCTTCTTGAGTATAAAACGTCCTTCGGACATGACGTTCTTTAATTTTTTTTTTAAATTTAATACATTCGGCCACTGGGTTGAAGAGCTTTAGTCCTCAAAAGTGATACGCTTTTTCTCAAAATATTTATGTTCGCGGTTTGAGTTTGAAGCATATTCTTGTTTCTAGTTTTATGATTATGTGTTATATTGATGTCCTTTACATTTCCCAAGGTTTTGATTGATAGATCACTATCTCGAGGTGAATTAAGACATTCGAGTCCATGGATCATGGGTTTTCTTATTATCACCAAAAAATTCTTATCACCAAAATTTGAGCAACTCCACTTCAATTTTCTGAATACACTCCCGAAAATCCTCTTGTGGCAGCGGTCTCGATATGAGTCCCGCACAACTATGTCGCCATTCGCAGTGTCCAGCCTTTCACTCGAGTTCAAAAAAACTGTCCCGGCACGAGTACTGCGGGCTATGAGGCGAACAATAAGTTAACTTACACATATTCACCTCACGATTTAGCTCGCCGTTCGTGTATATGAATAGCTTTTCAATGCTCCAAATCTAAATATCTCTAGTTTTGGAACCTCAAGGAATACTGCTTGCTGCCTTCAATTTCTCGACTCACACTACAACATCACAATGTTATCTTAAAACTAAACTTCCCAATAGTATAATAGTCGTCGACTGAATCACTTGGAATCCTACAGGTGTATATTTTATAAAAGTTCCCTTCAGGGAAATCAGCTATTAAGGTTTTTCTCATGATTTTCAAAACATTTCTTCATATATTCATTCAATCTACTATGAGATGACGAAAATGAGCTCCATTCAAATTAACTTATATTGAACATGTAAGTGTTTTATATATCTATATATATATATATATATATATATATATATATATATATCCCTGTTTGCACTTGCAGTATTGTTGCAATCTAAGGTTTTATTGAAATCCTTCAAGGAGGACAGGGAAGAGATGGATGAGTCTCGCCAACGATGGATGACGAATATTCATTAAGCATGTAAAAGTAATGATGTGCTTGAGGGGCTCATGCACAATCTAATGTATAAATGGGTCTTTCAAATTATATAAATGGTAATATGGCCGTCAACAGCTGATAACCAGATATATGCACGGTTGAAAATATTATTT
This sequence comes from Riptortus pedestris, assembly GCA_019009955.1. Taxonomy (NCBI): domain Eukaryota; kingdom Metazoa; phylum Arthropoda; class Insecta; order Hemiptera; family Alydidae; genus Riptortus; species Riptortus pedestris. The sequence goes on from CM032230.1 coordinate 50,664,988, forward strand.
ATACTCTTCGTTAAACAGTCCTCCTGTTTCCTCAGTTGTTTTTTAATTTAGCATTTTGACTACAATTATTATTAGTACTAACAAACAATTCTGAAAATATTGAGTTAAAAATTATCGTTCTTTTAACCTTTTAGCTGTAAACAGTTTGACATAGTAAAAGGTAATAAACTTTGTAAGTAAACGTCACCAAAATTTTTAATTCCCTTGGGAAAGACCCCCCCGCCAATAAAAAATAGGGTTAAATTTACCTTATCGCGGTTAATAGGGGATCTGAAATTTTGACTATCTTTTCCCTAGTTTCTTTTCCATAAGGGACCTTTAATTTCCGATAACTTTTTTTTTTCAATTTCCTTGAATTCATCATTCTTAGTCTATTTTAACTACTTAAATTAATTGTGCTTTAGTTCTTTATCGTATCTGTTTATATTAGCGTTTCTGTTATTTTTTTTTTCTTTTCGCTTTCAATTGTGAAGCCTCTGATATACTTAAAGCTCTCCTGACTAAAGTTCTTATTCTGTGTTTGTCTTACTTTTTTTGAGTTACCATGGACGTATCAACTAGTGAATTCAGGTTTTGAGCGAAATCAAATACTAAGGTTTCACTCATGAGACGGTTTTGAAAATTTCTTCGAATGTCCATCGATTATACCCGGTGATGAAAATGAGGTCCGTTTAAACTATATATATTTGTCTGTTAACTCTATAGTGGTCGCAATTTTTGTTTGATAGTTACAACGTTTTATGCGAGTTCGTTATTGTCTGAAACTGACGACTGGAAGAGAGGGAGTTGGGGAGGGGGTGGGTTTACGAAAATGAATGACATTTCTGTTCGTAAACGTCGCATCAAAAAAATATCATAATACCAATATGATTGTAAATCAAATTTCCACAAAGGTTGTTCCATACATGTGTTATCTAGCTTGATAAATAACTGAGATATTTGCAATTTTTAGTTGTCAGCAAAACCCCACTCCCACTCATGCAATATTAACCATAAGCTGTCACATCATGAGCGACTACCAAATATCGTTTTCAATGAACTTTTACCACGTGAGATACAAGCAAATATGTATCGTGATGACGTCAACAATTAAGATTTCATGGTCTTGACTCGGAAATGTTTATTTGATCTATGTATGCCATATTCAATATTTAGCTGTATTTTGGGGGACGGATTAGAGGGAATTCGAAAATTCAAAATATCTCTGTCATTACGAGTCGGACCAAAAAATGGTTTAGAGTCAATCTTGTTTAACTAGTAATGCTCTCCAATTGTTTTTCCATACATTTTCTTGTTCTAAACGAATCATTCGTACTGTCTTGTTTTAGGCAACGACAGTCCCCAAAAACTACTCTCCAAATTTTGACTTAGAAATAGATAATAAGTGGTATGACATTACTAATATGTCATTCCAGCACGAGAGAAATCTGCTTAGGTTTCGCAGTCCCTGTTTGACAGAGTTTATATTCTGAACACATTGTGGTCAAGTTTGTAGTCACCTCTCTTTCTAACTTTTTCATACACATCTTATGTGCTTCCTTTCATCTCCCATCTGTTTTGAGAACACTATTATCACAGCTGTGATATGAGTAAGTTCTTACTATGCAATCAGCCTTCCTCTAATCCTGCTGTCCAGTTAATGTCCGAGCTAGTGCTCTTTAAATGTTTTCTCTATGTATTTTGGTATTTTCCTTTCTCTTCAATCTATGCCTTTATTATATACCCTTATAGTGGCTAACTAGTGATGAATGTTTTGGAAAGTGCCCTACTAACCTACCTCTTGTTTTAGTTACATTTTTCTTAAGATACTTTACTCTCGGTACTATTTTATTATTAATATCGATTAACTTATATGGGAAACACTTCATTGAAGTATTACTTCATGAATTCCTAGTCATCACGAAACGTCAAGGGATAAAATTACACTAGACGTCAGATTCCTTCACAGTATTAATGTAGTTAGTTTTTATATCAGATTACAATTAAGGGAAATCAGCTGTCGAGGTTGTACTCATGACATGATATTCGAAATATTTTTTCAAATCTTCAATCGAACCTACCTAGAGGATGAGAAAATTGAGGTCCGTTCAGAATTATACACATATACTCCTGTTAACGCTCGGGCAGTCGCAATTTTCGTTTGACCGTAACCAAACTCTACATATAAGGTTTTCATTTGAAACTAAAGATTAAGTTCCTTAACCGCTAAAATCGAACTAGGAAGAGGGAGGAGATTAGTGGGGGAGGAAATCGAAAATTTAAAATATCTCTTTCACTAGGTGTCGGATCGAAACCTCGTGTATAAACATTTTTTTTAGAAAATATAGTTAGCTCCCAAGTTCTTTGCATTTTTATTTTATTTTCATCTTTCAGTTTACTCTCAATTTTAGTTATCACAGTATAATAATAAGCAAAATATCATAAAACATCTTGTTCAAAGCTTTCGTTACATACATTTTCTCTAGTTCAAATATTAAGCGAGTTATGTACTTACTTGTACTAGCAGATTTCCCCTAGGGGAAATCAGCTATTGAGGTTGTACTCATGATGGGATTTTCGAAAATTTTCTTCTAATGGAAATCCTTCCTACACAGGAGATGACTAAAATTAGGTCCGTTCAAAATTACACACACACACACACACACACACACATATATATATATATATATATATATATATATATATATATTTATATATATATATACACATATTTTATACATGTATATACATATTTTTTGTTGCACTTTTTGTCTGATTGTTACCAAAATCGATATTTAGTCGTTTTATGTAAAAAGAAAGATCAAGTTCGTTATGGCTGAAATCGGACCAGTGTGAGAGGGGGTGGGGTTTAGATTTCGTAAGGAGGAATTTCAAAAGTTCGAAATATCTATGAGTTACATTGAAAAATTGTATAGTTTTATTAATAATTATTCAATTAATATTCACAGTCATGTTGTGTTTGTTACCATTGTGTAGATTTATCTATTCTAAAACATCATGTCGGAAATCATAGTGGCGGCATAGTGTGGCGGACTTTTAGTCTTTAGTAAGCCCCATTTCTATTCTTTGAATTATTATTTAGAAAAGGAGAATGCATGGTGAAATGAGAACAGTAGTGTGTAATAACCTCAGATGGGAAGTCTGCTAGTTTTACGCAGCCCTTGTGTGACGGACATTTCATTTTACTGTATAGTATTTTAAAGTTTTTTCTTAATTATTTAAAAATTTTAGTTATATTTATTTTAAATCAAATTTTGTTCCTTTTCAGATTCGGTCCCTAATACTACTCAAAGGTCGAAGGGGGATATTGGAATGAAAAGGAAGAAACAAAAGAAGAAGCCTTCTCGGAAGAATGGAAAGGGAGGCGGTGGGGGTGGGGGTGGAGGTGGTGGCGGTGGGGGTGGGGGCGGAGGCGGTGGCGGCTTCAAAGGGCTCAAGAAGCTCAAGAAATACATGTTCCCGCTGCTCCTCGCATACAAGCTCAAGTTCTTCACCCTCATCCCACTCCTATTGGGTGGACTAACACTCATCGTAGCCACTACAGGATTTGCTGGCTTCTTCTTCGCTCTCTTTGCTGTAGGGGTAGGCCTCAAGAAAGACTAACCGACGAACAATGGAAACACTTGGCTCTGCGACATACCTGAATAACTTTTCAATTTTTGAGGGGTATTTTAAAATAAATTATTATTATCTATATTAGAAATAACATTATTTTCATTAATGATTATTCTACTTATTCCCAAAGGGTCACAAAAATGGGTACTTATCAGGAGACCAACCATTTAAAGGCGATTATTAAATAATAATTTTAAAAAAATTACTTTATTATTTAAAATAACACTTCTGGAATTTATAAATGACAAAATAGTTTATCCGTCCTCTTCAAGCCAGGGGATACTTCATATTTGTCAGAAAACTTTCGTTTAATAAATTCCCTTCGCCTCAATCGAAAATAATGACTCAAAGATATCTGATTATATTAATGCCAATTTACCTGAACAGAAATGGTAAACTTATGCATTATCCCCAAAATTTGCATTAACAAATTTTTTTTTTTTTCAATATTTTAAGAAACTTTCATCTAGTGACACATAATAATTTCAGAAATTTTAATTATACCCCTCAAAATTTGATCATTGTGTAGTTTGTATTAATTTATTATGTAATTTATGAATGCTAAATTTTCAAATGTATTAAATAATCTGTTGCTCTATTTTTTATACCACACTGTAGATTGTCTTTGCCTCAAATATTTTCAGTTTTATTAAACATTACATCAAAATATTTTTGATAGAGTGTAAGGTAAATGATAATCGAAAACAGATAATTTGAAATGCTTTTGGTTTGGAAGAATTTTCATTTCAGTTATGAATAGTTTTTAATGTTTGGCATAAATATGCCTTCTTTCAAAATAACCCACCATGTAAAGAAAACCTCAAGTATTCAAACTAGAATCTGATTAAAAATAAAGTTGATACTTTTATAGAGAAATAGAATCCCAGCCATCCCATCTTCTCTGTAACGTTTTCAATAACAAATTTTTACACTCTCAATGAGAAACCAGCAAGTAAATTGTCTCATGTAAAAAAATTTCTTTATATACTTTTATTATGTATAGGAATTCAAAATAAATAATATTTAAAATGTAAGTGATGTGTACTTGCCCAGTATGTTCGTGATGGGCAATAAAACTTCAGTAACAATGAATTTTGTTAAATTTGGAGATTGGTTTTGTACAAATTCATATTAATTATTTCTAAAAACATTGTCAGAGAAGAGTTTACACAATGGTATTCTATAAATAAATGGGACATATTTTGTTCTCTTCAATTATTTGCCATATAATAATGAAATATTGTCTATAAATATTAATTACTTACTGACACATTAAATTAAGTGTTTACATGAAAAGTAATTAAGTGTTTTGTGGAATAAGCAACATTTATGTAATATAAGAGTAAAATGTTTAGTAGTGCATAAAGTATTCACAATTTTTTTTTATTAAAATCTTATAAACTTTAGTATCAATAAATTATAGTTCATTATTAAGAAATACCTAGTAGATCTAGCGCCACTTTTTTTATCAATAATGTGTTAAAGAAATTACTTATGCATTAAAGAAATTGAGTCCTATGGTGCATTTGTTTATAAGGTTTATCTTTCTAATATTAATTTTAGAATTAGTGATTTAATTTAAATTTATTTTTAGCCAGTTTAGGAAGAGAAATTTACAGCAACCACCAAAGTTATTGTATACCTCGAGAATTGTTCTCTTTATTAATTCTTACCTTTCGTGTGCATCTGAAATTCTCTTCTTAATTTAGGTTAAATGTGTCATATTGACTCAATATTGGGTGTTTTCAATGGGCTGTGGTTGATAGGAATAAATATTTCTTCTGATTAATGTACGTTCCTATTTGAATATGAGTGAGTGTCATGAATGTGTCATATGCTATGCTTTCATCAATCATCCATATAATACATATAGAATTCACAGAATAATAAAGATTATATATATTTTTTTTGCCATGTTCTACAGTAATCAGTAATATTTGCTCATTTATTTTCATTTTTGAAGGTACAATTCTTAATCTGAAAAAAAAAATTCAATTTGTGTATCAATATAAAAGCAAAAAATCATTGTAATGAAATTCTTATAAGGAATATTTTTTAAAGTTAAATGGTACATTGTAATTTTAATCTCATTAATGGGATTTCACTTCTTCAGTCCACACATTCTAACGATTGTTTTAATAGAAATGGACATCTCTGTACCTGATATTCAATATTCAGGAGTAAATAAGAAAAATCATCTTAATACATGATATAAGGTGCATTTACTTATTGACTTACTCATTGCTTATGCTTAATCATGTTCTCTTTGAGGCTAAATGTGTTGCTCAAGATGCTCTGTTGTAAATCCTTGTACATTTCCTTTTTTTGAAATAATTTATTTATTTATTTATATCTTATGTCTGTGTAAATAAAAGTTTATTTATTATATAATCTCACTCATTTTATACCACATCCTATTAAAGTCCCTTTGGTAGCAAGAGTACTCCTGGATTTCCCAGGCTCATCTTATTTTATTATAAATGGATGTTCAATGAAGCGATCATTTTGATATTAGCAAGGCCTTCATTTTTAAGCAATTCCTCTTTACCCTCTATCCTATTTCCTTACAAGACCATCTAATTCCAGAAGTAAGATAAGAAGATAGTAGTAAGATATATTTTTATTTTACACCCGCTTGTCACATATTTTTTATCATTTTTATTTCCTATGTTTGTTCCCCTCAACATTCTTTTTTTTTCTTTTTTTTTATGTTTTTGTGTCTTTTGAGACCAATTCCAGCTCAATTTTCATATCAGCTTATCATCTATCACTAGTTTCAGCTTGTTTCCTTACAGTTTTCTGCATTTCTCTAACACCTGTATTAATTTTTATGGACAGAAGTTTAAATCCTGGACCATTTCTAATATCCATAGAGTTGACTTTTTCTTTCTTTTATCTCTTTGTGCTTATCCATCCTCTTTTCTGCAGCAGCAAGTGTTGGCAAAAGAATTTGCACTTTTTCTATACAACTCTTGTGGACAGCCTGCCAGGAAAAAAGGTTATTTCGCCTTTCTAATTAATCCTCCTTTTTATCACGTTGGGCAACAGTGGTATAAAATAAAAACATGTTAGAGGTTCCAAGTTCAAACCTTGTGATTGCGCTATAAATTTTATTCAGCTTTACACTTCTTCAGATGTTGAGATTGGATTTCTATCAATTTTCCCAGTGCTTACTCGGCATTGTGTGGAAATCGAGTAAAGACTGGAAATTAATTGTAGCAATGAGTGTTCTGTTATGCCACCATGATAGGCAGGGATTGAGCAAAGAAGACCAGCTAACATCCCACTATAGCTGTGGGAGCCTGTGGACTTTCATGTGCCAACAATTTTTTATATGATGTTGGATGGTAGTGGAGGACTGTATCATGCTCAATATAGCAGGCCTTTTCCCTCCTCAACCATTTAATAGGAGTAAGAATGTCATCTGTAATATAATAGCTCCCCCCCTCCCGTTAAGAATAATGTAATATTTTTTTTTATTTTTTTTTACCCCATAATATATATACCAGGCAATTATCACATTGGCATGAGATACTTGTTTATAGTATCCCATGTAATAATTTGTTGCTTCAAAACTATTTAAAGTATCCTTTGAAGACTTTTAATGATTTCATTTTTTTTAAGAGGAAACCTTAGTGACTCAAATTCTGGCTACAGTAATGATGTTACATTTAACAATAAAATATGACAGAGCTAATTTACTACTTACAATTAGCCACCATGCACTTCTCAGTAACCATCATTTGAAAATCATTACAAAAGTTTATTAACAGATATCAAACAGCAATCACTAATAAAATTATTATCTAATGTAACCTAATCAACATTAATTTAATATGTAAATTCAATTTATACGATCACTAATGTATCTATAAAACATTTCCATTATATGTACCATCAAATGGTAGGCCCAATTTTGCCTATGAAGAATTCATTAATCTTAACATTACTATTAAGAAATTGCTTAAAATCAATTCATTCTCTACAGCTTTTCAATAAAAGTCATATAACCAATGGCATTGAAGAACATTATATTTTAAACTCAAAGAAACCCCCATTCCTTATTGGAAAATCTAATTTTAGTAAATCTTATACTGTACCTTTGGGCAGTTGAATCACAATATAAATTCATCCAAATACTTCGTTCTTTTTATGTGATGGAATGTTTAGAAAGGAAAATGGATAAAAAGAATTTTAAATAACCATTGTTATTAAAATGATCTGCAAAATAAATCGCTGCCAATTTTTAATAGTGTTTTAGAGACACCTTAACATTTTATTTACAAAGGTTTGAGGTTCAATATTTTTGAAATTCTTTATTAATTTTTGTTGGGTGCAATTATTTACAAAATTTTAAAAAACCTCCTTGAAAAGATGCTGAGAAAGGCTCAATATGATAAGAGGGGAAGATAAAATGAAGTTATTATGAAAAAGAAATACATATTTTATTAAAAAGTTTATGAAAAAAATATATATATTTTTTTTTGTTTGGAACCTGTAATGTTCTTGGCAAGGTTCAAAAATATTCAATGCACATCAAACGGCTGTGACATCCTCAGCATTCATACTGTGCTTGTATTTAATATTATTATTATTTATTAACGTACACTTTTTGCAACTAAGGCTAATTGGGACAAGTTATCTACAGGTTATCACTCTTTTCTAGGCAGCGTGGGACTGAGGATGTTATTGAATGAATTCCGTCACTACATAATTTCCTGTGCCCATGCGAGAATCGAACTCGCCACTCTAGGTTTACCATGTGAGATTAAGGCCAATGCTTTAACTCACATGGCTAACCTGAGCCCCTACTGTGCTTGTAGATGCTTAAATATATTCCTCAGAGTTAAATGAGATACCCGTTTTTCAAATCAAAATTTTCAAACAAGCTATGTGCCATCGATGTCTTCATTCTAGCTGAGCTGTACTTACAGGTTTATCATTTTGTTTCTGTCTTCCCTATTTTCTAATGAAAAGAAATAACACCTATTGTGGTTGCGCTCATGATGGGATTTTTGAAAATTGTCTTCAAATCTATCAACACAAAATTCGGAATATCTCAATTTCTTCAAATGTCTATCAATCGAAATATTCAGATTATCCCCTTATTATGATGATTCAGACCGAAACATTATTTATAACAAATCTTGTTGCAAATTTAACTTCCTTAGGGAAATCAGCTATTGAGGTCATACTCATGTCGCGATTTTCGAAAATTTTCCTCAAATGTCCCAGCATCCTTAGCAGATGAAAAACATGAGGTTCCTTCAAAATTTTATATATATATATATATATATGTCTGTTAACGCTCTAGAGGTCGTAATTTTTGTTTGATCCTAATAAATTTTGATATTTAAACGCTTTATGCAAACAAAGATAAAGTTTCTTAGTGGCTGAAATCGGACGGTACGGGGGGGGGGGGAATTTTGAAAATTCCTAACGTCTCTGTCATTATGCATCGGATTGAACAATTGAATTGAACCAATTTTTTTTTAAATCTAATGCTCTATAAATGTTACAATGTGGATTTTTTCACTATCTTTAATATGAACCAAGATATTTGGTTTTTCCAGTTTTTGGCCTTCGGTAAAAACACACTCCTACTAATGTCATATTAACAATACGCTATTGTATTATGAAGTACTTTATTTGAAGCCTAGATACCAAATATTGTCCTCAAAGAATTTTTACGTCCCAATTCAAATACGTGGGAAATCTGCTTATTTAACGCAGCCCCAGCGAGACGGACTTTTTTTGCAAGAAGATGGCATTCTGAAATATCTTTACCTGTAATACCATTAGTTTTTATCTTTTTCAACTTCATTACAACTGAGCCATTCCACACACTGAAACCTAAGTCAAAAGCTCAAATAGATCAGACTGAGAGAACAGGCAGATAAGTTCTTCTGGTCATAGAGATACAAGGGTTCCAAGGGAGTAATTATGAATCAGATAAGAGTTTATTAATTGCAGGGGCATGGTGCGTGTAGATATGTCCATATGCTCGCGTCGTTGAGAGTATGAGGGCCCATATACTGTCTTGCACTAGTTGCTGTACACTAATTGCGAGCTAAGGCCCCGTAAAACGGTGAGTTTTCGCTTCATCTCTCTCGCTCCACTGACCAGCTCACGGTGGCTAAGCATTTACTCACTGGAACATCCATCCCTACCTTTTCCTAGGCTCATTTTCCTGGAGACGGTGAGGAACTGTCGAGATAGCATCCGATAAAACCTAGCTAGGACCTGCCCAAACTAAGCAGATTTCCCACCTGCTGAAATGCCAAACTGCTGATCTCATCTCACCACATTTTCTTTATTTGTGTATAAAAATCCAATGAGTGGAAGTTGGGGTATCTCTACCTACTAAGAAGAAAAACTTAAAAACATGAAACGATAGACAAACAAGCAGACGACTAATGGAGCTAAGGGAAACTTAAAGAACCCAAAGAATCAACATAATAAATTATGAATAAATCTCAGTAAAAATAAAATAAAAAAAATTGTTTTAAAAATGTATTCAACAATGCAACTCCCCCTCTATTTCAGTCACTACCTAATATTTCTTTAGCATTGAATGAAACGGTTAAAAATAGAATATGCTATAGGCCAAATAAACATTTTCGAGCAAAAAACGTAAAACTTTAATTGATGTCTTTATCACAAAACGTATTTGCATGTACCTCATCTAGTAAAGCTCTGTTGAAAATAATATGTGGTATTTAAGCTTGAAGTAAGACGTTTCACAGTATCAGAGGATCACAGTTTCACAGGGCCCCCGCTACCATATGTGCAAAGTGTGCAATGCACACGGACGCCATCTTTTAGGGGCGCCAAAACCAAGGACCCAAAAGAAAAATTTAGATTTTATTATGTTTATTTCATTTTGATATTTTAGTCTTCAAATAAATATGACTTTTAAAGTTCAGTTCTTTGCTTTTTTTCAAGCACCTGCCTAACATAAAAAAAAGACAATTCAAAATTCCTTAAGCGGCGCCAAAATCCTTCTTTGCACACAGGCGCCAGTAGCCCTTACGGGGACCCTGTATATTCACTTCTCGTTAAACTGTGACGACTAAAATTGGGAGTTTTATGGAGGTTGAAAATAAAAAATACAAATATCTCGGTTAATATTCCAGACAGAGAAACAGTGTATAAAACAACTTTGAGCGGACCTTGCTTTGGTCTTCCCCAAGGGAGGATCGTTGGACATACGAGGAAATGTTTCGAAAATCGCGTCAGGAGTGGAATCTCTTTAGCAGATTTCCTCTACGGGAGATCTGTTAAAATGAAGTTAAGAAAAACTTGTCCTCTCACACTTTTTATCAGTAGTACGCTATTATAGAAAGTGAAATTATAAAGAAACAAGCCCGGGAAAAATGTAACTATTAATTTTGATGACAAAAACACCCTTCGTGTGTGTGTGTGTGTGATGACTGCTCCTCGTCGTGGTAATTCTCTTCGCCAGCAAATTGGGATAAGGGTGTCTAGGAGAGTTTCAGAGGATCGGGAGGGGGAAGGTTAAAATACAAAATTGAAAATTCCTCCGTCCCTATTAGATATAGATAGATAGATGCCTTTATTGTCACATGACCCATGACCATCAGAAAATAGACATGTATGTTATTATTTGACTATTTATAAATTAAACTAAACTATTATAAATTAAATTAAAACTTACACAACAAACATAAAGATGAAAATTTTAAAAAAAATAAAAACTGATATACATATGGTTTTTCATATCCCCATCTCGGTCGTTAGAAAATGATTAATGCAGGCCTTTCGGAATGATGATGATGCTTTTATTTCTTCAGGTAAAGAATTTAGCACTCTTGCAGCAACAGCAGAGAAAGATTGGCGATATATGTTGGTTCTGCAGACTGCTAGTTGGAAATGTTCTACCAGTCTCTCACTATGCACAGGAATGAAACCCTCATAAAGATTTTTGGGCACTCCAAAATCCAGGATCATCTTTGAAAGGCATAGCATATTTAAGTGCCGACACACCTTAGACGTGAGCCATCAAAGAGCTTTCATGTATGATATTATGTGCTCATCTCTCTTTGCATTGAATATGTATGTACCTGATAGCTGAGTTAAATGTTTATGTCTTCTGAAGATGTAATGTCTATATAAACGGAATCGCAGTACCAAATTAATGGCAAAAATTAGGCTGGAGACAAGTATTATCTTAATTCCCAATGGGAAAAAGGTTTTATATTTCATTAGAGGGTGTAAGGATCTTCTTATTTTATTAGCTACCGAAGCTGCTTGATCCTGCCATGAGAGGTTACTCGTTAAAAAATTATTACTCCAAGGATACTCATTTTTCCACTACTTGCAATAATTTGCTCATTTATTTACATTGAAAGTCTAGGCTGTTTTGTTTTTAGCAGATTTCCCAAAAGGGAAATCTGCTAATGGTCGTACTCATGACGCGATTTTCGAAAAATGTCTTCAAATGTTTATCGATCCTACCCCGGAGATGTCAAAAATGAAGTCCGTTCAAAATTATATATATATAATATATATCTGTCTGTTAACGCTCTAGCGGTCGCAATTTTTGTATGACCGTTTGATATTTAACCGTTTTATGTAAAAAGACAGATCAAGTTCGTTAATGGCTGAAATCGGGCCAGAGGGAGGGGGGGTTAGAGGGGGGGAATTTTCGAAAATTCGAAATATCTCCGTTATTATGCATCGGATCGAAAAGTTGTATAGAAACAATCTTATTGCAAATTAAATTTACTATAAATATTGTTATATACATTTATTCTCTATCTTGAAAATTAACCGAGATATTTGCATTTTTATGAAGTCTGTGGTCGGGTATAGTTCGGATTAGGTCGGCAATTTCCGTCATTGCTCGGCTCAGGTGGAAGCTTCTTCTAACTTTACCTGTCATTTCTAACCTTAACTTACCTTCCTTACTTTGTGAGATTTATGTAAATACGTTCTGTTCATCCGCCCCCCCTTCTTTATTTCTTGGACTACTAAAATTTGAGTTATTAAAATATAAATTATTCTTACAAATAAGAAGCCGTTTCGGTTGGGAATTTATTTTAATTAACTGAAAGATTTCTCATTACCCTTTGTATTTAATCACGGTGGTATTGTGTTACCGGTATGCAGATTTCTCTATTGTAAAACTTCACATGGGAAATCTGCTTAGTTTACGCAGCCCCTGCGTGACGGACTTTTTTTTTATATTTTTAAGGTGCCAACTTGGTTTTCTTTATTTTGTGTTCAGAGTTAACGAATTTTGTACACACCAATTATATATACGGAGACCTAGAAGAAGACGTTGATATTTGGTATCTGTTGATATAGACGCAGAGAGTTCAAGATATGTAGATGCATAGTGTAAGGTTTTACAAGGAGTTTAACATCAGGTACTTATCACGTACAGACTCAATGCAAGGAAATATTTTGGATTTAGTCTTATGAACTCCAAAAATGTTTTCAAATCATCTTGCATAGAAGATGGCGAAAATATCAGATCTATACACACACACACACACACACACACACACACATATATATATATATATATATATATATGCATACATAATCATATATATTGTACTTGTTTGTTATCATTGTAGTCCCGACTTGAACCTCACACCGATCTCTGCCAATAATAAATACGATATTTTGTGTCAGCAGAAGCGGGAATTATTGAGCATAGTATAGATCAGATAAATGTTTTAGAAACAAGAACGTGAAACCTTAATTGAAGACATCATCGCATAACAATACTCATGTATCTCGCATAATAAAGGCCTCATGAAAACATCGAAAAATGTCGACAAAAAAGTCGACATCAGTTTTAAAGAAAAGCATAAGAATCATTAACAATGATTTGTATAAAATAAAATAAACCCAACATAAGCTGTCCTCTAAAACTAGTCACTCACCAGGTCAAAATTTAATTAAATTCAATTCAGTTCCCGAAAAAAAAAAATGTATGTTTATCTATATATATATATATATATATATATATATATATATATATATAACATTTAAAAATAATAATTTTTTATTTTACCTATATACCCTGATTAGGAGGCTGACCCAAACGGGTACCCTCAAAATGGGGGCAGCTTGTTATTTGTTTGTTTGTTTTTGGCATTTAAGGTTAGAATAAACTGGTTAATGATATAGCACCTTATTGTTATCACAACATGAGTAGGAGTAGGGGTTTACTGGAGGATTAAAACTAAAAAATCCCAATGCCTCGGCTAATATTAATGTTAGATAAAATACAACATTCATAGGCAAGTACATTTACAATAAAATTGGTTCTATACAACTTTACGATCCAACGTATATTAATGGAGATATTATGATTTTTTTTAAAGAAAACTTTCAAACTTTTTGTAAAAATATTAACATTGTAATTATAATAAGGCACGAGATATGCATAAAACATGCTGCTCAAATAACTGGGCTCCTTACGGAGGTATTTTAAGGTTGAATATATATATATATATTTATATATAATTTTAAAAATACCACATTATCGTCATCTCTTCTGTAGGATCGATGGACTAATGAGAAACATTTTTTCGAGATCCATGAGTAAACTTCGATAGCTGATTTCAGGGGGAAACTGCTACCTTAACTTCAATGGTATATCAAATAAAGAGTTACCAACTAGAATGTTACGGCATACACGTAATGATTATAAAAGAATCCTTAAACATTTTTACCTCAATCCAACTAGCGCATTGTGACTAAGTTGAGTACGAATTTGAAAAAATTGTCAGGTAATTTCTTGAGAATAAATTTAAGATTAATAAAAAATTGTATAGTTTTTGCACTATGTAGGAGATAGTGGTTTTTACAAAACGTGGGATCTGTAGATTTAACGGATTTTACAAACCTGTCGTCAACCTTCTCTCCATCCGTTCCCTAGTGTTGCCGGGCAGCAAATGGCATCGCTCTATGAAACTTACAGCTGGACACTGATATTTCCCACCAGATCTAGCTGCCGCTTTCTCATTTTCCGTCAGTTTTTCCTCCCTTTTCGCCCAAACCGCTGTACCACTTGATCAGAGCGGCTTGTCGGGGTGACCACAAGGCCGCAATGCCGGCCTCCTATATATCGGTGCCTGAGAGATGGGAGAGACAGACAGACAGCCATGTCCTCCGCAGTAGGAACAGCTCTGGCCCTAGCTTCCATCCTGACAGCTGTGCAATGCATAGTGCATGCAGAGAACAGGACCGAGTTGGCCAGCGATGGACAGCTCCAGCAACACCTTACTCGCACTGCTCCAGCAACAGGTATCTCTTACTGGCCAGCTATCACATCTCTCATCAAATCATCCTGGGCAATGGTCGAAGGTAAGTCTGATAAACTTCTATTAAAATCTTCTGAATGTGAGTTAATGGGTTGGCTTTAACCTCACATACTAAAACCTAGAGTGGCGAGTTCGATTCCCGCCTGGGCAATAGGAATGTAATTAGCGACGGACTCGCTAAATAAATTCCTTAGTACCACCCTTCTTAGAAAAGGGTGGTAACCTGTATAAAACCCTCCCAAATTAGCCATAGTAGCAAAAAGTGGGCATTAATAAACATTATAATTTTAAAATATTCTTCCTTAATTTCTTTTTAGCAGATTTCCCTTATGGAAAATCAGCTATTGAAGTTGTACTCATATGTAATTTTTCGAAAAATTTCCTCAACCAGGTATATTTCCGTAAAAACGGTTGAGGATGATCTCTGAGATACACACGCCAGGGTTAATGGCTGCAATGTGACCTGGAATAGGGGCGTGGGGTAAATAGGGAATTTCGAAGGGACGAGGTTTTCCCCCTTTTTTAGGTTTATTACAACTTGAAGCACTGGGGCAATGAAGTTTTTTAACTCCAGAAGAGGCAATAAAAATAAGTCCAATTACCTGCAGTCTTTAATTAGTACTTTGAGTGACAGCTCATCACCATACAGGTGGGTGGGTTGGAGCAAGTTGAGATCCAAGGCCTGTAACCAACTCAAAAAAAAGATTGTGAAGTATATTCACTTCTCCTTTTCTGCTTATCAAGTTGTTTTTCATATAATGTGATTTTAGAACTTAAAACGCCCTAATTTTTACTTGATCGTTGTTTCAAATGAGAAATGAACGGGAAATACTCCTTTCTTTTATGGGAATCTAAAGAAGAGTGAAGTGGAGTTAGCTGAAATTGAAATGAATTTAGTGTTAGGAATTGAAAATTCACTTTTTTATTTTTATAGAAATGAAGTGTAGAGGTTCTTCTCTACAACCCTTTGGACTTGAGGTCACATGCCATATCGCAATTGCTCCACAAGGGTTGAGCAGGCCATGTTGCAGCAAATAAGCTTATGCCTACCTAACTAATTTAGGTCCCGTCATTAAAGGCTCTTGCTTTGAACATTAGATGAATAATAGGTCTAATAAGAAAGTCATGCAGACAAAATATTTTCAAAAATGACATGACAATTCCTCTATAATGTGTTTAATGGATGGCTACCCCACACTAAAGGAAAGCCTCACAACTATTCTAACTTTAAATATTTGAAAATATATATCTTCTTGTAGTTCTTGGCCGGCTGGTCTCTCTATAGAACTTCTCTTGTACTGAAGAGGTCTTGTTAAGGAGACAAAAATCCAAGTAAATAATTTATGGTGAAATTCTTTCATCTTATCATTTGATTATGATTTTTTGACCATAGCCCCCCCTCATTGTTTATCGTATTGAGTTTGTTTCAATTTTAAGGTTTGATAAAGTTAAAAGAAGAAGAATCATAAAATCTTTGAAAATTCATATTCTTGTAGTTTATGAGAGCTCTCAATGAGATGATAACCACAGTCTTCTCAATGTTTCCAAGCACACCAATATTTTAATTGAAAGAGGTGGGAGGTAAAATGAATTTCACAAAAGTAATAATGAGGAGTGATAACATAATCCTTATTTCACATAGTTATGAATAGATAATAATTAATGGTATTCTAACTTTAAAAAACACTTCTTTAAAAAAAAATAATAATTTAAAAATACATTAAAAGTTAAAAAAATTACTGCAGCTTCTATAGTAACTTTTTTATTTTATTTTTAAATTTATGTTCAAAGCATACTTCATTAAGGTTTGTCATGAATATAATTTTGTGGTTTCTCACTCTATATTATTATAAGCCCTTAGTGCTATCACCAATTTACATATCCACTGTCAGATTATAAGACCTGCCCACTAGCATCAGTCTAGGTAGGTCATATGCACTGACAGCATGAAAATTGCAATCAAAATTGCTGAAAGCACTAAACACTTATAAAAATATCAGGATCAACAGCTTCCCCAACCTTCCAGCATCTCAGGAGAAATTATACAAATACCTTGTTATACTTACTTACAAATAACAATACATACTTTACTTATTGATTATTTGGAAGATGAGGCTTGAATCATAGATCCCTTTGTCAGTTGTGATACCATAGATCATAACCTAATGATTGCTGGGGTGTCTCAAACGTATACCAGATTACATAAATTTATGTCTACTTGTTATAAAGATATAAAAATGTGAAAAATAATTTTATAGTGGGGTATCCTACACCATTAATGTACTTTTAGGAGGTAAGGTTCTAACAGAATAAATTTATTGAGAAGGAAGAGTAATTGTCTAGTTCTAATAATGGCTTGTATTAGTTTCACACAACTTTTGCTACTCCTCATGTACTTTTTTATATATTATTCTGAGATCAAATCTGGGGATTTCATTTTTGTTCTGACTTCTTTCATATTTTTAATTATAAATTGAGTCCATTTCCAAAAAAAATTACATTATTTACTCAAGAATAATTAATTTCTACTGCAGTTGGAAAAGATTATATGTGCTAGATTTTTCAAAAAATAATTGTTTGCATTTGTATATTGAAAATTTCATTGCAGGTCGAGGAAAGAAAGGTGACAAAGGACATGGTGCTATGATGATGATGGGCTCCATGTTCGTTATGATGGGGCTAACAGCACTTGCAGCACTATCAGGAAAAGCACTGGCCGCATCTATGGCAGCACTTCTACTCGCTGCAGTGGCCCTCATGAAGAAAGGTTCACAAGGCGGTGGCCATCACAGCTACGAAGTAGTCAGCGTTCCACATGGCCATCATCATCGCAGCCTAGCAGAGGCTTCTGCGGAAGCTATAGCTACCGCTTATGGTTATGAGTCCTCGGCAGAACCAATTCCACCAACTACCACATCCCAGATAATCAACAATCACCGCTCATGAGTCCAATAAAGTATAGGATTTGTTTTATAAGGAGATAATAATGAGCAGTCAACGTACTCTGGCACACCCAACTCAAAAAGTGATTATGAAAGAAATTAATTCTCGTTATTATCTCCATATCAAGTTGTCCAGCAATCTCAGATGGTGATTACTTGTTTTGTTTGAAGATAATGAACTAAATGTATCTTACTTAAATAGCTCTTCAATCTTCATTGAGCATTTACACATGTTAGTTTTGACAGCCTTGGTATTTTATAAAGGAAAACGCATTTTTATTTATTTATTATCAGACCTTAACAATTTCAACTTATAAGTCACTTGTCTGAAGTGGAAATATTTTATTATAAATATTATTATATTTTATTCATAAAATGGATTATTGTGTAAAATTATGATGAGTCAAGTTGACATGGACCTAAAAGATGCAAGAAGTGATTCATCCGTTTTTGCTTTAATTATTTGCTGCAAATTTAAACAGCACTTTATTAAGCCCATGAAACCGACAAAATTTTTCTAGTTCATGTTGTATATTGTTTATAAGTCTGGTACAAGTTTTAAAATGTACATTTTTATTGTAGTACTCAAATATAATGTATTAGTGATTATTATTATGTTAAGTATTTATTTATTTATTTACTAAAATTAAATTATAATAATTAATTAATACATAATGAAATGTCGGATAAATATGAATTGTATAAAGTAGATCTATTAATAAAATTATGAGGCAAATTTAAAAGAAACACAAGGTAGTAAATGGTTTGCATGTGTATTAATTACTTTTTTACATAGGTTTAAGCAGAAATGAAATCAAAATTTTAGTTATCAATCATTCAAACACCTTTTAGTAATAAATGTAACAATATTTATCAATTTGTAATATTCAAACAGAAAGCTTTAACATGAATAAAGAATGAAATTCGAAGTGCAATTCTTTTAGATGCCACAACCTACTTGAACCTCCTAATTGACAACAAAATCACACTATAGAAAAAGAAAAGAAAAAACAATGGATAACAACTAATAACTTTAAGGGGTTATTTTGGTTGAAAAACAAAAAACCTAATATTCCCATGTCAATTTAAATAAATTATATCAACCAGTTAAGCTCATATTGGAGTAACAGTCAACTATAGTTAATATGGATAAATACAGTTTAAATAATAAGGCATCCCTGAAGAAATAGTACAATTCTAAAAAGCACCTTTCATTTATTTTAAATTTTGTAAAATTGCAGTAACTTCAACTGGATTATATCATTACAATTATTATTAAATCATCTTTTAATTTATTGATTATTGGAAAATGAAAAGCTGTTTCGACTACTATCTGCTTCTGCACTAATGAGTTTTGGTATACCTCAGATCTTAAGTAATTCAAAATAAAAAGAAAAGAAAAAAAGAGCCACTGGTACATAAGCAAAACACAAAACTTTTCTTCCTCAGTGCATCACTACTAATGTGCACTGCAGACCATGAAGTACCTTGATTTCACAGGTGGCTGCCTCCTATCATGTTTATCAATGCTATCCATCTTCAGCAGTTGTTACTTACTTGTTAGTTTACTTGAGCTTAAATGTCCTTTTCCACAGGCCTCTCCTGCTTTTGAGCTCTATCTGATTTGCCATAGAGCAGTTTTTTGGGTTTTTTTTCTAAGGGCATCCTTTCAACATGTTCAAGTACCTCAGGTAAACTAACTATATCCAAACCACAAAATGTGCTTCTTCCAAAATACCAGCTCCTAATTCCTTTTATTTCTCCAGCATTCTCCCTCCTCAACAGGATCACATAGAAGTTTAGGAATTTTGCCACATGTATCCTTTTGCAGCTATTCTCCTCTGAACTCAAAGATCATTTAAAGATGTAAATAGTAATTCCTTTATAAACCATAATTTGGGCAGTACATGTACAGTAAATTCCTAAGCGTTATAAAGTGCTGAAAGGTACTGGCTAAGAAAATATACTTGCCATTGTTTGAAGTGGTGGGCTGTTTCCTGCCATAATCAAACTGCCCAAGTCTTTCAATTCATAGTTTAAACTTCTTTGAAACCCTTCAGTTTCAATACAGGGTGAATATACATATACACAGTATTTTTCTCATTTACATCTTGTCACTCCCTAATAACCACTAATAACTATCAATAACCTATAACAATAACTTGTTTTTTGTTATACCAACAGCATTTCTATATACTTCTCTAGGCAGTAATAACTAGGAACAGAATAAAAAAAGAAAGGTGAAAGGAGATTCCCCAGTCAGTAAATTGTCAACCTACACAATTTTGGCTTGTTATTATACTTAACAGCCTGACTGGCTTTTTTGGAATTTTGCTCGTATAACTCCTCGTATAACCATTGCTCGGTCATTATCCTCATTTAACATTGTGGAGCACTACTTTATTTTCCAGTGAAATTTTTGACATTCATTTCATAGAGAAATAGTTGATGGACCTTTTCGGTTGAAAACTTATAGATGAAAACAAGATAAACTCCCCAGCTTTTTAACAACCATCTTCTGTTGGCAAGTGACACAATCATTTATACACACACAACAGAGCTGCTTTTGTATAATTGTTTCAGTCAATACTAGTCATCTAGTAACAAAATATTAAATATCAGATCGCACCCCATCCTCCAACTGTTCACAGCTAACAATATGTAAAATAGGGAGAGAGTTACTTCACTATTGGTTTTAATTTGGAAAACAAAAATTTTATATGTTTTAACACTGCAGTAGTCGCACATCATCTGAGAGATGACTTGGAGAGACTTATTAAACTGCTGAGAAGAAGATAGACCCTCGAAGCCCCCCACCCTCAGTACCTTAAAAGCTTAAAAGTATAAAAAATAGTGGGAATAAATTCAAGCATCTTCGCTTATAGAAAGGAGGGCACCCTGGTTTCCTATGTCCCAAAAAATAAGTCGAAAATTAGAAATGTATTGGCTATATCAAGTATGCATTTTGATGGAGAAATAAATGAGAGAACAGGAGAAAAGAAAAAGCCACACATTATAATCAAACCAAAGTAGGTGTGGAAATATTGGATAAAATGTGTTTGCTTTAGAATGTATCGAGAAATACCAGAAAGTAGCCTCTGGTAGTATTTGTTTCTCTTCTGAATATTACGGAGATCAATTCTCAAGTAATTTATTTAGGAAATGATCATATTTCATTTCATAAACCTACCTAACTATTTTATTTTATTTTATAAACTTGGCTATAAAATGTGTATGTATAACATATGTATATTTCAATTTTATATTTTGTAAACCAAGATAATGTGTGAATTTTTTTTTTTTTTTTTACATATTATATAATCATAAATCATGTATATTCTTCATTATACAAATATTAGTACTGGCTTAATTAAAACTCACCTTCTTACTTTAATACATAAGGAAAAGTGGTAAGTCATCTGAGAGATGACGTGCACCCACTCTTGTACTGATGAGGGGCGCGCGCCTACTGCAGTGTTAATTAAAGTAAACATTTTCAGCTTTGTTAAAGTGAAACAGAGTTTTATCATACCAAGACTGTTTTTACGTGTTACAAGCATCAATTAAGTCCTCCTTGGCATCACTAAAGGGTTCCTTCATCCCTGATGAAATCAGATCTTAGTAAACAACAATAGTGATACATATTGAAAAAAGGGGTTTATAATTTATTCAGGAACGAGCACTGGAAGTATATAGAAGAGTGTGATAATAGTTCAAGAAAATCAACATAAAAAAGTTAATGTTGGCACCACATGACTTCTTTTTTGCTCCTATTCAATTAAATTAACAAAATGTTTAGATAAAGTTCATTGAAAATTATTTCATTTGAAGGTGGAATACAATTTCTCTATTCCAATGAATTGGACCAAAAAATGTTAGAGAACATAGATCTTCTGATAAAAGAAAGGTCCTATAAAAATTTTCTGTATTTTTATATCTCTAATATGTATGTAAAATTGCAATTTTTTTATTTTTGCCCTCTTCTAAACCCATCATCCTCCTTTGTCCATTTCAATGAAAAAGGGAAGTGCATAAATAGATGTTACTTGGTATGAAATTTCAACATTCTAAGGCTAGCCTTTTTTTTTTTTTATTATGCGAGATATGCTCTTACGTATATTGGAATTAGTTTATTAAAAAAAGGGAAATCTACCCAAAACAATTATAGGGCATTATTTGCTAATTCAAAAAAAAGAGTTTACGGATAAGGAAAATTTCTGAAGTTCGTATCCTAGAAATCATGCAGAATGTATCTAGGGCAAAAAAACATCAACAGAGTGAAAACAATATATTCTAGGTATATGAATATTTTCACATTTTAAATTTATCATAAATTCTAAATGTATGAGCATTTTCAGGAAAAGTTAAAGTTAAGGGGGGTAAGTGTTATCTAAGAGAATGTTCTTAGTTTAGGAGCTTGAGTTGAAAGGGCCGATCGCTATAGACAGGTAAAGTATTTCTAAAAAAATCCTGTTAAGATACAACTCTTTCTAGTCAAAGAATATGGAGTGATGGGAACTTCATGAGGAATTGCAAAACTATCAGGAAAATATTAACCAGGGAGGAGGCCAAACTAGAAATTGTAAACAAATTTGTATTTCTTTAGAAATATATAAGATATCTTTGAGAATTCTTGGATAAAATTAATGGAACTTTACTAACACTCAAGTAATATTACATCAATATTGCTGCAAAAAATGATTAGTGCCTTCGAACTTAAAAAATTAAGAACAGGCATTATCTCAATTATTGTGAAAAAATGCTTGGAAATGTTAGACTAGATAGCAAAGCTTTATTTCATTTTTATAGGTGTATGGAAATCCGCATGATGGAAAAAGGAGAGAATAGGGGATTAAATTCATTAAGGCAAGGAATAGCTTCAAGTCTTAATTGCTGAAGAACTAAGAGAATATTACTCTAAAGTCCTCCCATATGAAAAATGTAAATTATTTTTTCATTTAAATTTGAAATAAGTTTAATTCGTAGTACTCGTAAATCTTTTTCATACCTATATTAAACCATAGTATGCCATCTATTTTTATAATGTAAGCAGTGGTGCTCTAAATTAAATGTAAAAACAAATGAATACTAACCAAATACATTATCAAAATTTTCGTGATAATAGGTTGAGCTTTAAATGGATTGATAAATAAAGGTAAGGATGTGAAATCAATTAAGAGAGAGGTGCAGGTAACAGTTACTTGCTAATTCTGAGGGTTGAGACGAGGGATAAGAAACGATAATAGAGGATTTAGGGGAGTCAACACATTTAATATGAAGCTAGCTAATAACTACTGATTGATTCCTGAGAATCATAAATAAGCTTGTATCCATTTAGGGGCTTGCAGATGATTCTGCATGGATAAGTGCATAATGTACCTCCTTCCAACCAATGAAATAAAATACAGTATTACATACATAAAAGGATATTCTAAAAATAAAATAAGATTAATAATAATAAAAACACAATCTTAAAGAAAACCTTATACATTAATATGTAATTTTATGAAGAAACATATATAAAAATAAATTTTAAATCCTCTAAATTCCAAATTTAATAGCTTTTTAATATAGAGCTCATGGAATTATAATAATTAAAAACACATCCGCTAATCAAAGTGCATTTTTTTACATTAATTAACATAATTTTGTATACAATGACATTTTATTTTTAAAAATCATATTTTTTTCAATTTAACCTTACTAAACTAAGCCTGAATTCTAGCAGCAGAGTGATGGGCCTCCCCACTAAAAAAAAATAGTAAGTAAATAGTCAATATTTAAAACTTTTTTTTGAGTAAATTAATTACTTTTTATTCTGTATGTTATACAAAAACTTGTCATATTTATAAATGTATGGTCTAAAAGTAATACCTTTAGTCTTAAACATTTTATTTCTGTTAATTTTCTCTCACTGAACCCCCACTCACTCCCCAAATATGATCCATGCATGTATGAAACTCAATATTTAAAATATTTGCAGTACTGTAGGAGTTTGGTGATTCAAGAAGGTGGAAAATGCTAAGAGATTTAAAGAAAATTGTATTACGATGAATATGTTTGAAAAAGTCTGTTACGCCGCTGCTGAACTGTACATTTCTTACTTGCGAGAATGCTTCTCTGAAGATATCACCTCAAATTTTATTTCCTATTCCTCTTGTAATATGAAGCCTAGTAGGACTTGATATTTAAGCTAAATAAAAGATGATAAGTGATAGTTACTTTAAGTATAAATTTCATAAGCAGAGAGTGAGGGCCAATTGAAGTCTGAAATACAAAAACAAATATCATGGTTAATAATCAAGTTAGAAAATAAAAACTGCAACACTACAATAGTAATAAATTACATTGTTAATCAGTTTAGTTCAAAAAAAGGTATATTTTTCTCACCTAGTAAATATCTGATAAACCAAACTTTAGCATGTAAGTTTGAAATAAGATGTTCCATCATATATTGGTTATTTTTAATATGAGATGAGTAAGAACGGTGGTTTACTTAACGCTGAACACTAAAAAAACACATATTTTTTATTTTCCTTCCCTAAACCCCCTAACTTCCTGATCCGATTTCAGCAATTAACAAACTTGATCCCTTAAGGCAAATATGTTATAATATATTTTCAATGATAAATTTTCAACATGTATTTTTTAGCAGTTTTCTCCCTTTTAGAGGATCAACTATTGTAGTTGTGCTCATGACATGATTTTAAAAATCTTTTTTCTCATCAAAGTATATGCATAAATAAATAAATGTGTGTGTTTGTTGTGTGTGTGTGTGTGTGTGTGTGTGTGTGTGTGTGTGTGTGTGTGTGTGTGTGTGTGTGTGTGTGTGTGTGCATGTGTGTGCACATGAATTTAGGAAGATGGAAACATTTTAATGACCTTATGTATTTATGAGCCAACGTTGAGTGTACAACATAAGCTCCTGAGAATTTGATTTTCTAACTGGAATTTACTAAGAAGTCAGTAAATATGTTCCTCAATACCTTCTGTGCTACACGTTTTAAGAAAAAATTAAATTGAGTCTACTACAATTTTATGAAAAATATAATACAATTTTTATAGTTATTTTGTTTGTTCAGTCATCACTAAATTTTATTTAGAGAGAATGATTGAGCAGAAAATAGTTTTTAATATCAATTGAAAAGGAAGCTATTATTTAGTGTGTAATATCAACATTCACACTCCCTGTTGCAACCAGTAGGACTAATGAGACAATACACAATACGGGTGAAGGGAAGGTCGTGATATATTTTTAGGGAAGAATTATAATGTAGACTGAAACAAAAGTCTGCCAAGGCAGGGCTGTGAAAGCTAAGCAGATTTCCCACAAACTGGAATGAATCACTGGTTAGCTCATCTTTTCTGTATTTTGTGTGTAGTTAGAAGCTTACACAAACAGAAATTGAATTGTAAAATAGAAATGAGATTTTTAGTGACATAAAGTAAAACTCGGTCAATTATAAGTGGAGGTTTACTGAAATATGAAAACATTAAAGTACAAATAACTCGCTATATGTTTTACAAGAAAAAAAATAGGAATAACAATTGTAGGAAATTAAATGTTTAAAAACATTTGTATAATTCGATTTGACTCTTAATAACAGATATTTTTCGAATCCGCCACTCCTAATTACTGATCATGGTCCTATTTCAACTATTGATGAATACGATCTTTAGTGTTGAATGAAACTGTTAAATATCAAATATGATATATTACGAAAAATATTTTTGAGTTACTCGTGTAATCTTAATTGATGGCATCATCTCACTTCGTATATGCGCGTTGATTAAATTTGGGTCGAAAACAATATTTGGTATTTAAGCTTGTAATAAGATGTTTCATGATTTATTGGCTTATTGGTAAAGTGCATAACTAAAAGTGGGAGTTACTCAAGGGAGGAGTGGGAGAAGAAAAACACTTTATTGAAGAATTATGGTTGCAGGTGGTGAGTTGCTGACTATACAGCTGAATCATGAATTAAGTACATGACATTGGAAAAAAAAATAAAAGTAATTGTTAATGAAATAAAATTTGAGTTAAAATAAATGTAATAGGTTTTGTGAGAAAACTAAGGCAAAAAAATATAATAAAACATAAAATTAAAATATAATTAAAACAAAAAAGATAAATAATTAAAAAAAAACAATGTCTATTAAATTATTAATTAACATCCACTCTTTGCAACTAAGGCTAATTTAGACGAGTTATCTGCAGGTTACCACCCTATTCTAGCCAGGGTGGCACTCGGGATTTTATTTAATGAATTCTGTCACTAAATAAATTCCTTTGTCCAGGAGGGAATCGAACTCACCACTCTAGGTTTATCATGTGAGATTAAAGGCAACGAGAAACGCCTCAACTCACACAGCTAACCTGAGCTCCATGTCTACAAAGAAATAAATAATAAAAAAACAATATCTACAAATATATGTATATATATATATATATATATATATATATATATATATATATATATAAAGATATTAAAAAATCAATAGTAATTTAAATATGATGGTTGATTATTCCTAACGAATTTAAGATAATGGATTCATTTAGGGGCAGCTAGTCTTCATCTTCAATCCCAACATTCTTCAAAAACCATTCTTTCGGATTTGTTCCTCCTGATCCAAACCATTCATATTTGTTAAAAGATGAATCGCCATTGTTGCGTTATCTCAAATAAATAATAGTAAAATAATCATCTGAACCATAAACCCTGAACCTTAAATCGACGTTCCCCAAGCTCTTCGCGGAATTTTTCTTTATAGAATTCTGAAAAACGCAAATATCTCGGTAGCATTCAAGATAGAGAAAAAAAGGATTACCAACATTTATAGAAAATTCAATTTGCAACCAGATTGGTTATGTACAATTTCTCGATTCATATCTTCTGACATATTTGAATTTTTTATTCCCCCCTCCTCCCCACTCCCTTTTCAGCTGTTAACGAAATCGATCTTAAGTATTACATGAAAAGATTGTAAATTGAGTTTGGTAATGATAAAACAAAAACTGCGACCCCGCGTGAGTGTGTGTGTGTGTTTGTGTGTGTATCGTTTTCCACAGGTCTCATTTTCTTCATAACCAGGCAGGATCAGTGGACATATGAGGAATTCATGGCTAATCGCCGCAGGAGTACAACCTCAATAGCAGACTTCTCTAGACAGAATAATATTCATAGAAATAATCATGCATACTTAGAAACTAAAGGGTTTATTAAGAAAATTCCACCTGTGCCTAAGATAACTGTACCAGTGAGCCCACCTCTCCTCCATTTTCGTTAGTAAAGACTTGGTGACCTTGTCTGGAGCTGTCCGGAACAGGATCTTTATGAGTTAGTCACCGGTGAAAACATTCTTACATCAGACAATACTTTCTCCAGTAAATCCCCACATTCTAGATCAGGACGTTCCCTCCTCCGTAGGAAATTCTATCACACTAAGATGTCACGGCCTTATATAAAGATGGAACTGAAAGGCTTTCCCCTCATAAAAAAAGATTTACATAATTCTAATACTAAGGCGTTAACATGTATAAACATTTAAGAAAGAGCTTTCAATTTGAGAGCTTTCTTTTAATCTTAAAAAATATTATATTATAATAATGAAGGTTATTAGCAATGGCAAAATAAATCGGAACAAACTGAAATCTAAGAGAACTCGTTATCGATAATGTTGGATGGAATGTTGTAAGAACAAAAATAAACTAGATATTTGTTATGAGTTTTTCTTATTTTTGAGGGGAGGGGGGGAGGGTTACCCATCTTCTTAATTTAAAACGTTTTTGTAGAACAACATAATTCTCAACCGGCCATTCGTTGTAAAGTAAAACATAATAACCTATCACACTCATTGAGAAAATGACTATTACTATACTATAAATATTCGTTTAACAACGAAACATATGAACAAACTGCACACTTCAATAAAACACAGGATTATCTACAATAGGGACCGAATGCTATTAAACTCCTTAACGTTAGTGGCGTACACATAGAAACTATCGTGATTAACAAAAGGAAGACTTGTAACTGAAATTTTAGGAAGATATTATTGGACACACAATACAGAAATTACATGCTGTACAAATAAGAAGTATATAAAGAGGATAATTATACTAGGATAACCATATCCAAAACGCTTTGCTTGAGTAATTAATTAAAAAAATATTTCGTTCACAAATTTCGTTTGATTTATGTTTTCCAACGATCTACAGGGAGATGGAACACTCCATTTTTAAAAATATAAATAACGTTAATAAGCAACATTTAAAGGAAATTGCCCAAATTGCTAATCTTTATAGCACATAAAGCCCTCCGTTGCTATCAATTACCTCTTGTCTGAAGCTACTGCGGATTATCTACAGTGCCCCCTTTCATAGCCATCTTATCGTGTCTCCATCTCCATATCTTCTTCTCATACGACTTAGATTGTTCTCATACGACCTTGAATGTTTCAGGTACACAGGGATTTCCAAGAGTAACTGCTTTTAAGCGTTGCATTTTGTAAATATTTGTCTAAATTATTTTCATATGGGTTAATGATCAACCACACACTTAAATCCTCGATTTGTCTGTGGTGTTTCAACCACTTTAGAATAGTTCGATGTTTTTCAACAGACACTCCCTAATTTTAGATATTCCAATAGCTAGCTAGGTTAAAGTTGTAAGTTTCCACAGTTGTAAGTCCACAGACCATATTAGCAGATTTCCCTGAAGGGTAATCAGCTATTGAGGTTGTACTCATGACACGATTTTATAATATAGGTAATATCTTCAAATGTACATCGATCCTACATCGTAATGACGAAAATGAGGTCCTTTCAAAATTGTATATATATATATATATATATATATATATATATATATATATATATATATATGTGTGTGTGTGTGTGTGTCTGTTATCGCTCTAGTGGTTGCAATTTTTGACTTATCTTAACAAAACTCGATATTTTAATTTTAATTAATTTTAAGTAAAAAGGAAGATCATGTACGTTAACGGCTGAAATCGGACTTGGGAAGAGGAGTTTGGACGGGGGAAATTTAGAAAATTCAAAACATTGTTATTATGCTTCTTATCGGAAAATTGTATTGAATCAATCTTATTGGAAATAAATGCTTTGTACATATTTCCTTTATATTGAATATAAATTGATATATTTTCATATTTTAGTTTTCGTCCATCAATAAACTCCTACTGCTACTTATGCCATATAAACAATAAGCAGTTATATAATGAACCACTTTATTTGATGCCTAAATACCAAATTGAGTTGAATTTTTGAGATAAATGCAAATAAGTGGCGCAAGTGAGAAATGTCCTTAGTTAACGCAGCCCCCTTGGCAGACTTCTTAATTTTCCATTTATACCATCAGAATTGATAATAATTTTGGATCAGTCATGTTAGAATAACCCAAAACAATTTTATTTTCATATCTTAAAGGAATCTATATATTTTGTGTGTCTGAAGCTTTTTTAAAAATGAATTTAATTTAATTTTAGTATACTGGGCTTTCTCAAATCATTATTTTTGATTTTATTGAGCTGCCAATACTTACAATAATTAACCCGGATAATCTCAGAAGAATAGAGGGTGTTGGTGCATAAACCAGTCACTACAAGAGAAGGCGTTGCAGTGAGGTGCATATTACAAAGTGCATTGAAGCATTGTTCCTCCCTATTGTCCCTAGGCCATTCGAGAGCCAATTACGTAACACCCTTAGAAAGTCCTCCATGCATGTGAACGATTTGCAGTTCCTTCCTTGCTTATCATTAATGCCCGCGTTAAGATAAATAGAGAAAATAATTGATTGTTAAGTGTAAACGAGATCCTGCCGTAATAACTTATTTTCATTACACGCTTAGTTTACAATAACTGCTAGGAAAAATATTGTAACATGCTTTCTTTATGGTAAACTATTCTTACTTCACTAACTGGTAACTAGTAATGTTACTTTTTCTGTAATCGTTGAATAATGGTAACATTACTAAACTGAAATGAGTGAAGAAAGTGAAACATTTTGCAATAGAGTGAAGAAAGTAATCACTTTCTTCACAAGTGAAGAAAGTGAATTGCCTTCTTAATTAGTAATAAATATAAATTAAAAAATAATTTGAAGTTGGAAATTAAATGCTTTTAAATGTTTTTTAACATTGTAAGAATTTATTTTAACAAAATAAATTGAAATGTGAATGAATTATTGGTGGAAATAATCAATATATTTTAAAATTTAAATATAATAATAATTACCTTCCTTGTTTATAACTGCAATACTTCACAATCATCTCTTAGTTGTTTTATAGCTATGCTTATAACCTTTCACAAACATTCTTATAACCTACCAACAACATACCATAACCTTCACAACATCCTAATTTTGTTCATATTCTGGTTAGATCTGATCATGATCATTACATGATTACAGAAAAAATTTAAAAAGAAAAAAATTTTTTAGAAAAAATTTAATATTACACTCGTGACGAAAGTAGAATTTACAACTCTCGTGAAATTACCACACTCGCTTCGCTCGTGTGGGTAAACGTTTCTTTCGAGTTGTAAAATGATCTACTTTCGTCACTTGTATAATAAATAACTATTATACTCATTTCCTGGCTAGAGGTCTAAGTAACTTTTTAAGATTTAGCAATATTATTTAGATTTTCATGCTGGACATTGTCTTTTTAGTGTGATGTGATTCCTTAGCTTCCAGCTCCAGTGGCTTGCGGATGGATACATATTTTATTATGTAAATTTCCGGAGCTTCTACCCCTGACTTCCACTAAAGGGAGAGTCTACAAAACGAACTTCGAATATCTTAATGTTCACCATTCTCTACTAGCACTTCCCTAGATCAATTTATTCAGTACACTTAGTAAATGTGGCTTAGGTGACAGGAGAGTAGATTTGTTAAAATAAGCAGACAACACGCACATGTTCACATTTCATTATAACCTAAAAATACATAACATATGTTCATATTATAGGATGATGTTGCAATGACAACTTTAACCTTAACATCCTCTCTCAACAATCATCTTTAACAAATGGATATTCCTATTTTAAATGTTAGAACATGAAATGTCTGACGAAGCAGTGGCTTCCTCAATAAATCTGATTCGTTTTCTTCCGAAGCAAAATATTCCAGGTTAATTTAGTTTCTTTTAATAAAATCCCGAACGAAACACCTTAAGATATCAAAGTGCTTGATCCTAGAACTACCTTTCTCATTTTCTTTTAACCTCTGGTTGTCTTCAAATAGTATTATTGGATTTTCCTGACAGTATCCCAAATCCTTGAGAAATAGCAGCCATTATTGATGCTGCCAGAAATTCAGCTTCTGTTGATGAAATTGTCATTGGTTATTGCTTTTTGAAGAACCGAGCCACTCATGATTTTCCTATCATGAAAATATAGCTGCTGACCTATGTCTTAATTTGAATAGATTCCATTCGCCTAGTATCATTATTGTTACCGTCCAGTGATTCTCTACCTTTATCATATTCATACCACTCTTCTAACACTTTTTAACACATTATTTCCAGCTGAAACTAATTCTCATAATTTGTTAAAGTATGCAGACAACACGCACGTGTTCACTTGTTATTATGGGGCTCAGGTTAGCCATGTGAGTTAAAGCGTTTAAATTTAAAATTTAAATTATGAATGTCCACTTTTTTGCAACTATGTAAGTGTTTAATCTCACATCGTAAACCTAGAGTGGCGAGCTCTATTCCCGCCTGGACAATAAGAATTTATTTAGTGACTCATTAAATAAAATCCTTAGCCCCACCCTGGCTAAAAGAGGGGTGGTAACATGTTTATAACCCGTCCCAATTAGACTTAGTATCATAAAGTGGACGTTAATAAAAACAAGGTTTTATTATAACCTAAAAATACATAGCACATATTCATATTACAGGATGATGTTCCTATGACAACTTTAACCTTAACAAGATTAAAGTTGCATTGGCGGCTCAGGTTAGCCATGTGTGTTAAAGCGTTGGCTTTAATCTGTTATTTATTTATTTATTAACGTCCACTTTTTGCAACTTAGGCTAATCGGGATGGGTTATCTACAGGTTACCAACCTTTTCTTGCCAGGGTGGGATTTTAGGACGTTATTTAATGATTTTTTTCACTAAATAATTTCCTTTGCCCAGGCGAGAATCGAACTCGCCACTCGAGGTTTACCATGTGAGATATGGGTCAACGCTTTAACTCGCATTGCTAACCTGAGCCCCTCCCGCCTTTAATCTCACATGGAAACCTAGAGTGGCGAGTTCGATTCCCGCCTGGACAAAGGAATTTATTTAGTGA
The DNA here is from genome assembly GCA_019009955.1 of Riptortus pedestris. NCBI lineage: Eukaryota > Metazoa > Arthropoda > Insecta > Hemiptera > Alydidae > Riptortus > Riptortus pedestris. The sequence continues at coordinate 50,697,171 of CM032230.1, forward strand.
CGGATATCATTAAATAAAATCTTGGTGCCAACCTTGCTAGAAAAGAGTGGTAAACTAAAGATAACCCGTGTTAATTAGCCATAGTTGCATAAAGTGGACGTAGAAATTTAAAGTTGTATTCGGCATAGTCATACTGGCAAATTCCTATCATTTGCCAGCTTGTACAGGCTACAGGTTACCGAGGGATAGCTATCTAATAATTTTCATCCAATCATGTATTTATCGGTATTATCGAATTTTCCTCATGATGTCAATCCTTTATGGTATAATGCAGAACGCAACAGTAACCACTTCTTGTCCTTGCGTTATTCCCATTTTCGTTTAGTCAGTTTTACCTCTTCACGGGCACAATCACCAGGTAGGTGTAGGTACTGCAGTACGTGCGGCAAACTGAAAGGCTGAGCCTTATTACATGAATTGAAGGGAATTAAGGGAATGCCTGTCTTTCATTTTGAAGGATATTGATAGGAGAGAAGATGAAGCAGATCCATCAATCTATAGTATGTATTAAGAATGAGTGCCACATTTCGAGGTCAGTAGGTTCGTTAGAGCCACTGACACTCTGTCATCTTCAACACACCTCATGTCCCACATACCTTCATAACATTCAAGACAATCGTTCCATTGTCAATGGTTTGTTTTTTATATATACATCTGCATAAGTTCTTAGCTCCTTCTAAAGCGAATTAATGACTTGTTAAGAAGGCTCATTAAAATGTATTTTTTAAATATATTTATTCGTTTATTTGCAACAGTATATAAATATTGCAAGCAAATGATATATATGATTATAATAACAATTGACTTGAGGTGGGAAGTTCCAAGTTCACATTGGAATGAATTTGGAATTGTACCATATTGGAGTTAAACTTTGCACTACACAAGAAGATCTCTTGGCAACGAAGACGTCGCCTTGGGTTTTCTGGAATATCCGTATATGAGATGGATTCTACTAAAGGATTAGGATGTGCAGGAAGGAGAGAGTGGAATTTCTGATATCGGGATTTTGAGAGGGTATGGGAAAAAGAAATGTTGAGGTCGTTGTGGAGGGTTAAATTGGATACATAAAATGGGGAACCTGTAACTTTGTGAAGTATTCTGGATTGGAGGGTATTGAGTTTGGAGGAATTTGATGGTTTAGTGGAACCCCAAAGTTCACGTCCGTATGTCCATATTGGTTTGAGTACTGTTGAGTAAATCAATCGTTTATTATAGTAGTTATAGTTTAGGTCTGTTTTCATGTAGTCTGAGTAGAAGTCTGTACCGTCGATTCAATTCTTGTCTATTTAATATAGCTTATCTGAATTTCATAATTCATTAGTCCCTAAACTATTAGTTTATAAGCGAGAACTACAAAATAGTAAAAGATAACATATTTTTTTGTTTACCACTTGCCACTTTACCTGAAAATAGGAAAACTAAAAACGTTCAGTACTTATGAAATCGCATTCCTTTTGTTGTAAACATTAAATTTTCTCTTCCTACTTACCCAGCCTTTCGTAAGGTTAAATCTGTCCACACCCAAGACCTAGAATGTCAAGAAAAATTCAAAACCTTATTTTCAATAAATATCATTCTTGCAGGATCTTGTAAAATCGTTGTCAATAAGTACCTTCCAAAATAAAATTCTTATTATTTCCTGCCCCGTATACTATAAAAACCTGAAGAAAACACCGATTAGCGGTTAGCAAACTAGCAAAAGGTTTGTAAACCTTAACAAACATGTATGTGTTCCATAAATATCGTATTTCTAAACAAAATATGTCCTAAAATAGTGTACACGTGAAGTTAGGAGTAACAATTACCTTATCTTCTGAACGTGCCTGCTCAAATATCTTAAACCGTCTGGAGGGGGGGGGGTTCTTCAGGGTTTGTGTACCTTTCGTTTCAGGACAGGCGACTTTCTAATGATAACAGTAAACTGAAATAAGAGAAAATGGTGTGAAGAAACTGTCTCCTGGTCTATCACTTTGTTTCTAATTGATGGATTTGCATAAAAATGGCAAAACTTCACTTTCCCATCCTACAATACACACTCATCTCACGGGAATTCCATTGTGGTTTCTGCAAAAGATAAAGTGAAGCCCCAACTTGGGGTTTCTATGGACCTTTGATTTGTCAGGAAAAAATAATTATTGAAAAGGTGTCTTCCAATTTTGTTCTACTATTTTCCATTAAAATATGTGTTAATGCTGGTCTGGAGGCCAAAGTAACTTTCAGGTTTAGCAATATTATTTAGACTTCCATGCTGGACATTATCTTTTGAGCGTGATATGGTGCCTTGGATTTCAGCTCCAGTGGCTCGTGGACAAATTTTATTATACAAATTTCCGGAGTAAATACTGCTGACTTCCACTAAAGGAAATTTACTAACTTACGAACTTCGAATATCTTAATGTTCACCATTTTCTACTAGCACTTCGCTAGCTCAATTTATTCAGCACACTTAGTAAATGTGACTACTTGACAGGAGGGTAGATTTGTTTAAATAAGCAGACAACACGCACGTGTTCTCATTTTATTATAAAATAAAAAGTCCGTCACGCAGGGGCTACGCAAACTAAGCAGATTTCCCACGTGTAGTTTTATAATAGAGAAATTTTAGAATAGAGAGTCAAACAGTTACTGGAAGGGCCCGAAGTAGCTCTTGACGGAAACTCACGACTAGACCCGAAGTTAGCCGATCTCATCTCAGAAGTTGAAAACAGAAAAATGCAAATATCTCGGTTAATATTCAAGATACAAAATAAATGTATATAACAATATTTATAGTAAATTTAATTTGCAATAAGATTATTTCTGTACAATTTTTCGATCCTCGAGATATTTCGAATTTTCGGAAATCCTCCCCCTCTAACCCCCCACCCTTCCACTGGTCCGATTTCCACCATTAACGAACTAAATCTTTATTTTTGAATGAAACGTTTCAATATCGAGTTTGGTAACGATCAAACGAAAATTGCGACCGCTAGAGCGTTAACAGACAAATATATATATATATATATATATATATATATATATATATATATATATATATATATATATATATATATAATGTTGAATGGACCTCCGTTTCGACATCTCCTGGGTAAGATCGATAGACTTTTGAAGAAATTTTTCGAAACTTTCGTCATGAGTACGACCTCAATAGCTGATTTCCCTTAAGGGAAATCTGCTAAAATCATAACATATGTTCATATTACAGGATGATTTTGCTATGACAACTTTAAACGCAACATCCTCTCTCAACAATCACCCGTAACAAATGGATATTCCTGTTTTTAAGGATAGAACATGAAACTTCCCACGGAACAGTGGCTTCGTCAATAACCCTGATTCGTTTTCTTCTGAAGGAAAATATTCGAGATTAATTTATTTTCTTTTAATAAAATCCTGAATGAAACACCTTAAAATATCAACGTGCTTGAATTTGTCAGGAAAAAATAATTATTGAAAAGGTGTCTTCCTATTTTGTTCTACTATTTTTCCATTAAAATGTGTGTTAATGCTGGTCGATTGTCTAAAGAGATAAAATAATTTCTTTTATAAATTATTTTGGTGCTATGAATTTTGTTTTCTAGCGCACTCGGCAGTGGTTTATGTTCTCTACCGACACCGGTGACAACACAGGCAGAACAAACTTACATGATTATATTTATTTAATGACCTTTAAATTAGAATTCACATTTTCTTAAGATTCTTACTAAGAAAAAAGGCTCAGGTTGGCCGTGTGAGCTAAGGCATTAGTCTTAATCTCGCGTGGTAGCCTAAAGTGGCAGGTTCGATTACCGCCCTGGGCAGTAGAAATTTATTAAATGACGGACTCATTAAATAAACTCCTTAGGCCTACCCTGGCTAGAAAAGATTGGTATCCTGCAGATAACCCGTCCCGATTAGCCATAGTAGCATAAAGTGGACGTTAATAATATAATCAAAACAACTAAGAAAAAAAGATATATTAAAATCTGAAATGTTGTCATCAATATGGCACTTCTAAAGGAGAGAATCAGTTAAGTTTAGTCTGCAGGCTACTGACGTCTAAAAGTTATTTATGAAAGTGTTATTAAAACAAAATTAATAATAAATTAGACTCTGAAGATGGTGATTGGAGCTGAATTTTCTCAGAGAGCTTTAGTATTTGTTTACAAATTACCACAAAGAGGCATCAGGTTATTGTGGTTGGCTAAGAGCGCATGACCGTGGGAAGGTGAGTTGGGAAGTGAAATGAGAATGCCCGTTCTTTGAAATGTGGGAACTGATGTGACTTGATGAAGGCTCATGAGGCGATATTTGAAAACTTTCTTCAAATGACCACCAACCTAGTACACGACGGAAATGAGATCCGTTCAAACTTTATATATTCAGAAAGTGAATTAATAGTGGACAACGCTTTAGGGATTCAAGTTTTAATTTCATTTTCCTATCATTACGGACCTCCGTCATTAAGTTTTTTAAGGCGTATGTGAACATCATTATGGGCCGAAATTGGGCAATGAAGAAATGGGGTTTAAAGAAAAAGTAAATTGTAAAATTCTTAATGTATCCGATGATATGGATCACGTCTAAAGCTTATAAATGAGTAATCTTTTTGAACTCGCCATTGATTACAGCTTTCCCAGAGAAGTCTGGAGCTTGATTTCTGGAGCTAGAATCTATGATAAAATGATAATTTGTCTAGAGAAAGACCATAACAACAGCGAACGTTTGAAAATATAATAACTTATATATATATAAAAAATATGTATGTGTGTTTGTGTGATGGTAGGACAAGATTCTAAAAATCCAAATGATTTATGTAATCATTTTATGGCCCACCTTGTTTTGCTAACAGTTTAGGGCTCATCAGGAGCACTATTCAACCAATACATGATAAAACATGACTAAATTTTGTAGTTCAATCTTGTACTAACTACAATACAAAATACAATCTACAATATGGCTGGTCATGTCAGTTGATCTCAATCGATACGTCAAGAAGTAAAACATCGATTAACACTGAAGAAATATAGTATGAACGCTAAGTGAAAGTATTTCTTTGAAACACTTTAAAGTTTAAACTATTAAATTAGTCTATGCATTTTCTAATATCTTAACAAACGCAAATGTTATAAATCAAAATGATTGTACGAATCGTTTGAATTTTTATTTATCATGACCTTCCCCGTATACTCTGTAAAATGAATTTATTAAGGTCATTATTTCACCATACGTAATACTTATTTACTAATCGTATCGTATAATTTTAGGCCTATTTATATTGTTTATAAAAACAATTACTTTAATCATAAATTTAACCAGTGCTGTGTGAAAAGTGTTCTGCAAAGTTGATCAATGCCCTATCAAACACTTTTCGACATATTCATTAAATTTCTGAATATAGAATAGAATATATATTTATTTGTTAAAGATTTACATCTTGTACAGATTAAATAAACCAATAACAATCCTGTCTTTTTAAATAAATAATTAAATCCAAGTTCTTGAGATCAACAATAATATTGCAATAAAGAAAAAAAAAATAGCAATATAGTGTAAATAGTAAATTATTGTACATAAAAGATAATTAAGAGCATTCTATAAACCCTTTTCCGTCTTAATACAACATTTAACTAGAGTGTGGTCTATCAGCACTTGTACATTTTAGAGTATTGCATGCTGACGTGATGAAGCAGTAAATCTTGTGTAGTTTTTCGAGGCTATCGATACTAAGTATCTCTTCAATTTTATGCACAACACTGACTGCTGACTATCGAAAATGCTATCCAGGAGTACAAGTTACAATGCTTGCTTAAAACAAAGTCCAGTTATCCTACACTATTTATGGATGGCGCAGTCAGGCAAACATTTACCACCTTACACAAAAATCTTTAAATTCAAAAAAACACTATTTTCTTTCAAAGATTATAAACGGTTAGAGAAGAACTAATTTGCATAGGGTTTGGAGAAATTTGTGGAAAGATTGGCGAGTTGAAGGAAAGGGGAATTATTATTATTATTTATTTAATAAGTCTCTGCTCAATGAGTCATTGGTCTTTCAAAGAAAAAGAAAAAATATAGTAACAACAAAAGGGACAGAAATATTAGTACAAAACTATTAAAAAGTAAGTAAAATCAATAATAAATTAAATATTAAATAATATTAAAATGGTATTGAAAAATAAAAGACGGCTTCCGATAATCATATTAATAGCAAACAGAAAACTTATATTGGGTTGTAAAATAAGTTCGTAGTATTTATGAATATTTCAATTTAATCCTCTATGTGTTTATAAAATCATGTTTACTAGGCCAATAATGTTTACATATTCTAAATAAGGACTAGTTAAGGTGCTTTTATGCATCAGTTTCAACCGAGATTCCTTATGTTTAATTGGTATGCTTGCTCAAAATGGAAGGGAAAACCAAAGGGATAGTTTTCCATCACGATAACGCCCGTCCTCATATGTCTTTGCAGACCAGGCAGACATTATTGGAGTTTGGCTGGGATGTGATCCCCTCGCCCACTCTATTCAACAGACGTTGCCCCAACAGATTTTCATTTATTTCGGGGCCTTCAAATCTGTCTTAACGTGAAACACTTCAATTCGCTCGTGGACTGCAAAACGCAAATAGAGGAATTCATTGCGCAAAAATCTGAGAAGTTCTGGGAGGACTGAACTAAAAAAATTAACTGAAAGATGGCAACATGTAATAGATCAAAATGAGTAATAAATAATTGATTTAAAATATTTTCAAGAATCTGAAGTTTTTATTATAATCACCAGTAAAAAAAGGCTACGAACTTATTTTAGTAAGATAAGTATTTATATATAAAATTTATTTTAAAAAGATACTGCTTTGTTTTTGGTATTTGTGACAGGATCAGCAATAGAAAAAAATAGGAGGGACGCATCATAGTCCAGGCTGAAGGAAGGGCCACGAGTGAGCGGGATCTCTGAAAAGAGGGACTACCGAAGAGAAGGAAGGAAAAGGAAAATAGACTTTGACCACCTAGGCACAAATAACCCTCACGAGTTTGGTGTCTAATAACAATAAAATAAAAAACTTATTTTACAATCTATTTTTTTTTTTTTAATTTATTTATATACATCCACTTTATGCTACTTCGGCTAATTGGGACCATTATTTTGTTCCATGCGCCCGTCCTCTTTAGATATTCTAATAATCTGTTAACATTTTCTATCTCGTTGCCAAGCACTCGTTCTAATGTTTGAGAGGTGAATTATCCGCAATAGGAATTTTTTTTGGTCATAATTATTAATTTATACTATTTTATTTGTCTTTTAACTTCAGGAGTAATTGGGTACACGATTTAAACTATTTCCAGTTCCTATGAATGTTTTGTTCTGTCATTCTACTACAACTTTTATTTTGTCAATAAACAACGCCCAAATAAATCGTAATATTCATTTTAGACTAAATATTCATTTCCTATAATTTCATTACTTGGTGATTCTTCAAATCGGCTACAATTACATCATTATTTCAAAATTATTTGGCTGAAACTGGGTATGAGTACTAAACTCCATCATTTAACTGACTTCTTCCCTTCAAATGTACTGGACGTCCTGAACTCCAAATTTACGTCCTGTCGCAAGGGTCAGTGACGCCCAGGAAATCCGGGACTCCGTGAGAGAGAAAGTGTTCTTGACTCATTGGGGTCACAGGATCCGCTTCCTACTGCAGCAGATAGCATTCGGCTACGGCTGATCTAGAGTCTGACTCAAAGTCGGAAATTTGGAAGGATATATAGCATATATAGAACGGATTTGTAATTATGTTCGTAGGGGAGAATATGATCCTGAAATAAAATAATTACTTAAAAATGTCTGTTGTTGTTGCACTGTGTGGACTTAGCAAGTAAGATTCAAATAAATCCACATTCCCATACTATAAAAAAATGTTTAGTGCTTAGCGCTTTGAGGGCAGGACCCCATGCACTAAAAAAAGTCTGTCACACAGGGGTAAACTAAGCAGATTACTCACGTGTGTCACGTATTTTCATTTATCTCAAAAAATAAAAGTTCAATGAGAACAATATTTGGTATTTATGCTTCAAATAATGTGCTTCATATTATAACAGCTTATTGTTAATATGTCATTAGTAAGAGGGAGAGGGGGGCGGTTACTGAAGCCCTAAAACTATAAAAACATCTCGGTTAATAATCAAGATAGTGAAAGAAATCTACATAACAACATTGATAGAACATAGCCTATGCATTAAGATTGGAACTATATAATTTTCGATCCGACTCTTAATAACGGAGATATTAAGAATTTTCGAGTATTCCTCTACTCTAAACCCCCTCCCAGTGGTTGGACTTCAGCCATTAACGAACTTGATCTTTCTTTTTACATAAAACAATTAAATGACTAGTTTGGTAACGATTAAATCAAAATTGCGACCGCTAGAGCGGTAACAAACAGACACACACACACGCGCACACACACACACACACACACACACACACATATATATATATATATATATATATATATATATATATGTATGTATGTATATATAATTTATGGTGGACAACATTTGAGTAATCTATTACATAGGCAGGATCGATAGACATTTTAGGAACTTTATCGATTATCGCGTCATGAGTACGACCTCAAGAGCTGATTTCCCTTAAGGGAAATCAGCTAAAAGTCCATCAACCAGCGGCTGCGTAAACTAAACAAATTTCCTAAGTCTCATATTAACATATATTTTATATTCCTAGATAAAAACCCGATGAGAAAATTATTGGTTTAAGCACCGACAACAAGAATGAATAGCTCGCTTGTTGAGTTTCGATAAAAATGTAAAGAACAACAATTGTAGAACACCAAAAGTTAAACAAGATGGGATCTATACCGTTGTTCTAGCCAACACATAATCACGTAGATATTATAAATTTTGGATTTTATCTCCCCCTACCCTCCACCTCGTCGTAGCCTTTAGAGAACTCGATCTTTAGTTTTAAATGAACGCTTATATGTAGTAATCAAACAAAAATTGCGCCCGCTAGACTGATACCAGGCAATACATATAAAATTTTCGTCATCTCATTTGTAGAATAGACTATATATAATGATATAAGAAGGAACTTTTCTAAAATCTCGCCCTGAATGCATCCTCAATAGCTGGCTTTAATTAGGAAAATCTACTAAAACACATAACACATTATATACTATATAAAAGATTCTTGAAATCAAAATATAAATGATTTACTAAAATATTATTTACAAAATATTATGTATATTTTATCTACAAATCTACCGTTTTAGCAAATTTTTATAACCTCATATTAAACCTGCTTTTATAGAAAATATTCAAAGAGACATCCCAAAATATTTAATTTAATGTATGATAATTATTCTGAATATCTTATATCATTCCTGCTTTAAAGTGAGATTATGAATTATATAGGTTTCGTGGTATTTATGGGGCCTAACATTTTTTTTTTTAATTATAAATATCATTAATATTTAATAGAAATTATTGTCTTTTTCCCCCCATACAAAGTAATTTAATTAAAATTAATAGGATAAGAAAAAAACTAACCAATATCCCTTTTCCTTTTTGAGCAGTATATTAGTGGTTCTAATATATTTAATGAATCGTTTTAAATATTGTATTAGTATATAGAGTAGTTTGGGTTTTCTGTAGCACTGAATATGTAGCCCTGCCATTTAAATATATTATTATACAATAGAGGGACTCACTTTTTATTTAAATCCAAAAGTACAGATTTGTTTATAAAGAAATTCTTTATATATTCTCATTCTTCCAATATTGCGGCTACAATTTAAGTAACTGTTGTTGGGGGATCATTTTGAGCTCTAATACGCCTCTTCAGCATATACCACACTTGTCCTATCGTAATAAGATCCACACTTCTTGCAGGAAGATGTAGAACATTGATTTCTACTTTCTGGAAGTAATCAATCACGACATTAGCATTATGTGGTCTCGCACTATATTGGAGAAAAGGGAACATATCCCGAACAAATAGTGCAAACTGCATTAAGTATGTACTGATGTCAGTCCACACCATTATAGAACCTCCTCCAAACGCGGTTCTGGAAGAAAAAGTACAGGCGGTAAAGCGTTCTCCTGAGCGTCTTAGCATCAGACCATCTGGAGGTCATATAGCAATCCTCAACTCACCACTGAACAAAACACTCCCTAATCACCGATCGTCTAATTTGCATATCAAAATGTCTAATTGCAGTCAAAACAGAAGTCTGGATACTCAATGCAGCTTCACTGAGGCGTCTCCTTGTTGTTCGACTTGGAATCATCAAGTTCTGGACGAATGAACTTCATCACGAATTTGAAGACTTGTTTGGAACCTCTTTCTCTAAGCAGTGAGCGATATGAAACAATCATCTCTATCTCAAATACCATCATCCAACTGTAGATGCCAGTCCCCCTGAGTCGATGGAGTTTGGCACTAACGGAGGATTGGTTTGGGGCCTCTCTCTCTAGGCAATCAGCGATATGAAACAGTCATGTCTATCTGAAGCACCCTCCTCCAACTGTAGATGCCAGTCTCCCTGAGTCGATGGAGTTTGTCACTAACGGAGGATTGGTTTGGGGCCTCTCTCTCTAGGCAGTGAGCGATATGAAACAGACATGTCTATCTGAAGCACCCTCCTCCAACTGTAGATGCCAGTCTCCCTGAGTCGATGGAGTTTGTCACTAACGGAGGATTGGTTTGGAACCTCTCTCTCTAGGCAGTGAGCGATATGAAACAGTCATGTCTATCTGAAGCACCCTCCTCCAACTGTAGTTGCCAGTCTCCCTGAGTCGATGGAGTTTGTCACTAACGGAAGATTGGTTTGGGGCCTCTCTCTCTAGGCAGTGAGCGATATGAAACAGTCATGTCTATCTGAAGCACCCTCCTCCAACTGTAGATGCCAGTCTCCCTGAGTCGATGGAGTTTGTCACTAACGGAGGATTGGTTTGGAACCTCTCTCTCTAGGCAGTGAGCGATATGAAACAGTCATGTCTATCTGAAGCACCCTCCTCCAACTGTAGATGCCAGTCTCCCTGAGTCGATGGAGTTTGTCACTAACGGAGGATTGGTTTGGAACCTCTCTCTCTAGGCAGTGAGCGATATGAAACAGTCATGTCTATCTGAAGCACCCTCCTCCAACTGTAGATGCCAGTCTCCCTGAGTCGATGGAGTTTGTCACTAACGGAGGATTGGTTTGGGGCCTCTCTCTCTAGGCAGTGAGCGATATGAAACAGTCATGTCTATCTGAAGCACCCTCCTCCAACTGTAGATGCCAGTCTCCCTGAGTCGATGGAGTTTGTCACTAACGGAGGATTGGTTTGGGGCCTCTCTCTCTAGGCAGTGAGCGATATGAAACAGTCATGTCTATCTGAAGCACCCTCCTCCAACTGTAGATGCCAGTCTCCCTGAGTCGATGGAGTTTGTCACTAACGGAGGATTGGTTTGGAACCTCTCTCTCTAGGCAGTGAGCGATATGAAACAGTCATGTCTATCTGAAGCACCCTCCTCCAACTGTAGATGCCAGTCGATGGAGTTTGTCACTAACGGAGGATTGGTTTGGGGCCTCTCTCTCTAGGCAGTGAGCGATATGAAACAGTCATGTCTATCTGAAGCACCCTCCTCCAACTGTAGATGCCAGTCTCCCTGAGTCGATGGAGTTTGTCACTAACGGAGGATTGGTTTAGGGCCTCTCTCTAGGCAGTGAGCGATATGAAACAGTCATGTCTATCTGAAGCACCCTCCTCCAACTGTAGATGCCAGTCTCCCTGAGTCGATGGAGTTTGTCACTAACGGAGGATTGGTTTGGGGCCTCTCTCTCTAGGCAGTGAGCGATATGAAACAGTCATGTCTATATGAAGCACCCTCCTCCAACTGTAGATGCCAGTCTCCCTGAGTCGATGGAGTTTGTCACTAACGGAGCGATATGAAACAGTCATGTCTATCTGAAGCACCCTCCTCCAACTGTAGATGCCAGTCTCCCTGAGTCGATGGAGTTTGTCACTAACGGAGGATTGGTTTGGGGCCTCTCTCTCTAGGCAGTGAGCGATATGAAACAGTCATGTCTATCTGAAGCACCCTCCTCCAACTGTAGATGCCAGTCTCCCTGAGTCGATGGAGTTTGTCACTAACGGAGGATTGGTTTGGGGCCTCTCTCTCTAGGCAGTGAGCGATATGAAACAGTCATGTCTATCTGAAGCACCCTCCTCCAACTGTAGATGCCAGTCTCCCTGAGTCGATGGAGTTTGTCACTAACGGAGGATTGGTTTGGGGCCTCTCTCTCTAGGCAGTGAGCGATATGAAACAGTCATGTCTATCTGAAGCACCCTCCTCCAACTGTAGATGCCAGTCTCCCTGAGTCGATGGAGTTTGTCACTAACGGAGGATTGGTTTGGGGCCTCTCTCTCTAGGCAGTGAGCGATATGAAACAGTCATGTCTATCTGAAGCACCCTCCTCCAACTGTAGATGCCAGTCTCCCTGAGTCGATGGAGTTTGTCACTAACGGAGGATTGGTTTGGAACCTCTCTCTCTAGGCAGTGAGCGATATGAAACAGTCATGTCTATCTGAAGCACCCTCCTCCAACTGTAGATGCCAGTCTCCCTGAGTCGATGGAGTTTGTCACTAACGGAGGATTGGTTTGGGGCCTCTCTCTCTAGGCAGTGAGCGATATGAAACAGTCATGTCTATCTGAAGCACCAACTGTAGATCAGTAGCAGTGAGCGATATGAAACAGTCATGTCTATCTGAAGCACCCTCCTCCAACTGTAGATGCCAGTCTCCCTGAGTCGATGGAGTTTGTCACTAACGGAGGATTGGTTTGGGGCCTCTCTCTCTAGGCAGTGAGCGATATGAAACAGTCATGTCTATCTGAAGCAATCTGCCAACTGTAGATGCCAGTCTCCCTGAGTCGATGGAGTTTGTCACTAACGGAGGATTGGTTTGGGGCCTCTCTCTCTCTAGGCCGATATGATACAGTTCATGTCTATCTGAAGCACCCTCCTCCAACTGTAGATGCCAGTCTCCCTGAGTTGATGGAGTTTGGCACTAACGGAGGATTGGTTTGGAACCTCTCTCTCTAGGCAGTGAGCGATATGAAACAGTCATGTCTATCTGAAGCACCCTCCTCCAACTGTAGATGCCAGTCTCCCTGAGTCGATGGAGTTTGTCACTAACGGAGGATTGGTTTGGAACCTCTTTCTCTAAGCAGTGAGCGATATGAAACAATCATCTCTATCTCAAATACCATCATCCAACTGTAGATGCCAGTCCCCCTGAGTCGATGGAGTTTGGCACTAACGGAGGATTGGTTTATTCCCAACAGTAAAGCCATTTTCTTTTAGGATAAGACTTCATCTAACAGTGTCAATGCTCTAACTGCAATTTCTTAAAGATATCCATATTAAAATTTGAGAGAACGTAATGAAGATTCGAAAAGACAGTGGAAAATGAGAAATTATCTCTTTGATGGTAAGCTGCATCCTCGAAAGACGCAGACCGAATAAATACTGCATAATACTATTGAGGCCATTTCTTGTTTCTACTTACAAAGATGAAAACAGAGGATTAAGTAGAATTAAAAACGTCCTCAAACAACAACATTAACAAATATCATAGCTGATTATAGTGATTTCTTTTAATTCCAATGAACATGTCAACAAACAAATATGGAATACAAAGTGATGTTCTAATTTTCTTTTCCTTATATATATATATATATATATATATATATATATACACACACACATACACACACACACACACACACACACACACACACACATAGTTTCAGCTTCACTTAGATAGTATTTAGCTTAACGTGTAACCCGTTTAATCGAGGAGGGGCTTTTAGAACGCGTGTAACCATGCCAAAACCCACGTGCTCTTTACGCTGAATTTAGGCAGGTGAAAAGGTAGTAATCATCCCTTTCACTCAGCTCTCTTCTTACATTAGCCTTCAGCAGCATCAGCGGTAGCCTACTCTGGCTGCGAACCTTTGAATCAATGTTCATCCCTAGTGGGAATCCAATACGCGATTTGCTAAAACATTCTTCAAATTTCCATTGATCCTACCTACGAGATGACGTCTTATCAAAATTATATATATATATATATATATATATATATATATATATATGTGTGTGTGTGTGTGTGTGTCTGTGTGTGTGTGTGTGTGTGTGTGTGTGTCTGTGTCTGTGTGTGTGTGTGTGTGCGTATCCTAAGTACCCGTGCCACCCCCTTAAAATCGCCAATTGTATTAATAAAATGGTGATACTTGGTGTCTCATGATTGTAACCTCTGCAAAATCTTTTCAGTCCATATTCAATTTTTTAACATTCTCCAGTACTTCTCCGGCGACCATAACTTTGGAATTTTCTTTAGAATGCCATACTTTTTATGACGGATTCTTGTAGAAAATTAAATTCTAAAATAAATTTATATCGATGGATTTTTTATTTGAATTATCCTTTAGCCATAAAATGCACAAATTTTAGAAAGGGCACGTTTTATTGAAAAATAAATCACAATTATGACACTTAAAGTCTCAGCACTTTTATTATTACAATTGGCGATTCTAAGGTGGGTGACACGGGAACCTGGGGCACCCTGTATATACGAGTATATTTGTCTGTTACGCCCTAGAGGTTGCATTTTTTAACCTTACCAAATCTGATGTGTAAGCATTTCTTAAAAAACTAATGATCAAGTTCACTAACGGCTGAAATTAGAACAGGCTAGAGGAGGGTGGGGAGGTTAGAAGGATGCCAACTAAAATATTCAAAATATCTCCGTCAAGATGAATTGGTTCAAAACATTAGTGAGTTGGTTATCTGATTTTTTAACATATTTAATTTGCCATAAATGTTGTTTTGTACGTTTTTTCACTGCCTCGACCATTATCGGAGGTATTTGCATTCTATAGTTACCAGCCGTAAATAAACTCCCACTCAAATAAATAACTAAACGTTTTAAAGACAAAATACCAAATATTGTATTCAATGAACCATGATCTATACTGTACTCGATATTTATACGTTTCACTCAAAATTCATACATCGGTTGGAAAATTAAAAATATCCCCGTTATTTGGAGTCGGATTTATAAATGCTGTAGTACCAACATTGTAAAATATTTTATTATCTACAGTTTTAGTTCAATACATTTACTTATCAGGAATATTAAGCGAATTATTTGTATTTTTATCTTTATAGCCTCTGGTAAACACCCATTTAATACCTTCTGATTTTTACTTGGCATAATTGGCGCATTAAAAATATATTTCCAGCGTAACTTTCACTTTCTGTTTTTAGATAGGCTTCTTACTATGGGATAAATAGAGAATAAGTATAATAAATATAAGAAGCTTGTACTATTGAAATTTATTGATTTTAAGTGCGTGATGGTAGCGTAACTCTTATATAAATATAACATTGAAAATGGATCTGCCAACTAGGTAAATATAGTATTTGGATAGCATCTTAATTATAAATATTATGTTAAATGAAAGTTTTCAGAAGTATAGATAATAATCGTATAATTGCAAGACGGCTGTTTGTTATTTGGTTCAATTTAATTTTTATATTATCCAATTTTTTAAAAGAGGGGGACGGCCAAGAAGTCTGTTGTCTAACCGAGTTTGCACCTTCCTTCCTATGGTTATAGGAGGAAATGAAATTAAAAAACATGGGACAACATGGAAGCATTTAAAATTAGTTAACTACATTTAATACGAATCATTAAACCTTAATAAGCTGCTCTAAATCGACTCATTTAAATATGTAATTGAAGTAATACTCTCGCCACAACATGTGTTAGCCACAACGATTTACTTTCAAATAGATAATGAGGTGACTCTACTTCTAGTAAACATGCAGCAACTTAGAGATATTATGCAATATACAGGAACATCAAAATGATCTTGCCTTCCTTCTGTACTTCCAATGAAAAATCATTTTTAAGATGATTTTTTTTTTCATATAAATAAATATCGTATCTACATATATTTTAGCCTGATATGTAATGAAAAAATACAAAAACAGAATCAATACAAGTCCACCACGCAGGGGCTAGATAAACGACGCAGATGTCCCAAGTGCATCACGTATTAGCATTTATCTCAAGACCTAAAAGTTCAATGTGAACAATATTTGGTATTTAGGCTTCAAATAAAGCGCTTCATAATATAACAGCTTTTCGTTAATATGACAGTATGATTAGGGATTTACTGATAGCCGAAAAATAAATAATGCAAATATCTCAGTTCATATTAAATAGTGAAAAACGTACATAACATCATTTATAGAACATTACATTTTCAATAAGATTGAATCTATACAATTTTTCAATCCGGCTTATAATAACGGAGATATTATTAAATTTCAAAATTCTCCCCCTCTAAACCCACCTCCCACTGATCCCATTACAGCAGTTAACGAACTTTAACTTTAGTTTTACATCAAAAGGAACGTTAAAACAGAAAATTACGTAGAAATATGAAAACTTTTTTTTTTTTTATATTTACAATATTTCTTGCAAGGAAATAAAAATGATTGCTCTATGATAACGGCAGAGGCTTATCTCATTTGAATTTATGAATTCCGGAGATTCATAACCTACTAATCAGCTGTATTTGAACATGGAACCATTTCACTCTTTATCAGTGTTATCAGGTTATCGCTTTTTCTTTTATCAGTGTTAGAAACTGAAAGGGCAGAAAGGTAGTGACATATTAAACGGTCTGACAACCGGAGTCGTTTGTAGGTCAGGAATCTGGGAGGGCCTTTAAGGCCTTGTTGTTTGTTCGCCAACAGGTGTCTCTTTGTGCCCGCCTCTAATCTATCGCGGTGTATTTGTTAAACTGTCCCCATTCTTGAAGATGATATCACTTAACACGAAAAAAAAATTCGTCATTCAAGAGTCTCAATGTTCCTTCTGACTTATGAGGAATGCTCAGAGGATAACGACGCTACAACTCAGTCAAATAATTATACGAGCTGTGTGGTTGATAGTATAGACCTGGTAAATTAAATTTGTGCCTTCCATCAGTGTTGATCTCTAGTTTTGATTCATCTTCTGTTCAACTCAATATATTTCAAATTTTGATATATTGCATTATAGAATTATACAATCAAAGGACAGTTAAAAAGTTGTTTATTAACATAGTCTTTGGGGTACTGTGAAAAACTTGAACGGGTTATTATCTATAAGTTACCACACTTTTATAGCAAGGGGGACAATGAATTTGATGAGTTTTTCAAAACTTAAAATCCGATTTCCGAGGCGGTGGTCGAACCCATGACTCTTGGTTTACCCAGACAAAATCCGTCATGCAGGGGCTGCGTAAACTTTTCCCACATTCTGGAATAACTCACTTGTGATCTCATCTCATCACATATTCTCAACTTCAATGTAAAAAAAAGTCCGTAACGTAGGGGCTGTGTTAACTAAGCAGATTTCCCACATGTGTCACTTATTTGTATTTATCTCAAAAAGTAAAAGATCCATGAGAACAATACTTGTAATTTAGGCTTCAAAGAAAATGCTTCATAATATAACAGCTTATTGTTAATATGACATGAATAGGAGTGAGAGTTGAAGTCCAAAAACTAAGACAGTCAAATACGTCGGTTAGTAATCATGATAGTCAAAAAGACGCAGGGGCTGCGTAAACTAAGCAGATTTCCCACGTGAAGTTATATAATAGAGAAATCTCCATACGAGAGCCGAACATTTACGGCAAATGCCAGAACTATTTTTTGTCGGGAAATTCCATCGTACTTTATCTGCCCAAATTTAATAAAAATTCCAATATCTCGGTTAATATTCAAGATAGAGAATAAATGTATAGAACAATATTTATAGTAAATTTAATTTACAATAAGATAACGGAGATATTTGGAATTTTCGAAAATCCCCCTCCCACCGGTCCGATTTCAGCCATTAATGAATTTGATCTGTCTTTTTGCATAAAACGTTTCAATATCGGGTTCACTAACAATCAAACAAAAAATCCGACCGCTAAAGCGTTAACAGACAAATATATATATATATATATATATATATATATATATATATATATATATATACATACATATACGGACCTCATTTTCGTCATCTCCTGGGTAGCATCGATGGACATTTGAAGAAAATTTTCTAAAATTCCGTCATGAGCACGACTTCAATAGCTGATTCCCTTAAGGGAAATCTGCTAAAACGCACACAATAACATTTATAGAAAATTACTTTTGCAATAAGATTTTTTCTATACACATTTTTGATCCGACGCATTATAACGGAGATATTAAGAATTTTCGAAATTCCTCCACATTAAACCTCCAGTTCTACTTTCCGGATTTCAACCATTAACGCACTTATTTTTTTTTTTTACATAAAAAATTAAATATCGAGTTTGGTACCAAATAAACAAAAATTTACGACCTCTAGAGCGTTAACAGATATATATAGTTTCGAATGGACCTCATTTTTATTTCGTAACCTCCTGGATAGGATCGATTGAAAATTGAAGACATTTTTCAAAAATGGCGTCATGAGTACCTCAATAGCTGATTTCCCTTAATAGCTAAAATCCTTAAGTCACGTGGCTAATCTAATAAAGTCGTCCTTACCTGGCCCGGAAAGAGATGTAACTGTATAGGATTTTATATAAAGCCAATTTAAATAATGAATACTAATATGAATAATATATTTTTTATTAAGTTGCTGTAATGACTTCAATCCTCCATTGCGTTATGTGATGAAAAATCAAATTTTCAGTTTTGCGGATGAATAGAAAATATACAATTTCCTTTATTGAGATAAAAATTATACAAATACATTTCTAGCAGCATAAACATTTAACTAGGTATATCTTTACGTAACATTGTTTTTATCAACCGCTAAAAAAGAGATTACTTTTTTTAATAGTTTTCAGTCATTGAAATTTCAAATGATTTCTAATTCTTACAGAGTTGTCTTTTATGTCCTTTTATTAATGTTATTATTGTAATTATTTCGCCGACAAAGACCCTTATAGTTTTACAATTTCGCTTCCATGTGCGTCCATACATCTTTCACACCTCTTGTATCCATTATACAGGGAAAAGTAGACTTCATTATTTCGTGATGAAAAGTACTAAAAGCTTGCTTCGTATTAAAAAGAGGTCTTATGAAGAGAGATTTGTTACTTTCAAAACGATTAAAAACAAAAAAACTTACTATGAAGAATTCCCACATGCATTTTAAAATACGCCTCTTTCAGCCTAACTTAAGTCGAAATATGCCCCTCCATTTCTTATTATAAAAGGAGTAAAGCTAGAGATTGCTTGAGGGGGACTAATAAGTACAAATAAATCTGATAAGCTGATAGCTAAATACCAATTATAATAGGTATTTAGTAACAAAGAAATGAAAAGAAAATAAACTGCAGGTTATTTTATGATTACCTGTCAGGTTATTTTACTTCAATGTGCTAAATTATAAAAAAAAAGTTTTAGCAGATTTACTATTTTTAGCATATTTCGCTTGGGATAAATCAATTATTGATGTCACACTCATGACGCGATTTTGAAAATTTTCCTCCATCGAAAATGTCCATCGATCCTATCTAGGAAATGACGAAAATGAGGTCATATACACACACATAAACACACACATATATACACACACACACACACACACACACACACACACACACACACACATATATATATATATATATATATATATATATATATATTAATATATTTGTCTGTTAACGCTCTAGTGGGCGTAATTTTAGTTTTGATCGTTACCATACTTGACATTTAAACGTTTTTTGCAAAAATAATAAATAATGGCTGAAATTGGACTGGGGGAAGGGGGTTTAGAGGGGAAATTTTGAAAATTCTTAATATCTCCTTGATTATGAATCTAATCGAAATTTGTATAGAAGCAATCCTATTGCAAATGTAATGTTCTATAAATGTTGTTAAGTACGTTTTTTTCACTATCTTTAATATTAACTGAGATATTTGCATTTTTTTTTGTTTTCGGCCTTCAATAAACCCCCGCTCCAACACATCCCATATTAACAATACGATATTATATTATGAAGCATTTTATTTGAATCCTAAATACCAAATATTGTTCTCATTGAACTTTTGTTTTTCGAGGTAACTGTAAATACGTGGCGCACGTAGAAAATCTACTTAGTTAACGCAGCCCCTGCCTGACGGACTTTTTGCTTTATGTACATAATACAGTTACATGAGACGTGATTTCAATATTTACAAAATAGTCAACTGATTTAGACATTTGATTGATTCAGAGGTCTTGAATTTCGTTCATTTTTTTTTTTTTTGTCACTTTATGAAATGGTACTGGATATTAACATTCAGATTTACATATTTTACCAGGTAATTATTAGCTTACTTTTGTTGTTTATTCCATATTAAGCTCATACTATTTCTGAAAATTGAATAATGTTAATAACCAAAACGTTTTATCACTAGTGTTGTATTATCAAATTCTTACACAATTAATCACCAAAGCAGAGGTCCCATATTGAACGATTATAATATAACTAGTATTTACTAGGGAATCCAGTAATAATGCCTGCATAATTAAATTGTTAAAACCTCTTTCTAGTTATCAGTAACTTTCACTCCTTTAATATTGGAAGGACCCGCCCTACATAATCTCAGCTCCAACATTTAGCCATAGGATGTCTATAGGAATTTCTATCTGCCCACTAATTCCTTTGTCTCTCTTTTGACGGAGCTCCGTGAATCATCACCTAAGATATATCGCGAGAGAAAGTGGATTCCTCTTTTGCTTCCCTGACATTTTTCAATTGTAACTGATTGGCATTCTTATTTTATAAGTTATAGTCAAAAGTACTTGTCAAGATAACATGATGAAAATCATTAAGTATCCGTCATTAATAACCCTTAACTGGTAACACACGTCTCAGAGACGCTTGGGTTAACTAATTTTTCGCAATTTATACGTTAGCGCTACTTGTCAAATGAAACCTTCAGTGTATGCTTAAGTTAGATGTTGGACACAACGCTTGTGAAGTTTCAACCCAATCAATTGTGTTTTGTGGTTTTAGTAAGCTCACAATTAAAAAGTACAACGTCTAAGAGACGCGTATTACTTAGAGTGTCAACATTTGTGTTCATCTTACAGACGTGTATTACCTGAAACGCTCTTTTCTGCAACGTGTGAGGTATGTACCTAAACAATAATAATAATTTTCATGTTCCAATGTGTTCGTTCGGCATGTTTGTTTCATATTATTTATTTCTATACATATTTTTATTTACTCGCCCTAAATACCTTGAAGAGTTCTAATCCTTCATGTTCTCAGAAAAAAATGATTATTACTAAATGTTCCCTCTAATTTTAAATTAGATTATATTCGAGATTAATGTTAATTCTATTCAAATATTTTTCTATTATTCTCCAGATTACGTGACTTTTCAAATGTTATTTCATTTCACATATTTTTACTTTTTTTTTTCTTTCCATTTACGAGAAATGTTTTGGCAGACAAAATATTTACAATCAGATTCTTGAACATAATTTTCCGCCAGTATTTTTTTATTTTTTGATTTGACGATATATGTAGTTTTTCACTTATTTTTTTTTAATTTACTTTTTTTTTTTAGTATGGCAGGTATATTTTCTGCGAGGACAAAAAAAAATAATGTCAATGGTTGCTCTTCCTGAAGAAGAGGTTGAGCCTAGTGATGAAGAATTTGATTCTGACGATTTTCTACAATGTTGAGGATGAAATAGAACATTCTGAACATGACTCCGAGTCCGAATTAGATGAGCAAGACATTGAGGATGAGGCAAAATGAAAGTGTCGGAGGAAATTCAGTGGAAGAGGTTGTCCCTGGTGATGGGTCTTCAATGACTAGCAGCGATGAACCAAACAACTATTATGGGAAAAAAACTGCTTCACTTGGTGTTCAACCGAGCCAAAGATTACAAAGACACCAGCCAAAAATATTATGAGAATAAAACTTCCTGTTTTACCACCAAATGCAAAATCACTTGGTAAAAACCCCAATATTGAAGATGTTTGGCGCCTTTTGTTTGACCATGAGATGATTGCACAACTAGTAATTCGCTGTAATCAAAAACTAAAATCAATTAACCAAACCTTCCAGATAGCCTAAAAAAAATAGCACGAGACATTCTTGGAGAACCTGAAGAAACGCGTAGCGCCTCTCAAGAAATTTCTGATAAGCCGATATTGTCCTTATCAAAAAAGGAGGCAAACTGCATACAAATGTATCAAATGCGAAAATCCTTGTTGCCTAGAGTGTTCAAAAAAAGTGTGCAATTCTTGTGCTCCTGGTGTAAAAAAGTAATGTTTGTTTACGTCATGCCGATTTTAATTGTATGCATTTTATTTGTAATTGTATGTATTGTTTAATTTTAATTGTATAGTGAACAATTAAATAAAAATTATTTAGTTAATTTATAGAAGTTTTATTAAAAATTGCACCTCTAAACTCAATTTGTTTTTATGTACACGTCTCACAGACGCATGTTACTTGCAATGAACAAAATATGTGTGTTACCAGTCAAGGGTTAAGGATGCCTTCGAGACTCTTCTTTTAATTCTTAACAGCCCGCACTAACTCTGTTGGCTATATCAAAGCAATGACCTTCGAAGCTATCTTGGTCTACATTAATTCTACAATTACTACGAAGTACTTAAGCTCTACAAGTTTCATCCCCAATAACAAAAAAAAGGTATTATCGACATCAATATCTAAAGGTAACGCCTTGTTGTAGTAACCATGGGTTCTGACTGAAGCTACTCTCATCAATGTTTCCATATCCAACTAAATCAATTGGTTTCTTTGAAGAATGCTTTTCCGGAACTACATTTTCCTCTGAACCAATAAATTCCCAACAGCACTTTATTTCATCAGTGTCAGGTGGCGTCACCTGCACTTGTACTCTCTATTAGTACTTTTGTAAGAACCAACTAAAAATTATTCTTCCAATTTAAGTCGGAAATGTTATGTTATGAGATTTAGATGATAAATATGAAAATTGACTAAGGTAGAGCTGTGACTTACTAAAGGCCGAAAGGGGAAAAAAGGAGCATATTTCAGTAAGATAAAACAATAAAACAACAATTTTGGACATTGCTACAACAGCTACAAGATTACTAATGTGACAGTTATCCGCTTCGATACAAATAACCGATATATAAAATTAACATCCAAAATATATGTAAGCAAGCACATTTATATAAGTTTTTTTTTTTTTTTAATTTACCTCTTAAGTCTCTGTAAGCCAAGCAATTTGAGGAATTTACTAAAGATACTGCAGCATCTGCAACTAAAATATTACTAAAGATACTGAAAAGTATGTTTAGTAATATTTGTTATTTTCTTTTGATTGATCTAAACAATAATATATAATTGATTTGATATTCAGACTAAAGCTATGTGGATTTTGAGGGAATTTTATAATTATAGAAGGCTCTTTGTTTGTACTGGATCTCTATAGTTTACCTCGGGATTTAAAGACAAGAGGTGCTTTAACTATAACTCCAGGCTATAGAAGCTTGTTTTTAATTGAGTAATATCCTTCTGAGACTTAAAATGATTTGTAGTGGCGCATAATGAGGACCAACACTTTTGGAATTAAGATTTCGAGGCCAACAAATGGGCTCATTTGAGTTGTACTTACTTACTCAGCTCGGAGTGGAAAGATGACTGCTCTTTAGGTAGAACACGCGAGAAAACAATCTATTTCCTTAATGGAGTGTTGATAACAACACCTCATTTGAAGAAGAGGGCGAGGGAAAGGAACTGACCGTGATAAGTAGTAGCAGGAGAAAGGGCAGGACGTCCGTCGGCCATGGAGGGAAATAAGAAGATGGGCTTACACCTTGTTTGGATGTACAGTCCCTAGAGAAATTATACACTTTTGGAGGATACAGGGCTTATTTTTCTCATTGTTGGTTTTAGCAGATTTCTCTTAAGGTGGTTTTCGACAGATTCCTTCAATGTTCATCTCTACTTTCTAGGAATTGATAAAAATGAGATCCATCCAAGTTATGTATGAATATATAACAATCTTCTATCTCTCAGAATTGCTTTTAGATCCTTATAATACCTACTCAATGTTTAAATGTTTCACATACAAGTAAGAGCGCGTCATGTAAGTTGCTTAAATTGAACCAGGAGTTGGAGTTTCAGAAGAGTTTCAAAAGAAAACTCTTCTTATGCCACCTCTTCAGGGGCTAACCATTTCTAAAGTCCTCTTACGTTACGATTGTCTGCTCCTCACTATGGAGGTTTTATATATATATATATATATATATATATATATATATATATATATATATAACAACGTATGAGGTTGTTGTTATTCGTAGGAAACAATATGAATAGTTATCTTGGTGTAATCATTGTCATTCGAACAGTGGTAAAATATACTTCCTATGAAAATACACCAACAAAAAGAAATTATCTCTTTGGAGGACATCAGTGTGGACCATAATATACTTTTTCTTGTAAAATAATAAACACATTTCAGCATTTGAAATGAGATCCTAATTTTTGGAGTTTGTCACTAACCTTGAGTGAGGTTCAACTCTTGGGTAATTTTATTTTTCCAATGTTTTCGGGCGTAAATTCCAGTAAACACTTACTTCAGTAGTTCACAAACCTCCAAAAACAAACTGAAATAAATCGCCTTGAATAGGAAAACAGTGAAGTTGTTAATATTCTAATATTTTCATTTTATGTTATGTTATTTATGTCCAATTTGTGTTAGTAATGCTTATTAGGACACTATAAATGAACAATATTTCCCATCTCTAACCAGGGTGGGACGAGTTAATTTAACGAGTTCGTGACTAAATAAATTCCTATTTTTCAACTGACAATTGAACTCAGGATTTGAAAACTCAGAATATCTCAGGTATTATGAAAATTAAATTATTTATTAAGGTCAACTTTTTGCAACTATGGCTAATTGGGCCGGGTTATCTATAGGTTACCATCATTTTTAGCCAGGGTGGCACTCAGGATTTTATTTAACGAATTCTGTCACTAAATAAATTCCTTTGTCCAGGCGGGAATCGAACTCGCCACTCTAGGTTTATCAAGTGAGATTAAAGGCAACGCTTAAACTCACATGGCTTGGCATGAGTCGGATGAAAAGCTGTAATTCGTGTTAAACATATAATGCCTAAATACATTTTTTCGTAACTTGAATATTAAGTGATTTATTTGTATTTTCTTGATTTCAGCTTTCAATAAACCCCCACTTCTACTTGCGTCACTGAATATCCCATGCCCAGTTTACAAATTTTTTTAATACGGGAGAAATAGCGAATAAATGGGGATATCAGATCAGAAAATCCCTGTACTACATACCTTTTAATCATCCCAAAGCACACTTTCATAGCTCAGTCCATTTTCCATTACCTTGGAAGAGTTCGTGTCTGGACTGGAGGCTTGTTTGCTACTAAAGTAAGTTTTCTCAATTCAACGGTCAATGTTCTTTCAGCCCTTTCCTTTTCACCAATTGAGGCAACAGGTTGTCAATGTACTAACGGCCATCGGGGCAGTCACCAGCTGACTTTCTACCACTATCTTAAACCATTTAGCGCGGTCAACAGCTGAGAACCACAAATCCACCCCAAGGTTACCCAAGCAACCCTATCAGGACCTGTCTCTTCCTAGATAGGAACAATGTTCTTTCGGGCAGTCCGTGACCAAACCAATCAGTTCCCACTTTTTGAGAGTATGCATTGTATCATATATTTATTTATTCTCCACTTCATGAGAGATTAACATTCCTAGCCGGATACAACTATAACACCATATAACTGAGATGTCTATTGAAATGTTTTTATTTATTTACGGCCACTTTTGTATCTACGGTTGACAGGTTATCTAGAGGTTACCTCCCTTTCTAACCAGGATGGGACTATGGATTTTATTTAATGATTTTGTCTCTAAACACCTCCACGACTATAGGCCTCCCAAGGTTATTAAGCCCAACACATACGGCTAATCTCAGCCCCCAGATGCCTTAAAATTAGAAATGTTTCTATAAAATAGTCAAATATTAATTTCATAATTAAATGCTTTATAGTGCTTAAAAGTCTTCACATATCATTCTTATTCAATTTTTTCATAGATTGATTAAACTGTTCAGATAAGAAAATATTTTTCTATTAAAGTGGCAGCCAACTGTCACAAGTTCTGTTGACAAAGGAAGTTGATAAGTCAATCTGTGGCAACCAATAATTATGTGTTTGGTTGTCAGATCAGTGCTAAACGTAGGTCAGATCTGCTTTTTTTCGTTACTCGTTAATTTAATAGTTATTTTTTAGGCTGATTCTAACTCTCCCCTTTCCTCTCTTACAATTTCTGAAACTCTCTGTCCACACGCAAATTGTATTTTTATGGAAATAAATTTATTGTTCATGCTTATTTTTGACGGATTTGTTTCGCAATTTCCCTATAGTAAGTTTTTTCGCTTAACTTTTAAAGTCTTCATGAAGTCGTCGACTACGTTTTCTTGTTCAGCCATAACTGTTTGTGTATCCAAGTCAGCAGTCTCACTCATTCCTAAGCCATCATGCTCAGAAAGACAGTATAGTGTTGAGTGCGCCCCTGAATTATTAAAGCTTTGAATTTCTCCTTTCATTTTCAGGGCTATGGAATCACGAGTGTAGATATCTTGTAAAGTATGGAACGTACTTAATGAGTTCACTTCACACAGGTGGTGAAAACAAACACCTTATCTTTGGCAGAGGTGATATAGAGCTCAGAGCTCACAAATGCAGTAATTAAGCAATGCATTTGTGCTATGATAATATCTTTGAACACGCATTTCTCTCCCAGACTAAGAAGGATACTATTAATTTTGAATGTCCGCGAACCACGGCCATGACAATAATTATGATGGCAATAGAGATACAAATTCACATAGTCAATCTCCAAACCAGATACTTACTTGTTTCATAGTGAAATAATGATCGCAATTTCTATGGCGGAAGCTGAACTTATAAAAAAATTGATATGATTTTTAAAATCATGTTTTTGACCTACTAGTTTCGCAACCAGGAGGATTATACAACACAAGCTGAATAAAACTATTACATTTTGTATTATGACTTCCCACTAACTGGACTATCTAAAGGCAATAAGACGGGCCATATCTTTATCTTGACCTTCCGCCTCATAAATTGCGAATCATTAATATATACAGGCATTCTTAAACATTTGTTTTACCCATTAAAAACGATTCCTTAAACAAAATAACAGATGAAAAGGCGCCGTCATCGACTAATTTCCACCGCCATTACATCTAAATCAATCATTCCAAAGAGGTAGACATTAAGCCATTACCAGATGAAACAGGAGATAGAAATCGAGATAAGAGAGACAGTCTGAGTAGTCTTAACCCAGAGGTGAGTGTTAGGGCAGATGGCCACCCTGGGAGGCGAAGGGTCGATCTAGGGCGGGCACCTTCTAGAAGGGACTGTACCTCAGGAATGCCTGGTTCCCTTGACACAGTAACTACAGTTTGGTTACGACTTCGAACTAGCTAGGGCTTAAGGGGATAGAAACTGCCTTCATCCAATAATAGAGTGATCTATGTTTATGTCTTCAAGTTAGATCTTCGTGTGAAGAACCAGCGTTAAGCCTAACAGCTGTCAGGAGGTCTTAATAAAAATTTATGAAGAAATATCTCAAGAAACTGTAATATATACGGTTTAGATGAGTATAGAATTGGGTTAGTCATCAATTATATCCGAATCTAATATGAATACTCTCTCATACATATTTATGAAAAATATAAAAAACAAACTTTTGTCGGCTTCTTAGAACTAAATGAAATTAATTTTTCTACTAAATCAAAGACAGTTCTACTATTTAGAGAATTTTGGATAAGTATGAGTCCTTTCCGTTTTGACAGATGATTAAGATTTCATGGGTTCGAAAGTAGAAACACTAACATGCCGTCCACAACACTCAAGTCCTCTAGAATTGAAAAGAAAAAATGTACAAATTTCGCCTACAATATATCTGGTTATAATCAAGTATTTATTTGTAAATGAATAGAACATCTTTATCGTTTTTCTTACATTCTCCTCACACCATGGCCAATTACTTTGCCACATTGTATTCAAATATGTGAATAGTGTTTTAGTGATGGAATAAGTCGTCATTCGAACAAACGAAAATGTTGAATGTTAATGGTGTAAGAACCATAATTAACTATCAGGTTGAAATAAGAACCAATCTGCAATGTTATTTTCACTAGTGCCTTGTTGATAATGTTAATAGTAAACCAGTAATTATTTTGGTTATAAGTTCTTAAGTAAGCTTTGACTAGACTTCATAAGCTCTAGGCCCTGAAAAAGTCTAGACGCTACGCTAACTAGCCCATGAAATGTAAACTGAACAACCAATCAATGCCAATAAACTAAAGTTAGGTGTTTCCACTTTAGTTTCGAATCAGGACATTTTAAATTCTCTATGACGATGAGGCCAACAATCTATCTATTCAATTAATCAACAAATAAGTAAAATTATCCGGTTTCACTATTACCTTATATTTTAACTATATTCGCCAATATCATGATACCTTATATTTTAACTATATTCGCCAATATCATGATACCTTATATTTTAACTATATTCGCCAATATCATGATACCTTATATTTTAACTATATTCGCCAATATCATGATACCTTATATTTTAACTATATTCGCCAATATCATGATACCTTATATTTTAACTATATTCGCCAATATCATGATACCTTATATTTTAACTATATTCGCCAATATCATGATACCTTATATTTTAACTATATTCGCCAATATCATGATACCTTATATTTTAACTATATTCGCCAATATCATGATACCTTATATTTTAACTATATTCACCAATATCTCAATGTTAATCCTTCTTATCCTTCGGGTAAATATTTTTAGGTCGTAGCACAGTGGCATGGTTACCTCCTGAGTAAGAAAGTCTGACTGGAATCAATATAAATAAATGATAAATAAAAGAACAAAAAAAAAAAAAGACTCAATTTTGGTTATTCTATACACACTATTTTACCCCATAATAGTTATTTCAAACACTTATTTTCTGGAAGCTCTTCTGCAAACTATTAAACTCCCTCTCTGAAGGGCTACTTCATTGCCGGAAAAAAATATATATAAATAAAATAAAATGAGTGTGTTTGAGTGTGAGAGAGAAGAAAGAGAAAGAGATCCATTTTATCACACATTGTGCGCGGAATTAAATAATTTAAATATTACAACAATGTGTAAGTAACAGATAACAATTATTTTCTATTTATTAATTAATTATTTAATAAATAAAAAAATAATCAATTATTTATGCTAATATGAATACATAAAATATTTTAAATAGGATTTCAGAAGAGCTATTTTTATATTTATAACAGGCTGGAAAATGCTTAACTCCAATTATGATGGGAAAATCAACAAAATATCTCCTGGCATCGTCTTGGATTGTGGTGTACAGATTCTAGTTTTAGTTTAGATGACTATGTTTTTTCTTTTTATAATTAATACTTGATTTCCAAGTTGTTTATTTTCAGGATATTACACATGGAGCTCAAGCCCTGAAAGCTGAGATATTATTCACCGAACGAGCGTCTCCCATATGGACAATCATTTTGTAATTTCCGTGTGTAGGAGATCACATTAGCTGGCTCCACATTATCCCCTAGGCTCAAGGAAGGTCTTTCTCAGCTCATCCAGCCACATCGACTGCAGCCTGCCTCTCCTTCTGTACCTATCCGATATAACGTACTTCAAATGCTGTACCTGGACGATTACAGTTACTCAACGTATTATTATTTTTGAATATTGAGTCGTCATTTTGCTATTTGTGGTCAGTCAAATAGAAACAACCTTCAATCAGGTAGGTGTTTGATAGATTCAAAAATTAAAGGAAAGTCGATCATTTATAGTGAGATGAGATTAGCAGTGTGCCATCAAGCGCTTTCTGCTTAGTTTACCCAGGCTTTGTGTGACGTATTTTTTTATGTGTTAAAAATCAATCGAAGGGGAAATTAAAGAAATGGAAGTTCTTACAACGGGGGTGCTGCGCCATCAAGGTCATACTACATGGAATAACATTAAGCTGCTCCAAATTAAGACATAATGTCTCCTATTCAAAGATGTTGACACTTTGACATTAGCCTAAAATGTGATTTGAGAGAAGAAGTCAGATTTGGTGGACACACGACCTTCGAGGAACAATTTTTAGAGCATCCAAATAGAAATCAAGATTTAAAATCTCTGATGTGACCTCTCTCAAAAAAAGTGTTTGGTCGTAGCGTTGTCATTCATTGACGTCCATTTTGTGCTACTAAGGCTAATTGGGACGGGTTATCTACAGGTTGCCAGCCTTTTATAGCCATGGTGGGCTCCAGATTTTATTTAATGACTTCTTCGCCTATTGTCAAGGTGAGGATCGAACTCACGACTATAGAGAGTTTAAGACTACTATTTAAGAAGTGCGATTAAGACCCACGCATTAATTCACAAGACTAACCCCCCCCCATATTTTTTTTCGGTTACTTTTCATTTAAAATGAATTCATTTTAATGTGATAAGCGTTAATACCGTTTCAATGCATCTAGTCGAAAAATGTCAATAAAACATATATATTCTCAGGACGAAGAGGTCCGCACAATTATTTTTTATCTCTAACGGAGAAATTTGATTTATTTATCTATCTTCAACCTCCATTAAACCTCCCCTCTCAATCAGTTAATTCCGATCAGGAGAGGTGCACAAGTAGAAGTTACAGTAATCTTAAATATTAATTTACATAATTCTATTTCGAGCAATTCCCTTAAGGGAAATAAGCTATTGGGGGTTCGTACTCATGACGCGTTTTTCATAGCATTTGTTCAAATGTCCATCGATATTACCTAGGAGATGACGAAAATAAGGTCCGTTAAAAATTTTATATATATATATATATATATATATATATATATATATATATTGATTAATAAAAATCTACCTATCTATCCCTCTGTGTGTGTGTGTGTGTGTGTGTGTGTGTGTGTGTGTGTGTGTGTGTACTTGTCTGTTACGGCTCTATAGGTCGCAATTATTATTTGATCATAACTAAACTCGAAATATAAGCGTTTCATACAAAACTAAAGGTTGAATTCGCTAATGGCTGAAATCGAAAACGTGGAAGGGGGGAGGGGGCTTAGAGGGGAGGAATTTCAAAAATTGGAAATATCTTCGTTTTTATACCTCGGATCGAAATATTGTGTAGAACAAATCCTATTAATCTATCTTATTGTTATGAAAATGTATTCCATATCTTTATCATTAACGGAAATATTTTCATTTTTTCAATATTCAGCCCTAAGTAAACACCCACTCCCACTAATGTAATATTAGCAATGAGCTGTTATGTCATAAACCACTCTATTCCAAGCTTAAATTTCAAATATTGTTTTCATTGAACGTTATGCGAGATACATACATTTTTACAGCTGCCACTCCGATGCTAGACAAAATGGGCACAGGTTCAGTCAAATCTGAAAATCGAAAATTTCGAGATTACAATACTTCTTTTACTTAGTACAAGGAAGCCAAGACAACTATTTTTCTCTAATATAATAATGATTGAAAATCAATGGTTTCTCTCCCTATGAGGTAATTTTATTTTCAAACGACCTAATGTAGGTTTGGGTGACTTAAGTTCTTACTTATTTATTTTTGTGTGAATCGTTAATGAATGTACTTGTAGTATTGGTCTATTGGAGGCAATAGCTGGGGATGAATGGTGTGACGCAATGCTAGAGGGTGGTGGGGGGAGCGTCTTTGTTTACCGGCTTTCGCTTGGGGCTGCTATATAACTCGAGACCGGTTCAGGAGGAGGGATCAGTGCACGACAGACAGTCAGACATGAAGTCATACACAGCAGCGGTAGCCTTGCTCTTCCTCGTAGCAGCGGGAGCCAGGGGCGGCATCGTGGACAACAGGATCTCCGGGGACGACTGCTCTGGGAGAGACGAGCCTCTGGGGTGCCTCGCAGCCAAGGCAGTGGCAGGGCTCGACAGGGCATCTCGCTCCGCCGAAGTGGAGCTGGTCCCGGGTATGGTGAGCCTGGTTGGAGAGCCGAGCAGAGAGGCACGCAGACTCGTGACTCCTCAAGAGCTGGAGGCAGAACTGCCTGAGGCTGCCAATGAGCGATCTGCCAAGGTATTGGACATGCTCTACCAGGCCACCGTCAACTTCCTCAAAGGAAGGTCGCTCAGGATACAGCTCCCAGAAGAGGCACCCGAATCACTCGACAGGGCCATTGAAGAAGGTCAGTACTCAAACGCTATAACAAAAATTGCAATTGTGGAAAAAAAATCATGCTCACCAACTTGTCTTTCTTATTTTTACATTATACGAATTCCAAATCTGCTTTAAAATTACATTATTAATAAACTATTTTTTACAAATCTGTTTCAACCACTCCTAACGAGGGGGGAAGTCTTACTTCCAGGCACTTTAGCCATTCAGCCACACTAATCCTAATAAGATCTAATAAAATCGATCATAAATTTAGCTTTAAAAAAAATATTAATATAATAATTGCGTCATCATTAAGGCAAAATAAATATATTTTTATTATTAAAATATTAAGATTTTCTACAAAGACAAGCTACAAAAAACAAGTAATTCTTAGCCTTTCCACAGTTGCAATCAGTCAAAATTATTATAATAAGATATATATATATATATATATATATATATATATATATATATATATATATTAACTTCAAGCTTAGTACCTAGTTCAAAAAGTGTCTTCTCATTCAACACAAAGTTTTTCCATTTCTTTAGTGATCTTACAGTCCATAATTTCATAAATGTAATTAATTTATTGGTTGTTTTTACTTTTTGTTTCACTGTTTTGTAAATTGATATTAAGCATTTTATTTTAAAAAGGAATAATCACTTCAAGTTTCATCTGAAGTATCCCTCTAGATACCGAATAACATGAATTTTCATAATATTACACCAACATGTTCATTTATTTTTTTAATTCAACAGAGATTCGTGAACCTTTTGTACTCTTCTTGATCATTACATTTTGACTAATATTTTTATAATTTTCAAAAGGCAATAGCATATGTATTTTCGAACAATCGATTGATTTAAAAAATATTAATCAATGACCCTTTCAAATGATATTTCATTTAAGTAAAGTTCAGAATATTTTTTAAGTAATATTTAAGTTAATAATTAATTTTTGTGATTTAGTTGATCGAGAGGATAGCAAATATATTCATGTATCCATTGTAGACAGAAAATGTATCCTCGAAAAAAAACTTTTAGAGGAATTATTCGTGACCTGGTCGTCTTAATAAAAATCGTCATTATTCTCTCTAGAACAATAAAGAAAATCATTTATAATTCAGTTTTCTGAATAATTCAATCTTTTTATCTACAAGCGCTGCCTGATTTGCTGAAAAGCCTTCCGGGAGAGATTGAGATTTGAACATGATAGCACTGGCCACAGTGCTACCGGAATTTTAACTTCTTTGGTTTCGAGGGCTTTTGATTAGGCTTGATTAGATTTGTCCTGTCCTCTTTACTCAACTAAACTCAATAAATTTCTCTCTAAATAAATGTCCTGACACCCAGCGGAAGCTGAAGAACAGACTGATTGGAGAATGAAAAAAAAAAAACTAGCTACAGAAATTATAGCCTTGATATCGTTTCACTGTCATGCAAAACTGTAGGTGTGGTGAGTGGGCTTTTAAAGGGAAGGGCTCTACTGGGGCAGAAGCAACTGGTCCCTGCGACCATTTCGGTGCTTGTATCTGATTTTACCTTATTGCTTCCTATTATTCACACTCAAGACCAGGTGCTACAACTACGAAATGTCAAGCCCATTTAATCTCTCAGGCCTGTCTAATTGTTATCATGTATTCACTTAATTTTGCCTTTTCTTTGGTGTAGCCCCAAATGCTAAATATTACGCAGCAAATGATGTTTTCAAATGTTTCAGTCGTCAGTGCTGTGATATTTCAACTGCAACGAACATATCGTCATCATACATAATATTTGATTATTACTCACGGCGTCTTAGAAAAGATTTAATAGTATATAATTGATCCCCATGTCTTAAGCCATTAGTTACCTCCAAAACGATTAGATTCCTCGACACCTGTTTGACCTGGGTAAGGGTTTTCTTCAGACTCATATTCGTCTATCTGGTAAGCGTGTTTCTTGTTCCCGCAGAGTCCAACATCTCAAACAACTTAAAGTTTGAGTTGACAAAAATAAAATACAAAAAAATCATCTGTAAAAAAAAATATAAATATTTAAACTAAGATATATATACGTAAGATGTAGGAAGAGATAAAGAAAGTTACACCAAGTTATAAAATCCCGGGAACGACGGAGAAAGCCATAATATTGTGCAACAGCCTTTCTCTGGTTCCGTAGTCCATCCAGGCTCCCTCGTATTATCTGCCTTCTTGATCTACTGACCCTCCAACCCATAAAACATTGGATCTAGTAAGCTGTTTCTCACAGTTTGTATATACTTATTTCATTTTTGCTGTTGGCATGTGTTCCTTGCGTAAATGTACACTTGTTTGTAAAGTTTGCGAGCCATAATAACACTTCTCAGTCAAATTATTGGGCTCCTCACAGCCCATACTAAACATTTCAGTCCATCATATCATTTTTTACTGAATTAATATCTCTAACAAGAATGAAGCATCCAAACTGTTATGTTATTTATTCTTTTATAATTTTCGCAAAGCATAACCAAAAGTCAATCGAGTCTATACAAATTAACTCGAGTAGTAAAATCCTTAAAAACCTTAAAAGTGGTAATTTTTCATTTACCTTCACACTCCCTCAACTTGTTATTTTTATATAGTTTTATTCTTATTTTCATTTTCCCTGAAACATAAATAATTTCTCGAAAAATATCCTCCAAAATAAAAATCACCTAAATTAAATGTGTTGGTTGGGGAACTAAGAAACACTTGGCCTCAAGAAGATTACCGAAGAACTGTCGAAAATTAACAATACAATAAAGACAGGGTTGATAACCCTTGAAAACCAGGGAAAAAATTGAATTGTTGACCCCGCCCCCCGCCCAGCAAAACCAAAATAAAATGTTAAAATTTCAAGCGTCAGTTAAGTAGAAAGCCGGGAAATTTTATTAGGTGTAAATCTATTGAAAATGAACCTCATCTCAAAAAAGTTCTTATCAAGGAGAAAGGTAAATTTGGCCTTTGGGGTAATATACATATTAAGAATTTAACATCTCAATATTATATGAAGCGTTATATGACGTCCAAAACCGTTTCAAGAGTGAGACAAGCTTTCACAGATATGATTCAAGACTTTTCTCAGGATCATATAATATAGACGTATTTACAAATTACTTCACAGGAAGTCTGAACAGTCACATTTCCACGTCACTGGAAGTGACAGAGATGCGTCTGAAACTCGGTGTTTGAAATTCATGATTTTTTTTATTACAAAAAATAATAATAATAGCAAGTATCATGTTCACTTTATACACATGTTGAACCTTCCAATTACTTTCCTAGGAACTTCTAAAGTTAGAAGACTGGATACTAGGCAAAATAACATTCATCATCTCATGAAATTATCCCAACTACTTTCTATTCTGAAAAATGTTATTTACAGTTATTACTCATAACGGACGAATACAATGGTGGCCAATGTTATTCTACAGGATCCCCTGTTTTATACCTAAATTTAAACTCCTAAACGAGATGAAATATTTACATTCCTGTTAGCAGTCTATTGTGCGTCTGTTTTGAGGTTCGCACGTTCGTCAAGTGACAGAAGAGCTGAGTTAAATACCATCTAGATGGCGATAAGGAATACAAATGTAGTGAAACTCGGACAGCTTCTCTTGGTGAAAACTTGGCAACTACTTCCTCTTTGTGCTCACTGAATGGTTCGATCACGAATTAACACGGATCTGAGACGGCGGGCCTTTGTCAGTCTGCCAGCAAGCTGTCTTGCATCCAAAATTATCTCTTTTCAAATCATGGAATCCGACTCACTGAGTGACCAATGACAGCTTCGTAGACTATACATGTTTATTGCAGAATTTTCTAGATAACTTTTTGTTAGTCAGTATTCTTTTCAGAATAAAAATTAATTAATCCAAAATAATAAATTAGTTAAAAAATAAGTTTGATATTCAGAGTACTTCAGAATAAGCCTACCACTCTTTGTCTCATTTTACAACGGTTTTTAAACTCAGGGGAAGGAAAGACGCATCATTTATTCCTTCCTGATAGCAACAATAATTTTCGTGAAATGCATCATACTTTTAACTTAACAGTAACGACCATCTTCGAATAAAGACCCAAGCAAGAATAATTAAAATAAAGAGAAAATTGATGTCAAAAAGGCAAGAGCCTTATTTATAATTAAATGTAGAATGGATTGTATTTTTAACACGTATTTAGTGATTAGCTTTGAATCAGTACTCTAATATAAAACGTTTAACAATGATTTGGAACTTCTTCAAGTCTTTAATGCAAAGAACGAAAAAGTGCTTTGATATTGCCTGAATACATTTGATGTCATTGATCTTGATATAAATCACTACCATTAGAAAGTTCACGTTTCATCTTTTTTACATCGTGGTATTAAATATCTCGTTTCGAGTCAAATGGGATCAGTTGAAGGCAACGAGAGCGACTCTAAATTATTAGACCAAAATGAAAACCTTAGGCCAACACTCCATTAGTTGGCATTGGTGGAAGGGGTTGCAAATTGTTGTAGCATTAGATCGTTTTGGGTCGCACTGTCAAAATAATACAGGGGTAGTTGAATTTCTTCATTAAAGCAGCTACTCAAATTTCCCCTTTATGCTGAGTGTGTTTAGGGAGATCGGATGAAAGTCAAACATCAACACAGCCAAATAAAATCACTTGTACAATACCTGGCCTTGATCTGAAACTTCTAATACAGGATATGGGGTTATCGACTAGACCACCACGCCTCCAAACCAAAAATATTGTTAAAGCGATAACAATTTTTTATCAAATTTAAAAAAAAAATGTTTTTAAAACATTTTCTTAGGATGAATACTATATTACAAATGTGCCAAAAATATATGTGATTGCTCGTCTTCAATGGATAATTTTAATCAGCCAGAATTATTTATTATACTTTTTTTTTTCTTTAACTGCCGTATAAAGTGTGCTACTATGGCTTATTGTGGACTATTTATCTACATGTACTGGCTCTATTAAAGTAAGAGAGGACTAGGGATTTTAATTACAGTAAGCTTCAATAAATTAATTATCTTTGTCCATACAGAAATTTGAACTAAGAACTAAAAACTAACCAATTGTCGATAGAGAATTAAGACTACTGCAGGGACCTAAGTCCCTTACCTAAGATTTAAAAAGCTAAGATATTCTTTGGCGTTAGCAGTGAATTATTGTTTGGACAAAGGTTTTTTTTTTTTATTACTTGTTTGTTTCGATGAAACTAAATTAGCCTGAATATTATTCAGCGAAAGGATGTTACGCATTAGATGCAGAAAGAGAAGTGATGGTCTCGTGGGAAAGCTATTTGTAAGTTTATACTCCTGTAGCCATTAAGCTAATGTTTCTAATAGACGTTACAAGAGAAAGTAGGAGCATCTGGAATGGCAATGAGAGCTGATTGTGTGCGGATGTTTGAGGAAGCGATAGTACTTAGACAAAGGCGTTAAACATTAGAAAGCTGTGGGCATACTGACAGATCTTTTCTCTCGCGCCTGCGCACTCATTCTGGATGTATGGGTGTCACCAGTACGGCTTTGGAACAAACAGAGTCCCCGGCACCGTTGTGATGCTAATTCGTCCAAAGGGCGTGTCTCTACCTCGATGTCCCACTTCGTTGACGTGGCGGCGATGCCTCCCTGACGGATGTGAAATCTACACTAATGTCTTTCAGAGACATAGACTTTAATGAAGCTACATTGATTTTGAAGGTCTCGCTCAGGATGGCCTACTAAGCCCTGCCATCATTTGTTACGCCGTCTGCCAATGTTGGACTGAATCGTTTCTTTTTTCCAATTGATATTCCGATTCTTTGTTAACACATAATGTCAACTTTCATCAATCCTACCTACCCTCCGACTCGTTCTATAGACTTTCATTCTTTGAACTTCAAGAAACATAATGGCAATTTCAGTCATTATAGTATTTCCAGAGGATCATCAAATACTACTTTTCAGCAATTCGAAACCTTCCTTTAGTTACATTTAATCCCACTTTAGAACCAATTATTCTGATTTTCAATTTGTCAGAATAGTCAAGATATATAACAACCTCCTTCTCACTTCCTAAAATGAACAACTAGCGTTAAAAAGTACAAAAATTCTGAATTTAGTTTCATTTAGAAATAAAGATCTTGTGTTCCAGGTTGATAGCCCTTAACCCAAGTAATTTCCCAGCTTCAAGGCTAGTCGAAGGTGCCACACAATCTTCTTTTAGTATTATGAATGATTACTCCTGCGTGCCTAAAGCATTTCTTTCCCTTAACAGAACACGACTGATCTATTCCATTGATTTCTGAATACAGGTCTGGTAGATGCTACTGAAAATAGTGTTAATGACACCCACTACGAGTTCAAATTTTATCTTTGCTATAATTGTCCATAAAACTAAATTATTTTAGACCGATAATAAACAAATATATTTCACATTAATAATAACTATTTTTGTAACATCTATCAATTAAGTAATTATTATTTTTTCCAATTGCCAAGGCTTATCCTTTATTAATATTTGATTGAGGCACTACTAATTAAGATGAAAACAAATATTTAAAATATATATAAACACAATTATATATGATTCCCAAATAAAACTTAAATTATTAATTATTTCAAAATTCAATTAATCAACTTATGTATCATCTTTTTAAAAATAATTAGGTACGTAAAGATTTAGTAACGTTTGTTTAGAAGTACTATCACTTACAAATTGTATATAATAATTCCTTTAACTTGTTGATCAAGCTAATAAATACAAAATTGGAATTTGTATAGCTTAGAAATTAAATTTATTTTATTTATTTCATGCGGCCTTAAACTATTTGCAGAATAAGGATTTTATGACGCAACCTGTATTATATTTAAGACAAATCTAATAATATTTAAAAAGTAATACTTAATGAGTGCCAAACTGAATGGTTCCAAATAGAAAATACACTTAGACAAATAAAGTCAACAACTTACAATTGGCCATCTAGTTGCAAACAAACAAGACGAAAATAAATCGTACTCAAACGACTGAGATCAACCAAATTGAAGATGAGCAACACAACAATGATCGTTAAAACATATGTTTACTGACTGAACTCAAATATTACTGTTTTTGCTATATACAAAATGCAATACTAGACGCAGGTAGCCAATTTATAGATGCCGTTTTAAAGTACTTTAGTGGTGTTGGGCATTTTAAAGAAATATAATCCGAAGTATTCTTACTCTAGTATTTAATTTAGTGAGTACTTTATGGGTGCTAATGTGAACTTGTGTGTTTGTATAGAAGAAAGCACTTCTATATTTTACAATCCCTTATGTCATATTGTCATTAAAGTTTATCTATTTCATTTTCTATATGATTATTCAGATCGTCATATAGTTATTTGCACTGTGCACCTTCAATAAATAACATTAAGCCTGTAGTGCATAGAAAGTGCGCCATTGACCTCTACCAAAAGGAGTAATACTTGAGATGTGGTCGTTAGCTGGCTGCATTACGTCATACTTTCTCCGAGAGAGGTGAACGGCCTGGCCACTCCTTGTTCACTGTGTCATTGCCATTTAAGATGCTTCCTTTAACCCAGAAATGGCCAGGTTTCTATCTGCCTATGCGCTGTACTTTAATTTAGAATTCCCATTGTCATTGACCAGTTAAACGAAAAAATTTGCGTTACAGAATATGTTATAATTACCTTAAACACAATAAGGGACACGCCCATAACTTTAACCTGGGAAAGAAGAATAAAACCTTAATATATTAAAATGGAATATTAAGACTTCATGGTTGCAGTATGCTTGTCACTAGGCCTAAAAATTTAAAAAAAGAAAAAACTCACAGACGGTGATGTTTTGAAAAATGTATTGCTATGCCTGTGAAAATTTCACTAAACTACTCGTATATTTTGTACCGATTTCATCAACATTTGGAATTTGGAAATTTATCCCAAAATGCATTAAAATTAAACATTCTTCTCTCTTGGACGTTTTAATTCAATATCTCTGAGCTGCGTGACGTGTATTACCATTAGAAATATTCACTGTCCATTTCACATTTTAAAACGTTTTGAGTGAACCAAGGTTGCAAGAAGCTTCTAAAATACTGACCTGTGCAATAGTCAGTCATGCAAGTGAAAAACATACAAATGCCAAGCTATCTCTTAATAATTCATACATTTCATACCCTTTTCGAAAGCCCATTGTTTTTGTATTTAATCTTAGTGGTGCATTATATTCTCTAATAGTTTTCTTAGCTAGCCCTAAGAAATGTGGCTGCTCAAGAATACTTCCTACATCTTAAATTTAAGTAAAATTAAGTTCGTCGCAGTGTTATGTACTGCATGTTGTATTCCATATCAAATGTTTGAATACAATTGCGGATTTCCGATGTGTATTAGACATAAAATGTGACTAAAGTAAGAAATTACCTCGTTATTTCAGTAATATTTTTATGATATTTATTTTTCCAGGCCGTGCCAAGCTGAAGAAGAAGTTCCTCCCCATCCTTCTCCTTGTCGGTGCCAAGCTAGTTACCCTCCTGCCTCTTGCTATCGGTGCCATCGGGCTCATGGCACTCAAGGCTCTTGTAGTAGGAAAGATTGCTTTGATCCTCGCCGCCATCATCGCCTTCCAGAAGTTCTTCTCAGGTGGTGCTGGAGGATTTTCCTCCATCGCTAAGGTAAATAGAGATTTATTAAAAAAAAAAAAATCTTATTTTTCATACAGCAAAAAATCTTATATTTAGGTGTAAATATTATTTAAAACTTACAACTAGTTTTGATCTGCACTTCGGAATCTACAGATTCCTTTCACCAAATTTACAATACAAGGAGTTATATGGGTTTTCAGGTGTTTGCTTTTCATACTGCTCACATCAAATAACGCTCAGAATGCATACTCTAACTCATTGGGTACATTAAATTTCCTATTCATCAAATTACACTTAATTTGCAAAAAAAAAATAGTAATAAAGTATAAAAATCAAAAATGTATTGGTCTTACAATTATGATCTTGATTTTTATTTCAAACTCTTCTAACGGTTTCGGAATTTTACATATCTACCCCAAAGAATTACCTATATTAAAGATTTTCACTTTCAAATTCGTTACCGAATCTGTCTTTATGGATTCCACACTTAACAGTCACTGTTGAAAAGAAAAATTAAGTCGAAATTGCACCTTCTAATTCATTACCAGCCCAATCCTCAAAGTCCCAAATAAATTCCACTTCAATAAATACTTTCCATAGAGTTTATTTAAATAAACGTCTTTTGCCTCTCAAATCATATC
The DNA here is from genome assembly GCA_019009955.1 of Riptortus pedestris. Classification (NCBI taxonomy): domain Eukaryota; kingdom Metazoa; phylum Arthropoda; class Insecta; order Hemiptera; family Alydidae; genus Riptortus; species Riptortus pedestris. The sequence continues at coordinate 50,738,790 of CM032230.1, forward strand.
GTCATACAAACCATGCAACACTTAATACTTTAAAATGAACTTTATTTCAGACAATTCATATATTCGCTTTAAGCCATAATCGGTCTTTTCAAAAGCACGAAAATCTAATCTCTCAGTATTTCAGAAACTTCAAAACCATAAGAACAACTTTTATTTTTAATTAATTAGTTTGGAGATTCCAGCTGCTTGAACTTTAAAGCTCGTTTTCTTTTAAATTATTTTTTAAAGCTGAAATGCCACAACCAAGATTCATCAAACTTTTAGAAAATCTTTTAAGTGTATAAACCGCGGCAAACATTTTAATCGGTTTAATAAAATCTTCTAAACAATTTTCTGTCAAGATGCTTATATGTCGAAAGCAACTGGATCCAATTCCTTCACGATATGATGTATTTAAAAGCGTGACGAATGGCATACTTTTATTTTTGTTGTCTGTCATTAACCTACAAAGATAGATTTAACCATCTGGCTTTGTCAACTGTGACAAATTTAAACAAAATAAACTTTAGAGTTGTCCCGGAAGGTTTCTCTAATTTAATTGTGAATCCGGAGAAAGTTAATTGAAAAATAACGGTAAACCATGAAAGACGATAGTTATAATAAAAGAGATGTTCTTAATTAATAAAAAAAGTTCCGGGACCGTTTGACAAGACAAAACTGAATTTAAAAAGTTTAATTAAGTTCAAATTAATATCAGTTTCTTGTCACGGTTTCAAATGTTGCTCCTAATTAGAAATTCATTAATTAAAGACTTCAGTTGTCCTGTTAAAATTAATTTGATTTATCTTCAATGACTTATTAATAATTATTAGAATCGTTTTGGGGTTGTATATTAGATTGAGTTTTAGGATGTAATAAGCAATATTTGAGTACTGTTTATTTACTATGTTGCTAGTAATACTAGTAATCAGAGGAAGTGAATAAAAAAATTTAAATAAAAATTATCTATGTCCACTTTATGTTAATTGGGAGGTTACTCCAGGTCTAGGTTACTTGCCCTTTCAAGAGAGAACTGATGTAAGGATTTTATTTAGTGTTTTAAGAGCATAATAAATCCCTTTTAATACAGAGGAATCAAACCCATAATACTAAAGTTACCAAGTGTATAAGACCAATCACTTACTAATTCATGACTGTCAATTTTGTATAGGACAAATTCACAAGATACTTCTCCATAATAATGATCTGACTCATTATGACAATTCTATAATCATCAACTTATCTCATTTTAATGATTCTAATTTACTTTAAAATTTCGAAGGCTTCTCTTGGTTACTATCACCTTAATTTCAATCATATTAATCTAGATATTCACTAGATCAATAATCTATGTCTTGATTTTCACTACAATTTCCGAATAACAAATTTCTATCAAACTACGGCCAAAAACTGGACGGGAAATCCATTGAAAGTTCTTGTCATGGAATTATTAGCAAAGCTGTTGTTGATTTGTTACTCTTGTTGACAAGTTCATTGTAGACCACTAGCATTAGTGACATAGATCAAGAAAATAAATTTGCAAATCAGTTGCGACGCGATAAGACCTTCATTCGAAAGGCCTTAACTTTCGAAAGAACAAAAGGCCAATTGTAGTCCGAAGCTTTAGAAAGATGATTTATTAACTCAAGATGAATAGCGAACAAGAATGACCTACAAGTCTAATGGTCTTTCTCTCTCCTTTCTCCAGGCGTAAGAGATTTTTGTAAATTCATCTCGCGACTGTCGTACTCTCACGCTAACCCGACGTTTTCACTTTCGTTTTTGTTATCAGTCCGTTGATGGGCACTGATAAAAGAGCTCTTTAACGAATGCGCCTATTCAAATGCTTCCGGTCTATGGGTCGGGAGAAGGAACCCGTTCACACTCAACGACTATGAGGGAATAGAAAGACAGGTTGGATACATTAGTAGAAAAGCTCCGTTTGAAAAATAACTGGGAAGCCCCTCTTCGCATTTCAAAACATGTATGCATGGCTTCTAAAAATACGTGTACCTGTAACAAGATCTGTATTGATTTCTTGTAAGCACATTTTCTTAGGTTTTAATTAATCTACTTAAAAGTGTTTTGAAATTAACTTGATACTCAGTTCAGTTGATGACTCTTGATATCAATTCGATAAACTTAATGAGAAATATAAGAAATGAAAATACTATTGGGATCAAAGATAAGTATACCTCATGGTTAGCAACGAATACGTAATACTGCTCGTTATAGCTTGGATGGTGATTGGTAATAGTTCCCAGTCTTCTTGTAAAACACATTGGTTTCAAGTCACTAGAGGAGTTTAAGTATTGAAAATAACTGTCTATACACCAAAGAGATCTAAGGGTTTCTAGAATAAGTTCTGGCAAAGCATCTTCTCAAGTAGAGTAGGTCAGTGCTCTCTGGCTTTTTATTCCAAAGAATAAATATATATTAAGATCATGCATATACCCGTATGACGAAGTCTCATCATTTCAAAGCTGGCTAAATAGGGGCATTCTCAATCTCAGAGTAATGCGAGACGAAAACCCAGTGGTCTGGCATTTGACTTGTTAGTAACTCTAAAATCCTTTTGGTTTAGATATGGTTCGTAAAATCACCTAATCGAATATACAAAGAGTTCTAAAATGTACATTAGCAGACGTGCTCAAAGTAGCCATGTAAGTTAAGGCGTTTGTCTTAATCTGACTTGGCAAACCTCGAATCGTGTAGTCGATTGTCACCTGGACAAAAGAAATTTATTTAGTGTTTGTTGTTTGTTTCGTAACGTTTTAGGGCGAAATACTACCAGGTTATCATCGCCCTGTAATATCTTTAATACACATTTTGTCATCCTCATCCATATCGCCATTTTAACAATATAAACGAGGATACAAAAAACTTGTACTTTAAAATTCTTTGTATAAATTCGTATTTTTTCACAAAATGAAACAATTTGTCGAGCTCTTTGGGGTCATATCCTAGGGCCACTTCTATATACTTATTTAGTGATTATCCAAGGTACACTTCTATACACTTATTTAGTGACTAACACATTGTAAAAAAATCTTATTCCCTTCCTGGCTAGAAATGTAATCTATAGACAACCCGTCCCAATTAGCCTTAGTAGCACAAAGCGAACGTTAATAAAAAAGCATTTAACATACATTAGAAGAAATAGGAGTAAAGTGATTTACAATTAATTGTTTATTTTGTAGGTTCCCACCTTGGACTATGGAACAGGTGGTAGTTCCGGTTGGTCCGCAGGCGGATCTTCATCGTCCGGACCCTACTACAGGAGGTCCATGGATGCAGCAGCTGCTCAGGACATCGCCTACTCTGCGCACATCCCATCAGTAGACTCAAACTCTGCTCAATAAATACCAACGATGCTGGCAACAGCTGACAACTTGTAAATATTATATATTGTCGAGTCAAAAACCATTTATAGTCCGTTTAGAGACTATTATCTAATTTGTGAAAATGAATGTATTTATGCGTCTGTTTGATGCTTTGTAAACTCTAAGAGTTGATGTATGTTGTGTCAATTCAATGTGCATTATTTAATTTATTTATAATAATTTTTTTTATAATAAAACTATTTATAATAAAAAAAAACTGTGTTTTTCCCAACCACATTTATCCACAAAGCTATTCCTTGTCCTTGTACCTCAATGTCGTAGAACGTAATGTACTTATATTCAATAAGAACAGCATTTCATAAATTTATCCAAAATAACAGATTAAACAAGATATAAACATATTAAAGATGTAAACGTATAAAATCTCAAAAGTACTGGAATATACAAGGTTTTTCTCGCGTAGGCAGACTTAGCACTTTTTTGAGTAGCAGTCAAACATTAATTAGTTATCTAGTTATAAAAACTAATGAAAGCTAGCACACAAAGATTTGGAAGAACTTGTCTCTCTGCACAATGTATTCATTTTTCCAGGTGGCTCAGTGAGTTGCCATCCTCAGGCGCGACAAGTCCTTACCTACTACTGAATGAGTTTGGTAAGATTAATTCGACAGTAAGTCAGTCACATTTGTTTCAGTTCGGTGGTAGACTCTATCACCGAAACTTGTGATAAAAAAATGGAGATCTACATATTCTAATTTACCTTTAGCTGCATGTTTATTGTGTTTGTTAGGAATTCAAAATACCAAAAAATTAAACGCACGCCCTTTAAAGTGTTTAATCTATTGTAACAAAGCTGTGTAAGTTTAAAACGTCCCCTAGGGGAACTTTAATACGTCTTATAAAACACAAAAAATAATTTTTCAAAAGAAGCTTAAAATAAAATAAATAAGCTTTAAATGCAAGATAAATTATTATTATTATTTATTAACGTCCACGTTTTGCAACTGAGGCTAATCGGGACCCTTTTCAAGCCAGGGTGGGATTTTAGGACGTTATTTAATGAATTTCGTCACTAAATAATTTCCTTTGCCCAGGCAAGAATCGAACTCGCCACTCTAGGTTTACCATGTGAGATAAAGGTCAACGCTTTAACAAAATAAATTATATAAAGTTAATAAAGAGGAAGCATGATAATTAAAGACGCCTAGCTGAATGCTAAAACGTAAGATATTCAGCATCTAGTTGTTGACGCAGCTGTTAAAGCTGCTATGATGTTGCTTTGCCACTAATCTTGTTCCTGACACCTTGCTTGATATTCCTTGCATCAAAGCAACCATTGGGCACGCCAGGTAATGGTCTGTAATTATTTTATTGTCATGGTAGATGTTCCGCCAGCTGTAACGTTGCAGTTGGCATGAGATACTAAAAGAAATCAGCGATAGAGGTCGTACTCATGACGCAATTTTCACAATGTTACTTCAAATGTCCATTGATCCTACCTAGTAGATGACGAAAATGAGGTCCGTTCAAAACTTAGTGTGTGTGTGTATATATATATATATATCTATATATATATATATATCTATATATATATATATATATATATATTTGTCTGTCACCAAACTCGATATTTAGTCGTTTTATGTAAAAAGAAAGATTAAGTTTGTTAACCGCTGAAATCAGAACAGGTGGAGAGGAGGTTTAATGGGGGATAATTTTGAAAATTCTAAATATTTCCGTTACTATAAGTCAGATTGAAAAAGTGTATTAAATAAATCTTATTGCAAATTAAATGTACTATAAATATTTGTCCATACACTTATTCTGTATCTTGAATATTAACCGAGATATTTGCATTTTTCAATTTGCAGCCTTCAGCAAACCCGCACTTCTAGGAGTGTTGCAAAAACATTACTCTGTTATATAATAACCAGATTATTCGAAACCTGAATACCAAATATTGTTTTTATTGAATCTTTAATTTTTAGATGTATGTAAATACGTTCTGTTACCCCCCCCCCTTCTTTTGTTTTTGGATTACTAAAATTTGAGTGATTGAGATAAAACTGATTCTGATTCATTACAAATAAAAGCACTGGCTTTAGTAAATTGTTTTCAATAAAATTACTATGTTATATTCAGATATTTATCATTAATTTTTTGTCTTTCCGGTCTATCTATGCAACGCTACGTGGATGGTTGACTGTTTTTTTACAATTCAGCCGCTTTCCGATGTAGAAATTATCAACTTGTAAATTTACTGAGCATTCACGATAGTGTTACCTGTATGTACATTTATTTACTGTAAATCTTCGAGTGGGGAATCTGCTTAGTTTACGCAGCCCCTACGCGACGGACTTTCACACCTTCTGCTCGAGTGTCTAAACTGGCGTTTAGCTTTTCCTTTGAGAGTAGTGTGTCAAATTAGATTTGTGGTTCTCTAGTTCGCACACAAATTAAGGAACGTAAAACCAGAAGTTAATAAAAACAAAAAATAAGAAAATTAAAAACGAATCAAGAAAAAATTTAGGAAAGAACTACTGCTAATTGCTATCTTAACGAATCTTTAATTTTATGGGTGCGTCACTTTACTTATAGATGAAGAGGACGTTAGGTGGGTTGATTTAAAATGCAAGGAAGATTCTGAGGACTAGAAGCAATTTTCCAATCGCAACAAGTATTGAACTTTACTGTTTATAAAGACCACATGGACGGTAAACATCACAGTATTTTCAATGGCGAAGTGCACGCTCAAGCAGCGCACATGGAGTAGGGGGGAAAATCCAGTTCTTGTGTACTGAAGTGAGGTGAGTCGAGTTTTATGGTTATAAAGCATGATCATTTAATTTGTAGGGATAGTAACATAAAACAATCGCATTTCGATTTTTGTTGCCATGTGATCTGACAAACACAAATTCTTCTCTATTCAACCACTGATAGTACATTGATTTAAGAATTGTTTTTATTAAACTTAACAATAAATATTATTTTTATTTTACATTCAAATATGCATTATTTTATATTTTGTTTAATGATGTATGCATGAGGAAAATCAATTGTAATCTTTCCGCCCTCAGGGGCTACTAAGCTGAGCGGGTTTCCCTCTTTTAAAATAACATATCTATCTCTATTTATTTAAGCCCTTAGTAAAACTAATATGTAAAGAGAATTTGAAAAAGGCAATAAGTAAAAGTTATTTAGGGGAATAGTTACTTAATGTGAAAACAACACTATTAGGAGGCTGAAATCAAATAACCTAAATATAAAATCTCGGTCCCAACAACAGATGACGTCATCGATTAAGATTTTACGTTTTACCTGAAAAATGTTCATTTATTCTATATCATAATGAATATTTAACTGTTTCATGTAATTCTAAATATAGTATTACTTAGAGAGGGAAAAATTTGAAAAATTCTAAATACCTGGAAAATATTTTAGGACAAGTCTTGTTAAAACCTTAATGTTCTACAAATTGCTTTTCTGTACATTAATATAACTCAATTATTATGCACGTTGTTGTGCTTTCTAGTTCACTAGTGTATCACACCAACACTTGCAAAATATGATTAGTTTACACAGCCCCTGCGTGACGGACTTCATTATAAGTTTCTTTGTATGTGATTCGTATAAAAACAGAAATTTGCTCACCACTTTTATTAACTTCCGCTACGTAGGTCTCGATTTTTGCAACTTTGGTCTTAATGCCGCATGTAATTTTCAGATATTTTGTTTCAGATACTTTATTTATCAACGATTAACGATAAATTGCAGCCACTAGAGCATTAACAGACCAATATATTTCTTAAGGGACCTATCTTCGTCATCCAAAGGGTGGTGTTAGCGGACATTTAACGAAAGTTTTGCAAGACCACTTCTAGGTTACAGCCTCAACAACTGACGTTTTTTGAGCAAATCAGGTGAAATTGTTAGAAAGAAATATTGCTAGTTAATTACGTTTATGCTGAGTAATTGCGAATATTACTTTAATACCACACATCTGTGATGAAAAAATTGTATTATGTTTCATATGGTATATGTTTCTTATATTGTTTCTAATGGTGCTTTATTACGCTGACTATGAAAAAAATAAAGAATAAAATTCATCTCGTAATGATTGGGCGCAAATTAAATATTTCATTTTTATGTTATATCTTTTATGCTATGCCTGTAATTACAAAATAATAAATACATTTCTTAGTTTAGCGTTGAATACTTTAAAGTTAACAATATGTAGATATTTCAAAGCTACTTCAGTAACGTGATCATCATTTATTGAACAGACAGTGGTTTTTCCTCTTTTCATTGTCTTTTAAAATTAACAGTGGCTTCAAGAGGAGGCGCAACTTCACCAGATTTGTTTTGTTACTTTTGTGGCAATATACAGTGAAAAAGCAGAAACAAAATATTTCTCATGAATATTTTAAAAGTTAATTAGGGGAACAAGAGAGGTACTGGGACCCTCATAAAGTTGACTCAGTTTGTTTAGGAGAGTTAAGATAGTGGAGTAAAGATAAGAATTGATCATTTTGTGCCACCCAATAGTGAATTGTGGAGGGAGCCTAGAAATCACAGTGATAAACTGTTATTTATGTGCATGTAATGGGGATGGCTTTAACATGGAAAATAGAAAGAAAATGGCATATCCCACCTTTCTATCAACAATCCGACCTGTACTCCATGAGTCTGATCACCAGTGCCTTCTCAACCCACTACTCTGGATGATGTTCCAGTTGAACAAGGGGAATGATTTCATCAAGACATTAAAGAAATTGAAAACAGATTTCAAAGTAAATGGAATACGAACATGATAGCCAATTACTGTTGGATGCTGAAGAGGGATGATCCACAACAAGCTTTACACAAAAAAAGCGCTAACAGAAGTTTTTATGAACGCGTAAACGTTTATATAATGACTTATAACTATGATAATTATGTTGAATATCTATGTTTCCTTAATATTTAAGTTGTTTTAATACTCAAAATTGAACAAACTTGTGTAAATATATATCGGGTGCAAAATAAAATAAAAAATGTTAAAAATTCCGTTTTCTCTGATTTCCCTTAGATACAAAAAAACTTTGTGGGGAAAACCTTACGAGATGGGGGAAAACGGATTTCATTTTTGTAATCAGAGCTAAAAAATACATTAAAATAACTAATCACAATCAAAACAATTTCTGAAAGCATTTTTTAATAGACCTGTGTAATTAATTGCATCTGTACTTATGTGGTCCAATTAAACAATAGTTATACATAGTAAATCGACGACAGCAATACAATTAGTAAGATATAACTGTTGTAGATAAGCCTAGAGCAATGCGTTGAGCTGTATGGCATACTGATAGCGGCATTTCACCAAAGGCCTACTAGACAAGCATAGTAGTCCACCATACTCATCTGCAACCTGCTAACAGCTGTCTAAAGACTCCTTCGAATACTGATGTGACAGTACGGAATATATTTCTAGAGTGTGACAGTGTTGAACGCTTAGGATTGGGCACAGCTTGCCAAGCGTCCTTCCTACAGTAATGCGCTTAATAGTTCGGCTCCTAGGATGTGTATTATGTATATATACAGGACATGCTCAGTAGTAAAAACCCAGACACATTAGATGCTGGCCTGCCTTACATTCAATACTTCAATATTTTAGGTTACTAATTCTATCAAAGAAATGTACATCCTACAATTCTAGACAAATGGAAATTAATTTATCAAAGGAAAGTTTTAATTAAAGTATTAATGTAACCTAGGGGGCTCAGGTTAGCCATGTGAGTTAAAGCGTTGACCTTTATCTCACATGGTATAACTAGAGTGGCGAGTTCGATTCTCGCCTGGGTAAAGAAAATTATTTTGTGACTGAATTCATTAAATAACATCCTAAATTCCACCCTGGCTAGAAAAGGGTGGTAACCTGTAGATAACCCGTCCCAATTAGACTTAGTTGCAAAAAGTGGACGTTAATAAATAATAATAATAATAATAATGTAACCGTATGAGAACTTATTTTATTAGAGCACATGTGCCATTGCCTCATGGCATATTTCATGTAGGATTTTGTTAAAATATATTTTTACATTAAATAGTATTCTATGGTTTATTACCATGTAATCAAAAATAATAAAAATAGAAAGAAATAATAAAAAATAAAGTAAAATAAAATAATGAAATAAGTAAGATAACTACAAATAAAATTAATAAATGAAAATGAAAATTAAATAAAGTTAAACTCATCCGATGTTACGGCTTTTCTGGTCTTTAATTTGCTATATAAGGCAAATATATTGAATTATAATTCTCTTTCCTCACAATCAACTTTATATTTTAATGTGTTTTTGTTATATCCTTATCTATACTTTTGATAAACTTTATGAGTTCTTTATTATATTTATTAGATAATATATGAGGTGGTTCTGGCCAATTACCTCCTTTTAAAATTATGTTCATTATGAAAATTTGATTTTGATTATATATTGAACTGTCATAGAGTATATTTAAAAACTTTTGTGTTATCTGTGCGTCTCAAGTACATTTGTCATAGTGTTGAATTTTAAAATTCGTTAAATAACTCCCCGTCTGTCCATGTTCCATTAGAAATTCTGTGTCCAATTGTGATGATGACTCTTATTTGTTTTGTATATTATTATTATTTATTTGAGATACCGCTACAATGGTGATTCATCTTTTGACATATTTGAATATGATTTTACAAAATTAGATAAATATTAAAAATTTTACAATGCTAAATGTTATAAATGTACAAAATAGATAGAACCATGCCGCTGTATAATAATTGAGTTGTAGTTGTTGCCAGTTAGATGTGGTAGGTATTGATGTAAGCTGTAATTTTTGTTACGTGTTGTATGTTCTATTTATGAATTGTGTCTGTGCGTAAGTCTTTTTTAATATATGAGACTGGTATGTAAATGAATTTTGGGATGCTTCCTTTGATAACTTGTCAGCTTGTTCGTTTCCAATATTTCCTGAAAAATTAAACTTATTGTTGGGCTAGACTATTTTGAGCTGTCATCTTCTTGCCCACCAATGAGTACGAAGATATTATGGAATGCCAACCAGATATTAGAGTGACATTTCACTCACTAACAAGTGTCTTGAGCCCGGACATGGCAAACGACCTGCCGAATCCACTAGGTTTAATAAATAGTTTAGAGCAAATGAAAATTTCTACTTTTTTTGGATTATACTTCGTTCCCTTCATGTACTAAATTCAGCGTTTAAGACTTCTGAACAAGAAATGAAACGTGTACACTTTACAGACATAAGTGCGTTGTCCGCGGTGTTTTTTGATAGGAGGTCCAAAACATTATTGTTACTTCGAATCGGATCAAATAAAGTTTTTTTTTTTTTTTTTTTTTTTTTTGAGGATTGATTATGAAAAAACTTTTTTTGTGTGAGATTTCATATATTTTTTCTGTTTTATTCTTTTATCTCTAATATTCAACCCCCCACCATCCTCCACTTAACAAAGATGGTGGGTGAATACATTTATTCATACGAATTTGAATGGAATGTGCATAACCCGTGTTGTAAAAACAAAGAGACTCCGTTCAATAGTGACTGCCTTTTCGAAACCCACGCAAGCACGGTTTGTCATCGAGAGACTTCATAATCAGAAGTTCCTCGTCCCACGTTGAAGTCTTGCTGTGCAAAAAGGTGAAGAAACGTGGCGCCCTCCTGAGCTCCACCCGATTAAGGTTTTCTTTTAACATTTTATTGTTGTGAGCTAAAGGACCTGTTACGGGATTATGGCATATCCCTGCCATTTTAGTATTTAATCTGGTTGGAAAGTACTTCCTAGTGAAGAAAAGCCAGTCACGTGCGCCACCCTAGCATGCTACAGCCTTACCTCACAAAGGGTACTTTATTATCCTAACAGATACGAAGTTTGTACGGTCGATTCGGAAAGCGGTGAACTCCTTGTGTTCAGACTAACTACGAGAAGTCCTCTTACTTCAGGAGAAAACACAACTAACTAAATGCATTATTAAGTAATTATTAATATCTCGTGACAATCATTCATTGGACAGTAAATTTGAGACATTCTGTGAATTGGGAAACCTTCATTGATACCATATATAAGAAAGTTAATCTAAAAGAAGAGTCGCGAAGTTTCCCCGATTTCGCCTTGGCAAGAGTGCTATCAGGCAGATCAGTAATGTAGAGAATGCCTCGGAGACACCTATCCTTGCACTTGGTATTCATTGCATCGAACCCTATCCTCTTCTAGATCCAGGCCACTTTCGGCTCTTCTCGGCCTCCTGGTTCTTTCTAAACTACCTTCAACCACAGTGGGCAGGTAGAATTAGGTTGTTAAAATAAAAAGAAATGAAAAAAATCAAGAACTGGACCGAAGATGGAGAGACAGGTCTTTGGACAAGAATATTTTAAAGAAGCTTATTCTCTTTGTTCTGTTTCCTGAAAGTGGAGTAAGTAATGTCCAAAGAAAAAGTCTTACATGCTCACAAGATTATTTATGACATTTCGGCATCTCAAACTACATGTTTTTGTCCCTTTTTTGAGAGTCTAGTATCTATTTTATGATATGAATGAATATTCATATAATTTATGAGTAAAAAAAAGAAAGATTTATTGATAAGGTAATGTACCTTCTTCATTGTGAATATTTTAGAATATCTCAGAAAGAAGTAATTGCTGAGAGTCAAGTAATATCACTTTCTGTATAATTCGGCGTCAAGCATCTGAAGATTGAAGCATAAAGCATGATTTTTTTAAATATTTTTTTTAATGTTTTCTACAGTACGGTGCCCCTGTAGTATAGGAATTTATTTCCCATACTCCATCATAAGTTATAACACATGGTACACAAGTATATTTGTTTCTTCTTTTTTTTTTAACAGCAAACAATCAAATTAGAATTTTTATATTGAAAAAAGTATTATAAAGAGCAAATTATATTAAAAATTATGTTAAAAATAATTATATTATACATAACAAAATATGAAAAAAATAATAATAATAATGAAGTATAAAAATAGAAAAAATAAAAATAATATAATTTATATTTAGATGATGTTCAAAGCAGGTTATTATTATTATTATTTATTAACGTCCACTTTTTGCAACTCAGGCTAATTGGGACGAGTTAGCTACAGGTTACCACCCTATTCTAGCCAGGGTGGGACTTAGGATGTTATTTAATGAATTTCGTCACTTAATAATTTCCTTTGCCCAGGCAAGAATGGAACTCGCCACTCTAGGATTACCATGTGAGATTAAAGGCAACGCTTTAACTCACATGGCTAACCTTAGCCCCATATTATGTTTTAATAATTCTGAAAACATTTTATCTTTATTTTAATTTAGAGAATTCAAATAAATAGTACTGAGTGACATCGCCTAGTTAGTCATCAGTTCAGTTCAACTCAAAAGAGAAAGGTCACAAAGTCATAGTTGTGTTCAAACAATAATTGCGGTTTAGTAGCTGGCAAAGCTTCGTTCTGAAGAACTATGTTTTTATTAATATTGTGTGGTCAAAAGTTTGTTCAGTTTAATTATAGCAGTCACATGTATTGTTCTGAGTCAAATAAAAATGGCTTTAACTGTCTATGTCCAGTTAGTACTTGAGCAAGCAGGCCATTTATGTACTTATTTCATTTTTTTACTTTCGGGTACAGTTATAATGAAGTCTTATAAAAGTCTACTTTTTGTTGTGTACGTCCAATCTCTGTCCCATAAATCAGTAGATCTTCTTTCAGAAGTCGTTGTAAAATATTTAGTCTAATTTCATTTGTAAAGTAGTTATTTATTTTGGGATCGGTATGTCTGTCAATCGATATCTTATTGTCAGTGTGCATTAAAGTTGTGTTAGGTCTTGTAATAGTATCATTAATTAATTGGATTATTTTCTAAAGAATATAATAGCCATTAGCAATTTTCGTCTAGGCACTAACGTAATATTGAAAATAGTTAATGCAAAGCAGTAAGAAATTCCAAAAAAAAGAACTATTTATAATTAAGATATAGGAAAATAATTCCAGAATTCCTTTTCCCGTTATGTTTAATTAACCTTGAATGTCCTACTTAAATCTCATATTCGATTTATTCTCATTTTATTCAGATATGGACCGTTAAAGTAATTAATATGATGATTAGCATGAAATGAGCGTGAATGTCATCGGATGCGAATATTTCCTTCAATGGTGGCCGTATTAAAATACAATGCATGAATGCTTTCCCTGGTGGGTTGATCGCAGAAAGAAATGGAACCTAATTTATTCCTGACTTAGTCACGTGCAGATTATTCCTATTCGATTCTCGTGAGAAATTTCCTCATATTGACTCATCCGCTGAGAGTATATGGAGGCAAAAAGTGGTTTGTATTTTACTCATTAGTTTTACTTCCTACATGAAGTATTGAATCTCTGAATATTGGTTAGTTGCATTAAAAAAAAATTACTTTGTTTCCTGCCTACTCCGCCTTCATTCTGCAGTCTGATTTCATTGCAGTACCATCACTTACTCTCCTTCCCAAATTATTTATTTTACCATTTGGACTTATTTAAAATTTTCAAACTTCTGTGTCGGTTTTCAGTCTGTAAGTAATTTTAATTTAATGTAATGACTCTTACCATAGTATAACTCATAAGTTCATGTAAACATGCAATAATTTTACATATAATAATAAGCATCCTTTATCAAATAAATAAACTCTTTCTTGTCATTAATACGAATAATTGTAGGCCTTGACCAACGTAATAAAATTTACCTACTCTTTGGCTAAATGAAGTAGTTCATTCATTTCAACCCCGCATAAAACAAGAATTGTTCTAAAAGCCGCCATCACCAGGGATATTAATATACTTTTTTTACAAAGTTTTTTCAGGACTCCAAAGAGGCCATTCTTAAAAATACACAGACCGCTAGGTATCATTTCTGTAAACAGTTAGGAAGGGGATTTTTTTTAAATTATCTGTAATTGCTTAGTTTGACCTATTAATGATATTTAATCGTGCGAACTGAACATTAACTGCAGATGAAAATTAATTAATTACAACTACATAAAATGATCATTCTACAGTCTGATTTCGTTCATGCACCATCTCCGACTCTACTTCCCGAAAGAGCGATTTATATTATGGACATTTATTTTAGTATTTAACTCAATGGCATTATGTATATCTCGTACACCTTTCTGTTTGCCTTGACAAAGGAAATAAATTTCAACGAAACTTCGGTAAGCCGCATTAGTGACCGACAACCAAATCACATAAGTTAGATAGTTCTAACAGCTGTAATCACTAAGAATAATATTTAGGAGCTTTCTTAATTGTTTACTGTAAAAATATGAATGCATTATCTTCTATGACATCTATAACTATGTCTCCATTCATCCATAATGATAAAAAGAGATATGGTACTTTATTTTCAAGTGAAATAATTTGAAATTAAGTGAACGAATCATTTTGTACATTTTATTTAAAAGCAGAACAGGAAAGTCATGGTGTGTCCAAATCAGATTTCAGCAGAATTCCTGAAGGGAAAACAGCTGTTGTGATGCGCGTATGAGGTTGTGCCCAAGAGGCGATTTTCGAAAAGATTTCCTCAAATCTCCATCAATGCCACCTAAGAGATGATGAAAATGAAATCCGTTTGACGAAAAGTGTCTGTTATTTAGTCCAAATTTAGTTTGATCGGTACCAATCTCGAGACATAAGTGTTTCATGTAAAAATAAAGATCAAAATCGTGAATTCCTGAAATCGGCATGGAGAGAGAAAGGGGTTTTAGATGGATAAAATTCAAATTATCTCCGTTACTATAAGTCACGAACAGAATTGTGCTCTATACATTTTTCGTAACTCAACTACTAATTTTTGTACTTTGTTTTTGTCAATCTTCAGTTCAAGTTCCAACTTCCACTCCTCGAACTTTATTTATTTATAAATAGAAAAATATGGTCAGAGTTGACGAAAATTATGTACCCAATGGACGAGAAGACCGATGGAGCAGAAAGCCGCAGCAAGTCAGAAGAGACGTTCGCCCAGCGAGGAAGTCTACGAACTCATATGGTCAGATGAGTTCAGCCATGTGTCATAACAGCTTGTGGAAAGTCTGCTTAGCGAGACATTTTGAACAACCCAATTAAACAAAAATATTACATTACTTTGTCCAATAAGGAAGATGAGGAGAGATTTATCCGTTTGGCAGTACTTATATATGAGAACAGTTCTTTTCAATGATGAAAGTTAATAAATCAAAACATCGTACAAGGCTGACAATCAATTTGGAAAATTCTATTCGTCTTTGTATCAGTGGAATTAATCCAAACATCGATGGATTAGGTTCCCAAATTCAAGCTCAAGTCTCTCACTGATTTCTGTGTCACTATTTAACTTTCGTTGTTTGTAATAATTCAAAATTTTACAATTTAATTATAATGTTGTACCTATTTTTTTCATTTTATTTTATTATTTTTAAAAATTGTATTATAATTACATTGCCGTAAAATTTAATGTCCGATATCTATCGTTACAAATTGTGAACACACCTTTAAAATGCACTAGTTTTAAATGCGGCCCTCGAACATTTTGCACACTAAAGTTTGGCCAGCAACATGTCTAAGGTTAAAGGCGTGTATGGATTATTTTGTTTGAATTTGTCACATAGACATCAAACTACTTATATAAACATATTATCATTTCCATTAAATCATATAGCCCTCATTGTGGCTCTGGGTAGCCTTGGTCAATAAGAAGGTTTTAACACTCTTGGTAAGCCTATAGGAATGGATATGATAAATACTTATTGTCTGGGTCTATCAAAATTTATTATTTACAAACGCACTAAATTATATCGTTAGTCGCAGTCACCCCAAGGAAGTTTCTAAACTGTAGTTAATTCGCGCTGATTATCCTTAGTAATATAATGTGGACGCCAAATAAATAACAAGGTCTAACCTGTATAGTTACTTAACAGATAAAACACAAAACTCAATTAGGTCTGAGATCTATTGCAATTCTCTGTTTAATGGCGATGGTCAATACATTTCTATGCCATACCTGAATTCTGGACAAATCTTCCAGCATCCCTCGACGACCAGATGTTACCATCGGATCCGGGGTTATCCTTCCTCGGACAAGCTCAGCTAGCAGTTTAACCGGGGCTAAGGAGCGAGAGAGCTAGCAGATAGTGCATCTCGGCTTAGTGCCAAACACTTGGCTGGTATATGAAGGTTAGTGAGACTCGGAGGCCGGCCAGTCCACCATGAGCAGGTACCTAGTTCTCATCCTAGCTCTAGCCACTTCATACGCAGGTAACCTAGTTAAACTAATTAATTAAAATTGCTTCAATACTTCATTACTGTATTTAAATTCGAATGAGTTTTTTTCTCGAAGTGTTTTGAGTCACATATTTAAAACTTTGTCTTCGTTGTAACTTTTAGCAAATGTGTCAACTGATCAATAACCTAAGCCATCGTATTTCAAATTTCTGAAAGCTGGCATAATAACATATTAGATGCTTTAAAGTAAAATAGGTCTGATAATACAGTAAAATGTCTTTTTAGTATATATTCTATTCAATTCGAATGAAATAAACAAAAATAACATTTTTATTACAGTGAAATACTGAGCATTGCCTGAGGATCTCAGCAATAGGAAACAGTGACATTCTTTAGTTTACTATTAAAACATGGCTTCAGTCTTCGGGCAAAATAACATTTTTTAAGAACTATTTTAGCGTTCCTGTTTATCTACCTTTTTTTCAAATTACACCGAAATCTTCCGCTTTTGCCCTTCTAGAGTCATCTCCCATGACTTAAATTTAGAACTGTACGATCTAGCTAGTTGTGGAACTTCCCTTTAGGACAAAATTATCTAAGGGTAGAGGAGGATTATCAAAAATTGTATATTTATTGCCCATTAAAAATACAGAAGTTCTGCACATCATTCACCTTAAAAAAATAACCATACAAATTACATTCCTTTTTTTTTTTTATCACATGCATTGTAACGGAGATACGGTATATCACTTTCAAATGAAATAATTTTGTGTGAACTGCATCCAAACTTACTTTTTTTTTCTTAATTTATTAAGAGGTACTGTGGTGTACATATCAAACATTTGTTTTGTTACGCGTACCATGATAACTCGTTTCCTTAGTGTCCACGTCTTTGAATACAGCCATCACCCTTAGTCATACCTATAAATCATTTTCAATGGAGTACCCAAGTAAGATTTTGAACCTTAAGGGACAAATTAAGCAATGATTTTGCTCAATCATAACGTAGTGGATACACATATTAGTGGACTAGTTGTTGACAAGTTAAAATAAAATTGTTTTCCCGATGGGATTTAGAAAATGATTCATTTATTTTATGAATTTAATAATCATATCATCATACCTATTGCCCACTTACCCGACAACTTGAAAGAACTATTAACAGAAGATAGCAAGCATATAAATACACTAAGACCACTTGAAGACAACTGACATTTACAACAAACTTTAAACCCCATCTACTCCACTCATTTTTCTAAGATTAATATCTCTGAATAATACATTTTTAAACTTGTGTCTTAGACTTCCATCACCTTCATGCCAGGATTTATCTCAAAGTTTATTGTTTTATATAGCATTATTTTAGCATTTCCTTAATTTTATTTCCAAATACTTCATATTATGTTTTATTATTATTATTTATTAACATCCACTTTTTGCAACTAAGGCTAATTGGGACGGGTTATCTACAGGTTACCACCCTTTTCTAGCCAGGGTGGGATTTTATTTAATGAATTGAATGGTATTTAATGAATTTCGTCACTAAATTATTTCCTTTTCCCAGGCAAGAATCGAACTCGCCACTCTAGGTTTACCATGTGAGATAAAGGTCAACGCTTTAACTCCCATGGCTAACCTGGGCCCCATATTATGTTTTAATAATTCTGAAAACATGTTATCTTTATTTTAAAATTTTAATTTAGAGAATTCAAATAAATTGTACTGAGCGACATCGCCTAGTTGCGGAGCTCTTCAAATAAATAAATAAATAAAATATTGTCCACTTGTAAATCCGACTCATAACTCTAGGTTTAGATAAAAACCAACGCCTTAACACACACAGCTAACCTGAGCCCCATATACTCATACGAGTATTTTGCCTCCCAA
Source organism: Riptortus pedestris (assembly GCA_019009955.1). NCBI lineage: Eukaryota > Metazoa > Arthropoda > Insecta > Hemiptera > Alydidae > Riptortus > Riptortus pedestris. The sequence continues at coordinate 50,757,259 of CM032230.1, forward strand.
ACACACCTGCTTTCCTACCAAACTCTCCTACCTAGCGAATGTTGACAATATTTATTCTCTTACTTCTTGTACAACAATGTTCCGCCAAAATCAAATAGAATTTCATACAAACACTCAGGGTTTTATTAATGTAGGCTAAATTGTTCCCGTTGTGGAAATATAAATATTGAATTAACCAATCTACAAAACTATATATTACCAAAGACTAGGCCGTGATTTTCATCTTATAACACATGCTATAACATACTGAGGGAGTCCGTTCCAAATCTAATACATTTCGGACAAGACTTCATTAATATTTTAGAACTTCCAGAAGATGACTGCCTTGAAGAAACTACAAGTTCTAACAGGAAAAAAATAATGTTTAGAGGTTTTGTTTTTACTAACATTTTTTTCGTATATCAAATCTACAAAATACATGAGAAGACAAATTGAAATAAAGATTAGTATTGTGTATGTGTGAGCGCGCACGCGCGCGTGTGAGTGTTCGTGCGTGTTTGTGTGTGTGTGTGTGTGTGTGTTTGCGTGTGTGTGGGTGTGTGTGTGTGTGTGTGTGTGTGTGTGTGTGTGTGTGTGTGTGTGTGTGTGTGTGTGATACTAAGAAGTCCACCAAGTATATATGAGTTAAAGACTTCCTGAACGCCTTCAATTCAGTGCTTCATGTTTTGCGGTTTCGCAAGTATAGGCGTGGAATATACTCATCCCGCATAACCGTCCAGCATTCTGCGTTCATTCGCATATGAAGGCGCTCAAGTACATGGATATACGTGATAATAAATATGAACCAAACACATTCCTAATTTTCTAGAAAAATCATAAAATTATGAATTGAATGGGTGTATTCAACTTAATTACTGAAAATAAGTTTATCAAAAAATCATAACTAAAAAACATTCTCTACAAATGAAATGAATTAAAAAAATGTTTAATAGTCCTGCTTTTATATATTTAAAAAAGAGGGTTAAATACATATAAAAAGACCACTGTCCGAAATTAGCTTCTCCATCATAATGATTTTCAAAATAACAACAAATAGATTTCGTTATAAAATACTGTCCTTGTATGCCGACCTAGACCTCAAAACCTCTTTATTATCAATTTTTATTTTGCAGTAAAACAATCACTTGAAAGGTTTACATTGTGTGATCTATAATCTGTTTCAATTCACGGGACAAACAAAATCAATGGCATAAGTCAGTTAAACAGTAATGACATATAGATTAGTTTTCAATTTCAAGGTGCACATAATTATGCAATTATAATTGCCATTTTATACTTAACTCTAAAACATCAAATAATCAAATAGGACAATGAGGCTGCTAATAACGAGGAAATCTACAACACCCCATGCTACTATCTCAGAACGAAAAGGCCCAGCTGATAAGAAGCTGATGCCGTAGTCATTAAAATGGCAGAGAGATTCCGTCATTTTTTTTTAAAAAAAAAAGCGTCAGATCCGCATTCTATTTTCTAGATATTTAAGCTGGCCAGAAAACATTTAATATTAGCGAATGAATGCAAAAAGTTGAAAGGATATGCGGGATGAACATATTCTACGCCGTCCCTTGCGAAACCGCAAAACATGAATCGCTGAATTGAAGGCGATCTGGAAGTCTTTAACTCATATATTCTATTTTGGGGTTGTTTTTTTTCTTATCACATTCTCAGTATTAATCTCTATTTCTATTTGGTCTTTATCATGAATTTTATATGTCTGATATACTGAAAGATGTTCACAAAAACATAACTCTTCTCTCTCTCTTTCCCCATTAGAACTGGACTAATCTCCAGGGCAGTCTTCTTCAGGAAGTTATCAAATATTAAATAGGTGTGCTCCAAAATACATTATGCTTCGAACGGACTGCCTCAACCTATTAGGACCTTTAGACTACGCTGGCAACCTTTAATATAGTCAACCTTTTTGGAACCTGAACATGGCTAATTATACAGAGTGAATGCACATTTAGTACTAGTTGAACGGCTAGATCACTCAGTACATAAAACACTGATCGCAAATCATTCTTATAGAGTAGCTATTAACACTCCAATACACGCGCCCCCTAGTGAGACATAAATACACGCGTGTCATCTGTCAGATGACTGTTCACTTATTTGTCAAAAGTGAATAATATAATTGTTTTTTTCGTAATTTTGCAGGAATAATGGTGATAGATAAATGAAAAAGTTCATAAATGTTCATAAATTTGTATTTGAAAAAAATTATCTATATATAAATCTTCAAAAATGTTAAATTTTTGTAACACAGTTGCCACGGTAGCTTAGTTTCAATTTTATTCCTTATTACTGGCTTGCAAAAGGTAAATCAACTAGTAAACCTAGGAACACAACAGCAACAGAACTCTCGAGCTTGAGGAATACTAGGGCGGGGGATTAGGCTCTCCTCCCTCCATCAAACTTATGACGAAAAACAGAACTGGTCATCTGTGAGATACGCGCGTGTATTGGTGTGTTAATCTCTAAGGTGTTCAGAGCCAAACAATAAAGAAAGTAAATAATTCTTTATTCAGACGTATTAATATTCGAGTTACCTATTGTAATAACTTGATTAACATAATTTCTACTATAACATTATGGACCGTGATGCATAATAATGAAGATATTTACAATTTTACATTTATAATTCTTTAAACCCTCACTCTTCCTCGTCTGATTAAGACTATTAAAGAAGATTTTTCTTAATTTCACAAGACTCAAACAAATATCGATTTTCTTTTCACCCCAATATACAAAAACCGAGCGTTGCGAAGATGGAGTTTTCATAACAGCACAGTTTTACAAAGTAAATATCAGAAATAAACAGTAGGTTTCCTATACATGTGGAATAGGTATTTTCTTATATTATTGTAAAAGTCTTGGCCATGCGAGTTAAAGCGTTGACCTTTATCTCACATGGTAAACCTAGAGTGGCGAATTCGATTCTCGCCTGGGCAAAGGAGATTATTTAGTGACGAAATTCATTAAATAACATCCTAAAATCCCACCCTGGCTAGAGAAAAGTGGTAACCTGTAGATAACCCGTCCCAATTAGCCTAAGTTGCAAAAACTGGACGTTAATAAATAATAATAATAATAATAATAAAAGTCTTATAGAAGCATTAAACTGAAGATTTACTAAAAAAACCCTGAGACATCATGAAATTCTCTTAACATTTGAGTTGCAAGAAAATGTCAAAAATAAAAATGAATTATAGTGTTTAATTTTCCTTCTTCGACCGGGAGTAATGGAGTGTCACGAAAAGTTAACCATATATGAAGTATTGTGGCCAAAAATAATATTGCAACGTATACAGTCACGAGCTAACCACCCGTTATAATGCGTGCATACGTACCTTCAATGACAGCAGATGTACGTAACATGGCTTACGTAGGGCACTGATTTTCTTCTTATGATGATTTCACGAAACATCGAACACTCAATCAGTAATTACTTCATATAGAAGTTAACTGAACATTAATTGATGTTGCATAACAGAGTAACATGCTATAGCAAGGGCTGATTCAAATACTATACCTGTGTTTAAATACGATACAACCACAATTACGCTACATTGTTATTGACATTTGTTCATTACAATGCGTCATTTATGGTCCTAAAAACATACACTCATCATAAAAAAAAATATTATTAATTCAAGATTAATCAGTTATAACTAATATTTGTTTATTATTATTATTTATTAACATCCACTTTTTGCAACTCAGGCTAATTGGGACGGGTTATCTACAGGTTACCACCCTTTTCTAGCCAGGGTGGGACTTCGGTTGATATTTAATGAATTTCGTCATTAAATAATTTCCTTTGCCCAGCCAAGAATCGAACTCGCCACTCTAGGTCTCAGCCAAGAATCGAACTCGCCACTCTAGGTTTACCATGTGAGATTAAGGTCAACGCTTTAACTCACAAGGCTAACCTGAGCCCCAACTAATATTTTCGATGTTTGACGTAAACTAAATAACCTACGATTAATGTTTAGGCTTTACAATCACCGAACTATATTTTTGATAGTGACCCCAATGCGGTGAGTTCATGAATTAAGACGTCAAACAATAAAGTGTGTAAAGACCTCAATAGAAATAGGTGTCAGTTCTTTTTGAGCGACTACGCCTTGACTGGCCTCATTGTGCCAGGCAATCAGCTTTCGCTACAATAAAGGCTGCCATTCAGTTTGGCAAATATCAATTATTGTACAATAAGCATTGTTCCACTGCCCATCATTGCTCACCGACGTCAATAAGATTGTTCTTCTTTCAGGTTGTTATAATTGTTCTCCTCGGCACACCACAGCTTGTTATCTAGGGGATTTTTTTGGTATAATTAAACTGGAGAGATACGTATGTTGGGCGACCTGCGATCCAAGTTCGTTGGTCAATCATTGGTGCCAATGAACGTATGTTAGAACATTTAAATATTTAATCTAAATTATTAGTTTCTAATGCCACACTCACCGATGGATGCTACGATTCTTGAAGGTCCCTGCCCTCTTCTAACTACTCCTCTAAACCTCTCTATCGTAGGCACATCGCCTCCATTAGATAACGCCATCAACCAGACCTCTCGTCATCGAGCCATCGAATTGGTGCCTTCTCGTCTTCCGTACAAAAGATTCCTTTTGTTAGTTTAGTTAGTTTCCCCCATCCCAGCCACCTTAGTTCGCGAAATATTATATGCACACTAAAAGCTTTTTCTTTTTCGTTGATCAATCTCTTGATTTTTATACTAGGTACTTAGGACACCCTTCTCTCGCGCTGGCTAAGTCTTATGTTTTATGCTGGCACTAACATACTTCACTGTCATTGGAAACTGGGAAACAATTTATTTTAATAACAGGAGATTTGGCCACCAAGAGATTCTACAGAACTTCAAGGCCTTTTGAACCACATAAGGATACATATTACAAACCTCATGGCATTTTAGCATATTTTCATTTTGTTTTTAATACACCCCAAATTCAATGTATTTCCTAATAGTCACATACATTGTCAGTCATGAATAACCATAATTTGCTCTGAAATATGAAATATTTGTCTATACCTATTCCTATTCTAAAGGCCTCGTCGATGACAGAGCCTACGGTACAACACCATCCAAAAAACCTTGCATAAGTCAGCACATTATTGGCTGGAGCCTTTTTTCACAGGCATACGTAACTTTTGTTTTAATTTTAGAAATAAAGCACAAAAAGTGCCTGATGTTGTTCTTATGGCCTAATCAATTCTGTACCAGAAATACTTACCAGTCCTTTTCCCGGCATTGTTGAACATGTCTTGGGATCTCAACCAGGTTCTACCAATTATGGAAACACAAGCTCCACAAAAATACTAATCCAAGTCATTTCTCCACTTTTACCTGAACCAACTTTTTATTCTACTGTGAAGAATAACGGCGTTAGGTTACTTCTTGTAGAATCTGGATCAGGTGTATTGTTCTAGGACCAACTCTCTTTTTTAGTGTAATCCATGCCTCTCGAACATCTCACGAACACTCTCTTCCCAGGAGATGCGTAACCTTCCTCTTGACCAACGTCCTTGAACGACGGTCTCGTAAGTCGTCCTGGCAGATATTTCATGATCCATCCTTAGATGTCCTTACCTTGTGCTCCTCTAGGATCGTCTCGGCCAGTTTGACATCGACTTTATAAGAATAATTAGTGTGCTGACCTCAAATGGGAAAAGATTAGAGCAAGTGGATAATTTGTATCTTAATCTACTAAATAGTGCCCAGGTCGCAACCACTTATTTCGTGTTTATAATATTAATGTCACAAACCCCAAATACTTGGTTGACTAATAAGTTATATTCGACATAATAAAAATTGATCTCCTCTCGCGGTACTACATGAGACACTTTATAGCTGTTCCAGGTGTAAGCGATGCGTCGGAGATCTTCCTTGGAGAAACCACGCCTAACACATTGGCCAATCCTTCCGGTGGACTGCAAACCACACAACCCCTCCAGCCTTCCAGACAGCAACACAGCCCAGAGACACATGGGGCTGGAGAGAATGTAGCCATGAGCAACTCCACTGGACCATACCGTCCTAGTCCCGCAAACTCCATCAAAGACGAGACTTTAGCCAAGTCGGCATCCACTAAGGCAATCCGAGAAGGTCAGTAACTTTCTCTCTCAACATTTTCACTTCTCCCTCTGAAGCCCTCCAACTTTCAAATTAGCAGATCAACAGAGATATATTATGATATCATCGAATATTAATAAACTGTAATTTTAGTGTCTAGTACTAAACTCTCTTTTCCAAAGAATTAATAAATACTAAAACGAAAGTGGTGATAGAAGATGTCAATGGCTTCAAACTAGCTCGGATCTAGATAAACGTTTTATACCCCAAACTTCAGGAACACCACTGAGAAAACCCGTATTATAGGGGAATAGAGTTTTTTTATAAACCTGTTATTTTTCTATAAATATACAACTGATACCTATGGAATAAAGCTTACATTATAACCATTATTGAGGGGCTCGATGGTGAAGGAATTATTACCTCAAGTAAGAAAAGAGTGGCCTCGTTCCGTCACAGTTATTTATTCTTTGCGACAAAGCGCTTTCAGAGCTTTCGCTTCATAATCAGCGAGCCTCACAAGGGGGAGTCACAGGGAGTCCTTGGTTCCAGTAACCAACCACCTTGGTAACAGTGTATTCTCTGAAAGCGCTGTGTTGCATAGAATAAATAACTGTGAAGGAACGAGGATTTTATTTTCTTACTCGTGATACTTGAATTATAAGATAACAGGTGAATCTAATATAACACAAAAATCAAGAAAAAAAACATATTTTTTTTCTTTTGAGCAGTGGATTTTTATATTAAATAAATTAAAAAGTTTTTCAAATGTAGAATAGCCTTAGCAAAACCCCGCTTCACTCTATACTTTTAGATGAAAGTACATTGATGAAATTCCTTACTGAGTCCTAGGTAGAGTTCGATCTTCTATTTGCAGAAAGGGAATACTAAAGATTTGTAATAGAACGCAGGTATACTTCCTGAACTATAGATTAAATTAAATACAGATAAAACAATTTTTATAAACAAACTTCAGAGCATTTCTATAAAACTCTACGTGGATCCTATGAAGACTAAGTTTTTCTTTCAAATGTTTAAAGATTCTTTCAAATCTTTAGTATTTCTTAAAACCACCCCTAGTAGGTTCAGTTTTACGGAAATTATACTCTGTTACGAAATTAGGGTTTAAAATGAATGGAGAGCTAATTTCCAGGATCACAGTCCATGAAGGATGTTAACAAATAATTTACCAAATCAAATATTTTAATCATATTATAAGAACAAAACCTTTAATTTTAAGAGTTTGTTTCTTAAAAAAAAACTCCTGCCAAATCCATGATTATAACTTTCCCTGACTAGTAATTAGCAATCTTTTCAAACTAGTAGGTATTACATCTTAATAATTGATTTTTTTTATTATCTGGACTCTTCTGATGAATAAGAAATTTATGTCTCGTGACACTTTATACCAAACCACAGTAGTCGGGCATTAAAATAACTATATGTTTCTCATTTCGTTTGGAGTGAATATTTCTTTTATCTTTCTCAAAATTTCATTAATATTCATTAATTCATCCTAATTATTTAGAATTTCTAAAAAGCCTGGCTTTGCAAGGATTTACTATGTACTCAGGTCTTTTCTCATATGCAGTTCATCTTACCAGTTTGGTTTGTGATCTGAAAACGTATCTGATAGAACTTTTAGTCTACACTGAATTCCAACCAATTAAAATATGTCATTTCTTTATTTCCTCCAGTAAATATAAACAGAACTTGTTTATAGCCAATAGTCCCTATACAATATTACTGTTCTACCATTAATTATTATTATTCCAAAACCATAAAGAATTTTGGATTAATATGCAATATTGACAAACCCCGTGCCATTTTGCTGTCAAAGATGCTAACATTGGCGACCAACGAATACAATCATTACTGTCCTCCTATAATAAACTATACTGCTTTAAAATCATCAAATCTATTAATACAAAATATATTTATTACAGTTCGGGGGAATGTTGTTAATAGTTTTGAGTAGCACATACAATTTGGTTTTATACCAGCTATAAAACCACTTTTTTGTTCCATCATATTTGCTTCACTTGAGGTATTTTCCCACTTTGGCATTCATTCTCAAATATTTTAAAAAATAAATAAATAATTTGTTTAAGTTGGTAATTTTGTAACTCCATAGCAGACACCTTTTTTTAGTCAGCACATTTTTCTGCAATATATTTGCAATTTTATTTATCGAATCCGGAAATTCCCTCTATTATAGGAAAACTTTAATTCATGCAGCTACAAGTTTTCCAATATTCTTCATACGGCTGTCATTTACTTACATTGGAATTTTGTAGAGTTGAGAAAGTTTATTCCTTTCCTTCTAGCGAATTAAAAAAAAGCCGAAATTACCGATTTCCAGCTATGTCAAACTTAAAAAAAATAAATACAAAAGAACATACACTTCTTCTAGTTATCTAATTGCCTACAAATTTAATAAAGCTGCTTAATAAAAAATAATTATTAAATATGGAACAAAAATAACCCAAATTTTACCAGAAGAAATTAAAAATTATTGAAAACATGCTTCCAAAAAGCTAGGCGATGACTTTTTTTTCATAAATATGTTTCAAAAATAAAGTAAATACCTTTTGTAGAAAATTTTCTTAGTAACTTTAAATGCTCCTGAAATACATAATGTACGACATTTTTGAGTCAGTCAAAAATTATATGAACCATTAACCAATCAAAATAGTGTATAACATCTATCAATAATATCCAATTTGTCCAAAAAAGAGAAATAATTGATGAAGCCAAAGTCGTCACAAAGAAAGTTAATTTGAATACAAAGGACGAAAGTACAATTAAAAAAAAAGTCAGGGTTCTTCTACGAACACATTTCATCTAATTGAACATATAAAAAGAGCTACTTTATATGTACTTATCTTAAATTTGTTTGATGCCTAAATTTATGGTTATCCACCTTTCTAAAGTATGTGGGAATGAAGTGATGCTGCTCACAGAAAGTGTTTAAGGTGAAAGTTAAAACGATGAGGAGAGAGCAATGATGACCTCAATACCTTTTTTTTACATCAGCACAGCTCAAGTCATTATAGTACTTTTAGATATGACTTGTTCTTGTGTATTATTATGATTTCTATTGTGATCTTTTTAAATATAATGAGTGTATAAAACGTAATATATATATAATCTTTTATATACCAGATATGTTACGAGAGTATTTATTTCCAAGAATATTTTCAACTTTTTTTTATTTTTTTCGGGAAGATCTTTTCGTCAGGAGTTATAAGAGGAAAGGCATTTCAATAAAAGTATCGTCTATTCTAGTCATCTCAAAAAATGTTATTATTTCTCATTAGATTTATTCCGTTAAATAGTTGGGTAAATTCCAGATAGACTATATTTCAGGTAATTACTTAAATTTAAATTATTTCAATTCCCTTTTTATATGGTGAATAGTAATTATGATAATGTAGTTCAATATTCTCCAAGATTGGACCTTTCTATAGACCGCTGCGATATTCTGGATTAAATTAAATCACATCTAAAAAAACAATTATGTTTTATTTTTTCTATTATTTTAAGGTAGTTAATTTTTTCAGCTGCATACCGACTTAGAAGACCTTTAGCCGCCATTACTACTTATGTCCATATCGTAGTTGTTCATCTAGTGGACGTATCCAGTCCACTTAATGGAAATTCGCAGTGTTAACTTTCATTCAGTCAACACATCTCGTCTTCGGTTTCCATCCTGGTCGGGTCCTCGTTCGACTCTCGCATTTATTCTCTTGCAGAGGGAGCCAGGTTGGTTAGTTCTTGACCAATCTCCAACCCGGTATCCTCATACCTTTCATACCATGTGAAATCGACTGTTCCTGATATAATATCTTCTTTTGTTGTCATGCCTGTCGGTGAAGTCCGAAGTCACTCTGACCGAGTACAACTGGCAAGCGTTTTCGATGCGATGGCACCATCTTCAAGCCCGTCAAAAAGTAGTACTGAGTTAGATGTCCATTAGTCAGTAGTTTTTATGCGTCTGGTGACTGTATCACTTTGTTTACGTGTAGTTGTTTACGTTATTGGGTTGTTTACGTCTTAGTCCAAGTCTGTTTACTTACCTCTAGATCTATCATACGAAGGGATTTAGCTAGTGTCCAGGTAAATTGTTTTCGTGTGATGGGTCGTTGTCCTCATCCGTGTTGGGTTGTTTACGTTCGTTGTGTTTTTGTTTGTGTGTTGGTCTCTTCTTTTGTCTTCCTTCTTCGGAGTCCTAAGACCCCTCTTTCCGCAAAAACCTTTTAACCACTTTATTTTAATTTTTTCTCATAATATCCCCATGAGAAATCGTTAATTTGAATACATTACCATAGCTGGAAAGCATACTCGTATGCATGTTTCAATTTATAATAATTTACTCTTACTATGTTAAAAATGTAATTATTACCATGAAATAAAATACAAAAGTAAGAAGCAGATAAATAAATAAAATATTGAAATAAGTGTGTAAATACCAAAATAAAATAAAATATATTATACAAATTATAATAAGTTTAAAAATAACCGATGTTAAAGGTTTTCTCTTCTCTATTTTGCGAGTGTATTTAGGGCACCATACATTTAATTATATTCTCAATCCTCATAATCAACTCTAAATTATGACGTTTTTTAACCAACCATATCTAATGACAAACATTATGAAACATGTAAGTACATAGTTAGAACTGTCACTTTTTGTTGATTGTCAAATACCGTTACGTTTTTTTAGTAGATTTCCTTTAAGAGAGGCCACATATTCCAATTGCCTTCGTTATACATTATTTCATTTTACCTTTGAATTTGAAATAACTTCTCTGAAAGATACAACTTGCCAGTAAAAACTTTCTTGAAAAACAAATACAGTTACAACTTGACAGCAGAAAATAATATTTTCTTAAAAACAATTTCTGTTAGACTGGATGCATATCAGCTATTTCTTACCAGCAAAATATTTTTAAAGTTTAAAAATATCATGCAACCCAGAACCTATAGCATTAACTATTTAGTCTACTGCCGATTAAAATCAATTTTGAAAGGATTGCCCTCAACTGAATTTAATTAAATTAAAGTTTTCTTACTTAAATTGTCTCTTTTATGGTAAATAGCAAGATGATTCATTTTTGAAATAGCTTAAGAAGCGGAATTCATTACATTTCGTACTGAGGTTTTATAAAACTAAGCATATTTCATTTTTCGTTTGTAATATACATACATACCTCTTAATACAAGAATAGAAAATTAAAATCTGTAAAAAAATACATAATTCCTGGAATTTTTCAAAATCTTGACTACATATTAAAATAGGTGTCTCAATTTACATTTTCAATCCAAAACTCCAAATTAAAATTTCTATCTGAAATTCTGCCAGTGGCTGGAGATGAGCGCTGGTTGCTTTCTGCCTAGAAAGCAGAAGGAGCTGGCTTTTATATCTAACTGGAGAGACTAACTCCCACCACCGTGAGGTTGTGGAAGGGACAGTCTCAATGAATGTTACTTTTTACTCCAGTTTTATCTTACAAACACATAAAGTGACTCAATATTATTGTTTAATCAATACATAAAGACTAAGATAAGCTGTTGTCATGTTTTTCAGATGGATAATAAAACTATTAATATTATTCATCAGGACCAATAGAAAGGCCTTGTCCTGTAGAAGTGCTTTAATTTATGCAAAGTGAACTTCGGTGTCAGAGCTCCATCATCAGTGCCTCTTGGTTGACTATATTTTTAAAATTGGTTTTTGTCATGAACATGTTTGTTTTTTATTATTTTTACAAACTGATTTAACACTGGGTGATCATGCTACGTTTGTTATTTTGTCTTATTGTTTTTTTTTGTCGCTAGGCACTGATGGCGGAGGTCTGACTCTAAAAATGCACTCTGCACAAATTAAAACACTTGTAGAGGAGAAGACCTTTTTATTGATCCTGATCAATTTGTTCCTGTACGATCCAGCTTCTCGGGAGAAATTATTATTATTATTTATTAGCATCCACTTTTTCCTACTATGGTTAAATGGGATGGCTTATCTACAGGTTACCACTCTTTTCTACCCAGGGTAGAACTAAGGATTTTATTTAATGATTTTGTCTCTAAATAAATTTCTATTACCCAGGAGAGAATCGAACTCGCCACTCTAGCTTTACCACGACCAAAATTATTAGTTACGTTAAATATGTAATAATTTTCTATAATTATTAGTTACACAAAATAGAAAACTAAAGTATAGGTTATAATAACGAAGTACACATGTCCTACTCTCACGCACAATATTCTTCGACTGATAAAGTCAACGGTAAATATGTGGTACATGAAATGAAGTGGTATTGTGCCGCTTAAGTATTAGCCCTTCAAAATAAGCAAATGGGCGCCTAATGGTTGAATTCATTGAAAAAGTCCTTCACGCAGAGGCTTTGTTAACTAAGAAATTTTGAATTCGTGCAACGTTCTCTTCAGAAACACGAGGGTGGCCAGGACTCTTTCCTTTACATACACATCTTGTGTCACAAACTATCGATACCATGTGCGAATGTTCACTCATTCGGAGGATCAATTTGCTACCTCCGGCTGAAACGCCTTTGCATTGTGATCAAGGAATTGAGCTTAGCAGACTGGAGAATTCTAAATTAATTCTGCAGCGGAGTAGTCATTTTAAACACACGGTAACCAAGCAAAACAGAAGACAACTAACTAATCTACTGGCTATAATACGGGTGATTGCCGAGAAACGCATGTTTTTCAAATAACGAGTACTAAGGCAATTCAGAGCAAAAAATGTATTTATGAGTGGAAAAACCGTCGCATGACAAACGTATGATGCTCAAGGTTCCACATCTCGGCTACAACTGAAACTGCACACTCCCTCCTCCCCTCCACAGCGCAACAACTTCCGGCCGTCGCCAAACGATATTCCTTGTATACTACGCAAGTCAAAAACATGTGTTTCCCAGTAATCACCCGATATAAACTAGACTATGTATTCGTTTCTCCAATAACAGCGATATATATTTTGGACCAAATAATGCTTTGTATTTATTTCATATATGTATTTTGTAAAAATCACTGTAATTATTTCATTTTCAGCTTATTTACTGTACACATTGGTTGCAGGTCGTCGTCTGAAAGGAGGAATCCTGCGCAGACTAGCCCTTCCCCTGCTCATCCTGTTGGGAATCAAAGCAGGCCTTGGCTTGCCCATCCTGTTCGGTGGAGTTGCCCTAGCTGCCTTCAAGGGACTCTGGACGGGAAGCACAGCCCTAGTGGTGACTGCAGCCCTGGCGCTCAGAGGCCTACTACCGCCTCCCAAGGTGATAGTAGCATCCCACGGGCATCACGCCCACGTCACCGACTATCTGGCCGACTACAAGAGAGCCGATGACTACAGAGACGACTACGGAAGGTACGGTAGCTACGGCTGGAAGTAAAGTCAACTCTGGAGTAGAAAAATATTAAAGATAGTATAATAATTAGAAAATCCGCAATTTCGGGAATGAAAACGTACATGTAGGAATCCCTGCGTTCACTGACATTTTTATTAATAGTATCTTCATTCCATCATGCTCCAAATTCCAGGATTCGAGTCGCATGGATCTTCTAGATTGTGCTTACATTGTAGTACTCCGCTAAGACATGTGTTCTCACGTTACATAATTTGATTTCACTTGGAGGCAATTGAAGAAATCTTGAAGTAGCAAGTATAAGCTGATCCATGGTGCCACTGAATGTATTCTCATCAGTACTTCCAAATCAAACCTACAGGAGAGATGTCTCGTTAATAGACAAACTGTTTAATTTTCTCCTTCGTACTCTTGTGCTCCTGTAGACGTGGAAGCCACACTAGTTTAAATATTAAAGTCACTGGTTTGACAGAAATTCATACACAGACCACTCTTTTACATTAAATCGCAAAAATAAAATAAAATAATAAACAGTCGATTAACAAATAACTACGAAAACAACCAATATTCAATTAAAATTTATACTGACATTAACACTTATCATAAATACAGTATAAGAGATAATGTTACTCATTTTGGTACCCAAATTTTAACTTTATACATTTAACGCTGATTACTTTAAAGTACAGAAAAGATTGTTTTTTTAAACATTTAACTATTGACCATTGAGTAAAATAACTAATTTAGTTGATAACTTAGATTGATTTCTTGAAAAGAAATATGATTTGATTTTACATTCTTACTATTTATTTTATTATAAACGCAACCAAAGACCTATATTAATAAAGATGTCTTAAACTTTATTTATTTATTTATTCTATTATTTATTTATTTGAAATGATTGTGATATTACAATAAATCATTTAATTTATCTATGACTTTTATTTTTATCCACCTTTATCCTAATACTAAATGGTTCTCATAGACAAAGCTGTTATCCATTAAACAGGATTAAGCTACAAGACAACAAAATATAAAAGTCCGCCTGGCTGGGGGCTGCTTTAACTAAGACGGTTTCTCACAACCTGGTATAGCACATTTGCGATCTCACCACATATTCTCTACTTATATAAAGGGGGAGGTGGGGTACTCACGGCAGAAAGCAAAAAAAAAAAACCAATAACTCCCTTAATGCTTGAGTTACGAAAAATCACATAGAACAAAGCTGTAGCAAGTCACTAATTTAACAAGATTGGTTCTATAACATTTTCTGATCTGACTCATCATAACGCAGACATTTTGAATTTTTGAATCCCCCAATTTTTTTATTTACTTCAGAATCCACTCTTTTCCCATAAACTTGTTTCAAAGACAATTTTTATTACCACTACATGGAATAATGGATTCTGGAATTAAAACAAAAAAGAATGCCCAAATCCGAGGGGGGAAAGAGTTTTTAAAACGAAATAACACAAAAGTATTCTGGAATTAATTCTAAAAAATGTTTACTTCAAAACTATCAACATAACAAGAAAACGTTCTTAGAATTAATTTATTTTAATCTAATTTCGTAGTAATTATTTGTAAAAGGAATACATTATTCCACAAGCATAACTCCATGTAAAAAAGTCCGTCACGCAGGGGCTGCGTAAACTAAGCAGAATTCCCACGTGAAGTTTTACAGTAGAGAAATTTCACAAGAGGCGAGCAATCAAGGAAACGGCCGAACGAGCTTTTGGCGGGAAAGTCATTCTCGTCCATTAGCCGTCGATTTAATAAAAATGCAAATATCTCAGTTAATATTCAAGATAGAGAATAAATGTATATAACAATATTTATAGTAAATGTAATTTGCAATAAGATTGATGCTGTACAATTTTTCGATCCGACATATAGTAACGGAGATATTTCGAATTTTCGAAAATCCTCCCCTCTAAACCCCCCCCTCCCACTTGTCCGATTTCGGTCATTAACAAACTTAGTCATGCTTTTTACATAAAACGACTAAATATCGAATTTGGTAACGATTAGACAAAAATTGCGTCCGCTAGAGCGGTAACAGACAAATATATATATATATATATATATATATATATATATATATATACAGTTTTGAACGGACCTCATTTTCGTCATCTACTAGGTAAGATCGATGGGCATTTGAAGAAAAATTTCGAAAATTCCGTCATGAGTACAACCTCAATAGCTGATTTCCCTTAAAGGAAATCTGCTAAAAAAACTGTTCGGTTTCTTCCAGAGTATAATCCTCAAGAATACTTTTGCGTTACATATTTCGTTTTAATATATTTTTTTTTCTTTTAAGAATTTATTCCTCTTCCCATAGACTTGTTTCAAAGATAATTTTCTTGTCTACAACTTTTATTTCGCAGCATTTTTCAATAAAACGTGCCGTTTCAGAAATAAAGATTTGTGCATTTTACAGCTAAAGGATGCGTAAAATCGAAAACTTCACCGATATAAACTCGTTTTAGAATTTCATATTCCACGAAAATCCGCCATAAAAAGTATGGCATTCCATTGGAAATTCCAAAGTAAGGGTCGCTGGGGAAGTACTGGGGAAGGTCACGAGGTTAAATATGAACTGAAAAGAGTCTTTACTGTTCACAATTCTGTCAGACCAAGATTCATTCATTAACAAAACTGGGGATTTTAAGGGGAGTGGCACGGGAAGTTTGGACACCCAATCAATATATACATATGTACATACAGATAGATAGAAAGGCAGGAATTATTATTAGTCAATATTATTGGTTAGGAAGCTAACGTACAAGCAACGTTATCAGAATTCAGTTGCTTTTTATGAAAACAAAAATAAAAGGAAAAAGACGAAAGGTCCGAATTCGGAATACTAAGACGAGAGACTGCAATGAATTTCATGGGGGGGGGGGGTTGTAGTTTGTAGTGAAATACAACCGACATATGTGTTCCGACTAACCCAAAGAATTCTTTACTACAGGATGGCTTATAAAGCATGTGATGTAGAAGAAGAAGACCTCGAGGGAGAAAATAGGAGAAAGCTGTGTCGGAGGCCTTGGGAGATAAAAGTAAAGGAAGGTAGATTCGGCTGAAAGACCGTCACGCAGGGCCTGCGTTAACTAAGCAGATTTCCCAAGTGCCGGTATGACACACTTGTGATATCATTCTCTTTTTCTATGTATAAAAAAACGATGAGTAAAATGGTTGAGGGGAGGAGTTATTGAAGTCTGAAAACATGAAAGTACAAATACCTCGCTTAATACTTGAGTTATGAAAAAATGTATAGAACAGCAATTGTAGAGCACCAATAGCTTTACAAGATTGGCTCTATTTAAGTTTGGGATACCACTCATTATAACAGCGATATTTTCAAATTTCAAAATCCCCCTCTAACCCCCCCCCCCTTATTCCATCCCCGATTTCAGTCTTAAACTAATACGATCTTTAGCGTGTAATAAAACATTACAGATAAATATACCTCAAAATCTTAGTTGATGGCGTCACCGCACTACGTATGATCATTATATCTCATACAGTAAATGCTAAATGGAAAGAATATTTGGTATTTAAGCTTGGAATAAAAGGGTCCTTAATATAACAGCTTATTGCTAATATGACATAAGTCGGAGAGGGGGTTTACTAAAAACTAAAAAATGCAAACGTCTCCCAATTTTATTTTCAGCTGGTGGTGAGGGTGATGAATCAGGTTAATCAGGGACACTTCCTGGGGAATTTCGCCATATTTAGGTCGACTACCTGAGAACCTGGGTAGAAAACTAAATAGGCAGGGCATACACCTTAGGTCAGTAACACTGAACTGGGTTACACATATAACAAAAATATTACTAGAAAAGAATAAACAAAGTAATGAAAATATCTAAAAACATCATTCCAAAATAAAAATTACTTTAGTCCTGAGATGTTAGAATAATAGCACTAACGAAGCAGATCATATAAAACAAAAGTAGTACTTTTAATAATAAACATTTAAATATAATTGAAAAAAATATCTGTCTTCCTAAATGTATTTTTTTTTTATGAAATAAAGGGCTTGACTGACCAAAACATTGATTATAGTAGATTAGAAGCAATGCAATTATGGATTCTGAGCTGGGTCATCAGAACAAGTAGGACTTATAAGAGTTTGAACATGAAGTTCTAAATGAGGTAAATGAATGTAGAAGTATTATCGAAGCCATGAGGAAAAACGTTTTAATGATAAACAGTTTCTTATGCATTTCTTAAGACTTGAAGCTTTAATACCAAATGTTTAACACGTATGGTCGTTGGTAATAGGGGAAGATGAGAAAACCAGAAACCCAATTTCTAGAACCTTACTCCTGAGACATCAAAATTTCATTAATTACTGAGCGTGTAGAAATCTGCAAGCAAAGATAACCTTCCAGCATTAACTAGAAATTACAACAAACGGGCTTTTATAGCTTGATGATGATGGTGCCGAAATAATAAGGGGGTAACACGTCCTAATTAGTATTAATTCCATAAGCTTAACGTTCATTTTTCTAATACCTAAACAAAACATAATTAGAAACAATAGCAATCTGAAGAAAACACCATTTCATTGAAACAAGTTTATATGGAAATATAAATAAGTGATACCACTGATTCTTATGTCATTTATAAGAATTTTTTTTTCTAAAATCTCTATTGAGGATTAAATATATATAACAAAGGAGGATATAAATAGTAATAACAAACTCCAAAAGTGGAATTTGGTGAGTGTATATATATATAGACTGATCCCTATATAGACAAAAACAGACTAACTAATTGTGAAAAACTGGGAATAAAAATAGAGAATAAAATAAAAAGGGAAGAGATAGTAATATAAAAAGAGGATGAGGATAGAGGTGTGGAGCATTCCAGAGGAGGACCAAGTGTGCCGGTAGTTTCTCCTAGATCCGGCTTTCACTCTGTCAACCAACCACCCCCCACCAACCCCAGAACCTTTTCTCTCTCTCTCTCACACACTCTTTCGTCATCAATAAGGAACTATGATAAACCTTATCATTGGCCATACACACGTAATGAAAATTCTACATTAAACAATCTGTAACTAAAAATTGAAAACACTACCCCTTTCTCTAGGGGACACGAAACGAACTAAAATGATGGGACGGAGTGAGGAGGTCTGAATAACCAGGATGAGGTTATGGAACACGAAACGAACTAAAATGCTGGGACGGAGTGAGGAGGTCTGAATAACCAGGATGAGGTTAGGGAGCACGAAACGAACTAAAATGCTGGGACGGAATAGGAGGTTTGAATAACCAGGTTGAGGATAGGGAACACGGGACGAAATATAATGCTGGGACGGAGTGAGGAGGTCTGAATAACCAGGATGAGGTTAGGGAACACGAAACGAACTAAAATGATGGGACGGAGTGAGGAGGTCTGAATAACCAGGATGAGGTTAGAGAACACGAAACGAACTAAAATGCTGGGACGGAGTGAGGAGGTCTGAATAACCAGGATGAGGTTAGGGAACACGAAACGAACTAAAATGATGGGACGGAGTGAGGAGGTCTGAATAACCAGGATGAGGTTATGGAACACGAAACGAACTAAAATGCTGGGACGGAGTGAGGAGGTCTGAATAACCAGGATGAGGTTAGGGAACACGAAACGAACTAAAATGCTGAGACGGAGTGAGGAGCTCTGAATAACCAGGATGAGGTTAGAGAACACGAAACGAACTAAAATGCTGGGACGGAGTGAGGAGGTCTGAATAACCAGGATGAGGTTAGGGAACACGAAACGAACTAAAATGCTGGGACGGAGTGAGGAGGTCTGAATAACCAGGATGAGGTTAGGGAACACGAAACGAACTAAAATGCTGGGACGGAGTGAGGTTCACTGAATAACCATCTTGAGGTTTGGGAACACGAAACAAACTAAAATGCTGAGACGGAGTGAGGAGGAGCTCTGAATAACAAGGATGATGTTAGAGAACAAGAAAAGAACTAAAATGCTGCTACGGAGTGAGGAGGTATGAATTACCAGGATGAGGTTAGGGAACACGAAACGAACTAAAATGCTGGGACGGAGTGAGGAGGTCTGAATAACCAGGATGAGGTTAGAGAACACGAAACGAACTAAAATGCTGGGACGGAGTGAGGAGGTCAGAGGAGAAGAAAAACTCCTTAGACTTAGGTGCACCATTACATAGAAGTGCCCCCCCCCTCCCACTCAGCACATCGTGGAAATAAGTGTTTAAACTTAAACAAACAAGAAATTAAAAATAAATAAAAATGGTAAGATCCGTCACTCAGGGACCGTGTAAACATACAAATGTTCATGATTGTTGCTGGAATGATACACTAGCAAATTCACTTCACCGTGAATTATCTATTCCTAACAATAAGTAAAACTCCGATCAGTAGAATAAAGTTTGAAAATCTGACTTGATGACGTCTTCAGGAAACCTATTTGCTCGTATCTCTCGTATGTTTTTTGTGTCAATAACTAAAGGGGTGAGAAAGTTGTAAACTTAACCAAAGTCCGTCATGCAAGGGCTGCGTCAACTAAGCAGATTCCCCACGTGAGTCACGCATTTGATTTTATCTCAAAGAAAGTTCAATGAGAACAATATTTGGTATTTAGGCTTCAAATATAGTTCTTTATAATATAATAGCTTATTCTTGATACAACATGAGTAAGAGTGAGGGTTTACTGAAGGCCAAAAACTAACAAATACAAATATCTCGGTTAATAATCAAGAAAGTGAAAAAACGTTTTTACTAGAATGTTCAAAATTCCCTCTCTAACCCCCCCCCCCTCCACACCCACTGCTCTGATTTCAGCCATTAATAAACTTGATCTTTCATATTATGTAAAACGACTAAATATCGAGTTTGGTAAAGATTAAGAAAAAATTGCGACCTCTATTGCGTTAACAGACATATATATCGTTTTGAACGGACCTCATTAACAAATTTCCCTTGAGGAAAATCAGTTATAGGGGTGGTACTTATGACGCGATTTTCGAAAGAGTTCTTCAAATGACCATGAGAATCCTACCCAGGAGATAACGAAAATGGGATATGTTCAAAATTATATATATATATTTGGTATCTACATGATGGAATTAAATAATAGTGACACCCTAAAAATAATTTCATTTATATTCAAAAACCTAGGTAAGGGGAAGAGATAGCTTACATTTCTATTGTAAATAAAAAACAATTTTATTTTCGAAGAAAAATAAATAAATGAGGTGGGGGCGACGGAGATTAATAACCTCATAAATCCGAATTATTCTCAGAACTATCATATAAGACTAAAACATAACATCATTTGTCATAACATGCATTTAGGTAAAACAAATAAGTACTAACAAAATTAATGACTCCCGCTAAAGTTTTAGCGTATATCTCGTGTTCACTTCAATTTACGACAAAACTGAATGCAATAAAACTTACCCTAAATAACAAACTGACCACCATTGAAAATATGTGGATGCTTGCCAAAAACCCAATAGGAAACGAAGTCCACTCTAAGTCGCCCCTAAAAATTTTGATATAGCTTATAATTATAGAAGAGTTAGTGCTAATTCAAATACCGAGTTTTGTTTATATCGGATGAGTCTTATGTGCCAAATAAAATTGCTGACTCCCACCATAGCTTTCAGCGTATACCTCATTTATCAGTTCAGTATACGATAAAAGTGTATATAATAAAAGTTACTTTAAATAACAAAATAAACAACTTTCGTCGTGTCCATGTTTGCTGAGAAACTTTTAGGAAACGAAATATCACTATTTTTATAACCCCCAATCCTGTTCGTTCCTAGAAATTTTAACATTCGACATGTTCGATTCAATCGTTAGTACCCAATAAATTTGATGGCTCCTGTTTTTGTTTTTAGTCTTTATCTCGTATATACGTTGTTATACAACAAAAGTAAATATAACGAAAGTTACTCTAAATAACAAAATAAACAACTCTTGTTATGTGCATACTTGCCGAAAAAGCAATACAAAACGAAATATCGCTATTTTTAATTTTAGGCTTACCTTATAACAACCACTCCTGTTTGTCTTAGAGAATATTAATATAGCCGAAGGTCTAAGTTGGGTTAGCAGTAATATACATACTAAGTTTCATAAAGTTCGGATCTGCCTTTTATGCGTGAAAAGGTAACAAACATACACCAAAGAAACAAATTGCAGATATCGTGTCTATGACATATGAAACGAAAAAGTATCATGAAATTTCGCGAAAAAAATCAATGTACTAACAGAGGTTACAATTTATATATATATATATATATATATATATATATATATATAAGTTAGGAACAAAACTGTATATATTATACTTCGTAGAAAATTGAATTTTCAAAAAGGTAAGTTCTTTACAATTTTTCGATTATAATAATAGAGGTAATTCAAATTTCATAATGTAACTCCCCCTTCTCTAATCTTATTTCAGCCAATAACGAACTTTATCTTTAGTTTCAAGACACACATATACAATGTACACATCTTGGAAGGATGGAAGTAGATTTGAAGAACTTTTTTTAAAAAATCGCATCACAAACAATAGCTGATTTCTCTTACGGGATATCTGCTAAAAAGGGGAGAAAAGGCAAGGTGTGCGTTTGTGTGTGTGCGCGCGCGCGAGCGAGCGTGAAAAAATAACCATTTATTGCATTAAAAATAACCAATTTGAATTTAAGGCGTTTCGCCATTATTTAAAGAATATTATCCAGATATAAACTAGCCCTTAGCTACAAATACCCAGACATGCAGTAGTGTGACTTATTCTACCTCAGTAAGTCATTAGGCCAATTTTGGAAGCCATATCTCTTGCAAAATATTCCTACATTACACTCCTCATATGCAAGGTCCAAATTCTTCCGAGACTTTTCGACGTGAATTAAGTATGTTAGAATCGACTAATTCTACATGAAACTTGGAGTTAATCAGATTTCTAAATAGACAGCTATAGATTATAGAAATGGTCTTACAACAAAGAAACATTATAGAAGTACGATTCACTAAACAACAAAATTTTCAAGGGTCGTGATTCACCCATAAAAGTCCCAGGATACGTCACACTATTATTCGACCCTTTAATAAATTCCATAGAAGAAAAAACCCAGTAGGAACAACGAACCCAACGCTGACTTTATGACCTCTTAGGCAGGTAGTTATGGCGTCAGAAGTGTTTTGGTTTGCCCACGCATTCCTGGCGTCCATTAGAGTCCTAGCTTTGTTTGGGTTCTGTTGGTTCCTGCTTTGTTTGGGTTTTGCTGGTTCCTGCTTTGTTTGAGATTTTGAGGTTCCAGCTTCTACTTTTTAAGATCATCTGACTTACTGGATTTCTGTGGTATGTAATAATTGAATATTAAGACTATGAATTATGATTCACCTGTTGCACGTATTTTGCTTTTCGTTTGGATGTCTCTGTACTTAAAATTGGAGTCTACCACCTGTTGAATGTTAGCGCAATTGCACTAATTTTAATTCGCCTATTATATTCTTCAGGCTTTTTTGATCCTTAATCATTGTATTGAAATTTGTTACCTATAGAATATTGTAAGCTTATTGACCGGTCTCCTTTTTGTTTGTATCTAAGCTTGGGTATCACTTGTTGAATCTCGTTTACTTTTGAATTGCACAAATGATACTTAAGCAGGTGTGTGTTCTTTAGTTATTGGGAGGTTTTCTCTATTCTTTGTTTCAGAAAGTATCCTCTGTTAAATTTTATAATCATACTGGTGATGAAATTTATGAGCTTGTCAGGTGGTCCTCTGTTCTTAATATTGGAATTTGTCATCTGTTCAATGTTGTAAGCTTCAAATTGTGATTCTGATATTGTATGATCTTATATTATTGACCTTCTCCTTACTGTTTATATCACAGTATGTGACGTTGTTACAATTGCATTTGATATTTATAATCATTAATGTTAGTGGGGTTAACTTGTAAATTTTGCTAAAACTACTTCCATTAGTAAACTTTTATATGGTCCACACAATTGTAGAAGTCTTGTTATTGTTTTTCTTTGGAGTGTAGTTATACTATTTGAAATGTTGACCTTTTGTTTTATTATGCCTTCATTTGTAAGGGCCTTATTATTTGTACATTAATTTAGTTTGAGTTCTGATTGTATCTTGGACTTGAGCACTCTGTTTTCTATAAATAATTATGGCATTTGTCTTGATAAGACAGTTATACTTAAGAAAATTATTATTAATTAGATGATAATCGAGTTCAATTTTTTTCTGGTGATTCTGCTCCAAACAAAAATTTCCACAGTTAATCAATTATGTTATTTATTTATTTTTTTGTGAAGAGTCCATCTTTTGTCTGCATAAAGCAGTAACTACAAACGAATGACCAAGGAAACATTATGTTAGTTAATTTTTTTTATTATTATTATTTATTAACGCCCGCTTTTTGCAACTTAGGCTAATTGGGACGGGTTATCTACAGTTTACCACCCTTTTCTAGCCAGGGTGGGATTTTAGGATGTTATTTAATGAATTTCGTTACTAAATAATTTCCTTTGCCCAGGCGAGAATCGAACTCGCCACTCTAGGTTTACCATGTGTGATAAAGGTCAACGCTTTAACTCGCATGACTAACCTGAGCCCCAAATGTTAATTTTGTTTTGGATCTTTTGTTTAGCTATTCCTATTATTCTTCTATAACTTGAGGTTTACTTTCGCTGTATTCAGTGATTTATCTGGGGTTTTTTTCCTGGAACTTACTTTTTTTTAAAGTATGGCTTTTATTTCCCTTGTTCACAAAGGACTTCTGTTAAGCCCATTTCTTTTGAGTTAAAAGTGAACTAGTGTGGCACATGTGGGTCCATTCAATTCATTTTTACTTTAAATTTAGGCCACCAGTGCATTGTTAACAATATTCCTTCAGATCCTTCTTTCATTTTGGCAATTGTCTCTTCAGTGATATTATTGAACAGATACGGTAAGAGAGCACACTTTTCTCACACCTTTCTTAATTCTAGCTTCCCTTTCATATAAATATAAAATTTATAAATTCTAGAAGTGTTATTTTAAATAATAAAGTGATTTTCTTGTAATTATGATTTAATAAATATGTTTAAATGGGTGGCCTCCCAATAACCGTACCCAAACATTTTCAAACATAATAGATGATCATATTTTTCTTCTTATTGACGCGCCACGTCCAAAAATGCATCCCCATGTAAGACATCGGATGTTAACTTGCTCCTTTCATATTAGTGCCAAGTTACTCTATTTTGGCATTCTATGGTAAAATTTAATGAAAATCAATCAAGTGAGAATTTCCTTCCATAAATTTTATATTCATTAGAAAATTCAAAAACCTAAACCTATGCAGCAATCCTGTATTTGGTCCCTTTTAGTTTTAGTATTGCAATGTTTTAGCAATGAAGCTAATAATTAATGTTGCATAACAGATATTGCTGTTAAAGAAGAGGTCAAGATGAATCACCCACTTCATGAAGCAATTTGGCATGGTGATGTGGTCATAGTGGATGCTGTTCTGGCTAGGGAGGGAATGGACCCCAATCCTCATCCAGGTGATGGTTTTTGGCCTCTGCTCGATGTCCTCCGTGCCGATAAGTTGGATGGAAGAAAAAAAGGTTTGTAATTTCTATATTTTATGAACATTTTTTTCAAATTGTTAATATGTTAATTGCTGATAGCAAGCATTACCGGAGTCCTGATGTTTTGAGTGATAGGTATTTGTCTGTAGTTTGTATTGAATTAGGTTAATCATAAAATTGTGGTTAAATTCAGTATGCTTCTTCCATGTGCGCTAGGACATTAGTTATATTTGTGGTACAATTCAAATATCTTGAAACTAATTGAACATCAATAAGTGTTAGGGTCATAGTAATGATTTTTCCTTTATATTTAGAGAAATAATTGAGACTGAATATTGAAATGTTGGCATATAATGGAAATACTTATTCAAGTCCCACAATTCATAAAGTATTCATCATGCTTTAATGGTAAAGGTTAACAAGTGACAGCTTACGAGTGAGCACTTCATAACTAAAAGGAATGTCCCCTGAACAGGCATTGTATTGCCCACAAAACATATAGGGCATTTTTAATAGCCTGCATTGGAAGAAAAGAGTTCTTGTTAGTGACCTCTTGTCATTAAAGTTTAAAGAATATAATTAATCTATGGCAGCTAGCCCCTTGCCTATCAATAGGTTAAAAAAGAAATCCAGCCTAATAAATCTCTTGCATAATTTTTTTTTTTTTTTTTTTTTTAGTTTTAGAGTTCATTGAATGCAATGCAAATTTGATTAACTTTAAACAAATATGTGAGAAATGTTACAGTAGGATGATTTTTATGTTCTTTGCATATGTCAATGTCTGATGACTCTTAAAACAACTTTTATGAAACTTTATTCATATTTGAAGCTTAAAAAATCGGGGATATACAGGAGTCTCTTCCAACAAAAGAGAGAACAAAGAGAGGAAAGCCACGAATCCTCACTAAAAGTGATCAAATGAAGGGTAGTTGGCCCCAGAAATTTAATGATATGCTAAATACTAGGTCACCTGTTGATGCCTCATCGAATGGATCAATACAAAGATGAGAATATTTGAGGAGGTTTTGCCACCTAAAAGTTAAGAGGATCGAGAAAATTATCACGTTTCTTAAGAACACCACAGGGCCTGCTGAAATCCCTTCACTATTATGATATATGTTTAAAATAAAATTTTAATTTGATTGGGAAGAACAAAATAATGTCCCTATATATAAAAAGGGCAATAAATTTGGTTACAAAAATTATAAGAGGCAAAAGTGCTTTTTCACACAGCATATTTTATCTTACCGGAGTTCAGTGGAGAGTGGCATTATCACTTCTTGTCTATTACTCAAATCCTGGTAAAGACCTACGACGGGTGTGGGCAGGCTAAACTGATGAGGGATTACTGCCAGTTGGAATATCTAGTAAGCTGATCAAATTGATCATAATGACTTTGGAAGGACGCTTCAGGTTCCATTGGTTTAAGAGACTATGACCCGTTATCTCCAGCACTGTTTAAACTTACCCTGAAAGCGGTGATTCAAAAAATAAGGATAAACCATGGTGGCAGCATACTGGAACATAATATGGTTAATCTATTTAACATAGCTACAAATATGACATTAACTGGTGATTTAGATGAGAATGCTAGAGCAACATAATATCTAGGGCTCAGAATATGTGTAGAAACGACCAAGTACCTTTAGGTAGACGGGGAGATAAATGGTTCTATTATATTGGGAGAGTCCCTTGTTGTATCAAAGTTTAAATTCTATGAATAATTTTGTTGAAACATGTATAAAAGCCAGAATGCTCATGGGGTCTAGATGCTTCTATGCTCTAAAAAAGCTCACTCCTTTGACAGTTTCCAGGAAGAAGAAAGTGCAAACTTACAAGATAGTTCTCAGACCAACATTAACAATAAATAGGAGTGAAACATGACTCCCACCAATCAAACTTAAATCTCTGATTCCCAGAAGAGAGAAAAAAAAATTGAAATTGTTATTGAAAGCTCTTCAGTGCTGAATAAAGTTTGTGAAGTTCATTCTTTCATTTCAAGTTATCTTAAATGATAACTTCTGCCGTACTTATGACATTGTGACAAATCTACTCAGGAATGTAAAGATCCATCTAGTAATTGTTCTATAAAATAATGTAATCCTGATGAAATATTATGCATGGAGTGAAGGAAAATATGCTGGATATATAGAATCTGAATACATCACAATTATTTACTCGTGTTCTTCATATGCATACAATGGATATTATAATTTTTATTCTTTAACTCAAGATAAATCCAATATCTTTCTTTCTATGTTTCCACATCCAACTGTGATTTCTGCTTGTCACACATATATAAATTCACATCTTTAAATGATAGATTAGAAAAAAATTGAATTTATCTGTTATAATTAGTACTAGTATGCAAAAAGTAGAAAATTTTATATATTGTTTATAAATATAAAATGTAAGATACTAAAATCCATTTTTTTAAAGTGCTGTTTATTAATTTTCATTTTCTCTTTCTTTTTATTTAGAGGTAACTTTACGTATTGCCCAGCTGCTTGTCAACCATGGTGCCAATATCAATGCTGCTTCTGCTGAAGGAAAAACATTATTGTTTTTTTCCATTGAAGATGACAACATAGAGTTTTTTCAATTCATTCTGGACTGTGGAGGACGTATTAATGTTTCAGACGCCAAGGGATTGACACCATTGCATTTGGCTGTTGCCTCGGAGAATATCGATTTCATGAAAATTTTGTTGAATAATGGTGCTAAAGTAGATGTTGGGTGTCTCAAAGGTGAAACCCCTCTACATTTAGCAGTAGAATTACAATCATCAGAGAAAATACACTTGTTGCTAAAATATAATCCTGATCAAAAATCAATGAGATATGTAAATGTGATTGACTTGGCTGTCAAGTCATTTGCAAATATGAGTGATAATGTTGTAGATGCCCTTATTGATTACGGCTTCACTGTTCAGAAATGTAAAGTAAGTGAACCTGCTTTCTTATTCGAGGCAACTAAAGGAGGATTTTACAGACTAGTGGAGGATTTGCTCAGGCGTGGTGGTGATGCTAATTGGAAATTAGAAGGCCAGTCTTTACTTTCACTCTCATGTGATATGAATTCACCATTAATGGGACGTTTGTTTATTATTGCGGGTGCTGATGTTAATGCCCGCGATAATATGGGGCAGACTGTACTGTTTCATTCTGTTAAGTTTCAAAAGAGGGAGTTCTTTAACTTTATTATAGGCCTTGACTTAGATGTCAACCTGCCCAATATACTGGGCATTACACCACTTCACTTAGCTGCTAAAAGTATACCTAGTGAGCATTATTTGATACCTTTATTGAAAAAAGGGGCAGATATTGATGCTGTCTCTCTTAAAAATAGAACTCCTCTTCATTTTGCTATTGAAGCAGGTTTAAAGGAAAATGTTCAAACTTTGTTAGAATACCATCCTAGCTTAAAATTGGCTCAATATAAAGATGTTTTTAAAGTTGCTTTGAAACGTCTGGGTTTTTTAAGATATTCTTCTCTCATAGGTATGGTCGAACCCAGATTAATGAGAGATTCTCAAATGTCAGATCTATTACTTGATTTATTTTTGATGGATATTAAGAAAAGTTTCCATTTTAAAACATTACCAGAAAATAATGCTAGAACCCACTCAGAAATTTCATCTAAGTATGAAGTAGTTTTAGACACTTCTAAACCTATGTCTATAATAGATTCCCGAGATATTTATTTTTTACTTATGAAGAACATGATACCTTCAGACATGGGCCTTTTGATGTGTGGTTGTGTAATTAGAAGCATGACAAAAATTCTGCTATTGCTTTTAGGTTCAAATCGCACTTTTAACCTTAATTCTAATATTGGCGGAAAAACGCTTCTTCATTATGCTGTTGAATTTTGTCCCCAAGCTATCGAACTCCTCTGGAAATATGGAGCTGATGTGAATATTGGTGATCAAGATGGTAACACACCATTGCATCTTGCTTGTCGTCTTAGCTCTGTTTCAGCCGTTAAGGAACTACTACGCCTTGGCCCTGACCTGCACATCCAAAACAATAGAGGATTAATGCCGCTCGATGTTGAATGTAATGCAATGTTTTCCAATAATGGGTTTAAAACATTTCTTACAACTTACTGCTCGTCCCTGATTCTTCTTCAAGACATAAAAACTTTTTCTTATTTTTCATCGAACAAAGACTTTCACGCCACGCTCTTCACTTACATTGGAGAAATAGAAGCTATGAGAAAGTTGCCTATTCCAAATACTAAATTGTCGTTTTTCAATCTTATTAAAAGCTCAGAACAGAGAGTATCAGTTTATATGAAGAATCCACATATAGTTAGTGTTCTTAAGTTAATTGAATTTGAGAAATTATTCCCAATATATGGCAATATCATGAAATCGAAAATATATAGAGGTCAAATGAGGAGAACTTTGACTGATAAAGCTGTTAAAAAGATAGTTCCCAAAATGGGTTTTATTAGCACGCTCCCAAGACATATAATTGATCAAATTTTATCATTACTTTCCATTGAGGAGCTAGGCATCTTGAATAGGCACCATCTGCCCCGACAACATTTTTCTCACTCTAATCTGAAGGAATATGTAGAATTATTTCCTCCTACTTACAATGTGGGCAAGAGATTAAGAAGAGTTGTCTACATGTAGTGTGAAAACTAATATGTAAGAAGATATTTTATGTAAGAATCTGTTTGTTTCAATCATCCCAATTGATAATCTCTTGAAGATAATAATTATTTGTACCATAGATTTAAGTGTGCATTATAGATTAGTTGTATTGTATTATAGATTAGGTTTATGAATAATTATTAAATGCTTCATTAAAAAAATAAATATGTTAAAAGCAAAATAAAGTAATGTTTTTCTAAAATAATGTGAAATTTCTTTTCTTATGATTAAACCTGTTCTGCCATCCTGTATTAAGTTTATCATCTTTAACTTGGACTGTTGTGGAGAGCTTTAAGCTTTTAAGATATTTTCCCTTAAACAAAATCACCTATTGAGATTGTAATCGTCACAAGTTTTGAAAAATTTCCTCAAAGATCCATCGATCCTACACAGGAGATGACGAAAATGAGGTCCACTCAAAATTATACATATATTTGTCTGTTAACTCTCTGGCAGTCGCAATTTTTGTTTGATCATTACCAAACTCCATATTTAATCAGTTTATGTAAAAAGGAAGATCGAGTTCATTAATGGCTGAAATTGGACCCAGTGGAAGGGGGAGAATTTTGAAAGTATGAAATATCTCTGTTTCTTTAAGTTGATCAAAAAATTGTTTGAACCAATCTTATTGAAAATTAAATGTACTATAAATGTTGTTATATACATTTATTCTCTATCTTGAATATTAACCAAGATATTTGCATATTTCAGTTTTGGGCCTTTAGCAAACCCCCCACTCGCCTCATATCATATTAACAATAAGCTCTTGTATTATGAACCACTTCATTACAAGGTTCTATATGGAATGTTGTCTTCATTGAACCTTGACTTTGTGTGATATACGTTCTGTTGATCCCCCCTCCCCTCCCTTCTTTTACTAAAATTTGAGCGATTGAGATAAAACTGATTGTGATTCATTACAAATTACAGCACTAGCTTCAGTAAATTGTTTTCATTAAAATTAATGTTATATTCAGATATATTTCATTAATTGTTTGTCTTTCCGGACTATCTATCTATTCAGAGCTACAAGGTTGGGTGGCCTGTTTGTTTACGATTCAGCCACTTTCCGTTGTAGAGATTATAAATTTGTATTCTAAATTGACTGAAATATTTCTCATTACCATTTGTATTTATTCACTTAACATTTATGGTAGTGTTGCCAGTATGCATATTTATCTATTGTAAACCTTTGCGTGGGAAATCTGCTTAGTTAACGCAGCCCCTGCGTGATGGACTTTTATAAATATTTAAGTAGTTCATATAAATGGATATTGCAACTGTTAGGAAGGCCCTGCATTGTGTATTTCATGTACAATCAAAGAGACATAAATTAAGACTGATATATATTGTCAGTCATTTGAAAGTAATGAATGTTGAATGGATCAATGAGTGTCCTGATCTAGATGTTGGAAATTTGGAACCCTGAATGAATGTAGGTTTCAAAAGCTGTACCTTACTTATGATTCAACTACATTATCAAGGTTTATTATTGTTTAATGTAGAAACAAAGAAAATATATTTGGTTCAGAAAAACAATTAATTGGTTTTTAGAATTGTTTGCACCTTTTCGAGGCAATCAAAACCACTGTGCTGCGTATAATATAATTTGACTAATGGGGTAGGCCTTGCATTATACTGTAGATAGCTAAGTGTGCTGTGCATTCAACCCCCTCTATCTCAAAAACGTTTTGATGTATAAAGAAAATGTTTTATACAAACGTTATAGAAACTGTTATTCCCTACAATATTTATAATATATTTATGTAAATATCATTAAATCCACAGGAAATTTGCAAAAAAAAATTAAAAACGATTTTTTGACATCCCTTTTGAGGACGCGGACTCAAGATTTTATTAGACAACTTTTAGAGTGTAAAAATAAAGGTTATAAGAGTTTTCAGCGTATTATCTCTCATTCTGAGGTGAAACCCTAGTATGACATCTCTTACGTAGGATCGATGGACATTTGTGGAAAAGTTTCGAAAATGTCGTCATGAATAAAACCCCAATAGCTGATTTCTATATAACAAAATTCAAAAGGTAATACAAAACTCTTTAGCCACGTCTCAATATCCCCCTGGAGTCAAACTCAAAAAGTCTGTCAGGAGGTTCCGTAAACTAAGCAGATTTCCTTCCTTAAGTTTAACAATAGATAAATCTATTTATTGGTAGAACACCACCGTGAATATTAGTGAATAAATACAAAAGGTAATTAGAAATCTTACAGTCAGTTTTTAAAAATTTCCGGACGGGAAATGTCTGAAATGAACAAAAACAGGCCTGCCAACCGGTCAACGAAAAGAAAAACAATTACTGAAATATATCAGAATATAACATATTAATTTTATTGAAAACTATTTACTATATCTAGTACTGTAATTTATAATAATCAATCAAATTTTAGTAGTACAAGAACTTAAGATTGGGGGGGGGGGCACCAGAACATTATTTACTTGTATGTATCTCGTATAATAAAGGTCTCTTGAAAACAATATTTGGCATTAAAGCTTCGAATAAAGTGGTTTAATATATAACATAGTATTGTTTATGTAACATGAGTAGAAGTGGGGGATTTGCTGAAAATTACAAAATATAAATATCTCCGGTAATATTCAAGATAAAGAATAATTGTATATAACAATATTTATAGTGCATTTAATTTGCAATTAGATTAATTCTATACACTTTTTAGATCCGACGTAATAGTAAAAATAGCGATATTTCGTTTCCTATTGGTTTTTCGGCAAATATGAACATATCAAAAGTAGTTTATTTTGAGTAACTTTTGTTATATACACTTTTTTCGTATACCGAATTATAAACGAGATATACGCTAAAACCTATAGCGGAAGTGAACAAGTTTATTTGGCAATTAAATGTCGAGTTTGGACTCGGTATGTGTATTAGCTCTAACGCCTAGGGACCTTGCGATACTGGATTCGATCCGATATCTGGTATCGATACCATACTGGTATAAAAGTATCGATACTCCGATAATATCGCATTAAAAGTATCGATACCAAAGGTATTGGTATCGAAAAACCTCTGATTATTAAAACAGGTTTTATAGAAGAAAAAAAATTGTGATTTATTACTGTTATAAAACGTCAGTTTTATCTCTTTAAAAACGTTTTCTTGTTTCTTAAAATAAAAAAAAAATATATTTTTTTTTGTTTCATTATGGAAATTGATGAAGAATGTAGGTAATCCTCAATTGGAGGTTATCCTTTATCCCCTGCCTTTGAAATATCGTACTACGACATACTTTGATTTACTACTCATTATCATGTATTTTATTTACTTTAAATTCGAAATTTTTATTAATTTAATTTTAATGTAATTAGTTGATATTAAATTATCAAACGTTCGATACCGATACTCATCTTTTTGTTGCGATACCGTTGAAATATCGGAAGCAAAGTATCGATACCAATACTCCTAGTATCGAAACTAAAGTATCGATACCTACCCATATCGGTAGTATCGCAACGTCCCTACTAACGCCTTCATTATAATAAGCCATACCAACATTTCTAGGGACGGGCTAGAGTGGGGGTTGTAAGGGAGTCCTGAATTTAAAAAGTCCGTCACGCAGGGGCTGCGTAAACTAAGCAGATTTCCCACGTGAAGTTTTACAATAGAGAAATCTGCCTAATAACAACTGTAATAGAAAGAAACCTCTAAACTTAAAACATTATTTAGGGCGTAATAACCCAGTAGTTTCTAGCCCCGAAACACAGTTAACCTAACCTCTAAACCTATTCACGAGGGACGGATAGTTATGGAAAAGGCCGCCAGAGCTCTCGGCGGAAAGTCCGAACATAGCCTACTGGTACCACACGCAGAATACAAATGCAAATATCTCGGTTAATATTCAAGATACAGAATAAATGTATAAAACAAAATTTATAGTAAATTTAATTTGCAATAAGATTGATTTTGTACAATTTTTCGATCCGACGAATAGTAACGGAGATATTTCGAATTTTCGGAAATCCTCCCCTCTAAACCCCCCCTCCCCGTGGTCCGATTTCAGCCGTTAACGAACTTGATCTTTCTTTTGACATAAAACGACTAAATATCGAGTTTGGTAACGATCAAACAAAAATTGCGACCGCTAGAGCGGTAACAGACAAATATATATATATATATATATATATATATATATATATATATATATATATATATATATATATATATAGATATAGATATATATATACAGTTTTGAACGGACCTCATTTTCGTCATCTACTAGGTAGGATCGATGGACATTTGAAGAAAAATTTCGAAAATTCCGTCATGAGTACAACCTCAATAGCTGATTTACCTTAAGGGAAATCTGCTAAAATAGCGGTATTTCGTTTTTCTGCAAATATGCACATGACAAAAGTAGTTTATTTTTTTATTTGAAGTAACTTTTGTGTATTCACTTATAACAAAGTATAAACGAGATATACAATAAAACTTTAGCGGGAGCCAAAAATTAGCACTCATTGGGCACTAACGATTTAACAAAACTGGGTATGTGAATTAGCATTAATTCTTCCATGATTATAAGCTATATTAAAATTTTTAGGTTCAAATGGGAGTGTGGGGGTTATAATAGAGGCCTGAAATAAAAATTCTGGATATTTCATTGTCTATTTGGTTTTCGACAAACGTGCACATAACAAATGTTGTTAACTTTCTTATTTAGAGTAACTTTTGTTTTATAAATTTTTTTGGGAACAATGTATGAAGCAAGTAATTTTTGTAGAAATATTAATATGCTCAACAATTCTTTCCAATATGAAATACCAGGTACCTCACCTGGAAAAATCAATTCAAATCTATGTTAATATTTGGCCTTAATAATTCAAATATATGCATAATGCACAGGAAACGGGAAATATGACAATATGGAGGACAGTGAAGTCTTACATAAAAAAATAATTTTATTATTAACAAATCCACATCAACGACGGGTGTAAACCCTAAACACTGAGAAGGGGTAAATGTCAGAATATTTTGCAAAGTAAAGCCTTGCGGGAAAAAAAAAAAAAAAAAAAAAAAAAAAAAAAAAAAAAAAAAAAAAAAAAAAAACCCATCATTCAGCCTCAAATGAATTCCCGGGCGAAGCCAGGTACCTTAACTAGTATGTAATAAAACCGATGAGTAGAAGGGGTGGGGGTTACTGAAAGCTGAAAACAAGAAGGTACGTACCCGTATACCTCCCTTAATACTTGAGTTTTCAAAAACTGCATAGAGCAATTGTAGAAAATCAAAAGTGAAACAAGATTAGTTAGAACATTTCATGATCCGACTCATAATAACAAAGATATTTTGAATTGTTTAATCCCCCCCCCTCCCTACACCACCACCATTCCGGGTACGATTTCAGCCGATAGCAAGTATCATCTTTAGTGTTGACTGACACGGCTAAATATCGCGTATGGTATAAATCAAATAAACATTTTCGAAAAAAAAAGGAAAACTCTTAAATAAGGACGTCATCACATAACGTATTTGCATGAGTCTCGCAAAGTAATTGTTCAATAAAATCCATATTTGTTATTTAACCTTGGAATGAAGTGGTTTATGATATAACAGCTTATTGTCAATATGACGTGAGAAGGAGTAGGAGCTTTACTGATGACAAAACTAAATTATGTCGGTTTATATTCATTATAGGGAACAACTCATTAATAGAACATTGCATTTACAATAAGGTTGATTCTATACAATTTTTCGATCCGGCGCATAACAACGGAGATTTTTCGAAATTCTCTCCCTCCCACTGATCCGATTTCAGCCATTATCAAACTTGATGAGCTTCTTTTTGCATAAAACGAGTAAATATCGAGTTTGGTAACGGTCAGACAAAAATGGCGACCGTTAACAGACATACATACATATATATATATATATATATATATATATATATATATATATAATTTTGAACGGACCTCATTTTCGTCATCTCCTGGGTAGGATCGATGGACATTTGAAGAAATTTTTCGAAAATCGCGTCATGAGTACGACCTCAATAGCTGATTTCCCTTAAGGAAAATCTGTTAAAATGTCTAGCTGGTAAAAATTAGCATAATGGAAAAATTCCATTCAGATACTGCAGGTGGTTCCAATAGTATCTGAAATGGTTGATACAGTAAATCTCATATTAAAGCTCAGGAATAGTTTACGTGATTGCTTTCTTCCTTCTAAACCATAAGTGGGCAACAACCGGCCCTCGAGACATTTTGAAAAACACAATTAAAAAAAATATTACCCTACTTACTCCAAATGAGGAGAGATTTGTGTGTTTGGCAGTGGTTATTAAATGCGATGATGAAATTTAATAAATCAAAACACCGCACAAGGCTGACTGACGATAATTTGGAAAATTCTTTACATCTTTATATCAGTAGAATTAATCCAAACATCGATGGATTAGGTTCCCAAATTCAAGCTCAAGTCTCTCACTGATTTCTGTGTCACTATTTAACTTTCGTTGTTTGTAATAATTCCAAATTTTAAGATTTAATTATAATGTTGTACCTAATTTTTTTTTTCATTTTGTTATTTTAATCAATTGTATTATAATTACACTGTCGTATAATTTCATGTCTGATATCTATCGTTAAAAATTATGAACACTACTTTGCAATAAATGCACTACTTTTAAAAGCAGCCCCCTTACCTGCTCTGAACCAAGATATTTTTACATGCCAAAATCACGGAGGTGAACTTATTTATCTAAGCTTGTACCATTATATTATGTTCAATATATTTTATAGACACTCTAAAATTACTTAGCTAGTCACATTCTAAGGGTGGACCAAATCTCATGAACTAATGCTTTCGATTGGCATCGGTTATGCTCTGGAAAAACTAATGGATTTTTGTTTCTTTACCAAAAACACATTAAACTCAAAGCCTATAATTTTTCATCTCTGTTGTAGCGGCTAATATACATTATTTACAACTGTTGTAGAACTTTGTTTCAAAAACAAAATAGGAAAACTATGGTTATAATAGCTTCCCTACAACACACTAAAGTGACTCTACCTGAAAATTCACAAAACTCTTGAATAATATGTTACTGTATAAAGTTAAGAACTTCACTGAAACTCTAGGAACCGTGAATTAATAGTTAAAACCAACTGTCGATGATTTCAAAATCACTTGCGCCTCTGTACGCAAAGGGTTTAGTCGTTAATTAAATCAGGTGTGTTAACATTTTGTGACTTTCATTTAATTTGAGCTTTCCACGTTTTGATCCAATTTCATTTATTTGATAGCTTAATACATACCTCCTCATTTTCAGCCAATCGAATAACATTTTAATAACCTAAAGCATGCAGTCAATATTTATATGGCTATAAGTTTCATGAGAGAAAAACTTCCCTAACTAACAAGTAATATTGCAAATTTAATATTGTAGAGCATATTTATTGAGATGTAATGAACTTTGCTGAAAATAAATTAAAGAATAAGAAGACCTACAATGAACATTGATAATTTCCAAAATAAATATGATTAAACATTAGTACAACATTTCTTAGCTCGCGACAAGTCATCATCTGCAGTGTCATACTTGTACTAGTATGCCCTCAAGGCAATTTAAAATTGGTGCCTTCTGTCTCACATCAACCCAATTTATGTTTATAACCTGATAATGACACGCTAGCAAGTCTTAGGACTAATTATAGAAATAAATTAACTTTTTTTAGGCAATGAAAAATATTTATATCTAATTTTAAATATTAATAGTTTCACAACGAATTCTTTATGGTTCTTTTTGTAATCCAGAACAATCCTAGAAACTCATATTAGCATCTGGAGAAGAAGACAGAAACAAACTTTGTCAAATGTGTTTATGACTCCACATTAATAGTGACTGGCTAAAGAGAAAAATAATTTATCATTGGCATATCAAGGTGGTTGGTTAGTTCCGCAAGCATATGATGAAACTTGGTCAAATATATCGGTAGAAGACATCAATACAGGCTGATAGTGGCGTACACCTGCCAAGTCCTTTCTTGGAGTGGGAACCATTTTCAAGTCTACCTGGTAGTTGCGTGAAAACTTCTTTTTACATGTTTGATATTGGCCCCACTGCTCAGAGATTCAAGCAAATAATCTTGGGTATTGCGAGGACTGAATTGATCCCCTAACCAAGAGCAGAATATCAAACGTGTGAAAAACGCTTTGTTATATGTCAAAGTTGAATCTCTGAAGAGGGATCTACGAAGAGTGAAACATGTAGAGAAAATAAAAATATAAAAGCAGATTCTGCCACGAAATATGCATTTCGAAAGCAGTTTTAAATGAAGGGGCCAGTAAATTAAAAACTCAACGTTTACCTTCAAAGAATAACCATTATCTGCCTTCATCGACTTGGAACTTCGTTTGTACGATGTTGTTTAGCTTTAAAGCTCTGGCATCGTGTAAAAAAATTAAGATTTTCCAACAAGCTTTTTTTATTTTAAAAAAAAAACTAATTTAACCAAACTGTAACACTTTATACTTTTTGTATAGTAATTCTATATAAATTTTGTTTATTTCAAAATGCTCAGTAAATATTTGATGAACAAAACTTGCACTCGTGATACAGTTCTTAATGAATACTAATTGTCCGAAAATACAACAAATATTAAATACAATTTACAATAAACGGATATGGAAAACCATTTGGATAGCTAATTAATTAATTATTGGGAAAATCGCATTCATATACTTTCGAGATTATTTCAAAATCAAGTTATATAAACAGGAATATGTGTTATTTATTACCGTCCACATTCTGATGCTAAGGCTAGTAAGGATGAGTTATCTACAGGTTTCCACACTTTCCTAGCCAGGGTGGGACCAAGGTGTTCATTTAGAGTTCATCAATCAAATCAAACTCGCCACTCTACTTTACCGTGCGAGATTAAGACCAACGTCTTAACTCACATGGCTAACCTGTGCCCCGCATAAATAAAAATACAGAATAGAAAAGGAATTCATTCATAGGTAGCTATCTAAAAGTGAATTCCTTCACAATTCACTTTTCAGTGATCAGGAGTTCTGTAATTGATGATGAAGGTTTATAGTGAGAACACTTTTATAGGTGTTACGTGTGGTATTATGAGGAAATTATGGAGCTTCATGAATTACGTATTTACGTACTTTGATTAACTTATAAATGTTCTTCAAGAACGGTTGAGTAAACTAAACTGATAGCTACGTTCTAAAATGACTCACATATGATAATGTCTCACATTGCATACTATTCTTCCCATTGAAGCCTTTTTTAAACAAGATTTGAAACATAAACTAGACTCAAGGTGTTAAAAATTTTTCATTATTACGAGCAGATCAAATGGTTTTCATTACCAGAATTGTTAAAATAGAGCTACAAAATCGTCCTAGAAAAAAGAACCACACACAAACTGGTATATGCTAGGACCCATGTCATTCAGTGAAACTTAAAAAGTTTAATGAGTATTACGTGAGTAGCTGATTTCCCTTATGGGAATTATTACATAAATGTGAATCAAAATATGTTCTATACTGTGTATAGAAAGAAAAAAAATCCTACTTTTCTCATCCTGTGTTAATTAAAATTACTGTTGTTTCAGGTTAAGCAAAGGAAAAATGTTTCTTTGAGGGCTGTAGCTGATATTTATACAAGTGATTAGAAATGGCAGAAATAAAAAAGGAAAATGTAAAGCTAACTACCCATGACTTCTTCAACGACAAAAAAATACAATATTTCATTTTAGGTTTTGCTCAATCTAGAAATATTATTTATTATGTTTACAAGGCCGTAGTGATCTTATTCATAGCAACTCTTACATTTATGGCCATTTATGGAGCAGTTCTTATTCCCAGTAAGAGAGTTCGAGTCGACACACTACACTATTGCTTGCTTGCCTGGCATGCCATATGGGGACAAATGTCAAGGATTGTCACTCACAAGTAAGAGATAACTGTTCATTGTATTACCTTTAGAGTGTTTACAAATAGGCGAAGAATTAACTATTGAGAATTTAAGAATTAATTTTGAGGACTTCAGGAAACTCTAGCTACTGAAGAGAGAGCACTGGTATCGTGCTGTATATGCGGTAGTACAGCTTTGGGAAACAGGTCTTTTAAGCAAGAAGCATTGTCGCCAAGTAGGCTATTTAGACACAATGCCCTTTTTCACGAATGTGCCTTCATCAGGCAATAGTTTCATGAATAGATGTTAGCGCTACGGCTTTGGGGCCACTACTCAAGGGGTACAGCTGTTATATAAGGCCTGTTTCCTAAGTAATTGTTTATTCCTTTCGGATCTCTTCGTCTCAGCTGTAATTATGCATTCAGCTGTAATCCCAATTAACCAAACCAAAATCATATCTGGAATTCATTTTGAAGTTTACTTATTAAGAAAAAAAAACTGAACTTGCCTTCCTTCCTTTCAAAATCAGCATTTTTAATTAGAAATTATGAGACAAGTGCATAATATATGGGTTGTACCTTATTGGGAAAGATATAGTAGAGTTGAGTAGTCGCCATTTCTTTTCAGCGGTGGCAGTGATACCATGAATTTTCACATGATTTGTTCCCTCACGCTTAGCAGGTGTCCATTGTAGTTCTACGCTTGCAAACGGAAAAACAAACTGATAAATACTGGGGGATAAATACTGAATTCTCAACGCTACTATATCTTCCTGGCGTAGCACAGATATAAGGAACAGATATATCTTTCAAAAATATTAGTAATTGAAGTAATTAATTTATTAAAAATTACTTTTAGAACATTTAGGCTCGGGTTCAGTCTTTTAACTAAGCAACTGTATCTGACTCATATACTAATCTTTATGAAGTTATAATTGTTACTATTACCTATAGATTCATATTAATATTTTAGGTCGCTTAACAGAACGAAGAAAATGGTCCAGCAAGGAATATACCATTATAATGACGAAGAATTCGACGAAGAAGAGCAAAAGCTGAAGGAATGCATACCCGGAGAAGTCAGCAGGAAGTTTAATTTCTACCTGTACATGTGCCTTTGCGGGCTCGTTTCGAACCAGATCTTCTTCCCATTGTCACAGCTGAATGCTATTACGGAAGAAGATTTCATTATATCCGATGACTGGATGAACCCCTACCTTCCGCATATACTTTACATGCCTTTCAACACAAGGACTGTAGTCGGGTACACGATTGCGCACATCCTCGACTCCCTCTTCTACAGCTCTCTGTATTTCACGACTCTCAGCATGTGTCTCATATTCATCAGTATGGAAGTTCAGCTGAAGGTACACTTGCAAGTACTGTGCCATTCGATTAGAAACATTCAAAAGAGGGCCTGTCAAAAATACATGAAGATAATGGACGTGAGATCTGATAATCTGGACCAAGATTATTTGTTCGAGAGTGAGTTATTTCAGTCCTGTTTGACTTCTTGTTTGAAAGCCAATGTAAAACACCATCAAACCCTACTGAGGTGAGATTCATTATTTGTTTTCATAATGCTTTTAAATTCTATAAATAATTAAAGGATTTTATATTCGGACCCGTATCGAAGTAAAGATTATTCCGAGCTACAGAGGCATTGATGTTGAACCTTTGTTGGTCCTGAAAAATATTCTGTTAGAAAAAATTCTCAAAAAGAGAAAGTGGCACATTATTTGGATATCCTGATGACGACGAAATTTGTCCATACAATTACAAATTATTAAATTAATGTCCACTTTACCGTTTACTGTTAGTTGGGCAATTCTAGCGAGGGGTGGGACATTGGGCGTTAATATTCTCTATTAGCAAATAGTTTATAATGCAGTCTCTTGTTTCTGGCTAAGTGGCTATTTTAAGTCATTTCTGTTTATACGGAAGAACTTGTCAAAATACTAACTTAGAAAGTCAGGATCACTGGATTGCAGACCGGGCCAAGAGTCACCGCAAAAGGAGCCGACAGACAAAAATAACTCAAACAAAAACGTTTTATTTGAATAACTAATCCATAGAAGTTTAGGGTTTTGGGTAAGATGGTTGGACGACCTGGCACTAAATCAAAGGAATTATTCTCTAATTGGAATATAATGTAACAAAATTTATATTAACTATGTATTCCAGCATATCTATACATAAAAAAAAGTAAATAACTGGAATATTTATTAAGGAATTATGAAATGTCTGTATTTTGTTTTTTATTTATATTTTTAGGTTATTAAAAGAATCCAAACCATTCCTTAGCTCATCAATGTTCGTCTTCTTTGCTCTGGATGCAACGATCCGTGCTACAGTCCTTTATTCCATTCTTCTGGTAATTAAATATCCATACTTATGTCCAGTATTGGCCTGCTTGAGTTTGTGTGCGTGCATGTTAGTGTTTTTATTTTAGCAAAAGGCAACGAAGCTCACGTATATAATAACATAAAAAAAATTGTATATGCCAATCTCACAAGAGAGAAAAATATCCTGAATTAATGGCCCTATATTTTGTTTAAAAAAAAATGCTATTGGCAGTTGATTTGGAGAAACGGCATGATGTCTCTAAAAACGCTCTACACTCTATAAGAGCCAGATAAAATTCTGTCAATTGTTATGTCAAATTTGTATATGATAAAATGGACAAGCAAATTATAGAAATTAAATATGTGTGTGTGTGTGTGTGTGTGTGTGTATAAATTTTGTCTGATTTTCTATTTAAATTCGGCAGGAATAAGTTTTTAACACTTCCAGATCATTCTAAGAACAGTGGCATCAATTATTGAAAATCTTGACTGTCCGACTGATCGCCCGTTTGTTTCGTCACTCGAAAACTGCTATTTGTGGGTCAGTTATCAGTTAAGGTACTTGATAAATAGATTTTTTTGCTAGAAAGTGAGGGGGTTCTTCGTTGTCAAAAGACATTTGAATAACCATTCAACTCACTCAGCCCTAAAACATTATTCATTTTTATAAATTTCGAAGTCTTGACATCCGACTTATTCATAACCATATTCGTCAATATCGTTCTTTATATTGATTTTATCAAAGAAATGTAAAATGTTGTGTTGAGAATTCATATTCCGGTCCTAAAACATTATTTAGATTTATGCATTATAAAATTTTGACTTCCAACTTCCGGTCATTATATAGAATGCATTAAACTTCCAGGGGAGTTGCCTAGATAGGAATTGTGAACATGTCATATTTATTCACTTTTTTTTTTTAAATTAAATACCTATTAAAAATGTATAATTTCTCTGAGACATTATTTTTATTTGCGATTACTCATTATTATTCTCTTAATTTTCATTTCAGAACCCCAGATTCAACTTGATGCTTAACTACATTTTAACATTTATTGCAGAATCAGCTTATTCGTATCAAGTTTGTACTCTGGGTCAAGAACTTATCGAAGAGGTATGTCTTAACTTGTTGAACTTACAAGTGGTGGCTAATGCTCGTAAAGTAGCTTTACTACTACTACCCGTTAAATTTAGTGCTAATAAACATATACAGTACATTTGTATTTTTTAAGAAATCTATTCAGCTCGTATACTTTTTAGTTTATGTGCTATCCCTTAAGTTCGTTGAATAACACTGGCAAACAAGCCATAGATATCTGACACGATGTTTACTTACCCTAATGCAGTTTTTCATGCTGATTACAAATCTGAAAACTGTGTTTCTCTATCACGTCAGGCTTTTTTTGTTGTTTTTTTCATACAACGCCTAATTTTCCCAATAACGCCGTACGGCCTTTCACTTTAAATCGCTCTAGACCCAGTTCTAATTGTAGGAAGGTGGGAACGGTACTGTTTTACTCTGTTAAACATGGCCTTTCATATGACGTGTAACAAACATTAGGTTATAATAAAACATTTTTTCCTAAACTCAAAATCAGAATTTTGATTTTGATTATTTTGAAATGTGCGGCTCCAAAATGCTAGTACTCATGAATAACTTAGTGAAGGCACTAGACCAGGGATGAGCAACATGCGGCCCTTTCAACGTGTTTATGCGGCCAGCCATTTCTAAAATTGAGTTTATTTTATTGACTTTTTCCCATCAATATATTGTAAAAAATTAATTATAATTTAATGGTAGT
Source organism: Riptortus pedestris (assembly GCA_019009955.1). Classification (NCBI taxonomy): domain Eukaryota; kingdom Metazoa; phylum Arthropoda; class Insecta; order Hemiptera; family Alydidae; genus Riptortus; species Riptortus pedestris. The sequence goes on from CM032230.1 coordinate 50,801,043, forward strand.
ACATGTGACGAGTTACTCAGTTGTCAGCGAATTGTTCAAACATTCAATAACGAACGCGTCGCGTCTGTGCTTGTTTGTCTTTGCTTGTGTCACACAATCAGTCGGCTAAGCTGTTAACTAGCAATATTAGAAATTCCTGTGTTTCTTGAAAGACGTGATTGCAATATTAATGTCAATAAGGTAATATTAGAGTTTTTTATTCAAAATTAAGTTTTCCTACAAATTTTTTTAACTTTCAAATGTTTAATCCATAATCGCATGTCGGAAAAGCAAATGAAAAAAGTCCGTCACGCAGGGGCTGCGTAAACTAAGCAGATTTCCCCTGTGAAGTTTTACAATAGAGAAATCTGCATACTGGTAACACAATACCACCGTGATTAGATAATGAGAAATCTTTCAGTTAATTAAAATAAATACCCAACTGAAACGGCTTCTGAATTGTAAGAATAATTTATATTTTAATAACTCAAATTTTAGTAGTCCAAGAACTAAAGAAGGGGGGGGGGCGGATGAACTAAACGTATTTGCATAAATCTCACAAAGTAAGGAAGGTAAGGTTAATAACGCCAGGTTAGAAGATGCTTCCGCCTGAGCCGAGAAATGACGAAGATGGCCGACATAATCCGAACTATTCCCCACCACAGACTTCATAAAAATGCAAATATCTCGGTTAATATTCAAGATAGAGAATAAATGTATATAACAATATTTATAGTAAATTTAATTTGCAAAAAGAATGGTTCTGTACAATTTTTCAATCCGATGCATAATAACGAAGATATTTTGAATTTTCGAAAATCCCCCCCTCTAAACCCCCCCTCCCTCTGGTTCGATTTCAGCCATTAACGAACTTGATCTGTCTTTTTACATAAAACGGTTAAATATCGAGTTTCGTAACGATCAAACAAAAATTGCGACCGCTAGAGCGTTAACAGACAAATATATATATAGATATATATATATATATATATATATATATATAATTTTGAACGGACCTCATTTTCGTCATCTCCTGGGTAGGATCGATGGACATTTGAAGAAAATTTTCGAAAATCGCGTCATGAGTACGACCTCAATAGCTGATTTCCCTTAAGGGAAATCTGCTAAAATGGAAGATTGCGGATGAGTACAGGCATTTCCACGAAAAGTGGGAATTTGATTATTTTTCACATTCGTCAGAGATAAAGCTGTATGCTTAATATGCTCAGAGACTATGTCGACATTAAAAGGATAATTATTTTTTAATTTTTATGTTTTTCTATTCTAATGTTTATTATAAATAAAGATTTGTAAATTATTAATAAGTGTTAATTTATGTGCGGCCCTCCAAAAAATTTTAAAATTTAGATTGCCCCGTTGATGAAAAAGGTTGCTCACCCCTGGACTAGAAAACAACTCAGTTTCTTTTCGGTACCTATCCAACAAGTTCCCAGAGTTGAGTAGTGCGAAAGTGAAAAAAGGTCTGTTCATAGATCCACAAATAAGGAAGATCATTGCAGACAGTCACTTCGAAGACTTACTCAGCAATACTGAAAAAGATGCAAGATTGGTATTCAAGTCTGTTGTAGCCAATTTCATTGGAAATTATAGATCTCCAGCCTATGTAAGTATTGTGCAAAGTACGTACATTAGTGCGTACAGCTTGATGGGTTGAAACATGTCCCTCTCATCTCGACTTCTTTCCCGAGAACCTAGGTTCTGTCAGTGATGGAGTAGAGCAATGTTGGCTGACTACTTCTGGATGCCTCAGCGCGATTTGCTAAATGCTCAGCACAAACGCAAGAAATTAAAAAAAAAATAACTTTAAATTAAGGAACTATATGTTATACCTATGCATTTTATATGTGTATTATATCTTAAACTATATGATGCTATGCAGTTTATATTAATTAGTATTCTGTTCAACAATGTGTGCATTACTGTAACTTTCTTGCGAGTTGTTTGCCTTGATACAATGTAAACATACATAAATAGTTAATCTCCGATATCTCAAAAACAGTGGGTGATAGAGACAAAGGGTTTGCATATTTTTAATCAGAAAGTCTGAATTGTCTTAAAAAAAGAATCGGATACCAAGATATCCGCGGAAAGTTTTTTTTATTGTTTATCAGTGTAATTAGCCATAAAATGTTTCCCTTGTGTATTTAATATTTATTGTATTCATTATCCAGAAATCAAGGAAACCCGTTACAGTATTGCCAATAATATATTGTATAAAAAAAAATTGTTTTGTTGGTAATTATTTGAGTGTTGATAATGCTATCAATTGAAATATTCTTATCAATATTGGGCCCCTTATACCAATACACAGGGGATCATTGTTGCTGAGAGGTTAGAGTCCTGGGCCACAAAGTCAAAGGTTGCGAGTTGGGAGTACTGGTCCCCTACTTCCCATTAAAAATTGGCTTATTAAAATAAATCCGCACATTCCGACTAAAAACTTTCACAAAACCGCTATTTTTGTTATGCATCTTTGGGTTTTTAAATGTATACCCTCTCCAAGTAGTGTGGATGGTACTAATTATTTTCTTATTTTTTTTTATTTTAATACAGAGCAACCAACTGTACGAATCTCTCTACAGTATCTCTTGGTTTAATTACAAAAGACCGTTTAATAAAACACTTCACATAATGATGTCCAATATCCAAAAACCAATACAATTCAAGGCCATGTTTCTTGGGATACCTGCTTCTTTGGATACCTATGCTACCGTAAGTAGAAGCTGCAATTTTATATTAAAAGGATAGTTTTTTTGTTTTTTTTTTCTATAAGCATTTTTATCATTATATACTTTATTCTCTCGTATTAATTTCCAATATTGATAATTAGTGGAGCGTACATTTGAAGTTATAAAATCGACCTAAAAATGTCAATATTAAAAATATACAATTGGTTTTCACAGCAAATAGTTTAAGCTAAGTATTAATCAATTGTAGAAATGTCACAGAATTGGCTGGTAAAAAATTCACACTAGGAATAATACAAGATCTGGATGGGTGCTGACAGGTGGGGCCGAATTGTAGTAGGTAACCACGTAAAGTACGAAAAAAAAAAGTACCAAAAGTAAAATAAAGTATGTGAATACTGTATTTTGCTGATCTTTAGAACGGAATACACCGTTTGTAAATAAATAATAACATATATTAGCAGATTTCCCTTAAGGGAAATCAGCTATTGAGGTCGTACTCATGACGCGATTTTCGAAATTTTACTTCAAATGTCCATCGATCCTACCCAGGATATGACGAAAATGAGGTCCGTTCCAAATTATATATATATATATATATATATATATATATATATATATATATATATATAATATATTTGTCTGTTAACGCTCTAGCGGTCGCAATTTTTGTTTGATCGTTACGAAACTCGATATTTAACCGTTTTATGTAAAAAGACAGATCAAGTTCGTTAATGGCTGAAATCGGACTAGAGGGAGGGGGGGGGGGGGTTAGATAATGGGATTTTCGAAAATTCAAAATATCTCCGTTATTATGCATCGGATCGAAAAATTGTATAGAACCAATCTTATTGCAAATTAAATTTACTATAAATATTGTTATATACATTTATTCTCTATCTTGAATATTAACCGAGATATTTGCATTTGCATATTTATGAAGTCTGTAGTGGGGTATAGTTCGGATTAGTTCGGCCATTTTCGTCATTGCTTGGTTCAGGTGGGAGGCTACTTCTAACCTTACCTTACCTTCGTTACTTTGTGAGATTTATGCAAACACGTTCTGTTCATCCGCACCCCCCCCCCTTCTTTAGTTCTTGGACTACTAAAATTTGAGAGGTAATTCTGAGCTATTATCCGGTTAACTTCAATTCCCTCCATACTGTAATATTACATTAGTGTAGTGCTGAATATTAATATTCAGTCCTAATTATGTGTCGGAAAACGAAAATATATTAATAAACTTAATTTAGTAGTCGTCTGGCTCACTATCGGTATCTGGCTCATGAACGACGCGAGATAAATTTTGTAACACTAAAATTTCCAAAATACGCCATCGGTGGTTAAAACCGAGGGTGGGGGTTTTCTTGTTCTAACTTTAGTATAAAACAAGAGTACATCACATTTTTAGGGCGATTGGTCAGATTGGCACTATCGGTATCTGGCTCATGAACGACGCGAGATAAATTTTGTAACACTAAAATTTCCAAAATACGCCATCGGTGGTTAAAACCGAGGGTGGGGGTTTTCTTGTTCTAACTTTAGTATAAAAGAAGAGTACATCACATTTTTAGGGCGATTGGTCAGATTGGCACTATCGGTATCTGGCTCATGAACGACGCGAGATAAATTTTGTAACACTAAAATTTCCAAAATACGCCATCGGTGGTTAAAACCGAGGGTGGGGGTTTTCTTGTTCTAACTTTAGTATAAAACAAGAGTACATCACATTTTTAGGGCGATTGGTCAGATTGGCACTATCGGTATCTGGCTCATGAACGACGCGAGATAAATTTTGTAACACTAAAATTTCCAAAATACGCCATCGGTGGTTAAAACCGAGGGTGGGGGTTTTCTTGTTCTAACTTTAGTATAAAAGAAGAGTACATCACATTTTTAGGGCGATTGGTCAGATTGGCACTATCGGTATCTGGCTCATGAACGACGCGAGATAAATTTTGTAACACTAAAATTTCCAAAATACGCCATCGGTGGTTAAAACCGAGGGTGGGGGTTTTCTTGTTCTAACTTTAGTATAAAACAAGAGTACATCACATTTTTAGGGCGATTGGTCAGATCTACAATGGCGAGGACGAGCAACCTCGCGTCGTTCATGAGCCAGATACCGATAGTGAGCCAGACGACTACTAAATTAAGTTTATTAATATATTTTCGTTTTCCGACACATAATTAGGACTGAATATTAATATTCAGCACTACACTAATGTAATATTACAGTATGGAGGGAATTGAAGTTAACCGGATAATAGCTCAGAATTACCAAATATAAATTATTCTTACAATTCAGAAGCCAGTTGGGAATTTATTTTAATTAACTGAAAGATTTCTCATTACCGTTTGCATTTAATGACGGTGTTGTTGTGTTACCAGTATGGAGATTTCTCTATTGTAAAACTTCACATGGGAAATCTGCTTAGTTTACGCACCTCCTGCGTGACGGACTTTTTTTTTTTTAATTGGGAAGAAAAATTGAATGCGCCTACTGGTAGTCGGGTATCCTGAATATCTAAGCCAGTGGTCTATCTTTGTAGTCAAGTTAACTGTTACAAATAAGGACCCGTGCGAAAACATTTTAAAAAGATCAGACTACTGGTAGTACGATCACAAGTGCTGGATGCTTATATGCCTTTGCAGAATGTTATAGGTTTTCCCTGGGACAAATACCAAACAAGATAAACGGTTGGGGTGACACGGTTTAGCTGAATAAGGTAAAAGAAGAGCAACAGAAAATTAGCGTTTGCTCTGGCGAGAAGACCGCCGGAGCAGGTAGCCGAACTTTATCTGTGAAATAATTTAACTATAGATAACCTGTGAACTAGGCTTTATTAGACAAAAATGTGTCACATTTTAACTCTACAAAATCACACTCAACACTAAATGAGGTTTGGTTAAATAACATGTGTTAATTAAAACATTTGAATAATAAACAATATATCAATCTGAAGATTGTTCTCCGCTTTATAAGACTTCACAAATGAGGGAAAGATGCAAATTTATCAAAGGTTCAACGCAATATCAGTTATATACAGTAGTGATGAGAAGAGAGGTATACCAGTGTGGGAGAGAAAGTCCTAAGATCAATAATTCCTGCCAATAAAGAGCATTGCGGCCAAAGATCGGAAGCATAGCCGAGCTAATAAATTTTTATGGCGAACCCTGTCTATAGGTCTGTGGTTCTCATAATGGAACCCGGCATGCAGGCTAAAGAAACTTATGGTACACCACGCTGCTTCCTAAATGCATAACAGCATTCTATAAAAGCCTTGTCCTCAATAGTATAAGCTGCTAGTGAACTACTGCTGAACTTACGAAGTTCACTTTATAACCAAGTGTCGTAAATGTTTTTTTAAGTTTAAATGATAATAATTATAAAGAACAATTATGGTCTTAGGAGGGACCAAGGCCAACGAATAAAACATATTTCAGAAATGGTAAAAATATAAATTCAATGCCTTCACAGATTCAATGTGATGTTTTCTTGAGAGAGAGCGTGGGTGAGGGAGTGGTGTGTGTGAGAGAGAGAGAGAGAGAGAGAGAGAGAGAGAGAGAGAGAGAGTCAGAGAGAGAGAGAGAGAGACTGAGAGAGAGAGAGAGAGAGAGAGAGAGAGAGAGTGAGAGAGAGAGAGAGAGAGAGAGAGAGTGTGTGTGTGTCAACCATTATATTAGTCTCTTTCAAAAAAGAACTTGTTTTCTATTTAACTAAATTTGTGTTATTTTTCAGCTGTTTTCTGGAATGTACAAAATAACTAACCTTGTGAGACAATCAGATTCTTCATTAAAAAAGGCGAAGTGAAGATGAAACAAGAGCGAAAATAACTTGGTCCCAAAGCATCAAATTTGTAAATAAGTTTGAAAAATGTGTATTCCTTAAAAATCAATAAAGGAAACGTGTAATATAAAAGAATAATTTGTTTTTATTCCCTGGAAATTTCATAACAACTGTAGATATAGCATAGTTATGTCAGTTTCATAATGAAGGAGATCATGAGCTAAGGAATATGAAAACAAGGTAACTAAAATACCCTTATAATTTGCGGACTCAGGCTGATCGCCAATATTATGAAATGAACATAACGTGATATTGAGCATAACTATTGTGGGAATACTATTTTCTAATAGGCTTAAAGTGTAACTGGGGAAAAATAAAATACAACGGGATAAACAGAATAGATGTCTATAATGAATAAATGATAACTCCACAATTGCATCGAATAAAAACATAAATAAATATCATAACTTGTTTGATGAAATAATAAATAAGTTAAAAGGGAGCAATAAAATGTTCGCCAAAATTAATAGTCACAGTTGTCACCAAACTAAGCCATATCGTTAGAGAAAGACAAAACAGGACAGAAGGAAACTAAAAGGTAATTTCACTGTTATCCCAGTGTTGCCGGGGTACAAAAATAATAGATTTATTTATTTAAAAATTATTAATCAAACTGTTGCTGGCAACACTGATCAGCGGGGTCTAACCTTCCCTCAGAAGTAAGTGCAGAAGTGAGTGGCTTGTGTTTACTATTTGGTTCAATGAATTCGTTAATAAGTTATAAATTATTCAAGAAAATGTGAATACTGTGTATATCTGGTGCTGTGTACATTAAACATACCAATCGCCTTCCACATTCTAATGAAAGATCTCCAGTTTACATAAACTTTCTAAAAGCTAGATTTAGAACCAAAGTATCTCGGTTATTATACGTTGGATCAAAGAATTATATAGAACCAAACGGTTTTGCAACTTTAATTTCCTATAATTGTTTTCTATAACTCGACTGTTAACTGATATATTCCATATTTATTATTTTACACCCTTCTATTATAATTGCTGAGTCACTCAGACCTACACGCTTCGCTTATCCAATAACTGCTTTCTTTCCTATAACTTCCTAATCCTCGGTCTTTATTTTCCACCGTCTCTCAACGAGGATGACTCGGTGACAGATTTGCGGCCAACGTGGGATACACGACATGTGACTGAGGACTGGCAAGGAGTTGGACGTCAATTCTGGACTGCAGGACCTGGGTCGTTGTGAGAATTCTTACTTCTCCGATAGAGCTTGAGAAGAGCACCTGAAGTGGCACTGCTTGCCGCTGAAAAAGTTCACCGGCTTATAGTGTGTGTGCATTTCGACGACGTGTGCACGATAACTTTTCGTTTCACATATTATAGACACCATAATTGCATTTTGTTTCTTTCGTGTCTGTTTGTTTGTTACCTTTTCACGCATAAACGGCTGAACCGAATTTATGAAACTTGGTATGTATATTACTACTAACCCAACTTAGACTTTAGGCTATGTTAATATTCTCTGAGACGAATAGGAGTGGGGGTTATAAGGGAGGTCTGAAATTAAAAATAGCGATTTTTCGTTTTCTATTGGTTTTTCGGCAAATATGCACATAACAAAAGTTGTTTATTTTGTTATTTAAAGTAACTTTTATTTATTCACTTTTGTCATATAACAAAGTATAAACGAGATATACACTAAAAACTAAAGCGGCAGGCACCAATATTATTGGGCACTAACGTTTGAACCGAACTTAACAAAATTCGGTATGTGAATTAGCATAATTCTTCCATGATTATAAGCTATATTACAATTTTTAGGTTCGAACAGGAGTGGGGGTTATAAGGAAAGCCTGAAATTAAAAATAGCGATATTTCGTTTCGTATTACTTTTTCGGCAAATACGCGCATAAAAAAGTTATTTATTTTATTGTTTAGAGTAACAATTGTTATATACACTTTTGTCGTATACCGAAGTATAAATGAGTTATACGCTAAAAACTATAGCGGGAGTCAATAATTTTATTGGGCTCAATAAACTAATCCGAACTAAACAAAACTCGGTATGTGAACTACCACAAACTCCTCCATGATAATAAGCTGTACCAACATTTCGAGGGACAATCAGGAGGGGGGGGGGTGGTAAGGGAGACCTAAAATTAAAAATAGCGATATTTCTTTTCCTATTGGTTTTTTCGGCAAATGTGCACATGATAAAAGTTGTTTATTTTGTTATGTAGAGTAACTTTTGTTGTATTCACTTTTGTCGTTTAACGAAGTATAAACGAAATATACACTAAAACCGAAAGAGGCAGCCAACAATTTTACTGGGCACTAAGGATTGAACCGAACTTAACATAGCTCTATATGTAAATTAGCATTAATTGTTCCATGATTATAAGCTATATTAAAATTTTTATGTTCAAACGGGAGTGGGGGTAATAGCGGTATTGACGCACCTAAAACAGCTGTCAACATTGGGTTTTGTACCGCATCAAGGGAAAGGAACTTTCATTCATACATGGTTTAGAAGATAGAATACTTTCTACGATTATGAATTATATGGTCCATTAAGTTATAAAAAAAAAATAAAAATAAAACTACATGCACAGGAGACGGGGAATTTAAAAATATTGAGGACAGTGAACTCTTAAATAACAAATAATTTTATAATTAACAAATCCACAGCAACGACTGGTATAAATTCTAAACACTGGGACGAGGAAATGTCAAAATATAGTGGAAAGTAAAACCTCGCCAAAAAATACCATCTTCATTCAGCCTCAAATAAATTCCCGGGCGAAGCCGGGTACCTTAGCTAGTATATATATATATATATATATATATATATATATATATATATATATATATATATATATATATTTTGTTTTTGAACGGGCCTCATGTTCGTCATCTCGTGGGTAGGATCCATGGACATAAGAAGAAATTTTTCGAAAATCGCGTCGTGAGTACGACCTCAATAGCTGATTTACCTTAGGGGAAATCTGCTAAAAGCGGAGGATCTGGCTTGGTGACAGATTTGCGCCCAACATGGGATACACAGCATGTGACTACCGGCAATGAAATGGACACCAATTCTGGACTGCAGGACCAAGGTCGTAGTAAGGATTCTCACTTCTTCGATAGAGCTTCAGAAGATTACCTGAAGTGGCACTGCTTTCTGCTGAAGAAGTCCACCGGCCTATAGTGTGTGTGCACTTCAACCTGCCACAGTGCGCAGAGCGAGGGCGCAGCCCGACCTCTAAGCTAACTAGTAGGTTTCACGCTAAGTAACAGCCGAGGAGTGCACATACACCGCGGAGTGTGATGTGCATTTAGCACATCAAACACTTTTTGATGGCCCAATAGCTTCCTTATTCGTGTTCATGCTTGGAATCCCCTACTTTAGTCTATTGCCATCCTTCACCCGGCTCGTCTGGACCCTAGGAAGCTGGTGAGGGCGCTTGCTTCTTAATTTCAAAGGTGATTTTTTTTCAAGACATATCTCTTACAATCGTTGATTTTACTAAAGATAATCCTTCGGAGATTTGTCGATATCTTGAGAAATAAGTGTTATTCTAACTCTGGCCTCTCAGGCCGAGGGTGCCTCGTCAATTTTACTTCTTTCAGTGTAAGCTTCACTCTACTTAATAAAATCATTATTTTACGTTCTAAATGGCATATTTGCTTTCCTTAGATCCTAGAGAAGACTGTTCTACCAACGTTTTAAATTAAAACTCATTAGCTGGGGAGTGGCGGGTTAAAATAAGTGGGTGGCCTCTCAGGCCATGTGCGCCCGATTTTGTGTCGTTCAGAGGTGCGCCCGACGGAGGGATAAACAGTATGAGTTCTTGGATACAATCTTGTTTCTCCTGGTGTGGTTGAGCATACTTATTAATTCTAGAAGCGTTATTTTAAATAATAAAGTGACTTTCTTTTTAATATGATTTAATAATCGTCTTTAAATTAGTGGTCTCCCGTTAATCCATAAGTAACAAGAATTTATTTAGTGCCGAGCACGCAAAATAAAATCCTTGGTCGACCCTAACAAGATCGAAATAGCTGATTTCTCTTAAAGGAAATCTGCTAAAAGGTGTTAAGTAACCTGCAGAAAACCCGGTTAGAGGTAGCTGCATAATGTGAGCGTTAATAATAAGGTAAGAATAAACTACCTTATTGGAATACATGGATTATATCTATTGCTAACATTAATACATTACAATTTCTATTAGGCGCCTGCACAGAGGCTCATTTTCTTATATGCATGGAGATCGTAAAATAAAGAAAGAGGGGGGCTCTATATTTGAAATCACTTAAAGATTTGTGCCTTAAAAATATATTGTTTTTCATTTTCAAAATGTAAAATTTTAATAATAATGCTTAATGTTTTTTGCTTAATTTTTTTTAATTGCAACTAAGGCCTGATTCCAGTAATTATTATTTTCGTAAAGCAAGCTTTTCCTACACTGCAGTATACTAGGTAGTTTCTAGTGGTGCGGGCTGTTTGTTGTTGAACGTTGTTTTACCTCAAATATTAACAATACCTTTCAAATTGGAGTTGTAGACTTTTATTTTTCTTTGAAAATATAGACTAATGTGTACTTGAAATATTGTGTGGGTTTATAAGATGCATACGTCCATATTAACAATTCAGAATGAATTGGAAAGAGCTCGAGAAAGGTTAAAAGGTGTTGAAGAAAATATCAAAAGAAGTATTGGACGAGATATAAATTCTGGGCCACCTCTTTTAAGGTATTTATTGGCTCTATATGTATGAAATATTAATTCTGACTTGATTGTATTTGGAAAACCTAATTTGGTTTCATTTTTACCAAGGATGAAACTTTGACATTCTTCATATCATTGTTAGAAGTATTCCTTTCTTGACAATTTAATTTGTATCAACATTGGTTTATTCATTTCCTGAGTATATAATCATAATCATGCAAGTAGTAATCCATTTATTTTTATCTAGCCTATAAATGTTAAGAGATTTTGGCATGTGTGTATTCTTATAACCATTAATATTTAATTTATCTTTCAATTGTTTAAGAAAATAAGTTTCTTTCTGATATGTTCTCCAAGTATTATTTTATTCAGTTCCTAGAAATATACCTGTTATATTAACTATACTAAGAAAGTCTTGGGGTTTGAATACAAAATTATTTAGTGATTAGATAAGATTGACTAGTTGTTTATAGTGAACTAGATCGTCAAATTTATCTTAGATGTTTGATAATATTATACAGAAATTATTTTTGCTTGTAACATATTACTGACCTTTTTCTTCTTGGAAATTGTATTCCGACCAATTATCTCAATTTTGTTTAGAAACCACCCTTTGTTTTGTTATTATTACTTGAATTATACTTGAAATGTTTTACTTTTTCAAAATTTGAATTATGTAATAGTCTAAACAGCATTCATTTTATTGAGAACTATTGAATTTTTCATAAATAGTTTTGTTCCTGTTGTTTATTTTTTGATAACTCATGTTTTTTTTTTCATATATATTCTTTTAGCCTGGTTAGAATTTAACATTACTAAATTTAAAATATTTTTAAATAGAAGGGCTCCCTCTAAAAGGGATTTAACTTTCAAAATTTAACTCTTAATTGTGAGCAGACCTTTTCTGGATCCCATTGGTTAGTGCAAAACTGTTTTTGGTCTAATCAGGTGCTATGAGCTAACGGACACTGGTACATTATTTTATTTGTGTACTGATTAGTTATACTATACTTTTTATTCTTCAGCAGTTTTTAAATTTCTTCCAGCACATTCTTAGAGAGAACGATTATATTATTGGCTGATAAGTATTTCCAGAAATATATTTTCTAGAGAAAAGAAATTGTCTGCATAGACTATCAAATAAGTACCAAGTTGTTACATAAGTCTTTGCGCATTAAATAAATTTTGTATAAATTTCAGATTTAAATGTATACATTAAAATCATTCCATAGGCCATCGTTATCCATAAGTAAAAATTTGGTAGTGATACTAATCCTTCGTTTTTGAGGGGGGAAATTCCTCACATCCTGATTTGACATCCTTAATTTTTTTGAAGGATGTGGAGGTTGGACAAGACACTAACACCCTCCATGGACAGGAGTGGAGAGTGCCTTAATGAAATAAAGCTGCATTCCCATTGCAGAGTACATCTCCTTTAAAACTCTTTTGTATACTATATACCTTTTATTATATTGTAAAAAGGAAACTGGGGTTGATGTGAAGATGGAAATATTCCAACTGAGTTTACCAGAAGTCGAACAATTGTTATACCTAAAAAAGGTAGCACAATGAACTGCAGTAATTACAGAATTATTTTTCTTCTTTCACATGCCTCTAAAATATTGTTAACTATAGTTAAAAATAGGCTAAGGGATAAAATTGAACACTACGTCAACGAAGATCAATTTGCATTCCACTCCCGAAAGAGGAGCAAGAGAAGCTACTTTAACTCTAAGAATTATTCTGGAGAGAAGGAGAAACACGAATAATAAAACTGTAGTTGCATTTGTAGATCTAGAAAAAGCTTTTGATACAGTAGGAAACTGATGTTTGATTGCATGCGTAAAATAAGAATAGATTGGAATTTTTACAAAAATCAGATTACACAAATCATTAATGAATGTGAAAAGGAAGCTAGAATTAAGAAACGTGTAAGACAAGGATGACCTCTGTCATCTTATTTGATCAGTATGTTCATTGAAGAGGCAATAATGAAAATGAAAGAAACATCCAAAGGCATACAGATTAACTATAAATCCATTCATTGCATCAGATTTGCAGATGATATTGCACTGCTGGCAAAGTCCGAAGTAGACATGAATAAATCCTGCAAGTCCGACGCTCTAGGTCATTTTAAACTCAAAATCAATACTCATAAAACAATAGTTTTGGTTGTAGAGAAGAAAGAGAGCCAAGGAAATATAGATAGAATTGGAAGCATTGTATTTGTAAAAGTGAAGGAGTTTTGTTACCCTAGGGAGCATCATCATTAAAGACAATGATAGTTGAGCTGATGTCAATAGAAGAATAGCACTTGCTAAACAAGCCATTCAAAGCAAAAGAAGCATTTTAACTAATAAGCATATCATAATAAAAAAAATGTTTGCTATGTCTTTTGTATGGAGTGTACTGCTTTACGGGAGCGAAAGTTGGACTCTCCACAAAAGGGAATATAATAGATTGAAATCAATGGAAGTGTAGATCTGGTGTAGAATCACTATAACAAGTTCGACAAAAAAAAATCCAGGGGGCAGAGGAAGGCTTAGAAAATCCTATTTTGAAGACCTCTTATGAATTTTAGTGTGTATAGTAATATAAAAACAGCAGCTTCTGATAGAACACAATGGTTGCAACTATAAGGTGTAGCTTTTAGATCGTAATGATACTCTTTTGAGTTATTCACAGGACAGTTAACTTCCACTTTAATGTGGTGGGTCCAAATAGCAGGCGATTAATCGTTAACCGTACTGTGAATAACTCAAAAGAGTATCATTATGATCTAAAGGCTACACCTTATAGTATCTAGTAGTACCTCTAGGGTTTTTTTTAAAATGTCCATTTTTATCACTCATTACAATTATTTTCCGGGCTCAGGTTGGCCGTGCGAGTTAAGGTGTTGGTCTTAATCTCGCGTGGTAGACCTAGAGTGGCAGGTTCGATTCCCGCCCTCAGCAGTAGAAATTTATGTAGATGATGGACTCATTAAATAAACTCCTTAGGCCCACCCTGGCTAGAAAAGGGTGCTAACCTGTAGATAACCCATAATAATAAACAAACAATTATTTTCCAAAATGTATCATCTTTTGCATTTTGAAGCAAACATTTGCATACATCAACTCATAGGTGAGCTTGGATAGCTGTCAAATCCGATGTGGTTCATATTTTGGACATAGTAAGCTTCTTTAAATGGAGGCTTAATTTATTTTTTGAACCCCCCCCCCCCATTTCAGCCTATACTGTAGCATGTGAATCCTGGCTCTGGCTAATAGATTCGGGTAATTCGCTTCATCTGCTTTTGAAAGTCTACCTGATCTCTCCTTATCCTGAAGATTGTTGTACCCAGAATTGAACCGCCTAAATCAAATTGCTGCTGTGCTCCACTCATTTGTAGAGCCATAAGACATTGTAAACTGTTGTTTTATTTACCAATTTTTTTTTGTCTACTTAACATGGAGAAATTTCTGATTTTTCTTGGAAATTATGTAACCCTATGATGTAATTTAGTAATTTATTTACAAAAAGAAGCTCTAGGGCCAAGAGTGACTAGCTGTATACAATTTCTTGGGACCTCCATTGTTCATTTTACATGTCCTTGATTGAATACTTTTTGGGGACACAAATCAATCATGTGTCCTGTAGATAATCTCTCATGGTTGCATATAGTTAATAAAAAAGAGGAACTGTCTCTCTAGATAGCCCTTTATCTTCAGTTTAATCTGTAAGGAGATTTTCAGCCCTGATCAATTTCGTTGTTTATTGATATCTCCAGGTTTTATGAATGAAATCAAGCAATTTTCTGCTAAACATTCTGTGAATTCTCTTATGAGAGCAGGGTTAAACATAACTTGGGTTCAATTCAACAAGAAATGGTCAAAAAATATTACTTTTTTATGTTAATCATGACATAGATTATTAAAATTTAGAACTAATTTTATAATTATGTATTCATATTTTGGAAGTTCTTTTAACAAAAATTTACAAGCAACTAACAAAGGAGGTTCAAATTCTTTAAAACCAAAAAGTCTTCTTTGTGCCTAATGTATGTACTATATGAACTACTTTTGATATTAGCAAAACCTATATTCAGAAGAATCATCTGTATTTTCTTTTTCGTTTATTAGACCTGGCTTTAAAAGGACTGCACGTCAAATTGAGGGATTAAACG
This sequence comes from Riptortus pedestris, assembly GCA_019009955.1. Lineage (NCBI taxonomy): Eukaryota > Metazoa > Arthropoda > Insecta > Hemiptera > Alydidae > Riptortus > Riptortus pedestris. Next base: position 50,816,434 of record CM032230.1, read on the forward strand.
AAACACCTTTGCGCCAGAGGTTTCAAAATGAAGGCATTAAAAGCAGGCTTGGAGAATTTGTGAGAAACACGGACAGGGAGCATGACTTCAGAGGGAAAGTTAATAGAAGACTGTCCAACCCTGAACCTCCCAAGTATGTTACTTATTATTTATGTAGATTTTTACTCTTCATATAATTGTTGTATTTAATTCATTGTTTTTCATCAAACGTGATTAACAATGATTTTGTTACTATCATTAATATTTTTTGTTGAAAACACTCTATACTGACAAGTCATCAATTTCATCTGGCAAGAGGTTTTCATGCACCATTTTTGAGCCATTTTGTTTTTAAAATAAAAACAATCGAAATATCCATTACATTACCATGCCCTATAATTGTTGTTATATATACCGTTTCTCTAATTTGAACATTAAATGAATTATTAGTACTTTTTGTTTCCCACTCCTACTGAGAAAGGGTTTTTATTTTTCAGCAATTGTATCATTAATTATCTCATGTCCAACTTAAATTTGAAGCTGTGGTTGCATAGGCCATTTCTCTTAAGGCAAATCAGATATTGAGGTTGTACTCATGACGCAATTTTTGAAACATTTCCTTTAATTTCTATCGACCCTACCTAGGAGATGATGAAAATCAGGCCTTAATATGAAAATTTAATTTATAATATATTAAATATATATATATATATATATAAATTATTATTTATTTTTTACTTGATATACAAATTGTTGGCATTCAAGCATTCCATTATGGAGAGTTTTCTCAGATACTGGCAGAGGCCCAGGTCCTACAACGACTCTAGCACAATTTAGTAGAGCCAGAGTAGTTATTTTTTTATATTTTTTTTTTTTATTTTTTTTTTTTTTTTTTTTTTTTTTTAAATATAAAGTTAATTCTCTCCTTTACTAATTTAATGTATAACTTATATATATTGTTTGTATATTTCCTTTTACTTCAGCAGGTTGAGGAAAGTTGAAAAACCTGATGAAAGAATTTCTGCCAAAAAGAGATTAGGAGAGCAGCCAGCTGTTACAGTATTTAGCAGGTAACATTTGTTTTAATCTCTTTAACAAATAAGCCTTAAACAAAAATAACTTAAATGAATCTGGCACATTGCATCAGGCAGGTTTCTTGGTAATTGAATTAATATAAAGAGAATTAGAAAACATGAATATATATATATATATATATATATATATATATATGTTTGTTACCACTCTAGTGGTCACAATTATTGCTTTAATCGTTTTATGCAAAAAGAAAGATTAAGTTCATTAATGGCTGAAATTGGATCGGTGGGAGGGGGATTTTCGAAAATTCAAAATATCTCTGTTGGATCGAAAAATTTTGTAGAACCAATCTTATTGCAAATTAAATGTTCTATATAGTGTCATAAACATTTATTCTCTATCTTAAATATTAACCAAGATATTTGCATTTTTCAGTTTTCAGCCTTCAGCAAACCCCCACTTCTACATGTAAATATGTTCTGGTGCCCCCCCCCTTAAGTTTTTGGACTACTAAAGTTTGATTGATTGAGATAAAAATTATTCTGATTCATTATAATTTACATTACTAGATATAGTAAAACACTGTTCCCACTAGATTTCTCAGTGTCTGTAAAAATATCTCTGTCAAAATAAAAATGCTTTTACTTGCAGTACTATGTCCGACTATAATTGTTGGTGTTAATTGTGGAGGTTAATAAGGAAAACGTTATCTCACACCACATAGAGTCGTTACGTAGTCGTTCAATTAAATATGTTTTATGTCAAGTTACAAATCCTGCAAATAATGTATTCTTTTTCATTTCAGGCTATCTGGACCTCCTAAAGATGACGACTTTGAAGAAAAGGAATCTTCAGTGAAGGTAATTTTTTAGATTGGTTTGAAGTCTCATTTATAACTTTGTATTTGCTAATGTTATCATTTTAACCTGCAATTCCTTTTACTTGTTATATATGTAAATATTTTGAAGAGTCTCACCTTCAGGACATGCTATTACTGTAGGACTTTATGTTAATTTTATATTTTATTTTTACTTATCTAAGCCTGCACTCCTCCAGGTACAGTAGCTTCTGTGTTGAACTTGATCTCTAGCATTTTATGTATTGGTCCCATATGGTATCGATCAAATAAAAATTGAAGGCTTCTAGAGCTCAGAATGTTCATTGATCACTTCTCATTTTTATTTATCGATATATTTTGTGTTTTAAAAACCCATTAACAACAATGCATGGAAGCAGAGATGTTTCATGACTTGTTAACTTGGGATGAGTAGAAGTGGAGGTTTACTGTAGAATGAAAACAAAATAATTCAGTTAATATTCAAGTTGAAGAAAAATATGTACCACAACAATCATAGAGTATTACTTTTTCAGCAATACTGGTTGTGTGGCATTTTTCTGTCTTACTTAAAATATGGATATTTTTTTATTTTTATTTGGCCCCATTCTCTAAATCCCCACACTGACCCATTTTTAGCCAGCTGGAATTAGAATTTCTTTATTCATTACAGGTACCCTTTGTTATTTCATCAGAATAAAAATATTTCTTATTTTGGAGGAGGAGAGGATTAAAATTTTATTTGCAATTCAAAAAGACCCTCTCTCCATTCTGTAAACATCATTGAAAAGTTCATTTTTATTACTGCTCACTATTACTGGTTTTCGATTTTGTGGTGTCGAAAATGACAGGTTTGTAGACACATTAATAAGGATTTTAGAATTATTTTATCACAAATTATTTACAACTTTTACACTGGCTTTTTTTCTTTGCTCTTCTGGCTATTAACTCTTCAATCTAAGGTCTTAATTTTTATTCCAGATCACTTCACAAGTTATTGTTCAGGATGCTCCAAGCCGAAAAGATGTCCTTGCTGCCCAGAATGGTGATAATCAAAGTAAAGCAAGGTGAGTTACTCCCTCCATTCCTCTTGTCATTCGAGAAAATTCTGTTGCTGTACACTTAGTGTTAAAGGTAAAACAAAGTCCTCCAGCTTAAATAAATAAAGAGAGGTTGAAGGTAGCCTTAATTAAAGTAACAGGAAAATTTTCTTGGGATTTTCATGATTACTCTTCTTAAAAGCTTACGGGACCCAATATTCAACATTCTTCCAATTAGTATGGGGTGGGTCAATCAGTAAAAAAACTATTTTTTTTTTGTGCATTTTATTTCATATTTACCATGTTTTGTATCCTAAATACCTATGAAGTGCTCATTCACTTTACTGCCCTAGTCTTTAAACAATTCTTCCGAACTGGAGGTAATGAACTCTCCAGGGCAGAAGGATTGTCTTTACAGTTATAATGGGGACAAGCACATTGTAGTTTGAAGGAAATCAATGAATGGTTGTATTTATGCCAGGAAATATATGAAATAATTCTATGAAAGTCATATTATTGAGTGATTCTCGCCTTCAAAAATATAATGATTACTGTTCTTTATCATTTTAGAAGCCCCATATAATTCAAAACAGCTTAGTGAGGCAAAAAACTGAATAAATGGATGCCACACAGGTTGAAAAACTGCCAAAATAATTACTGTTTTAAGATATTCTTGACTCTACTATTGCATAGCAAAACGACATATTCCTGTACTGGATTGTAATTTACAATGAAAAGTGATATCTCTTGGACATTTAAGCTTCATTTACAGAGGTTGAATTGATGTCGCTTCTGAATAAGTTTCTCAAACTAGCAAAACTGGCAGTAATAGAAGTTAATGGTAATTGTTCCAAAAATCTTCCAGCATAATTTTCCATGAGTAGAATGATGTGGCAAACTTGGGAGAATGAACAACTGAAGTTCCTTTGTCCTGCAGTGACCAGTATAAAGGGATCATTATTTTTGCTTTACTACTCCCAACCATATCTTGTGAAAAACATTGCAAATGTTGCACTAGACTGTCCGTCATACTCTATTATATCTCTCTCCACTTCAGATTCGTTTGACAACTTGTAATACCTCATAAGATTTCTTGATAGCCTATTATCCCTAATTGTTTTGCTACTAGAATTAAACTCCATTCAAGTTTAAAAAAATTAATGTATTAATATTGTTATTTTTTATTGAGCTTTAATTGTCTGTGGCTAGTATAGAGACTACTGTATTGATTCTTGCAAAATGAGAGGGTTCTGGTGCCTGACTAAGTGGGTTGGAAGAGATTCTGGCTATAAGTGTTATAAATAATTCCAAAATTTATCTACTATGTTAGCCCCAAATAGAAGATTTGATAGAAGATGCAGAACAAAATTGTTAGGGAAATCTGCCCTATGAAGGGTTAAGTCAAATTATAGAATTTTAAACCTGTCTCTCAAAATTCACTTATGCTATTTAGAAAAAAAGTGAGTATTTATTGTCTTAGCAGTAAAAAAAAAAAAAAGAAAATGAAAATTTTGTGAAATCATCCTTTTTTGTTTATTTCTATAACAGAATAAAGTCGATGCTCAGATGAGAGAATGGCATAATGCTGACTCTCAGAAACTTAGCTGAGTAGCCATGTCCATTAAGGCATTAGTCTTAGTGCTTTTGGTAAGCTCAAAGAGTTTAGGTTTCAATGCTGAATGGATAATACCTATTTATTTAATGATGAATTCACTAAATAATATTCTTAGTCCATCCTGGATAGAAAAGCTTTCAATTTATAGGTAACCCATCCTGAAAAAAGCTATAAGGAAAGGGGCATGTTAAGAAATAAGAATTTTTTTAGGGTTTGTCTTATTAAAATTGTTGAGTTAATCATTTGTTTTGTTCAGTCTCTAGCACGCTTGTGCTCATTGTAAATTGAAGAGTCCTAAACTAAGTTTTAAATATCAGGAAAATTATTCAATTCATCTATTATCCATATTTTCCATTCCTACAACTCTATAGAAAATAATATCTGCCTTAAGTAAATTCAGTATAATATATCTAAAATCCTGTGTTAAACAGGAAATAGTTAAATATTTCCATTTCTTAATTGAACAAAATTTATTTTATTTACTATTATCTTTAATTTGATTTTACAGGAATCGGCGAATGTTTGGTGCGCTTTTAGGAACATTACAGAAGTTCCGACAAGAAGAAAATCGTCAGAAAGAAAAGGTATTTCATATAATTATTTTACTCTCTCCTTCTCCTTTTCCCATTTATCCTGAGTTCTTATTAGCTTTGAGCTAGCCATTGGAAAGATTCCATTCTTTTTTAAAAAATTACATTAATATTTCTACTAACTAACTACTAGAATTACCTGGCGTTTAAATGGGTGACTCTCAGCACAACAAACTTTTCTATTAAATTAAATTACAGTGAAAACTGTCTAAAACGGAATGCAATTGGTCCGGCCATATTTTTCCGTTTTGACAGGTTTCCGTTTTAGACAGTTTGCTAGAAAAGGTATGAAATATGTACATATTAAAAAAAAAAAAAGCAATAACTTGTGTTCTTTTAGTAATTTAATAAAACTCAAGTAACATATATGTAATTTGAAATGAACAAATAGATTTACATTAATTTGCGAAACTTAAATTTACATTTCATTAATACATGACACTAAAATTAAGATAATTTATGTAAGTATGTATGTAATATACATTAACATTTTTTGAAAAAGTCTGTTATAGTTGTTCGGTGAACAGATTTAGAATAATGATTATAAATAATTTCTTTTGCATCTTGCATTATATCCAACAATTGCAGGCAGTTTTTATTTGCTGCAAACTCCACTAGATCATTTACAGCTTTAAGCGCTTCACTGAATGTTTTTATTTTCAATTCCCTTTCATTTTCTGGAATTGCTTTCGCCTCGTCCTCTGATTCAGTTCCTTTGCTTACAATATCAACAGCTCTAATTATGTCTTCGACTACTGGGAGGTTATCATCGAAGTTTAATACGTCCTTACTTTCAACATCAAGGTTAGCTCTGCGGCATAGTTCAGACATTTCTTCATCGCTGTCGATTACATTGTGAACTTCCATTTGAACATCCCCACTTGGGAATCCTGCCTTTACAAAACAATTTTTTACAGTAGCTGGAAGTACGCTCTTCACAGCTTTACTAATAAAATAGACTGCATCCAGAACATTAAGTTCCCTGCATAACTCCGAAACATTCGTGCAATCTGCAATCGGTCAATTTTAAAATTAGTGATTTTAAAATAAACTTTTTGTAAAAGCATTTGAAATTTTGAATAACGCCTTGATCCAGAGGTTGAGTAATTGATGTGGTGTTAGCTGGAAACCCTACTAATTTTATATTTGATAAATGAAATATGCGGATGACATGTAGCATTGTCCAAAAATAACAATATGTTTCTTTTTTGAATTTTCATTTTTTCATTGAACATATGCAACCACTCTTCCATTATTGCACTCGTCATCCACGCTTTTTTATTAAACCTCCAATGGACTGGTAATGAATTCCTATCAAGGTGTCTAAATGGTCTAGGACATGCAGACTTACCAATGACGAGAGGTTTTTCAATTTCTCCTTCCATGCTGGCACAGAGAAAAATCGTCAACCTTTCCTTCGAGTTTTTCCCACCACTACACATAATCACCTTTTATCACTAGGGACTTAGTTGGTAACATTCTATAAAATAGTCCAGTTTCATCACCATTGTAAATATTTTTTCTATCATAACTTTCTATGATTTTGTTGATTTTATCTTTCCATTCTTGGACAGTTTGAGGTTCTACATCTTTAGATTCTCCAGAAATTTTATTGAACACTATATTATGCCTTTTTCTAAAGCATTCAAGCCCATCCATAAGATGCTTTAAAATCCAGTTTACCTATATTTTGGGCTACTTCCAAAGCTTCCGCTTGAATCATAGGTTCAGAGATCGGCATTCCTCTTGCACGGGCACTAACGAACCATTCCCAAACGGCTTCATTAATATCTTCGTTCGAACCAACTTTTTTGGCCCGTTTTGATTGGCCTGATGCTCCACCTAACCACTTTTCTATAATTTTATTTTTATTTTTAATAGTTTCGTAAACTTGAGTTTTTCCGATTGTATATTTTTCAGCTAAAAAATTCGCCGATGTTTTCTTCAGTTTGTGCTCTTCAATAAGTTTCACTTTTTCACTAAGAGATAATGTATAGTGTTTACCACCTGACATGACGGATCAATAAAAAATTCGTTTTGATAAAAGAAACTTTTAAACCGAACTGCTCCAGAACTAAATAGGAACTGAATAAAAAGTGAAGGAAATTAAAAATTCTTGGAGGATTACTGATGAAACCAACAGGACATAGTTCTTCGAAAATTCAATTCCATCACTTTCAAACCTAAGAGCCCTAATTCTATTTAAATCTAATGAAACAATTCCTCGAACCCTGTCCCTCACAAGATAGTTTGATTACAAGGTTGGCTTTATTCCATTTTAGGTGACTTCGTACCGAAAATAACCTTCTGGGTTAGACAGATTTCCAGCTTATAAAGAGTGTTTTTAGGTATAAAGTTGGTCGGTTCCGAGATAATTTTTCTGTTTTGACAGATTTCCGTTTTATACAGAGTCTGTTTTAGACAGTTTTTATTGTATTAGTCTTTTACAGCCAGAGTATCCCACCATTAAAATCAATGAAATCCATTTTAAATAGGGTTTTTTATTCCTTTTTTTTTTTTTTTTTTTTTTTTGTGCTTTAAAGTTCTAACTAACCATGTAGATTCACCATTGAACTAGAAATAATTGTCAAATAGCCAATTCATATTCCTCATTAATGTGTTATACGTTTTCCATTTATTTTATTTTTATTCAAAATGTAAAATTATAATAATCTTAATTCACTTAACCAATCGTATGGAAAAATTTCAACAAAGAAGAAAAAAATTCAATTGATATTTGTGCTCATTTGAAGTTTTCTTCTTTGTTGAATTTTGACAAACAATCTTAAGTAAATTTACATGGTTATTATTATTATTATTATTTATTAACGTCCACTTTTTGCAGCTGAGGCTAATTGGGACGGGTTATCTACAGGTTACCACCCTTTTCTAGCCAGGGTGGGATTTAGGATGTTATTTAATGAATTTCGTCACTAAGTAATTTCCTTTGCCCAGGTAAGAATCGAACTCGCCACTCTAGGTTTTACATGGTTATTACACACATAATCTTAATTTTGCTTCCTGTCTTTATTTAATGTATTTTCTTAAGTGTAATTAAGGTTGCACACATAATTTGGATTTCAAGGTTGCATACATAGGTTGGAAATCAAGATTATGTACATTAATATCTCAAATATGACTCAATACATGCTCCCTTTGTCTGTATTTCTCTTCATTGTGGTTCTGACTCTTCTGATGTGACTATATGCCACAGACATTTCAAATTATTTTTGTTTTCAGGAAGAAAAACGTGCTCAAGTTGAAAAAAAATTAGAAGAAGCTGCTCTTCGCGAAAAAGAAGAGCTCAAGAAGAAGCGGCAAGAACTATTTACTAGTCGGAGGCAACAACAAATAGAGATTAGGCAATTAGAATATAAGCTTGTCAGACTCAAGCAGGTACTGTATTCATTCTGATTAAATCAATTCATTGATTTAGAATGTTGTGTTTATTAAATTGTTGTGCTTGTGAGTATAATGAGGAAGCTGTGATGTTTCTTATGTATGTATACGAATCTATACAATTTGTCTTTTTTGATGGTATAATAGTGTATACTGTTAATGGCTATTTATACAGTCATAGTATTTTCATTTTATACCCACAAACATGATTTTAGTTTATGTGTATAGTATATTAGTTAATTAATTATGGGGGAGGTATAAAACACTGATTTACTCAGTGAGGTAGAAGTAGAGAATGTGAGATGAAGTCATCTGTATTGCATTTGAGCTCATAGGAAATCTGTTTAGCTAGTAGACTCCTGCATGACAAAAGTTTTACTACTTAAGTTTTTTGGTCATGCTATTTAAATTGGTTTCTCTGAGTAGAATATTATAATCTTACGCATCTATATGTCTTGAATTACCTAGGACAGTCACGGATTTATTATAGGATTGTGTGCGATGGATGCTTGTTCTGAATCTCTGTTTTTACTTGTGCAAGCAAAGTATAGGGTGTGTGATAATCACAAAAAATTTTAGATATATTTATATATACACATTTCATAGAATTACATTTCTTCTTAATTTTTAAAATAGCTTTCTCTATATACCTCTTTAAAAGGTGTTATGTATAATTCATTTGGGAATGTTAGCAGGGAACAATATTCAGAAGTGTTCCAGATTTTGAGCAGAATATGCCCTGATCTAAACCCTATTAAGATCTATGAAATCTTGAATAATCAAAGAATTATTTATTCCCTCTAGCTTATAATTTAAAATTTTGAAATTGTAATTTAATTAAATTTCTTGTAATAATTAAATGTCATTTTAAATATAATTTCTCTTAATTTTTGTATTTCAGTTAACTGAATGGGAATCAACAAAGAAGCATTTGTTAAATTTCATTCAGACCAAGTCAACTCCTAAAATATTCTACCTTCCTAAAATTCACAATGAGAAGACATTCGACCTTCTTGTGGAAAGTAGGAAGAGTATTCAAAGTAAGTGTCCTTATTTGAAATTTACTACCAAAAAATATTTGCAATCTGTATAAACCGTGTGTTTATTTATTAATTAATTTTCCATTTATTTTTCTTTAATTTCAGAAATGATTGAAGAGAAGAGAGCTGAAGTAGAAAAGGCTATTGCAGAGCATGCTATTAAGAAAGAAGGTAAAGATGATGTAAACCCTGAAGATGATGAGCACAGGGATGAAGAAATGGATGATGAAGAGGAAGAAGGTGAAGTCCGCGAGCATGATACAAGCAAAGAAATAGAGATGGATGCTCAAGACGATTCAGTTGTCAGAATAAAACAAGAACTAAATGGTGTATCTGATAAAGAGAATGATCTCGAAGAGGAAGCTCCCATGGATGTAGATATAATTCCTAAACCAGAAAACAGCCCTCCACCACTCCCAATAACAGAAAAGGAAGATGCCACATAGTCCAAAGTTTGTGACTAATATAAAAGTGTAAATACAAATAATTTTATCTCTTAATTAATTAATTTGTATGAATGTGCTATAAATCTTCTGTAGATCAAAATATTTTATTTCACATTTCCAAATTTTCTTTTTGAAATGTGAGTTCTGTAAATAATAGAAATGGACTGTTGTAAAGTTGATCACAGTGCTCTGTGAATAGAGTGAGCACCCGAGAGGCTAATGGATTGTCTCCCAGAAAAACCTCAACGCACCATGACAGCCTCTATGTTTTTATCCCTCTTTCACAAAACTTCGGTTACCTTATAACTAATGGACTTTCACTTTTTAAGCTTTTGAGGAAACTGTAATTATCTTAAGGAAAATTTATTCCTTAGTACTATTTAAATATAAATTTGTGTATGTGTAGATTTAAAAATTATTTATGTCTAAATTCTTATTAATTGGATGAAAGATTCAATCTCTTCTTTATTTTATTTACAGTCTCTTGACATGAATATCATGTTTTGTATTTATTGTAAAAATAGATGTAATAATAAATAAAAGTTTTAAGAATTGGACATTTGTAGTGATGTGTATTATTTATGTGATAAAAAGTATATTGAAATTAATCATTTTAAATAAACAAAGTGAACAAATAATAACAGTTTGATTTAATTTTATCTAAATTTTATGTTTTATATTTTCTACTTCTTTCTATCTTTCATAATTGTAAAATTAGTTTCCTGTTTATTTATAACACTCTTTTGGAAAATGAAACCTTTCAATGAAATGAATATTTTAGTTTATATTCATTATCAAACCATGAGTTCCTTTTTACCACTGTATTTTTTCTCACACTCCCACCTCTGATAGATGATTTCCCTTTAAGGAAATCAGCTATTGAAGTCATACGCATGACGTAATTTTCGAAAAATTTGTTCAAATGTTCATTGATCCTGCCCAGGAGATGATCGATATTTAATCGCTTTATATAATAATAAAAGATCCAGTTCGTTAATGGCTGAAATCGGACCGGGGGGGGGGGGATTTTTGAAAATTCGAAATATCTCTGTTACTGTATGTCAGATCGAATAATTATATAGATCCAATCTTACTGCAAATTAAATGTACTAAAAATGTTTTTATATACATTTATTTTCTATTTTGAATATTAAACAAGATATTTGCATTTTTCAGTCCCTTGCCCCCACTTCTACTCATGTTACAAAAACAATATTCTGTTTTATGTAATAAACCACATTATACAAAACTTTGTTTTCAATAGACCTTCATGATAGGAGATAGATGCAAATATGTTCTGGTGAACCCCCCCCCCCCATCTTAAGTTCTTGGACTACTAAAATTTGATCGTGATAAAAAAAAATCTGATTCATTATGATTTACAGTACTAGATATACTAAATAGTTTTCAATAAAATTAATATGTAATATTCTGATATATTTCAGTAATTGTTATTCTTTCAGGTGTGAGGTTGGCAGACCTGTTTGCAAACATTTCAGACGCTTCCTGTTGGGACTTTATTAAAATTGACTGAAAGATTTTTTATTACCATTTGTATTTATTCACTTAATATTTACAGTGGTGTTGTGTAACCAGTACTTATGCAGATTTATCTATTGTTAAACCTCACAAGGGAAATCTGTTTAGTTTACATAGTCCCTGCATGACAGACTTTTTATCATATTTCTCTCCTTCCTTTGTCCAGTATACAGGTCTCAACACTTCGGCCATGAAGTCTTCCCTTGTAAATATTCTTTTTACACAGGCTTATTTAGAATGGGACATTTTCGTCTCATTTGTTCTTGCACTTGCCTAAGCTTATCCAAAAACTGAGAAGCAGGGTGCCCTATCCTTCTCCCCCCTGGCTTTATTGTCAAAAATTGATTTGACTGCTTAATGCTCAATGAAATGTCCTCTGCTTGCAGGAGTTTAGTTGCTCAGGTGTGTGCATGTTTCTTTATGCTTCTCTGTATGAAGGAACATCATGATTATGGCTTCCATGCTTTCAGACCCAGAAAATTCTACATTTTCAAGGTCACTTTAATTAGTTCACTCACCTTTGCAGCCCTATCTAAAGTGATCGTCCTATAAATTGTTTATTGACAAAAACGTTAATATTTGTGTATTAAATTTTGCAATGCAAAAGAACTCTAATAATCAATGTTTATTATTTTTTTTTTTAATTATAAATGTAACAATATTTTAAAACAGAATGGTCAAACAATATTAGGATCGTCCTAAAGGAGGAAACATCAGTATATTAAAAAATGAAAGCTATTCTGCTAAAAATTACTTCAATGATGTATTGCATTACATTGGCTCACGGGGTGACTGTCCTGTGATAACCTTTGAACTTGATAAGACCAGAGGAAATCTTCACCTTAAACCTTTATAGGGCAAGGGTTGCTAAAGCAACCACCTACCGCTCTCAAACTCGGACTAAGAGTACTGCTAATAGTTACAAGGTTATCCACTAGATGTCAGGAGAAAATGAGGAATTATTCCTGAAGGTTCGCCTCTCCAGAGCTGAGATCCCCTTTTCCCAGCTGCTAAAGCGGCCCTTGCCCATTCCAGGTACACCTGCATGTACAGTACCAGTATGGTATTTCTACAAATTTCCCTGTATGTCATATCTGTAAAGTTGTTTATACAAAATATTGAAAAGATAAGAAAAATATAATATAATTTCAATAAAAAATTAATAAAATTGGAAATGTTTGTCTTCAATAGGAACTAACCCACTGGGGCTTATCAAGAGCTGGAGAACTGATCCAATGAATCTTGGATTATAATCCTTCAATAACTTTTGTATGCTCTGTACCATTAACCATTTCATACAACACAAATAATCATATTCGTTATTACTGCAACTGAAGCAGGAATTGGAGGGGGGGGGGGAGGTTTAGAGGGAGGAGGAATTCAAAAATTCAAGATGTCTCTGTTATGGTGTGTTAGATTGAAAAATGTTATAGAACCAATCTTGTTTAACTATTGATGCTCAACAGTTATTATGTATACAATTTTCGTAACTGAAATATTAAGTGAGTAATTCGTACTTTCTTGTTTTCAGTCTTCGATAATCCCCCATTTCTACTCATTATATTTTATTTAGAAATAGAGTAGAAATATATGTTCAGATGAAATCAGTAGTATGCCATACCAGTGCATGGGAAATCTGCTTAGTCTGTGCAGACCCTGCATGACGTAATTTTAAAAATATCAGGGTGATTCAAAAGTCTGTGTGTACCTTCTATAATTGATAAACACTACCTCAAACGTTTATTCTACCCAACTTATGTGAGTTCACCCAGCTTCATCCCAATGGTATCAATAGTGCTGAATAGGAAGCTCCAAACATTCAAGATTATCACATTAAAAATCATTGAATTGGAATTCGATCTTCCTCATTCTCCTTATAGTCTAGATCCTAGACCTTTGTATTATCAACATTCTGGTCTGTGGTAATTTGTTATTTATCAACGCCCACATTGAGCTACTAAGGTTAATCAGGGTGGGCTATCTACAGGTTACTACCCATTTTCAGCCAGGGTGGGACTAAGGCTTTATTTAATGAGTTTGTCACTAAATAAATTCCTATTGCACAATTGAGAAAGGAAGCTCATGACTCTAGATTTACTAAGTGAGATTAAGACCAATGCCCTAACTCACACAGCTAAGTGTTTACAAATACGAAGAAGTGGAAATTGGATAAAAGAGTTTTTCTTCATCAGTTAATCATGACATTGAACATTTGTCACAAAGGTAGCTTCAAGTGATTGAAAATAATGGTTTATATTGAAAGATTATTAGTCTGTTGGTTTAATTAGTTTAATGGGCTTCCAGTCATCATAACTACCTAAAACTATTCAACAATAAACCTTTTTTCATTGAGCATCTTTACTGAATTTGAAGACAACCCTGATAAGCACTGTAATTTCTATGAAATTATAGACAAATTCCTTTCACTCTAACTGATTAGATTACATTCAACAACTATTTAAATAATATATTAATTTTAGATATTCTTGCTGTTATGGAAAATTTCTTTGTGTTAATATCATTAGAGTAGTGTCATTAGAATCTTTAGTATATGTTGGGAGCATGAGGGGGGAGGGTGAGGTTCAGTTAATAAAAATAAATCAATACTACAAACATTTTATTTTCCTCTCTATGCATATTTTATACAACTATGCTCAAATTACTAATAGGCATGGCAATGTGTAGAAAATAACAAGATGTTTAAACAAACCATGAAATATTCACCGTAATGTTAAATAGCTTTGGAAATCATTGAGGTTCTCACAATAATATTATATTTGCAAATGAATAAATTTCTTTATTACTCACAGTGTTATGACCTTTCGATCCAATCGTTAGATAGTAAATTGCTGTTTTTTTTCTTTAATTAGTCTTTTATGTATGAAAGAAGAGGACCCCTAGAGAACTGTATTTATTATAAGTAACCAATGTTGTATTCTTAATTAAAAAAACGTTACAAGCTAAATTTCTTTTAATTATAGATGTTACAAAAGTGTATGGCGAAAACATTTATATAATAAAATTACATTAAAGTATGCTCCCATAAATAATAGGAATTTTTGATTTATATTTAAGCAATTTCAGTACATATTAATAATTATTGAAATGTCATAGCTTAATGAAAAGTATTAATATATAAACCGAAAAATACAATATATTGTTTGGATTACAGAATAAAAGAACATCCATTTTTAAATAAATATATTATTTCTATATATTTTTTATTAGTATTCTCTTCTGCATATTTTACTCATTATAAGTTAGTTATTTGGATTGGATAATTGCATAGCAGATTAAATTTCCATTTTCAGTACTCTTGGTACACCCAACATTGAGAACAATAGTGTATCAGGTTAGGGATCACTAATCTCAAAATGATCAAAGTGAAACTTTCATCTCGGATTGTACTCTGCAGTATAAACATTTGAAATGGGTATTGGCTATTTGAATTTTTATTTTGCCATAATCATTACAAACTCCCCACAATGCTTCACACCATCTATTGATTATTGAAAAAATTTCTAGCCCACATAGTATATTGTTGCCTTAACTAAGGTACTTCTCAATTTAAAAATTCAATCCCTTTGAGACTTTTATTATTGACTGAGCAATTAAAATAAAGAGGATATACAAGTTTTATTTCACTTATTAAGTTTTGGATATTCTAAGAAATGTTAAGGTCCCACTAGCTCCTAGTACAACGTGTCTAGTCTCCCACTAATAGTCAATCCTATTTGGGCCCTTTTTAAATTTTCATAGGGTTCGTAAACATCCTGTATCTTACAGGAAGACTCTTTATCTTGAATTTTCTGGAAGGTTATGGTTACATTGTAAGATACAATAGGTTCGTTTTTTTGTTTCATTCTATAATGAAATCATTCTTTGGCCTATGAGATGTGTTAGTAATGAGCAATTAAGTCAGTCTCTCCCTTTATAGGTATTATTGACAAATAAATATAGATATTATATAAGTATGTCATCCTGTCTTTTCTCCTCGATCTTAAGCAACAAACTTTGCAGGGAAAACTTAACTCTTTAGCATGTAAATTGTCTACATTACTCCATTTAAGTTGTATTAATAAATATTAATACAGTAATACTTAAAACTATAACTCTAAAAATTGCAATTTGTTTTAAATATAAATATCTTTGGTTCTACATACACAAATTGCTACCATTATATTACAGATATTTGAACTTTACAAAAGACAGTCATAGTAGTACACAATACAATAGAATACTGATTCACTCACCAACACAAACGACACTGAATCTAAAACCTCACAAATTAGTACACTTATAAGAAACCGATGTCAAAAACAACACATAAATAACATTGATTAAGACACAACAGAGATCTGTAAGAATAATGAGCCAGAATACTCAGAGCTTTGTGTCTTGAAGTAGTCCAGGATTTTGTAAAGCTTTTTTCCTTTGTTCGACTGCATGAAGTAATTTTCTTCTTGGGCCCATTGGAACACCTGAAAAAAATATATTAATGACAAATTTATTATTATTTTTGTTATTTAGATTACTAACTTCCTCTTACCATTAAGTGGTATGTAAACAGATCTGGACTAAACGTAAACAACTAATACGGTGAACAGAGCATAAAACCCACTGACTGACGGACAACCAACTCAGTACAACTATTAACAGGCTTGAAGATGATGCCATCGCATCGAAAGCGCTTGCCAGCGGTACTCAACCATCAGCCAGTGACGACGGTCTCCACCGAGAGGTATGACAATAATTAATCAAGGTATTTGTATATTTTTGGATTCAGTCTTCAGAAGACCCCCACTTCTACTCTTTTGATTTTCACTTTGAAGAATACAGACACTGAACATTTCATGTCCAGCTTATATTAATTCATGTTTTCTCAGGTTCCTTACTAAAGGAAAAGTAGAGAACAGATGGTAAGATGAGATCATCAATGTGTCCTTTGCCAGCACCTGGGAAATCTGCTTAGTATACTCAGCCTCTGCTTTGATCATTTCCTCCATACCTATAACTTAAGGAGGTAACATCTGCTCTTCCAAATTATAATGACAAATGGGTAGGTAGTGTTTTATTTATAAGTAAAGCTTCATGCATTTTTAAGTTATTATATCATTGTCCATCCCACACATTTATAAGACCTATATTCTTGCTTGTGCAAATTCATATTTTTATAATAAACATTCTTACCAAGCTGCATGAGATCCAAGTCAGTAAGCATTAGTACAGCTTCAAGATCTATTTTCTGTGCTAATAGTCTTGGAGTATATTCCTCGACACCAGCTGAGACAAGAAACCTTTCAAGTGGGCTCCATTGGCCATTTGATACAATATTCTCCTCTGCAACAAAGACATGAATTTATATTCTTAAGCCTATACAAATAAAGACCAGTCAATTATTTATTTTTAATTCTTTTTTTCCATTAATGTAAACATTAAATAATCACTGTATTGCCATGAAATTAGTCATATCACAGTCTTAACCCTTTAATTGCGCAAAGCCACTATAGTGGTTTTGCACAATGAAAGGGTTAAATATGAAGCATGGAATGGCTTTTACAAATATAAGTGATTTTACTAACAATGATGGGTTCAAATCATATGTGGGCAACCACCGGTCCGAGAAAGGAGACATTTTGAAAAACCCAATTAAACAAAAATATTACACTACTTACTCCAAATGAGGAAAGATTTGTGCGATTGGCAGTACTTAATACTGCAAACAGTTCTCTTCAGTGGTGAAAGTTAATAAATCAAAACATCATACAAGGCTGACTGATGATATTTTGGAAAATTCTTTTCGTCTTTGTATCAGTGCAATTAATTCAAACATCGATGGATTAGTTTCCCAAATTCAAGCTCAAGTGTCTCATTGATTTAGGTGTCTCTATTTCACTTTCTTTATTTGTAATAACTCCTAATTTTGACGATTTAATTATAATTTTGTAGCTATTTTTTTCATTGCATTTTGTTATTTTAATAAATTATATTATAATTTCATGTCTGATATCTATCGTTAAAAATTTTGAACATTTATACAGGACGTATTTCCACACTAAAGTTTGGCCCGTAACATGTCAAAGTTTGCCCATACCTGGTTTAAATAAATCTAATTTCCCATCAAATATAATGATTACACCATCATGGTATTCTGAGAATACTATAATTCCATAGACGTATGAGCTGATTCATTGGTTCAAATCTAGTTTCTATATATAAAGGTCTCATCTTCATAGCATTTGTAGATTACAGGGTTTTTTTTTCAATGTATTTCATGAGGACATTCTCTCCCCTCCCCCCCCCTGACAGAACATTTCTATCCAATGTAAAAACTGATCATTTATAAAACACATTTTGTGTTGAGAGGTTAATGTTTGTGCAAGATTTTTTAATTATTGTGATACCATCACTGGTAGTTATATCATCCTGCCAGGCTGGCTGGTGCCTGCTCCTATTGGCCAAGCTGCCAGCACTCCCAATGCTAGTCTCACTGCTAACCTCCTCATCGCCATCCTTCTCTGCTATTGCATCAGGCACCCCTGAGAGTGTGCCTGCAAGGTTTGTCCTGCAAAAATGAAAACATATGACTTAAAGTTGTCTCATGGAATAATATATACAGTTGTAAGGATGGAAAAACTGTTCTGAAACTTCTAACTGTTCAGGTACCAAGTTTTCAGTTTTGAGGCATTACGAATTTCTTTGGATTGGACTTAGCTAAAAGTAAAATCAGGCAAATCAACTGAGGAGAATAGTTAGTTATTAAGTAAAGAAACTTGTTCACACCAATTTTTTTTTTTTTAAATTATACTGAATACATACCTAACTTTCAATGAAACTAAATTATTTTATCAATTGAAATAAAAAATAAGCTTAAAGGCTTTGTAATATCATTAAGCACTCAGACTCAATTTGTCACAAAATTGCAGTTAGTTAATTATTACTCTGGAGCATCGATATTAGAGTGATATAAATATATCTTTTTATGGAATACTCACCTCTGTCTAAATGCGACACTTCCAAAGCCTGGTCGATCAAAAATACTTGACTGAATGTGATTTTGATTATTGAAAACATCTGAGATCTTCCCTCTTTTCCCTAAAAGCAGGAATAAAAATAATACTCGTGCATGTTATACAGATCAAACATATTTTCCTTACGAAAAATTTACGAAGTTTTGTAAACTATTTATGTATTCATATACATGGACCTTATTGTTCAATATACTTAGTCTCAATATAACGAAAGTTGATGCACTTAAATGGCCTACTATTTATTAAATGTTAGTCAGTTATATTATGAATATTGTTTACCACTGTATTTTAATATTAATCACTTTCAGCTTGGATTAACAAAGTCTTCAGAAAAAGATGTAGCATAAAATTATGTAACTTTTAACTTTCTTTTAAAATGTATTAAATCAAGACTCAAGACTAATTATGTTTTTAAACATCTATAAAACTAAATATCTCTGAATAAAAGTAGCAAAATATTATTCTTTAAAAAATGAACCACACAATGAATTTATGAATTTTTAACTTTGTAAACATTTATTTATTTTTTTTATAATGATATAGGTTGAACATATTACAGTGGTTAATTTTACAATCTAAATTCTGTGTCAAGCCCTTGTTACAAGAATAATATAAAAAGGCATTAATCTATTGCAAAGATTAATTTCTGTGGAGGACATTCAGAGTATTTGTTCAATCTTCAGCAGCCCAAGAAGTCACATCGAGATATGTGAAACTGATTTTCATGTACAAAAAAAGATCAAGTTCGTTAATGGCAGAAACCCAACCAGTGGGAGGGGGGGGGTTTAAAGGAGAGGATTCTCGAAAATTCTTAATTTCTCCGTTATTATGCGTCGGATCGAAAAATTGTATACAGCCAATCTTATTGCAAATGTAATCTTCTATAAATTTGTTATGTACGTATTTTCACTATCTTTAGTATTAACAGAGATATTTGCATTTTATAGTTTTCAGCCATACTCGTGTCATATTAACAATAAGCTGTTTTATTATGAAGCACATTATTTGAAGCATAAATGTCAAATATTGTTCTCATTGAACTTTTACTTTTTGAGGTAAATACAAATACGTGGCACACATACGAAATCTGCTTAGTTTACGGAACCCCGACAAGCAGATTAAGAAGACATGCTTAGTTGACAAGACTTTATTTTATGGTACTAATGGTTAGGTTAAGGGATAAAAACCTAACCAAGCAGTACCATAAAAAAAAAACATTGAAGTACCAATTCTTATTTTGAAATTTCAATATTATTTTTTATTATTACTCTTAGATATAGTCAGCATTTATTGTTGAGGCTACATTTATATCCTCATTCCCTCTATATTGTGAGACACAAAAGTTGATGTTAAACTTTTTTTTGTAAAACTAAAGATTACATTTGTTAATGTTTAAAATTAGACAGGGGAAGGAGTGGGGGTGGGGGGTTAGAGGGAGAAATAAAAAATACAAAATATCTGTTATTATGAGCCAGATTAAAAAATGTTAATGGGTCAATTTTGATTTTCTATAATTGTTGATATGTA
Source organism: Riptortus pedestris (assembly GCA_019009955.1). Taxonomy (NCBI): domain Eukaryota; kingdom Metazoa; phylum Arthropoda; class Insecta; order Hemiptera; family Alydidae; genus Riptortus; species Riptortus pedestris. The sequence goes on from CM032230.1 coordinate 50,836,510, forward strand.
CAATTTTATTATATCCTCAATATTAAGTGAGTTATTCAATTTTTTTGTATTCACTCTTTAGTAAACTGCCTGCTTCTGCTCATGCCAGTTTAATAATAAACTAATAAATTATGAAACTGCTTATTTTAAGATGAAATACTGAATGCTCCTTTTAACAGATCTTTACCATCTGAGATACATCCAAATATAAGATGAGATACACCATCTAATAAGATTTTATGTTCTATACTTGGCATTTTTTATTTGATCAATGCTATTCTTTATGTCTTTTCTTGTAACTTTATACATATGTGATACTCGTTAATTGCTGAAATTTCCCCATAAAGAGGGGGGAGGGTGTTCAGAAAGAGATAAATTCAAAAATTTGAAATAACTCTGTTATTATTAGTTGAATAAAAAAAACTTTTTATTATCAGTTTTGTTTCAAATTGAATCTCCTTCAACTAATGCTTTATACATATTTTCCCTAAATTGAATATTAACTGATTTATTTTTGTTTAAGCCCTCAGAGCACCCCTCTACTCTCCCAATTTTCACTTGGATAACTGAGTCACTGAACACTATGTGTCCAGCTTAGATTTCAATTATTATGTTCACATACCCTTCTTTCTATGGGAGAAATATCGATTAGATGGTGACATGAGATCACCAGTATTGTTATTCCAGCAGGAGTGAATATTGCCTACTATGCACATCACCTACGTATGTGTCAGACTTTTTATTTTAGCTTTGCTTGAGTGCTGGATTCTACTTGGTGAATAAACCAGTATATTTTGAGACTTATACTAATAAATTTTTAAAGTACATTAAATTAAAATTCTTAGCCGATGAGGGAATTGCACTCAAAAGTTCAAGTTCTAAGAGCCTTAAGACCAATTCTCTCAGTTACTACTTTTATGGTATTAGATTTTATATATGTCGATTTAATGTTTAGTACTGCTTAACCTATCCATAAAGTTGTATTATGATTTAAGAATTTATACCATTATTGGGGTTTTCATAACTGCTGACATAAATAATTTGAGCATCCTTTCTATGTCCACCAATTGAAGGCTTCATATTACTTTCATACTGAAAAAAACATTAAAATTAAATATTATTTTTTAAATCAATATCAATAAAGTAAGGATAAGTAAGTAAGGATTCTAGATATTTAGGTGAGTAATTTAAATTTAATATTGTCTCATAGGCTAAGTTTTAGGTCATTTAGAATTTGCTTTCCCAACAAGAAAGTTGTAATCAAACCTCATTCACTTTGGAATAGATGTGACACAATGTAAATAATAAATTGAAACATCTGTATTCTTAAAAATACTTTATTGTAATACTGAAGTAGTTATATTAATGAATTGACATTTATATTAGACTATTTAATAATTTTGTAATAATAAATTTCTTTAACCCTTAATTGGCCAGGAACTCAAAAAATTACTTGAAACGAAAATTTTTCTTAAAATCACATTATTTGCTGTCCTAATAAATAGAATATATAAGGTTCTCCTTAATTTTTTTTTCTGAACAAAAATATTACATGGTGTCTTTAAGTACACCTTGGCCAGTTACCCTAAAACCTTAGTGGTGTCTTTAAGTACACTCTGGCCAATCACCGTAAATCAATGGTGGTGTCTGTAAGTTATGTTAATAAACTGAAATAGTTTCTAAAAATGTAATTAAATAATTTATTATGTCATAAAAGAAACGTGTTATAAAAAATAAGTACATTGTAGTTAAAATATAAATCCGTCAAAAATATCATTAAACCTTCCATTCATTCAAGAAAACAGGGCCTTTTACGGGTGTTACAAAGTTTCACATTACATTTTCAGCATAAAACAACCGTTTGATTTTGGTGACAGAGTCTGCACTTTCCTTTTGTAGTGAATACTTGTCAATGGTGCATCCCATCAAGTCTTGCTGCATTGGTTATGAGAGCTGCAGCAGTTCTTGGCTGCAATTGGTGGTGTCTAGCCCTTTTAGCTCGCCGGTCCAGCAGAATATCCTCTGCAATGTGTATTCAAAATTGTTTTAAATTCATTTTTTTTTTTTTTTAAGGTGTTACTTTTGTGCAATAGCAATACGTTATTAACCACCAAATCCAATTATTAGCTGAAAATGTTCATGTAACACATTTAGGTAACCTGTTCTATAAAGTGCAACGAACATGTCACTAAGGTCAACACTTTGTTGTCATACCATTTAATGATGCTGATACACTTTTTGTTATCAACGTATTCTTCATAACATCCTCTTCCCTCTTTCACCCTCAATATTGAAATGTTCCAATATTTCATTCATTTCAATTTGAAAATTTCCTTCATCCATTTTGGGGCATCCGTCTGCATTTTCTCCTTCATTGTCGCTTTCTTCTTCATCAAAGAGAAAAATGGTTTCACCTCGACTTTTATACGTATCTGTTAATTAAAATGATAAAAGTAAGAAATAATATAAAATCATGCCCCTTGGGCAAATTTGTTGGTATTTGGACAGGGTGAACTTAAGAACACCATGCTTAAAATCCATGCTAAAACTCTATTTCTCTCCTGAATGGAAAATGAAACACATAGGAACTTAAATACAATCCTTTACAACTAATTCACCCATTTTGGTTCATTAGAAACTTCGCTGGCAACTAGTGTGAAGTAGGGTGGTAAACAATGATGATTTTCTTCAGTATATTGCTAGTAATTAGCTCCAATAACAATAAATGGACTTGTGTCGCATATGTCCATGCTTAGGAGGTTACAGGGGTGTGGACTGTGGCCCAAAAGGGGTAAGAATAGAAGCAGTTGCTCTCTGAAAGGGTTAAATATGAACGATGTCTTTAAAGACACCTTGGCCAGTTAAGGGTTAAATACAGCATCAGATGTTTATCCATTTATTACATCTCTTTTAAATTTTAACCCCCATTTGGAGATAGAAATCTTTCTTTCATTTTTTTTTAAACCTATTCATATGATATATGTATCAGAAATCCTAGTAATCTATATTTATCTATAAATTAGTCTTTTTGCAATATATTTGTAATTAATAATATTTGTAAGCCTTGAGGATTGTGACTGATTTTACAGAAACACGTAGAAAGCTGACTATTTAAATTTCTGTGCAGCAAACACTCTTGTGTTTGAGTACCACAAAAATCATCATTACGTGAATTTCATTGCTGATATTTTCATTAATAAAATCATGGTGACTACAGTGGAGCTGTTACTTTTCAAAAATAGGAAAATTAATTTATTAGCAATTGGCTTACCTTATCATCAGGATGTCTAATTTTTTTCTCTAAAATTTTCTTAACCCCAGACACAGGTTTCTTTGACATTGTACCTCCAACTATTTCAGTGAATGTTGGACCTTTTACTTCAACTACTGTTTTCTTCATAGTTCTAAAATTAAAATAAATAAATTATAATAACACTGGTTTATGATTTGATTCACCTTTATGATCTAGGGCTTGCTAATCAAGGAAGAGAAACAAAATGTCATCCTTGAAAAAATAAAATTTTCAAACTTACGGTAAAGTGGGAATGGGCATATCCGTTTCAATTTTGGTACCAATTTCTTTCTCAACTTTTTTCATTCTTTTTTCTTCTTTGTCTCTTTCCTTTTTCATTCTTTCTTCATATTTTTTCCTTCTTCGTTCAGCATCTTTTAAAGCCTTCTCTTTCTTTGCTTTAACTTCTTTCCTGAAACAATAACCGAAAAAATTTAACATTTCATTAATTCTAGCTGCTCTTTAAGCTGTAACGATTATTAATGACCAAAATCCGAATAGACAGACCCCAGGTTTAGAGAGAGTGAGGAATTAAAATTTTAAACGATTCTGTTATGTTGCTAACTCTAAAAATATTATATATAATCTATCTTGTTCATGGTATTTACTACAATTGTTGAATTTCTAGTAACCCTAATTTTAACCAACATAATTGTCTTTTTTAATATCCGCTTTCTTTTCTTTTTTTTAATAGCTCAATTTTAAAATTAAATCAGATATTTCTACATCACATTATTATAAGCTATTATTACATCTCGAAATGCTGCTGTCAGGGTTTTCCCGACCAGAGGGGAGCCAGATAATAGTTGAAATTAGCAAGAAGGTACAGGTTAGGGTTATCATAGAACATGGAGTGACTTAAGTTATGGGTTTCTTTTGCCACAACCATATCTAAAAAGTCTGTCATGCAGGTGATGTGTTAACTATTCATATTTCCCTCATGTGTCACGTATTTGCATTTATCTCAAAATGTAAATGTTCAATGAGAACAATCATTGGTATTTAGCCTCCAAATAAAGTGATTCATAATATAATTATTTATAGTAAATATGACATGAGTAGGAGTGGGGATGTACTGATGGTCGAAAATTAAAATATGTAAATATCTCGTTAACTGACTGACGGACAACCAACTCAGTACAACTATTGACAGGCTTGAAGATGATGCCATCGCATCGAAAGCGCTTGCCAGCGGTACTCAACCATCAGCCAGTGACGATGGTCTCCACCGAGAGGTATGACAATAATCTCGGTTAATATTCGATATAGAGAAAACGTGTATATAATAACATTTATAGAACATCACATTTGCAATAAGATTGATTCTATGCAATACTTCGATCCAAAGCATAATAACAGAGATATTTCGAAACTTGCCCCCTTTAAACCCCTCTCCCACTGGTAGGACGATTTAAGCCATTAACAAAATCCTTAGTCCCACCATGGCTAGAAGGGTGGCAACCTATAGATAACCCGCCCCAATTAGCCATAGTAGCAAAAAGTGGGCGTTAATAAATAACCATAATAATAATTAAGTGCACTGCCTCTTCTACTGAATTCACTCTGGATGCTCTGTGGACGGACATCAGAGGAACAAATAGTTCCCGCATCTCTGCCGTCTAACTCCTCAAATAAATCAAATTTAGTGTCCCAAGCTTTGGACTTGCCAATTATAATCCAGCCACTAGAGCACCGTCATTTGAAGATTGTTTTGAAAAATTTCTTCATAAATAGAACCCTCAATTAAGGGATTTCTCTCAAGATCACATAATTGAGAGAAGATAAAAGGAATGCTACTAACGGTAAAACAGGCAATATCATTATGATCGTTAACCAAAGTCTGCGTATCCTGAAAATGGTCTCCCGCCCTCCTAATGAAGATAATACTTCCCAGAGCATTCCTCTCCAAGTGGGGCAATCAGCGGTGACTTATGATGCCTGGAAAGTTATCCGGAATCATTTTTTTTCTCTCTCTTTCTGAACCAGCTCACGAATCTCCAGCATTATTTACTCGCTCGTTAATATCTTTTGAGGTTCTCGCGAGATCTAAAGCCCTCGCTTGGAAACCTTCCTAATGGCCGAAAGTGACAGAATTGCGTCACCTCCGTTTTCCTTCAGTATCATTCAAGGAACTTCATCCTTACTAACTTTCACCTGACATGAATAGATGTAATTAATAACAACACTCTTAAAATTTTTCGACAACCGCGACATGAGTACGATCTCAATAGCTGATTTCCCTTGAGGGAAATCTCCTAAAAATGTACATAGATATTTTCTTGTCAAACAACAAACAAAAAGGTCATATTTATATCTCTAATAGGTGCTGAGAACTAATTATTTCTACACTTTTCTACTGATTTCAAGCAAAATGGAGGTATACAAGTGGACGTTACAATAATCCCAAATATGAAATCTGAGCATTGTATGGCTACTCGTGTTGAGGTAATGCGATCTGATGTCACGTCAAAATTGGTTTAGGAAGGAACGAGACGGATAATTTCGTTGAAATCTAAAAATAGAACATTTTCTTAATTATAATACGTTATTTACTTTGTACAAGGAACTAAAAAGTCCGTCACGCAGGGGCAGCGTTAGCTAAGCAGATTTTCCACTTGCGTTACGTATTTGTATTTATCTCAAAACTTGGTATTGAGTCTTCAAATAAAAAGTGTTTCATAACCATAACATATTGTTAATATGAAATGAGTAGGAGTGGGGGTTTATTGAAGACCGAAACCCCCCACCCTCCTTAAGGAAAATTTGCTAAAATTACACTTATAAATAATATTTATTTTAAAATAAAACCAGGAAGAGGAGGACAGAAAAGTAGGAACGAAATAAACCAATGAGGTAAATCATTAACTCAGGTCTGCTCTACAGGTTACCACCATTTTCTAGCTCGGGTGGGACTAACAATTTCATTTAATGAATTCGTTAGTAGCATCAAGATTTACATTATGACATTAAGACCAACAATAAATTTAATAAGATCTTTTCTGGAAGAATGATTTAACAAACAGCCCAATAAAGGAAATTATATTGACTCCATCGAATTGTATAATCAATTGGTCGATTTCCTTCGTCGGGCAAACAACCTGCCAAAGCAATGGACTACAATTGGGGTAATCTCATTCCGATGGTTTTGCAATTTCACGATTGTACAGCCGAAATAAAAAAATAAAAAAAAAATTATTTACGTACATTTGTTGCTAACGGGGCATCCTTTTCTACCAGGTTTTCATTTTTTTTTCTTGGCAAGGATTTCCACCATTTTATAGCCAGGGTGGGACTAAGATTGTTTCTAAAGAATTTTCCAATATGGCGTATAGGTAATAACGGACAAATTCTGAATTTTCTACCCCTAAAAATTCTTCCCCCTCCAAACCTTCCCCTTCCCACTGATCCGATTTCAGCCATTAACGGAACATGACCTTTAGTTTTACGTAAAAAGTTTAAATATCGAGTTTGGTAATGATTAAACAAAAGCGCTAGAGTGTTAACAGATATATATATATATATATATATATATATATATATATATATATATATAATCGAAAACCGCGTAATGATTGCATCCTCAATAGCTGATTTCGCTTGAAGGAAATCTGCTTACACACATACAATATAAAAACAAACACTAGATTATATAATAATAGCAATAACCCTAGTATATATTGATATTTTTTCCGTAAAGCAGCCGTAGGCGTGAGAACATTGATTTCTGAAACCTTAGAGAATACGGAAGCGGTTATAACTGACTCCTTAGTGAACATTGGTTGTGGCTCAAAGTCAATAGGAACCTGGAGGACCTGGAGTTGTAAAGTTAGCAATTCCACCCAAAGGTTTTTAATTATAATCCAGGGTTTGAGCACCCTTCGTGGACCACAAACGGGTGATGTCAGATTTCCAGATTCATTAGAATTGTAATGAAAAGTAATACAATTTAATAGCAGTATTCATAGGTTCAGAACAAGGGAATAAGAGGGTCACAAGGACATGCATTGGTTTCCCATTGCCTTCTGCTTCAGTCCATCCAGCAATAAAGGCATCATGAGGGAAACTCCATTCACCAGCAAAGGCATGAGTGGAGAAAATTCTATTTATGGCCAGAGTTGTTAGATAGCCATCCCTCGGTAGCCTGCAGCCTTAATAACCTGACTAATGATAGACTATTAGTCAGTATCAGTATGCAGACCACAACTTTAATCTGACCTCCAGGCTTCCCCCACTCACATGAATTTAGACAAGGAGGGGAAATATATATATTAAACTGGCCACATGTTCGTCAGCTCCTTGGTATTGATCGAAGGTTATTTCAAGAAATATTAGTTACCAAGGGTACAACCTCAATAGCTGGTTTCCTTTGGAGAAAATCTGCTAAAAGGAGGAGTTTGTCCTGGGGCCTTTTTTTTTTTTTTATTAAGAAACCCAGATTCTATGACTAGGAATAATGTTGCCAAGATCCTCCACGTTTGTTTACTGTGCTTAATGTTTTTGATTCTTAGCAAATATTATTAATGATAATTACGAAGAATAGTAGATAGGAGCAGGTGAAGCTCAACAAGTAGAATTTAGACTTCTTCATTTATAGTATCTCAATCAATTGTCCCTCATAAACATCAGCAATTAAAATCGAGTGACGCCTATTCAATCTATGGCAGAAATACAACTCTCAACTTGGTGTTTAACGTTTCAGCTGAATTGATAAACCCTATAATTAGAGTATGTATGTTTCCTGTTTTACTTTTTTGGAAAAAATCATATTGTTGGTAATTTACTTTTCTTTCTTTTTTTGACTAGGAAATGTTTAGTGATTGTTCAATCGTAGAAAAGAATAGAGCTAAAGAAGGTTGGGAACCTATGCTTTAGAGTCTTAAGGTCAATTGTTTCTCAGGCTTCTAATCTCTATGCTTGATTTCCTTCTGATTCCCCAGCGACTCCTTCCACTATTTACTTCCTTCAATGAATACTCTGATTAGAGGTCAAACAGAAGGAAAGGTAAAAACACAACACTCATAATTAGTGTCGAGAGCAGAATCCATATTAAAGTTTTCGGTGCTGAAGAGTATCTGCTCAATTGACTCCTTGACTTTAAAACTCAGAAAGTTTTTTGGAGTACCGAAAAGTAAGGTTTTTTTTTTTCAGCAAACTAGTCCAAAATTGTAGTTAACGAAATAGTTCTTAACGGCAATAAGAATTTATTTAGTGATGGACTCATTAAATAAAATAGTCCCACCCTGGCTAGAAAAGGATAGTAACCTGTAGAAAACCCGACCCAATTAGCCATAGCAGCAAAAAGTGGGCGTTAATAATAATAAATAATTCTTGAAAAAATATTATTATTATAGATAGGAGAAATTAGTTTATTTACACCAATAAAACGATTAGCAGGCCTGCAACTTTTTTTGGTGTGATATAACGGAAAAAAATAATACGTTTTTGGGTCAATAAGCGAGCAGGCTTGTAGCTATGTGAATACTTAAGGCAGTAGTGGGTATGGGTGGCACCAAAGTATATATATAAGAATAAATTACCTCTCTGAAATGAGAGAGTTTTTTTTCTTTTGTGTGTATCTTAAGCACTGTTTGATTCTGGCTTTGAAGTTTCCATAAGCTCAAAAGGGTCTTAGGAAACTTCAAATAGTCGTTGTTGTAGAAAAGGGATATTGAAGAATGTGTTATGCTAACGAGTTTGAGAACTTTAAAAAAGTGGATTTGTGACATTCTTTTGGCGTACGTAACAAATCGTTCCAGACAATATTTTAGTACGAAATATCTCATATTCTCTAAATTATAATAATTAATAAGTAAGAGGAGTAAAACTTCTGTTTTACATAATGTCAGACACTCAGGGATAATAAACAAGTACTTGATTATTTATTTTTAAAATGAAATGAAGGCAAACGTTTAAATAATGAGGAGAAAACCAGTGAAGCCAGTGACGAGTATGATCAGATGACTCATTGCACTGAATGCCATGGGCGAATCTCACTGGACTTCAAGAAAAAGACTAAGTTTTTTTTTTTCGAGTTCACTGCAATCTTCGCGACGACCCTTTTAAAAGTTATTTTCAAAGTTAGTGAAAATCGATAACTCCAACAGAAAAAGTTTAAACGTGGCATGTAGAATTAAAGATTAAGTTCACCACTGAGAGGAGGGGGAGGGGTAAAGATGGGGGATTTAGGAAATTTAATATATCTCTGTTATTATACGTTGTATAGAAAATTGTATAAAATAAATCACTTTGAAAATTGAATGTTCTACAAATATTGTTATATACATGTTTTCTCTATCTTCAATATTATTATTATTATTATTATTTATTAACGTCCACTTTTTGCAACTAAGGCTAATCGGGACGGGTTATCTACAGGTTGCCACCCTTTTCTAGCCAGGGTGGGATTTTAGGACGTTATTTAATGAATTTCGTCACTAAAATCTTCAATATTAACATTTATCTTAATATTGGCATTTTTTAGTTTTCAGTCTTCAGTAAATTCCTCATTTATTCACCGAACTTTAAAAATAAGCAAAAATATCATGAAACGCCTTATTCCAAGCACAAATACCAAATATTGTTTTCAACTGATTTTTATTATGGGAGACACTACCGAATAAACAGGGTGATGACGTCATCAATTAAGATTTTAATGGCCGTCTTTTCTACTCATCGGAGTTGTTTTTGGATATAGAGTCAGTCTTACATATGGAAAATCTGCTTTGTTTATAAAGCCTCTGCGTAACGGAGTTTTTTAATATGACACTGTCTGTATATAGACTATTTAGTGTGCTCTTCATACATTTTAGAGTTTCACGCTAAACAAGAGGAAATTGTAGTGCGTTCATAAATAACTTTTATTAGTACTTGTTTGCTAGGATTTGACTTGTGGCTGCTTTGTCGAGGAAGTCAATGACGTCTGGATTGGTGGCGACTTGCAAGGGTGTGTGGAGATCGTGGTCGAGGGCAAAGAGGTTGGCTTCAAATCCAACGAGAAAGGAAACACAGTTAAGATGACCTCTAGCTGCAGCCAGGTGAAGTGCTGTCTGCCCAAAGTGATAGTTGGCCTTCTCAATGTCGCCTCTGAAAAGAAAAAGAAAAATTTGTTAAACAATAATATATAATAGTAAAAGAAATTGTCTAATTTTAATATTTAAAAAAAAAAAAAAACAGAAAGGAACCAGTATGTTAAAAGATTTACAACTAACTCAATTCTTAATTTGTTCAAATGTATTCTATTCAAAATCACATTTCTCTCACTTTTTTCACTTATATATATACTAGCTCAGATACCCGGCTTCGCTCGGGAATTCATTTGAGGCTGAATGTTGATGGTATTTTTTTTGCAAGGCTTTATGTTGCACAATATTTTGACATTTACCCGTCCCAGTGTTTAGGGTTAATACCCGTCGTTTCTGTGGATTTGTTAATAATAAAATTAATTTTTTTATGTAAGACTTCACTGTCCTCCATATTGTCATATTTCCCGCTTCCTGTGTATTATGCATAGATTTGAATTATTAAGGACTAAATATTAACATACATTTGAATTAATTTTTCCAGGTGAGGTACCTGGTAGTTCATATTGAAAAGAATTCTTGAGCAAATTTTTCTAAATAACAAAATAAACAACTTTTGTTATGTGCATATTTGCCGAAACTACAATAGGAAACGAAATATCACTATTATTATTTTCAGGCCTCCCTTATAACCACCACTCCTGCCTGTCCCTAGAAATAGTATGGCTTTTTATAAGGAAGGCGTTAGTCCTAATACACATACTGAGTGTTTTCTTTAGTTCGGTTGAGTCTTTTGTGCCAAATAAAATTTTTCACTTCCGCTATAATTTTTAGCGTATATCTCGTTTATAATTCGGTATACGAAAAAAGTGTATATAACAAAAGTTACTCTAAATGGCAAAATAAACAACTTTTGTTATGTTCATATTTGCCGATAAACCAATAGCAAACGAAATATCGCTATTTTTAATTTCTGGCTTCCCTTAAAACCCCCACTCCTGCCCGTCCCTAGAAATGTTGGTATGGCTTCTTATAATGAAAGCGTTAGTGCTAATACACATACCGAGTTTTATTTATTTCGGTTGGGTCTTTTGTCCCAAATAATATTGTTGACTCCCGCTATAGTCATAAGCGTATAACTCATTTAAACTTCGGAATACGATGAAAGTGTTTATGACAAAAGTTACTCTAAATAACAACATAAACAACTTTTGTTATGTGCATATTTGCGAAAAAAACCAATAGAAAACGAAATATCACGACTTTTAATTTCAGGCCTCCCTTATAACCCCCACTCCTGTTCGTCTCAGAGAAAATTAATATAGCCTATCTCTCAAGTTGGACCAGACTGCTCACGGTGTGCCAATTTAATTTAAAATCGGTTAAGTAGTTTAGGAGTCCATCGCGGACAAACATCGTGACAGGAGATTTATATATATTAAGATATATATATATATATATTCCATATCATTTATTAAAATTTATTAAGGAGACTAAATTGTTTAATTATATATAGACAGAGACGTCTTATCAAAGGTATATATGCAAGTGTTAATAATCAATGAATACAAAAACTGACCCAGAGATTTTGTTGATAACAATGTACTTATAAATTAGATGAGGATTATAATTTTAATTCTTGAGGCGGTTTCAGACGACCTAATTGAAAAAAAACAAAAAAAAAAAAAAAACATATCCTACAGATAAGAGGATGCGGTCACTGTGCCTGATCATAAAAGGCCGTCACGCAGGGGCTGCGTAAAATAAGCAGATTTCCCACGTGAAGTTTTACAGTAGAGAAATCTGCCTAATAACAACAGTAATAGTAAGGAATCTCTAGACCTATTCACGAAGGACGAACAGTTACGGAAACGGACGCCCTAGCTCTCAGCGGAAAGTGTCGAGCATAGCCGACTCCTGCCGACCACACTCACAATACAAATGCAAATATCTCGGTTAATATTCAAGATACAGAATAAATATATAGAACATTATTTATAGTAAATTTAATTTGCAATACGATCGATTCCATACACTTTTTCGACCCGACGCAAAATAACGAGGATATTTTGAATTTTCAAAAATCCCCCCTCTAAACCCCCCTCCCACTGGTCCAATATCAGCCATTAACGAACTTGATCTTCCTTTTTACATAAAACGATTAACTACCGAGTTTGGTAACGATTAAACAAAAATTGCGACCGCTAGAGTGTTAACAGATATATATATATATATATAGTTTTGAAGGGACCTCATTTGCGCCATCTCCTGGGTAGGATCGATGGACATTTGAAGAAATTTTTCAAAAATCGCGTCATGAGTACGACCTTAATAGCTGATTTCCCCTAAGGGAAATCTGCTAAAAATGACAAGAGGATAAACAGATTTTCCAGGTGCTGGTATACCACATTTGTGATATCATCTGGTCAAATATTATCTAATTCTTATCATCACAGCACATATTTTTTACTTCTTAGTATGTGATGAATAGTAGGTGGGGAGGGGCTATAATTGTAGACCATCATTAGTTTAATAAGATTAGTTCTATAACCTTTACTATCCGACTGTATCACCCCTTCATTGACTTCAAGATTCGGTAAACACAGATTAAATCTATGGAATTGGAATATTGCAGCATTTGCAGGTGCTTTAGAAAAGTCGGTCCGAAGCAGAAGCAAATCTAAGCTAATTAATTTTTGTAGTGAGGCTGCAGTGGTTGGGGGCTGGAATAAACCCGCAGACAGCTGGCTAATGGTATATGGTACACCAGTAGGAAGTAGGGCCGGCAAATGTGGCTTCAGGGCATTCCGCAATCGGGGTTTCCGTAATTGGAGAACAGCCAGGGCAGTTGTTCTTCGATGACTATTGTATTTGGTGAGATGGTACCCTAACATATTGACTTAAACCATTGATGTTTTTCGAGTGGCGGATATAAAACAAGAGGTTAGGTCGACTAGGTGTTTCTTTATGAAAGGAATTGTATTATAGTTATGAAAGGTTTAAGAGTGCTCCACAGCTAGTCATCATGGCTAAAATGTTCAAGCCTAACGCATATTCTGTAACTCTTTCCAGAGGAAGCATAGGGCCAAACTATAAAAGTGAAATAAAATATAAGTTATTAAAAAGAATAAAAAAAAATATTGCCAAATTGAAAGTATAAGAATACCAACCAAAAGAACAAGAATGTTTTAAAAGTTTAAAATATTGAGGTCACTTGCATAACGTGGGTGATTTGATTTCTTCGTCTTCTTTTAATTGTATGTATTAACCTTATTTTTTTTTTAAATCTTTTATATTAAAAGGTAAAATAACTTGGTGTGTTGTATTCTTAACTGAGTCGAAGTAGGTACTGTACAATTGGAAATATCTAAATTGTCTTTTTAAGTTTCACTTCAGTTTGTGTAGATATTTTTAAGAAAAAAATGCTCTATTATTGAGAATCATGATTATCCTTTTAGGTGATTTATTTTTGTGATTAATAAAGTTAATGATTTTATAAAGAAATGTTTACTTTTATTGTCAATAGAGACTAACTAATCAAGGGAAAATATATGTTATTCTTTTTGCACACAAATAAAAATGAAATTTGTAAATTTCATATTAAAGTAATCCCGTAAAGGGGCTCAGGTTAGCCACGTGAGTTAAAGCGTTGACCTTAATCTCACATGGTAAACCTAGAGTGACGAGTTCGATTCTCGCCTGGGCAAAGGGAATTATTTAGTCACGGAATTCATTGAATAACATCCTAAGTCCCACCCTGGCTAGAAAAGGGTGGTAACCTGTAGATAACCCGTCCCAATTAGCCTGATTTGTAAAAAGTGGACGTTAATAAATAATAATAATATTAGATTAAATATATTGTCAACTTGTATTTTACATAAATGAGGATATTGGTCACAACATTTATATTAGGCATTATGATTTTCTGTTTCCCAATATTAAATAACAAAAAACATACATAAGAAACACACATATTAATTAGTCTTGAAGACAATTTGTTAATAAAGAAGCATGAAACACAATTTGTTCCCACACGAAAAAGAAGTTGCAAGCAGAAAATCAGTAGTGTTCCACACACGGGGGTAGTTGAATAAGACCTTGTTACTTGAATGGTTGTATTGATGTCAAGTCAGCTTGTGCTTCCGTTTACCGCCGTTCAAAGACTATCTAGGAAGCAATAGAAATTCAGAAGGTAGTATCGATCGATATAGATGGCGGTCCCGAAGAAAGGGTGTGATGGACAGAGAAAGCTAGACAAACAGCGGATGGAGGGAGAGCGTAGACAATCCACGACTGCCACAACAGCGAAAGCCAAGTTATACGTCGTCTGCGGAATCTGAAATTTTTGCCAGGTGCGCGCCCATTTATAGTGCATGTGCTCTCTATTATATACCATTGTTGGAAAGTATATGCAAATTGTATGGACGGTTGCAATGTCTGAAAAACGCTCAGCTTCAATAGTGTTTTAGCAGATTTCCCTGAAGGGAAATCAGCAATTGAGGTCGTATTCAAGTCGCGATTTTCGAAACATTTCCTCGTGTACATCGATCCATTTCAGGATATGTCAAAAATTAGGTCCGTTCAAAATTGTAAAAAAACTCGCACGCACACGTAACAGTTTTGATTGAAACTCATTTTTATCATCTCCTGGGTTGGATCGATGGACATTTGATGATTTTTTTTGGAAATTCGCGTCATGAGTACGATAATAATAGCTGATTTTCATTGGGGCAGACAAAGACTGTTGAGTATACAGGTGTCATGACTCATCACTAATATAACCTATTACTGAATTATTTTTCCTATAAACTATTATCGGCACCCCTTGTCTCATTTTTCCACAAGACGCCGGGAATTCCATGTATTAATTAGCAATACATTTCATAGAAATGAATGCTATCGTTCTGGCTTTATTAATTGAGTTAATGAATAAAGAAATAACTACATGGTAGCTCCGATTATTGAAATCGTTAAAAACAATTATTATGTGTCTGGCATTTTAAAATTGAGAATCTGTAGCTAGTCATTACTTAAAAAGTATTATCATACATTTTCAAATTAAAATGAATACCCTAAAATGTCATTTGATGAGCTGAATAAATTGAGTATTGTTTTAGAAACATACTGGTGACTTCTGAATATCTCATAAAGAATCTGTAATTCATGAGTCCCCTACAATAGGGAATATACATAGGATACTAATTACAAAACTTCAATGACTAAAACTGTGAACACCTAGACCGTATTCAAGTAATCAATTTAATTATAGCACAGAACTTTCATAGACCCACTATCAGTTTACTACAGATCAGCCTTATCTGAGGCAGCCATTGTCCCCCTCCTCCTCGAATCTGAAGTTCCGCCATTTTACCAGATTTCCCTTGAAGGAAATCGGCTATTAAAGTTTTATTCATGAATCGGTGAGTTGAGGAGATCAAGGCAGGAAATATGCCAAGTTTACGAAGCCCCTTCGTAACTATTGTATTATCTGTTCATATTGCGAATGGATGGGTAAGGGCATGTGGACGATAGTTTTGAGAAGGTGGAGGTAATAAAAAAATATACCACTGACCTAAAATACCAATTATTTACCTTAAATACTCATTCTCGATTGAACATAAATGAATTCTTCCTTTAGGAAATCCTCCTAATAGGCAAGCCATATTAGAAATGACAAATGTGTAGTAAGCATTATAATAAATGTTATACTAATTGTAAGTGTGCAATATTAAATTCCTAGTCGTCCCCTTGGTTGCTAAGGAAAAAATGGTGAATAAATTAGGAGTTATAATTTGTGATATTCACCGAATGAATCAGCTTCGATTAAGCATCCTTCGCAGGCACAGTGGTCCCAAACAACCGTGGTCCAAAAGCCGAAAGCCAACAAGCAGGCCTGTGTGAAAATAAAATACAGTTGAATCATAAATTAAAGTACAGCTTTTGGCAGCTACGTTAATTCAATGTTAACATTTTGACATCTCGATCTGGACGCTTGTTGGTCCATGTTAATCAACGTTTCTGTCAAACGATGTGAAAACTACGTGAAAATCCGTAGTGATCATTTTGGGTTTCCCTTTGCAACCAGGTACCCATTAGTGTCGCATTCGTTGTCTTGTTGCATTCGTTGGGACCTGGTTGGGTATCATCATGACATATGTCCTGCCCATTGTAACCTCTTAACTTTCATATCATGTGCAATCGACTATTTTGTTTCAGATACAATCTTTTCTCTTTTCATCTTGTCTTCCTTCTCCAGAGTCTTAGGTCACCACCTAAGTTTTTTATTTTCGTCCTTTCTTATAACCCGCCCCCTAAGTTTATCAAAGAGAGGTGAACAAATAGAACACAGAACAATCTCAAACATGAAATTTTAACATTATAAGGCTAGTCGTTTTTGAGTTATGCGAGATACATACTAGCGTCATGCCAAAACTAGTAAAAAGTGGGTTCAGAGGGGTTCAAAACGTTTAACTGTGTTGAAATCTGCGAAAGAAAATGTTTGCGATTACAAGTAATCCTTTACTTCGTATAAGGAAGTAAAAAGCTATTAAATTTTAAACCTTCCACTTTCAGCGGTTAGACTAAACTAATTGTAAACCTAATTGCAGTAACTTCAACTAAAAAAAAAACCTTTAAATAGGATCACTACTGTCTTGATGACGTCGATGGCGTATCTTTTTAATTGTCACTCCTCGGCAGGGATATCTACCTCCTTGCTTCACACTTTCTTCCTCTGCCCCTGAGCTCCGATCTGCCTGCGGCTTCCTCCCCTACGCCATTAGACATGCTCTCTTGGAGTCTTTGTTCTTATACTCTTTATCTGTCATCTTTAAGGACAACCTTTTTGTTCGGCCAAAAAATCTCAAGGATCTTAATGTGTCCTTCAATCTGTGAAGTGTTCATGAATTCAATCTGATGAAGAATCTTGGCACAAGGCTCCGGATGAAGAAACAGCATCTCATAATTGTGTGTAGCATTCTTCGCTACTTACACTTTCTCGTTTCGTGAGCAGCTTCGAAAATATATACAACTTTATCTGAAACATACCTGATTCATGTCTTGGGTTGCCTGTATTTTGTGCATTATTGTTAGTTTACATTGTATTTTACCTATTGTGTCCTGGATAGTGGCGTTTTGCCTTTTTATTATAGCTCCAACGTTCACGAACGCTGCCCTAGTTGGGAAGCTCAAAAAAAAAAAAAATTATATAAATCGATAAAGTATTGCGTATTTATGATCTCAAGATAGAAGGCCCGTTTTTTTTGACATCCTAAAATTGAAGGTATAATAATATTTCTACCGACCGACAACATATATAATTTCTAATACTGACCGACAAACAACCAGACATATTTGCTCGATTGTAAATGTTAAATAAATATTGGATAAAGCAGCCAAAAAAATAATATTCTAAATTTTCTCTCCTTCTTTTGATATGGGCTAAATAGGTGGTTTTTTTTTGCTTTATTTTTAAGAACCTGGATCTCTACTATGAAGATCTTAAATGACCCTACGCCGATCGTAGTCACGTACCTCCCATTAAAACTGAAGTTTCCGGGTGCTTTCTAGTTCATAAAACGACTTTTAGGTGGACGTAACTTAATTCTACTTCCTCCAGCTGAGACATATAACATATTCTGGGACAACCTTACAGGTTTCTATTCTTTCCAGAGAAATTCCCAGACCCTTGCATGAAACCATCTCACAGCATGTAGTTACTGGCAGTGAATTAAGTCTTTGGACTAGCCTTTCGTTCAAGTTTCAAAGTCATTCGTCAAACCATAATTGCACCGAAATAATTACTTTTTCATACAAACCTCTGGATTATAGGTGGGCAACAACCGGGCCGCTGCAAGATTTGATAGCGGCATTTTGAAAAACCCAATTAAAAAAAAATATTACACTACTTGCTCCAAATGAAGAAGATGAGGAGAGATTTGTGCGTTTGGCAGTACTTATAAATTCGAACAGTTCTTTTCAATGATGAAAGTTAATAAATCAAAACATAGTACAAGGCTGAGTGGTGATAATTTGGAAAATTCTTTACGTCTTTGCATCAGTGGAATTAATCCAAACATCGAAGGACTAGTTTCCTATTTAATTTTCGTTAATAATTCCGAATTTTACAAATTAATTATAATGTTGTACCTATTTTTTTCATTTCATTTTGTTATTTTAATAAATTGTATTATAATTACATTGTCGTATAATTTCAAGTCTGTTATCTATCGTTAAAAATTACGAACACTACTTTAAAATGCAGTACTTTTAAAAACGGCCCACGAACGTATTTGCACACGTTTGGTCCGCAACATGTCAAAGGTTGCCCATACCTGCACTGGATGATGCTTGTTTTACAAACTGAGATTTTTATGTAATTTTCTTTATGTAATCTGGATGAGGAGATGATGAACAATACACCAGTGCGAATGAAGACACTACTGTATACAATGAAAATAGATCAGCTACTCTACAGTTGGATAACTTTAACGAATGAGTAGAACCGATCCGAATTCCTGTAGGGCTCATGAAAGGATGTATGACCTATATATGGCAATAAAGATATATATACTGGAGGACTCGGTGCTATTATGAATACGGGAGGAATACACCAACAGTAATACAGTGGAACGCGGAACCTTTCTTATCAGGAATAATTTCACGCTACCCTAGCTGCTGGGGAACCGTTAAATAGATAGCGATTAAAAGAACACAGGTTCCGATGGACATACTGCCCACAAACCCTGGAACACCATCTCACTTTCAACAGCTCAGTCTGTTCCGATTTTACCTCGTATTTGTGGATTGCTTTAAAGAGAGAATTCACTAATGCCGCTTATCTCATGTCAGTATACTTCTTGGGTCTCCTGAAGACATATATTATTTTTAGCCATAAAACATGTAGAGCAATATGAAACAATGAGATTTTAAGGAGAAGAAATACTTTTATTTACTAACCCCGCTATAAAATTAAGAAGATACTATCAAATAGTTGCTCCAAAAATAGCTACTATAAGAAAGTATATCTAATATATATACCTATAATCAATATATATATATATATATATATATATATATTTTAAACTAATATTACCGACCCCAAACCAAAGGAATTATGCTAGCAGATACTTTAAACGCACAGTAATTCCATAAGATCAACGGCTTAACTCTCATGGCCGACCCACGCCCCAGGGACCACAAGCCAGAAGAAATAATTCAGAATTTCAAATACTAATAAATATATTCCAATCAAGATAAAAAAAGGGGGGGGGAAACACTCATTTTAGCAACGGTATTGAATAACATACATCTTCAAAGTAAAAAAAAAGTCCATCACGCAGGGGCTGCGTAAACTACTCGTAAGCGGAATTCCCACGTGAAGTTATACAATAGATAAATTAAAAACACACTCGTCCGCCCACATTTAATAAAAATGCAAATATCTCCGGTTAATATACAAGATAGAGAATAAATGTATAGAACAATGTTTATAGTAAATTTAATTTTCAATAAGATTGGTTCTATACAATTGTTTGAAAATTGGTTGTATGGTAACAGAGATATTTCAAATTTTCGAAAATCCCCCTCTAAACCCCCCTCCCACTGGTCCGATTTCAGCCATTAACGAACTTGATCTGTCTTTTGGCATAAAACGTTTAAATATTGAGTTTGGTAACGATCAAATATTGAGAGCTAACAGCTAGCAGCGAGTACAGAAAAAAATATATATGTATGTATGTATATGTATATGTATATATATATATATATATATATATATATATATATATATACATACATACATAATTTTGAACGGACCTCATTTTCGTCATCTCCTGGTTAGGATCGATTGACATTTGCAGAAAATTTTCGAAAATCGCGTCATGAGTACGACCTCAATAGCAGATTTCCCTTAAGGGAAATCTGCTAATAATTATTGTGGAGTTGAAAATATCAGATCCTTCTTTCTTTGCCCTACGTTCTAGACAGCTGAAATTTGAAGTTTCGAAATGAGGATTGAGAGGTTATCGAAAAATACTGAAAACCAGGAGACTTTGTATTTGGTTGATGTATTGAACAAGACTGAAATGGAAACATAGCCCTATAGATGGAAAAAAATATAAAAAAGAAAAAGGAATTCAAATTAAAATAAATTAATAGATATTTTACTTCGGAATTACGCAATATCAAAATTAGGACAAATGTCGAAATGAATACCCTGGCCGAGAGGATAGAATATCATTGCATGCTCTATTGAATATCATGGACGGCAGTGCAAGACAGTAACTGAACCAAAACAGCAAGTAAAACCTTAGTCTGTTGCTTTACCAGATCTGTCTAAAGGAAATCACCGATTAAGATTTTAATCATGGCTTAATTTTATAAAATTGTCCTCAAATGTCCATCGATCGTACCCTGTAGATAATGAAAATGAGGCCCGTTTGAGGGAGCGAAATAGAAAAATCAAAATATCTCCGTTATTATAAGTCGAAAAATTGCATAAGACTAATCGTGTTAGAAAATTAATTTTCTATAATTTTTTTCCGTACACGTTTTCTAGATGTCAAATATTAACCTAGATAATTGTATTTTTTTGCAATTTTCAGCCTCCCCCCCCCATGACTTCTAATCACCGGATTTTTACTTAGAAATGGCGACTATATTGGTAATAAGATATCACTAGTTTTTTATCCAGTGCGGGGAAAATCTGCTTAATTTACGCACACCTGCGTGGGGGCATTTTAAATTTCGTCGCAGAGTTCTAATTCCGATTATGCAGGTATCGCAATAATTCCCTGATATTCCTCAAAGTATGTTACAGATTTTCCAAAGATTAGGAGCTGCCAAAAAAATCCGAGATAAACATGACCACCCAGAAGAAGATTATAAAATCAGCGAAATATTGTGGGCAATACTACCTGATAATCTCGACAACTGCCACTTTGTTGGTCTAAAGCTAAGTCCACAACAGTAGACCATGTTGCGCGATTTGTGTATAGAGACGGTTTCGAGACACGGTCTATAGACTGTCTAGAGACACCGTTCATTGTCTCGTCTAGTATCCACACTACGATGTAAATTTCTCAGTCTCATGTTCACAGTCCGCCATGGAGGATATTGTTTTGTGTGGAATGAGTTCCTGCTTAGTGGTAATTATAAGTGAAAGAACACGAAAATGTAAACGTTGGTGGACGCTCGAAGTACTTACAGAAGGGCCTGGATTCGGTAAAGCTCTATTAAGTAAATTAAGACTGGAATACGCAATGGGTTTTCGGAATTTTACCCGGCTGACGACTACTGATTTTGAAGACTTGCTTCTGATGGTTGCAGCCAGAGATTCGAGGGCTTTTGTTTCACCCGGGTTTTATAATGAGGACATCCCACAAACAATAAGATACGTGGTAATCTTCAATAAGACTCATTACTTTTTCATTAGGCCGCATGTTTCAAAGTAACTAGAACGCGAAAAATTGAATAAACAGCCGAACCACACCACTCGGCAGCTGGAAACAGAGTGAAGATGCCTAGTCTCTAGGCGCTGAGTACGTCAACACTGTCAAAATGTCGCACAATATGTCTAACGTTGCATTAAGTCTCCCATTCCAATCGGGAGACCTTAGACCTGCGATTTTTGGTCTCGCAACAAGCCCGTAGACGGAGATCGGTCTATAGACCTGTCTACGTAGACAACCTGAGACACGTCTCAGAGACCAAAATCGCGCAACATGTCTACTAGTGTGGACTAGCCCTCTGAAACCTATAGCTCTTGTTTACTTTATTCTGGTCCTATCAGCTGCAACACTATATCCACCAGCCGTTGAAGATTGGCCCAGTCCCTTTAATCTTCCACTTTTAAAATGACTATGACACTTTCTCTAGAATCATACTTTCAAGATATCAAAGACATTGAAAACTTTTCTTCTTTACGTATTTTTGTCCCTATGTAGATGGACTGTTTCTACTGGACCGTTTACTTAGAAACGATCATCTATTTTGATATAGTTGTCCAAAATTAATGTACGGAACGCTTACAACCGAAACTGTATTTCGAGTACATTAATATATAAGCATTTATTCATCAAATCACG
The DNA here is from genome assembly GCA_019009955.1 of Riptortus pedestris. Classification (NCBI taxonomy): domain Eukaryota; kingdom Metazoa; phylum Arthropoda; class Insecta; order Hemiptera; family Alydidae; genus Riptortus; species Riptortus pedestris. The sequence continues at coordinate 50,858,886 of CM032230.1, forward strand.
TTTCGTAACTTATCACAGAAGCCCTTAAACAACTTTGAAATTCGGCTTAATTCACAAATTTTCATTAAGGGATTCTTGGTTCCTTGGAGGACACTATTTATCGTGCTTTGAAAATCTTAGATTTTAGTGTTACACGAATCGTTTGATATACAAGATAGGTTTAACTACATTGTTAAAGAGACAAACTCATATACATATAAACATATAATTTCGATCGAGTCTGATTTTGGTGGCCACTGGAGGAATTTTAAAAATCGTTCCTTGATGGCTCCCATTAAGGAAATCTAATAACATTTAAAACGCGTTAACTATGAAATTTATTAAATGCATTCAAGCAGACATCCATTGAAGACACAACCCCTATTTCGAGCGAGCTCACTTCCTTCAATGTTCTTGGCTGTTGCAAGTGACATGACAATCTCGAAAATGAAAATCGATTTCACGAGCCATTTTCAGGGTCTATTTAGTATATCCGGTTATTACAGTAAGACTAAGTTTATAAAAAGGTTAGCTCCATCTTGTGGCAATATCCCCAATCATCAGGAAATATTAGATGATCGCCCTCAGCGCTAAAACCGCCTTAGTACAACATAGCTTTAAAATATTGTAAGTATTGCAAATGACCACATTTTACAAGTCGCTAACATTGCTTACATACACAATAATGCATGCGTTCATGAATATATCAAGAAAGGTGCTTTGCGGGTTTGGCATTCGCTAACGTTCTGAGGTTGAACACCTGTTATTGTACTGAGATGTATCCCCAGTTTTCTTTTCCTGTATGCTTTCTCCTTGGGAACTATAGAGTAACGAAAGCCTAGCCAAGGATCATTGTCCTCACGCGGAAGGATGGTTTCAATGTCAGTGTTCCCAAGAGATAATTGTTATCCTTATATTACATTAAAACAATGTGGGATCCTACCTTATCAATACATTCAGTTAGCAAGAAGATTCTGAAAATAAACATTGGTGAAGTGTTATCTGAGCACACATTAACATTTTCTTAATGATGTTTAGAAGAAACGACATTCTTTTTATTTTCATTTAATTCTTATTTTATTTAGGGTTTTTGTACTAGCTACTTGGTTCTTGCATGTTGGTATTTATTTTACAACAGACTGTTGTGCCACATTTAGGTTGTATTATTCATAAAATTAGTTGGTAATGGTTATCAGCTATCACGTACTGGGCACATGTTATTAAACTGTTCTCTATTCACTTTCATACACAATTTTTTTTTTTTTTTTTTTTTAATTTTCAGCTATCTGATATATTAAAGATCAGAACTTCTTGTTAGTTTGCAAACTATTCCTTAGTCAGATAGGGGTTTCAGTAATGAATTTCGTTTTCTTTTCTTGGTTGAACATTATCATCAAAGTAAGTTGTTCAATTATAAATAACTGAGTTATCAAATAGGGTCTTTAAGCAACAAGGATTTCTGCCTTATTTTTAATGTCTTGTGTGGTACATCATGGTAATACTTGCTCTCTTACGGCAATAGATGAACTCTTGAATAATGATTTGATATTGGGATAAGAAATAAAATTTTATTGGTATTAACATTTATATTTATGATTTTGTACAAATGTGGTTTTGGAAAATGCCTGGCATCGAGGAAACGTCTGTAATTCTATTGGACATTTTTATTCAACACTTATTCATTTCAAGGGAAATAAAAGAGTAAAAGTCTGGTTTAGGATTTGATCGTCACGATGATTGCGTGACTGCTTGACGTCTCACTCAATAAGGGAGTTCACACAGACTGGAGGAAGTGGCTGTGCTGCTGTAAGCCCCAGGAATGACTTGTCCAGCGACCCTTGTCTTGGAGAAGCCAGTCTGGACGGACTCATAGTGAATAGCCAGTAAGCATCACTTTCTCTCTAGGAACCAAATCTATTGACCATATTTCACTCCTGTGAGAATTGATTGAACGAACGCATAGCGAACGACCGTGTGAATGCTCTTTGTGTGTACGAAATGAATAAGATGGCCTTTCGACATTCCTTTTATCGGCCTTCTCACGCCACTTCCGGGAAATGAGTAGGTACAACTCATTGAACGTTACAGAATTGCGAGGTGGTATACCAGCTAATACAATGAAGCACCTTTCTAAAAGCTGTTATAAAAGCTTGTTGAGAAAGGAAACAATTAAAAGTTTTGATAAGTAAATTATAATGAGCCCCCAGAAAGTGACGCCAGTCGCGCAGAGTTTACGTAAACTAAGCAAATTTGCACTTGCTGGAATGACAAGTTGATGACATCTCATCTTACCTACTATATGCGACGTTTTTCGCTATTAAAAAGACAATGTCAACAGAAAATGGAATTAAAGCATGATATGTAGAGTTGAAATGCTGGTTTACCGAAGGCTAAAAAGCAGAAAAATGAAGATAAATCTGTTTATACTCTATTGATGAAAAACAATATGCATATAACAACATTTGTTGAACATTAAATGTTTAACAATATTTAAAGACGTGTCTCCATCACTCCGAAGATGCACACATTAGGAAAGACAGCAAAGTGAGTTACTGTTAAGTCACAATATTCGCTTCTATATTTTGCCATTCATTTTAAACAGGTTCTCTGTGAATTAGTAGCTTTGTGTCTTTCAGCATTTTTTTTTCATATCAATAAGCATCTAATGTAAATTTTAAGGGGTTTCAAAGAGGTCGAGTTCGTGTCTTCCACGAAGATATTCAGCAAACAGCTACAAGAATTATTTTTCTGAGGGAGAATTTCAAGAAGACAATGGTTCTCATTACTTTTTTGTAAGCACAGACATAAGAAAACCAAGTTCCATAAAACACAGAATAAATTAAAATATTTTTTGAATAAATATTACAGATAATTACCAATACATAAGTACTATTTACTTGTTTAAGCTTTTGTTCTAACGTTTTTATATAGAAACCAGTATTTTTAAGAATAGGATTCGAATAAAGCAGCATCTATTCGCGACCTTCTCTCCCAGAATTTATTTATAAGTTAATGGCTTTGAATCACAATTGGGATGTTACTGTAAACGCAAAATGTATTACAAAACTACTGGGCATGTTTAGTCATTAATTTCTTGACGAGCGTAAGGGAGTCCAACAATTGAGAATGAATACGAATTAGTCTTCCTACAATACGACAGAGTAATAATAAGATCAACATGAAATTTGGTATTCATGGTCTGGGGACTTGCATAAAACTACTTAGTAATGAGAAAATCTGAGACACATAGACAAAGGTTTATTTAATATCTGTTACGTTATTTGTTGTTATGCATTAACGTCCACTTTATATGCTACTAAGACTAATTGGGATGAGTAATCTACAGTTTTCAACCCCTTCCTAGCCAGGGTGAGACTGAGGGTTTTATTTAATGAGTTCTCCACAAAATAAATTCCTACTGCTTAGGTGAGAATCGAACTGGGTTTACTATGTGAGATTATGACCAACTCCTTAACTCTTAGCATCAAAAGAACTAATAATGATAAACCATTGAAATTTTGGCACATCATAAATCCCAATGACCCAAAAATGAGTATCATAGCACTTTTCAAATCAACTTATGTTATTCTATTAAAAGTGTTAGGTATAGTTTTTTAGATAGCGACATTGAAATGATTAACAGTTTAAATCAACCAGTTTGTGAAAACTAAAAAATGTCTTATTCAATTTATACTTCATTAAAACGCTTTCTCTACAGATTAAATTTATATTAAGAAACATTCCTAAATATTTACACTATGTAACAGACAAATTACACAATCTTACGTAGCTAGATAACATTATGTGTCTTACTCCAACAGAACTACAGTTTTGAATTACCAATATATTGTAAAAGGGGCTCACGTGAGTTAAAGCGTTGGCCTCACTACACTTGGCAAACCTAGAGTTGACAATAATTTTTTAGGCGACACATTAAATAAAATACTTAATCCCACTTTGGCTAGCAAAGATGGTAACCTGTAGATACCCCTTCTCAATAAGCCATAGTTGTATATAGAGGATGCCAAACGAGTAACATTTATAGTGTTAAATCACAATATTTTCAGGCGACAGTGGCATTTCCACCCCTTCAGGAAATACATTGAAAACGCTATTGTAGTTGTTCAAACAAACCACCATTTTGCGGGTGTGTTTGAGTGTGTGTGTGTGTGTGTGTGTGTGTGTGTGTGTGTGTGTGTGTGCGTGCGTGCGCGCGCTTGTGTGTGAGTGTGTGTATATGTATATATATTGGATAGGTGGGCATTTTAAGGCATTTAAAAAAAATCGCTTCATGACCACGTAGCTAATCCCCTAAAGGAAAATCTGTAAAAATAGAGAATAGTTTTAGACTCCAATAATTAAAGGTTTTTAATCATAAATTTTCTATCTTATGTTGGCAAAACGGCTTTCCAAAGAAATTGTATACATATTAAGCAGGCTATTAGAAGAAAGAGGATTTCACATGAGTTTATATCGCAAGTCCTGACGTAAAACGTTATTAATTATATGGAATAGGATAAGAAAGTTGATCTAGTAGCAAGTACTAAGAACTGGCTAGAGTAAGCAGCAAGATACTTTCTTTCGGCCTGGTTTCTCCGCCCCGAGAAGAACGGTACTGAGTTTATGGGTGAGGTCACATCGACTGAGGTAAACAGCTGATTTCTATTTAACACCTGATTCACGTTCCTGTTTTTCTGAAAAACCAGTTCCTATCTCTCTATGTTTACTCTAACCTTACAAGATTTCATTTTACGAGTTAAAAAGTGCTTTCTGTATAATAAAAGCAAAACACTATCTCATGGGTAATTTTACTTTCTAATTACTAACAACTGCGACCAGTATAAAGAAACTGACAGTTTGAAGTCACTGAAATTACTTTTAGCAGTAAAATGTTATTTAGATATGCAAAGAAATATTAAGTAACTTCTTGTATAATCTTATTTTCTCACTATTGACTTCCATTTTAAACTAATGCAGTTCTCCAAATGCTTTCTAATATTTCACAATTATTTTAAACAAATAAAATGACTGAACATGGATAAGATGGGAAAAGTAGAATATTTTCTGAAATGTTAGTAACTATTAGTAGAGAGCTGGCTTGAAAGCTGTTCATTTAAAATATACGAAGAATAGTAATAAATTTAAATCACGTTTCATTATAAGAACTGAACTTAGATATTGAATGATGTCGTCAATCTTTGAAAGCTCTTACAATCTAAAAGAGAGGATATAATAGGAAAAATAAAGTTGTTTAATATAATAAATAATATTCACTGAAAAAATATTGGAACCAGCGAAAGAACATGGAGGGAAGAAAGAAAGTTTGAGGTTACCACTCTTTGTTAGTTAGGAAGTAGTTGAGGATTTCTTATTTCATCAATAGTACGTATGAAATGAAAACGATGATAATAAATTTATTAGTCATAATCAAAATACCTACAGAGAACATATTCCTTAAAGTCATCGTCTCCATAGATTTGACCAATTTCGAGATGTCCGTATAATGAATTTTCATCGTAATGTATTTTGACTCAATTAACTATTCTTGTTTCTTGTGAACTGCCTAGTCCCTTAACTCTGTTGAAACGTATTTATATGAAGTACATTATTGAGGCATCAATTGAAGTACTGAACAAGAAAAAAATATTATAGAAATCGCCTAATTCACCGACCAATAAAAAAAAAAAAAAAAAAAAAAAAAAAAATTCTAAACTAACACAATTTATATCAGAACACGGACTTAAAAAAGCTGCTTGTACACATTTAGAAACTTAATAAACACAAATACATACAAATGAGATAATATGACAGAACAGACATATGGATGGCCTCTCTTATGACTGAATGTACATTACTTGACGAAATAAGAACAAAACTCATCAAATAGATTACCTTACAAAACAGAACGCCCAACGGACAAACCAAAACTATAACTTACAGACATCAAGTGATTTCATGCATTTATACAAGAATTGGACAAACGTTTGTAGTTCTACACCTGCCGTTTACACACATGTAATGTTTACATATATTAGCAGATTTCCCTTAAGGGAAATCAGCTATTGAGGTCCTACTTATGACTCGATTTTCGAATAAAAATTTCAAATGTTCATCGATTATACCAAGATGACGAAAATGAGGTCCGTTCTAAACTATGTGTGAGTGTGTTTGTGTTTATCTGTTAACGGTCTAGTGGTAGCAATTTTTGTTTAATGTTAAGAGGGGGAATTTCGAAAATTCGAAATATCTTCGTTTTATATGTCGAATCGAAAAATTGTATAAAACCAATCTTATGCAAATGTAATACTCGAGAAATGTTTTTATGTACGTTTTTGCTCTATCTTGATTATTAACCGAGATATTTGCATTTTTTTTAGTTTTCAGTCTTGAGTAAACGCCCACTCCTACTCATATAATACTGGCAGTAAGGTGTTATATTATGAAGTACATTATTTGAAGCCTAAATACCACATATTGTTCTCATAAAACTTTTACGTATTGAGATAAATGCAAATACGTGGTGCACGTGGGAAATCTGCTTAGTTAACGCGGCCCCTGCGAGACGGACTTTTTAAAATATTTTTCCTTTTCGTTTTTCTGGTTTTATAATATTTATAGTCTGTTTATTGTATACAAACGATTATGTGTAAATATAGAAATGCGTGTAGCACGTTAGAGGGATATTATGCGGGGGAAACAGGAAACTGTTAACTCTCAAAGGAATCCGAAATTCAGGTTGGAGATTGAGCTGCTCCAAAACGACCGATGATGCAATGTATCCGAACCTTCTACCAATACACAGCTGGCGAAAGTCAGGTCACTAACATGACACACCGCCCGGAATCAATAGAACCATTGTCTGATAACTCAGACAACTCCAGCTTATAAATGTTCTTTATCATACAATAGAATAATGATACATGGGCACATCATCGCTTAAAAAAATCTGTAAAACCTACAATTCTTACTGTTCTAATGACCAGGCAGAAATTATTGCCGTCTTACAGGCCCTAAAGTAAGTAAATTAAATGGTCTTGGAACCAAACACATTCTACTACACACAGACGGACAAATGCTTTTTCACAAACTAGACAACATAAAAAACCACGACGAACATATAGAACAAATAGGCCATAATATAACACAATTAAAAAAAAAAAGACTGACTTTCAGTCACCTCAAATAGGGTCAGGCACATGCAGGAATTATGGACAATGAAATAGTCGATATCCAAGCCAAAAGAGCTTCTAAAAGTAGAGAAGAGGTAATTTACAATACAATTACTCCAACTGTGTTAAAATCTTAACTAGGAGGAAAACAAACTAACTTATTTATTAACGTCCACTTTTTGCAACTAAGGATAATTGGGACGGGTTATCACCCTTTTCTAACCAGGGTGGGACTAAGGATTCTATTTAATGAATTCCGTCACTAAATAAATTCCTATTGCCCAGGCGGGAATTGAACTCGCCACTCTAGGTTTACCATGTGAGATTTAATTCAACGCTTTAACTCATATGGCTAATCTGAGCCCCCTAGCGGAAAAAAGTATTAATTTGTGCAACAGCAATGGAATCAAACAGATAAAGGATTACATATAAAATTATATATCCCAGTTTTAAAACCTACATCTCACTATCCCAACATACATTTTATCTAACACAAATACTAAGTGGACACGGAAATACAAACTCTTATTTATACAGATTCAAACATACTGACTGAAATACTAGTAAGTGTGACAGTTTCACTGAACAGACATTCACCCACCTGATTTATGAATGTATACTGACTCAAGACATACAAAGACAGTTAAAGACTAAAATTCTCGCTTGGCCTATCAGTCCCGATATTTTATTTTCGAAACACCTAAATTTATTGAAAGGAATAATAATAATCTTAAGCTGAGAGAGGAAAAGAAAAAATAATATTTATATGTAATTTTTTTTATTGGTTATTTAATTGTATTCCTTAATTGTTCTTATTTAATGGTTTTTGTCAAGTTTAATTTTCATGTTCTTATTTACGTTTTTTATATGAGCATATATATTATATAAAAAATTGTTAAACGTTTTGACAAAATGCACGTATAATGCAAATATGCTTGGGATGTGCAGAAAATAAAATCCCTCCACATAGGGTTACTATGAAGAGGAAAAACCTACAATTCTTTGCTCGAACACAAATTTATAACTGATTTTAACCTACAAATGAAAAAAATCTCATTGAAATCCGCCTTGAAGTTAATACAACGTCTTTAGAAGAACAGTAATTTATGCTCCTCAATTCAGAAAATCTCATTCGTTCACGAATACAAGTAATGTGATATCGGTTTATAAACTTAAAGACATTCTTCGTATTCTACATTTTCAATATAAGATTTATACTTATATATATTAAAAATAAAAAATTATGTATGCATGTGACCTTCAGAAGGAAGGTTGGATGCACCACCACTGGTTGAACTCGTAACTATGGAAGTATGTCTGTTTTATTATTATTGATTATTTTTTTCTTTGAATGTACAATCATTTTTCTGGAACTAACCATTAGGCATAGTCCATTAGTTATTTGCCTGTTAAGGGTGATGTGACTGCATGTTTTGTTTTTTCACTTTTAATTTTATAAAAGCAGCTGCAATGATTATTATATTTAACTTAAATATTATACGGAACGTATGTAGAAATGTGATAAGTATCATTTTATATACGTCCAGAATGCTTGACGTGGAATCCCGTGATTTATTTTTGTAGGCACCATGGACATATTAAAATTAAATTATTTATTAACGCCCACTTTTTGCAACAAACACTAATTGGGGCGGGTATCTACAGGCTACCAACCTTTTCTAGCCTGGGTAGGACTAAGGATTTTATTTAATGAGTTCCGCCATCAAATAAAGAAGGCTTTATCTTAGCCGTCGTAGGAAGATTCGTTATTACTGCCTTGTGTAGAGAGTGTTCTACTCGTATAACCATAATTAACTTAGGAAGACTTGGAATGAATTTTTTAAATACCCTTGGATTCACATAGTAAAGGCTTGAGGTCATGGTACTACCGGTCGGCTGGACTATAGACGAGTTATAAGATTATCAAAGTCGTTAGTGATCCCGAAAGGCTATCAGCCAAATATATATTCACTAGACTACTCCCAGTTCTCAAGTTCCAAGACACTAGCTCGCTCTGGTAGTGTACTTCTGAACTAATGGTCTCTCTCGTTGATCAAACTTGTAACTATTTTTACCTTGAGCTTAGCGTCCGTGTAAATTGTAACTTCTAATATATATATATATATATATATATATATATATATATATATATATATATATATATATACATATAAATGGAAAAAAAAATCTTTCTCCAGAATTTTCTGTCTGATATGGAGTTACTCCATATAATATGTATATGCCTTTCTTAATCATTAGGGGTTTGTTTATTGGGGAGTTTTGGACAAATAACCCTAATATCCCCTAATAATTCTAGTTTTGAGAACTAAAATGAATAAATTTCCCTCTTGATCATATTACCAAAAGGACCCTAAATAACACGGTTAATACGGGAGAACCGACGGGCAAGTAGGACGGAGAGTTGAAGCCCTGTGGCTAACCTTGGTTGACTCCGGAAGGAGTTGTTTCGACCCCACTTTCACTTAGGCCCAGGCAGCTCTGGCTATACTCCAGTTAGGACTTAAATGCTGTCTCGTCTGCTATTGCCAAATGTATAGGTAGAGTCGGTCATCACTGGATGCACATATGACAAGGGCTTTCGATGCTAGGATATTCCATTCTAGGATATGCCATTTTGAAGCAAAAATGAAGTTGTGCTGTATTATACACACTAATTAGTGCAAACAATCCACTGTTTGATGAGCCAAAACTTGTATCTCATAAACAAAAAACCTGTCAATTAGGTGGTTAATACGAATCATTTAAATATTGAGTAAGGACATGGATCACGTATTGGAGTCACTGTGATGTATAGTCTTTACTGATGACGCCATAATTGCCAATATCCCACATAGTTAAGGGTCATTGAAACCCGTAATTGATATTTAAGCGAGGAATAAGATATTTCAGGTCATTGTTAATATAAGAGGTGTAGAAGAGTGGGGTTTGAAAATAACATAAACACGAGGAAAGTATTTGCACACTTCCTTTGGTTGTACATTGGTACAAAGGTCTGTTAGTTTACTTCTTGTTTTTAATTCCTAGAGTGTAATACTGTTATATTTTGACAGTATTCCTAAAATATTTCAATCGTGCAACATCTACATATTTTTAACTGGTTAATAATGCCAAAAACAAGTGAACTCAGTGCTGTGAAAAATAAAGCTTCATAATTGATACAATAAAAGTGTACATGAACATATACCTATGTATACTAGCTCAAAAATAATAAAAAAAAACAATATTGACCCATATTTAGAAAATAAATATAGATATTGAGTAGAAATAAGTTTGGCGCAATATACATTTGATTTAATTTCAACTGTTTCGTGGGTGTAATCGATAAACATTTAAGGGTCAGCAGATTTATATAAATAATTTTGATATAGCTTATATACAATCATGGAAGAGTTAACTCTTAATTAGCATGCCGAGTTTTATTTAGTTCGGTTCAGTAATTAGTGCCCAGTAAAATTGATGAATCCCGCTATATTTTTTAGCGTATATCTCATTTACACTTCGGTATACGACAAAAGTGTATATAATGAAAGTTACTTAAAACAGCACAATACACAACGTTTGTTATGCGCATATTGGTCGAGAAACCAATAGGGTACGGAATATGGCAAGTTTTCATTTCAGGCTTCCTTATAATTCACACTCCTATTCGTCGCTTGAAATAGATTATAATCATGGAGACGTTTATGCTAAATCAGATACAAAGCATTCTTAAATTCGGGTCCGTCATTTGTACCCAATAAAACTTATTGACTCCCGTTCTAGTGTTTAGCGTATATGTCATTATTATTTCGCTTTACGACAAAAGCTTATGTTACGAAAGTTACTTTAAATAACAATATCAACAACTTTTTTTATGTGCATCTTTGTCGAAAAACCATGAGGAAACGAAATATTGCAATTTCATTTCAGGCCTCTCTTACAACCCCAATCCTGTATCCAGTATTCCTAAAATATTTCAATCGTGTAACATTTACATATTTTTAACTGCTTAATAATGCCCAAAACAAGTGAACTCAGTGCTGGGGAAAATAAAGCTTCATAATTAATACAATAAAAGTGTACATGAACATATATCTAATGCTATCTAGCTCAAAATAATGAAAAAAAATATATTGACCCACGTAGTATAATTTCACACACACACACACACACACAAAGTGGAAAAGTGTAAACAGTCTATTATACAAATATAAAAGAAATAACTGATGTACAGTTTTATTGTATTAAGTATTGAAGCTTTATTTTACAACTAAATTTTGTATTTAGGGTTGTATATTACATCGGTCATGTTTTAGAAACTGAAGTATACGGAAGATTTTCATAGTTACTATGAATTCTGATTCAGTTAAGAAGTAGAAGCCCATGACCTAGTGGGAGTGGGTTGCATGAATGAAAAACTGACACAGTTAGATTTTTTTTTTTTTTAATATAGAATATGAAAAAACGGTAAAGAATCCCAGCTATGGACTCTGATTCGAGGCATGAGTCTGGAGGAATACGTTTTGTGGTTAAAATAACGTTAGACCAAAATTACTTTTCACGGTTCACATTGAGCGAGTAAAGGTGAACTTCGGGCATAGACGTTGGAAGGGCAATGGAAATGCTATCTCTATGGAAAAGAACTCTAGTGCCCTCTCACGTAGCAACGGGCATCAAGCCATCACCTACTTCTCTACTTAGAGCTATTGATTTTTGAACCTGTTTACTGCACACATTAAGCGGCTTTGTTCATCGAATACTTTCAAAAATAAAATTATTTTGCTTGGCTGACTCTTAGTTCCATAAAGACATTTTTTTTTTTTTAATTTCCTAAATTCATTGATAACAAACTGGACTTTCTTACTATATATTAAGAAAACCTGGCGGTAGACATGGACAACTGACAATTCGTTTTCCCAAATAAATATAGATTGGATAGAAATACTAAAACGTTTGGCGCAATATACATGTGATGTTATTTCACCTGTTTCGAGGGATAATCGACAAACATTTAAGCCTCATCGGATTTTATATATATATATATATATATATATATTAAATATTTCAATCGTGTAACATTAATAATGCCCAAAACAAGTGAACTCAGTGCTGGGAAAAATAAAGCTTCACAATTAATACAATAAAAGTGTACATGAACATATATCTAATGCTATCTAGCTCAAAATAATGAAAAAAAATATATTGACCCACGTAGTATAATTTCACACACACACACACAAAGTGGAAAAGTGTAAACAGTCTATTATACAAATATAAAAGAAATAACTGATGTACAGTTTTATTGTATTAAGTATTGAAGCTTTATTTTACAACTAAATTTTGTATTTAGGGTTGTATATTACATCGGTCATGTTTTAGAAACTGAAGTATACGGAAGATTTTCATAGTTACTATGAATTCTGATTCAGTTAAGAAGTAGAAGCCCATGACCTAGTGGGAGTGGGTTGCATGAATGAAAAACTGACACAGTTAGATTTTTTTTTTTTTTAATATAGAATATGAAAAAACGGTAAAGAATCCCAGCTATGGACTCTGATTCGAGGCATGAGTCTGGAGGAATACGTTTTGTGGTTAAAATAACGTTAGACCAAAATTACTTTTCACGGTTCACATTGAGCGAGTAAAGGTGAACGTCGGGCATAGACGTTGGAAGGGCAATGGAAATGCTATCTCTATGGAAAAGAACTCTAGTGCCCTCTCACGTAGCAACGGGCATCAAGCCATCACCTACTTCTCTACTTAGAGCTATTGATTTTTGAACCTGTTTACTGCACACATTAAGCGGATTTGTTCATCGAATACTTTCAAGAATAAAATTATTTTGCTTGGCTGACTCTTAGTCCGATAACGACATTTTATTTTATTTTTTTTAATTTCCTAAATTCATTGATAACAAACTGGACTTTCTTACTATATATTAAGAAAACCTGGCGGTAGACATGGACAACTGACAATTCGTTTCCCCAAATAAATATAGATTGGATAGAAATACTAAAACGTTTGGCGCAATATACATGTGATGTTATTTCACCTGTTTCGAGGGGTAATCGGCAAACATTTAAGCCTCATCGGATTTTATATATATATATTTGTGTGTGTGTGTGTGTGTGTGTAGTATTTTGACGATTTTTTTTTAAGGTGTCAGTGAGGAAGGACCTTGCTAGAAATGGTCCTAAAGAAGAAATTTCTCATGTTGAATTACTCCTGAATTATACTATAATCTAAGTAGATCAACATTGAATCGGTTGAATGGCTGTGCAAATCATCACATTGATTTACTTTCGATGCAGGAATAACTTAAAAAGCTTCGACTGTGTACTAATTGAAGATCAGGAATCCGTTAGCGGATATATCAAAACACATTACCTCAGATAATACTACTGTCCAACGCATAAGGAGGCGAAAGATAAACTTACATCGTTTAAATGTTACTTACAGTTACCAGTATAAAACTGAATTAACCTTGTAGTATTGTACATAATACTGCAAAAGAACTACCGAAAGAAAGAAAGATATCATAAAATTCCAGGGTAAAATAAGTAAAAATGCCGTTAAAGCCAGTAATTTCCAATTAAAATGCACTGCCATGATCTCTCTCTGAGGATTTGCAGAGTTTTTGTTCAGATCACATTTACCCAAATGATCTCATGATTATTCTTGATGCCAACAATTATTCCTTGGATCCTTTGTCTCCGACAAGGCCCGTTATTGTCTTGGCATTGTTTTGTCTGCCACTCTGCCGTTATTTTATGTCTTTTCAACGAGTTGGCTTAAATTAACGGTATTTGGCATAAAGTTGAACATTCATATATATATATATATATATATATATATATATATATTTTAATAGATTCGTCCTATTCTTTGTCTTATGAAAATTTAGGATATGGGAGCTTAGAAACTTTCTGTTTATAATGTAGTAGTGCACGACGACAGCACTCATGGTGTAGTCTACGTAAATATGATTTTGAATTAATTATACAAAATTCACTGAGGTATGTGAATAAACTTGGCATTTTCCTGTCTAAATTCTATGCTCCTTTTGTCCTGTTCTTGATTTTGATACTTCGAACGAAAATAATGGATTTTTATTTCCAGCTGGTGGTGAGGGTAATGAATCAGGCTAATCAGAAACAATTTTTTTGTTGCTCCACACAATTTATTTTTTACAAACGCTTAGCGCTTTCGGAAATTATATTCCCATCCTCAGAGCGTCAGAACGTAGGGCGTGCTTATAGAGATTTACTCCAAGTTCAGCCTTGACGCTCTGAAGATGGGAATTTAATTCCCGAAAGCGCTAAGCGTTTGTGAAAAATAAATTGTGAGGAACCACAAAAAGTGTTTTTGATTAACCAAAATAATAGACATATTCCATTTCAGGTTTCAAAAAGGGGGGAAAATGATTTCATTTTCACTGAAAATATTTTCAACTTTTGGTTTTCCTTACATATTGGAATCCGATAATGGAAGGCAGTTTATTTCCCAAGAGTTCGAAAACTTCATGAATGAATGTGGAATTATTCACAAAACATCTGCGCCATACCATCCGAATTCAAACGGTCAGGCTGAAAGGTACGTACATACTGTCAAGAAGGCGTTAAAATCTATGGAGGGAGAAAAGGGAACACTACAAAATAAAGTGCAAAAACTCCTACTGCAACTCTGACAATCGCCCAATGCTACTGGAACATCAGCTTATCGTCTAATGTTTGGAAGGAACATCAGGACGAACCTCTCCATAATTGTCCACACATTAGAAACAAAGATACATCAGGTAAAGGAACTCCAAGTCGGAATCAATAGGAAATTGGTTGGAGATAAGTTGCAGGCAGTTTGGTTCTGGTTTCTTGGGATAGCAGAGAGAGCATTATTGTTTTTCTTCTTCTTCAATGGATCATAAGAACTGAGTGAAAGAGAAGAAAGAGCCTAATCAAAGAGAACAGCACTTTACAGATGGGTGTACAAGAAGAGGCCACGACTAACACACTGTTTTAACAACTGCAATGATGATTCATCTTAAACTGATAGGAGAGTGATATGTTTGAGTAACTGCACAATCAAATAATTACTCGCAAATTCCTGTCACGATAAACGAAATAGGCAACGCTGAGAAAATAGGTAACCTTAGAGCTACACGCTTCCCTCCGTATACTATAAAGGAAAGAGTTCTTTAAAAAAAAAATGGAAATGTGTTATTGGTCAAGTTTATAAGATCGCCCTGATATCTATAGACTTCGGTGATTTGTTAAATGTATTCATACACGTATTTGTTTGGTGGCCATCCATCTGCAATAAAGAGAATTCTGTTTAAAGAAAATGGGTTGGACTCCAATGCTAGGCTTAAGTTGAATATAACTAGATCACTGGAAGAACTTCCTAAAAAAAGAAAATATTCTCATTTAAAAGCTAGAAATTCCTCACATTGGTATTTAGGTAGTAAGTTTAAATGATTTCGAGTAAAAAGAAGTAACTTTTGAGCCCTTAGTGATATTGATGAATAGAGAAGATGGTTTCCATTGATGACTTTAGAAAAATTCCAATTGATTTATAAGATCACATCAATGAGCTCGTCAGAGCGTTTAGAAGCATAATAGAGTACTTCAATATTCGGTAATAAACTAAGTACCTAATGCAATAGATGTAACTCAAGACTGTCAAATCTTGTCATATGTCATCTCACTACATAAGTCCATTTATACGAAATCCCTTTCGTTCCGCTGATTTGTCGAGAATTGATATTGTGCACGCAACGTATTTTCAACATCCGTAGCCCAAGGTTTTTCCTTCAATGCTCAATTTTATTGAGAAGTAGTGTAACATAAATAGTTATATAGAGGAATAACAGTGTATAATTATATATAGTAATAGTTAAGATTAATAGTTAGCTGGATAATACTTTAAATACATAACACTAGTCATTTTCCGAGAAATACTGATACATTCAATTTAGATTTCAAATCTTTATTAATTCTTCTCTATATTTTCCCTTAAACGATATGGATTTTCAAGAATATTAAATTATGGAACATACTTTTTGCACGACGATGTTGTCTTCTCGTGAAAATAAATATTCCATATAAATTGAACCTATATCAATAAATGTGAGCGGCTAAAACGAAGCAAAAGTAAGCATCCTATAGTCACGAGGCTGTATATATCTTCGTTGTGAAATTCCATAATTCATCAGTCCATCAAAGCATTCATTGAATTTAAGTAATCCTATTTTTTTAATAGATCAATTATTTCTGTTAAATTTTTACTTATTTATGTTTACTTACTCAACTCGCATAGTAATAATTGGGGCTCATTTCGTAAATAATCTTTATTCTGTACAAATGATTGAACATTGGTCATTACTCTTTAGTCTAATATCCAAAAGCAGTTTAGAAAGATATCATTCAGGATGCTGGGAATATTCTTCAAATACAATTGAAATATTCTGTCATTGCCATCCAATTAATACCCAGTCTTAAGAGTATTATAATAAATATTGCTCTAACGTCCTTCCTTTTCTGCCAAATTTATGAAGAAGTTTGATAGCATTTTTAATGTGTGAAAAAACTTCATTATAATGGCGATATTGATTTACAACCGTTTTATGCCGTTAACCAAATGTTGAAGTATGATAAAAAAAAAAAAATACTCCTAAAACCAACAGTACAGGGACCACCACACAAAATCCCACATTTCATAGGAAAAGGTTGTAATCTATAGATATAATCGTCTAGATTAGTTTTAGTATTAGTACCAAGAAGTGAAAGCAAATTCATATTTTAAAAGATTGAAATATTTTTAACAAATTTAATAGACTTAAAGACGAAAGGATTATGAAGTTTTCAAGAAAAAAAAAAATTGTATCGACACACTCTCTGAAGGTTTAGAGATCTAGGAGTTTCAGAAGGTAAATAGCTTAGCAAGATATCATCTGTAATTAGTTTTTCAGCTGGTCATGATGATGCATTTGGAGCTTTCTAAGATAGGCCCTATATAGCTCTCGAAGTAAATATAAGCTTCGAACATCGCTACAAAAAGCAGATTCACTGTAGAAATTTTTCTGACAGGCGAGTCGGCTCATAAAGGCATTTCTAAGAGCGGTGAAATCACTGAAGCATTTCTTAACGAAGCCCCTTTTATTTCAGGAGCATGTAACTACGCCATTTTTTAAATTCCAACTGATTTCTTCTTTCATTGTGACTTTTACATTTATCATTTTTAATAGGAAACATGAAAAACTGTAACTAGCTAGGAAGCATTTAGGATATTACTAGCTAGCAAATAAAACAATAAAAATAATATATATATATATATATATATATATGTATGTATTGTATATAAAGTTAGTAGTTGTGTTGACATGGAATGATTCAGTGCTGAGATGTATGAATGTAGTTTAGCTATGTTATTGTTTGTTTTCCTTGCAAATGTCTCCTTTCTTAAAATATTGTTACGTTTTTTTACTACCAAAACCAGTAATAAACGTTTTTAATAAGAGTTCTTTTTGGATTGCAAAATTAAATACTCACAAGTTTCACAGTTTCTATCACTGCACAATTTATTTAACAAAGCTCAATTCACTTGGATAATTATTCTTAATTACTACTCACAATATGCACTGATAGCGTCACTGTTCTTCAGATTACACAGTCCAATAATTCACTCACGGTCACTGAAATTCACAAAAAGACTGCACCGCATTGTCTTAAACACGACACTAAACTGTTACTTACAGTCACGGCACAACACTGTTCTTCACATAAAACACTTTACCGCACTGCACTAAGTGGCACTGTAGCACTGATGTGAACATCGAGACAGGTGAGAATAAAACTGACTCGCTCGCGGCTGGCTGGTTCTTTATATAGGCCGTCGGCATACATCAAAGGGGAATTGGCTGGGCCGTTCGACGTCGGGTCTCATGGGACCTAGATCCTCTGTCGGCTCTTTGATCTATATCGCACTTCCCAAATACGCGACTCTCTCTCTGAAGGATTATTCATGTATTTAATATTCGCCAAAATATAGAAAATTCACTTCTCTTACTACGCTGATTCACTTCATAAAGTTTAAAAATCATTTATTTAGAATTTAACTTTTAATGAACACCTCTGGTTCCATGCAACAACTGCAGTGTGGTAGTGCCTCACTGAAAGCTAAGGTTCTTCATCTAGTTCCTGGATGATTGTAGAATTCTAAAGCGCTGCTTTTGCAGACTCCAGATATTTGATCAGCTTGAGTCCAACGTGTTTAATTTTAACTGGGAATCCTAGTTTTTTCGGGCGCTTGGAGTCGGATAAACTTCTCTAATCAGACACTGATTATGGAGCACTGACTCTGAAAGTTCAATTTGCAAAAATTAAAACACTAGTAGAGGACAAGGCCTTTTTATTGATCCGGATCAATTGGTTCTTCTACTGTCCTGCTTTTCAGGAGATTAGTTTATGTATTATGCAAGTTGTTTTTAACCTAATAATTTTATATTTAGTTATTTCACAAGGATTGATTTCTTTATTCATTTATCGTATTTATATTTTTAACTTGAATACACTAGCGTGGTCATCAAATAGAATTTTACTTTTATAGGTTTGCCTCTATTGCAAGCTCACATTTGCTTAAATAAATAAAAACAATCTTCCTGAAGGGCAAGCGTTTGGATACGTAGCACGTAATAAGTCTTACGTGAATAAAACTTTGATGAATTAAGTGTAAAAAGTGAATTAGTTTTATATTGAATTACTTTCAAATATTTAATTTAAATCTTTTCTATTGTTGAAGAAACTAATCGTCATGATTGGGAGAACAAAGGCATAGCGACCATTCCTGGATTCACTGGAATATCTGAAATTGTTTTTTATTTGATTTTCTTTTTGATGTTTTTACAAAGCGAGTGAAGCATATCATCTTCCTCCGTTCCACCAGCTGTTGAAAAAGCGCTGAGATTTCCTTCAGCTGACAAGAGAGTGACGAACTATTCTTGGCAGAGTCAGAAACCATGACCCGAGACACTGGAGGCAGAAGATCAGGAAGTCTGAGAGTTCATTGTCAGCCTCAGGAAATGGGGGCTTTAATTATCCGGATACACACTTTTAGGAAGTATTTAATTTTAATTGCTTTTCTTTTTAGTTTTCCATGGCTCTTATCAGATATCCTTTGAGGGAAATCAGCTAAGGCGATAGTACTCGAACGAGCTTTTCTATACATTTCTTTAAATGTCTAACGGTCCTACACCCCCCCCCCAGGAGGTCGCCATCTTTGTTCGATCGTTATCAAACTCAATATTTGAAGATTTTTGTAAAAATAAAGACCTGAAATCATAGCAATGGCAGGAGGAGGGTTAAAATTTAAAAAATCGCTATATCTTAGTTATTACGCGGATCTAAAATTGTATGGAAACCATCTTATTCTAAATGTATTTCCCTATAAATTTTGTTATACAGATTTTTTCTCTATCTTGAATATTAATCGAAAAATTTGGATTTTTGAGTTTCCAACCCCCAGGAAACCCTTTTTTAGTCATCAAACGTTAACACTAAGCCAATATGTCATGAAACATCTAATTCAAAGCTGAAATAACAAATATTGTTTTCAACGGACATTTTCTATGAGAGATACATTAAAATATGTACTGAGATGACTTCATTAATTAAATTTTGACTCATAAATGTTTATTTAATTTTTATATTCAACACTAAATATCATATTATTAATGGCTGAAATCGGGTGAGTAAAAGGGGGTGGGGGGGGGACTAGAGCGGAGGAAATCGAATGTTTAAAATATCTCCCTCATTATCAATTTGATTGTAAAATGTTAAAACTATTGATGTTCTACAATTTTTGTTTTGTACATTTCCTGGTTATTTAGATGACATTAGTTTTGTGTCATTACAGCACTTGGGTAATCTGCTTAGTTTACCCAGCCCCTGCGTGAGGGACGTTTCTCGTCTTCAGAAGAACATAATCATTCATAAGGCGTCACTAGTTAGTCCTTACTAGTGATAGCAATGGCCATTGGATAGTAGAGTGATGTTGAAGCATTTGAATTAGAACAAACAGCTGCTGAGAAAGAGATAACATATACCAGATGATGGTCGTTAATGATATTGAATTATAATCCACTGTTGTCAACTTTACGTAAATAAATACTAATTTCTTCCTAAAGGATTAGTAAATAAACGGTTCCAAAGATTATTGATGCTACTAATCATAGAATTCCTTTTTTAGTCCTTTAGCCGTAACGTATAACAAAATTTTGCCCTCTATCTTGAAAGAAAGAATGTATATAACGCATTTGTTAAAGTCTATTTAAAAATAATTTCGTAGATAAATTTAAAAGGTATACCAATATAATCTAATTTTTAATTCTGTGGGGTATTTTTTATTCATCTGTATTTAAGTTGGGTATTTTAATTATAAACGAAATAAATTTGCACATTCTCTCTACAACGTAAAGAATATATTGCAATCGAAAAAAAAGTCGTTTTTTCAAATTTCATCAGAATTATCTGTTTTGGACCTGGACCTCCTTGAATTCATCAAGTCTATTTGTAGAGATAAAAGATGATCTACGTATGTCGCATAACTAAAAAAATAGGTAGCTTTAGAATGTTGAAACTTTCTATTTAAAAGGGCTGATGTAACATTCTTTAATTCAAAACTGCGGGTGGTTATAGGAGAGCGTAAATAAATAAAAAATAAAACAAGTTTATCCATACCCAATAGAGTTAAAATAGATTTATTTAGGATATCTGACGTTAATTGCAAAAGTATCTATAAGTGTGTTCAATGATATTTTGGGATACGGTTCTGTGGAACGTTGATGTCTTAGATCATTTTCTAATATAATAAATTTTAATGAAGTGCAATAAACATGTTGTATATTTAACTCCATAGGCGTACGAGGACGTCAACATCAGGAAACTTACGATAGAGCCAGTGGCCAGAGAGTGCTTAGAGGGTTATTATATTTTTTTTTTTGGTTAACTGTCACTCGTTTATTAACCAATGTCTGTTTTTAATGGTTGGATTATTATTTTCATTTCAAATTCTTCTTGTTTTTTTTAATTTACAAATGAAAGTATATGTTTTATGAAGTAGATTCCTAAAATCATTTTTAATTAGAATGTTTCTGACAGTCTGCACGAATAAGCTTTAAAATATCACCCAGGAGTCACTTGATACTCAATCATTTTGCTACTCACCTAAAATTATTTGGTATTTATTAACCCCTCATTGTGCTTTGAGTTTATTTAGCTAGCTCTACACTAAATAAATTCTTACTGTCCACACGGGAACTGAACCAATGACTAGGTTTACTATGCTTATGAAGACCAACCCATTAACTTACATGGCTAACCTCAGCTCCCATCTAAAATTAAGAGCGCCGAATGCCTTTAAATTAATTCAGCTTCACGTTATTCGCTGTCACTTATGAGTTTAGCTTCATGGTCATCCATGGTAGTGTTGAGAGCTGGCCCACATTGTGTATTTTGAGTATAACACGTTTTTCAAGCAGATTTCTCTAAAGAGTTGCACTCGATGCGGGAGTTTTGAAAAATGACCATCACTCTGATAACATGAAACTAGATATAGTTGATTACCACATGACGTACATTCAAATTTATCTATCTATCAACTTAAATATTAGCGTAAATCAACAAAAAATATTACAATTAATAAATTAAATTCTCTCCCAAATCCCCTGAATATATCAGTAATCACTAACAGCATTCGTTGATAATAAAGGGAACATATCTCAACTTTAGGTGGCGTGTGAATGCAAAATGAAACGTTTTTTGATTCCATTTAATTGTAACAAATTAGGGATAAATTTTAGTCCCTGAAGTGGGTCTACTGAGCTATAGATTTTCTACCTTTATGTGAGCAAGAATTGACTGGAAAGCCACCTGAACACTTATTTCGAAATCTAGATCGTTTTTTACGTTTTCTCTAGCCGTGGGACTTGTTAATATTTCATCTGATTATTAATTGCAGCGAGATGGAAGGCGAAGGCGTGAGAATAAGAGAGGTGCCTCCTCGTCTGCGGCATGGCGAATCCCCGGGTACTGCTAGCTGACCCAGCCACCTACTTACACCCAGCGCCATCTGGGACGATTCTCTCCAATTACATACATCTTGATGTCTGCGGCCGATAGTAAATCTCGCCCTAATGCCTCCTACTTCTTATCAAGCTTATTGCAGTCCTCAAGAAAGATGGCAATCGTAGAGTAGCGACGAGGAGAACGGGACCTCCTGATCTACTTAATGCTTGTAATGCCGGAGGAAAAGCTTGAAGCGTTTATTTAATGAAGGCCTCAAATGCCTCAGCAAGTAAATGGAAAGTAGCATTATTCCCGTCTTGTCTGTCTAATATAATGACTTGAAACAAGGCATCTCTTAGTCATGGGACTAGGCACCCAATGGTTTCTGCCAACTGCCAAATAACTCATGCAAGCTTAACTCAGAATCGCCTTCCAACAACGTGTCTTCCAAAGGAAAGAGCTCACAGCTAGAATCGAATATTGATAACTCTCCAGTAGAGAATAAAAATGGCCGCAATAGGTTTATGGCCACTCTGTATCATTCAATCTTCTGAACATTTTCTTAGGAATGGAATTCATTTAATATTTATTGGGGCTGAATTTTTATAAATGACGACGTAGAATGTTGAAGTTTCATATTTTACATGAACCTTCCTTAATTGACAGAAATCAATTAAAGGGTTTATAGGAGGGTGAATATAAGAACTCAAAACTATTAGAGATACAGAATATTTGTACTGCACCTTGTTCGTTCGATCTGAAAAGGATGATCTATGACATTTCTTGATCCGATACGTTGAGGCGGAGATATCGATCGTATGTCACTTTCAATTTTTGTTTGATAGTTACAAAATTCGATATTTAAAGATTTCATGTAAACGTCAGGATTAATTTCTTTATCATCTGAAATCAGAAAAGAAGGAGGATTTTTTTCAAACACACACACACGCTGGAAGCTACCGGTAAACCCCCCCCCTATGTATGTATATATGTGTGTATATATATATATATATATATATATATATATATAAACACACACACACACACACATACAGACAAAATATATGTTTCCCTTGAAGGAAATTTGCTAAAAACAATAGTAAATCCCTTCTAAAACATACTTCTTGAGGTGAACATGTAATCCTCAGTAAGGCCAGAATGATATTAACGTGCTGTCACCGAACGTCGTTAAAATATCTCCGATGACAGAAAACGAGATGTTCCGTTAAAGCAAATGCGCTGATAAATATATACTGGGAAAAAATATTTCACGTTTTCAAGCGTGCATAATGATGAACCATCGCTGCTCAGTCCATCCAACAATGAACAATCTTGAGCCAGTTTTGTGCCTGGAAGGTGGCATACAGTCTTTGGGAACCTGGTTTGGTTTATTTGGCATTCAGCTGATTACTTCAAATTGCTGATAACAACCAGCATAACCCCTTTACCTATTGACATGGAACACTTCGAGACTTAGGCAATTGAAAACCTTCCAGCTTGACGCCGAGTAGCCCAAGGCTGAAAGAACACGGCAAGTATGTGACTGGGGCTGAGGCAAGTCACGAACTTGTGCCCAATTTGTTGAGAGGTCGCGCCCTGCATTATCAACAACTACAAGGTAAACAAAGCTATCTTCACAGTTTTATATTGCCCAATTTTTATTATATTTCTTTGTCTTCTTAAATAATAGTCCTCCATTAACTCGGTTTTTCCTACATTTAGAATAAGTTCTAAACAATGTTTCAATCCTTATTGATTTTTTTTCCATAAGAGCGTTAGTGAAGTGCCTGCTAAGCCAATTTCGATTAATATTCTAAATCTCTAGAAATATTTAAAGGTCACTGTGTCAGCTCTATGCTCCTCTGTCTATAAATAGCTTTCGTGTATTATTTTTAACAATTTATTACTAAACCCTTTCTAAATCTAGAAAATTATTAAAATAATTTCCAAAAAAAATAAAATAAAAAGCAATATTATTTCAAAAGACTTCTACTGCTAGCTTTAATGAATACTACGTAGAACTATTTGTAAAAAGATACATAAAGATATGAATTTTGTAAATTTATTTCGGATTTTGTTTTAATTGTTAAGAGACTAAATAATAAAGGCCTCATAAAGATAAATTAATGAAATTGATTTTTAAAAAATAATAAGATAATTGGTTTAAACTGAATCCAGTTAGCTTTAATTCAGCGGAGTATGATTGCAAATACAATTACTTTCAGTGCATAAATATAATTATATTCATCCCAAAGTTAAACGGAAAACTTAAATTTTAAGAATCACCATTTCGAGATCGAAAAGACTTTTAACTTAGTAAATTTCCTACCAGACTCATCGCCATATTAAAAGTAAACCATCTGTTATAAAGTGCACCTGTTAAGATATTATTGAATGGCGGCAGGTGGTTTTCCCACATGGGGGCCATTCTTCAGATGAATGGAGGCATTCTACAACTAGAATTGTTACTTGGTTACGAGTAATCAAACGGATAAGAACATAGCTATAGGAAATTTGAATCATTTGCAATCTTTTAGGAAATGAGAAGCGCGGATGGTGATTTCGTAGATGTTTTATGTTTTGTCAGTTGGGTTTAAGTAGAGTAGAGTTTTTTCTTTCTTTTTTATTGGATAATTTTCTCTTCACATAACTGTATAGGGAAGTTAAGGTTAGTTGATAATTTACTGTAAAGACATCACTGTTAAAGTCAATCAATGCCAGCCCAAAAAAAAACCACAACCCTGAACTTATCTTTCAGCTATCTTAAAGCTTTATGGGGAACATTGTATCAAATGGTCTTAGCCCCCCCCCCTCAAAGGAACACTAGTTGTACCATTTTGATTTCGTTCATTAGACTATCTTTAGATCATATCCTCTTTGTTAACCTCAGAATGAATGTTGCAAGAATCCAAGACTCGGATATTTGGTAGGAATAACGAAAAATTCGAGGATGAATAATATTTCATTAATCACAAAATTAAATATTATTATCTGAAATCTTTCTATTTAAATCAATTTGTGATATGATGGACTTGCTAATATTAGAAAGTCAGACATGCAATATTATTATAGTCTGTTCTTGAGTTAAAGACCTTTAATCAAATATCTAGGTAGAAGTAGCTAAGTGGGAATACTATATCTATCTTAAATTCCAGATATGCTGGACTTTAGAAATGGAAGTGGCATATTTAAATTTGAGGATTGACCGCTAAATGTCATTTAACAGTGAGTAGTCTATTGCATAGGGAACAAGTTGATGGCTCTAATTTTGCCATAAGGTACTTATGCTTTGGACGGCAATCGCCATGTTTGCAGACAGAAGGACACCTCCTCTTCTCTTCTAGAAGTCCGATTACTTGATGACCATTCCACCGTTGTATTTTTGATTTCCCTTATCTTGCAATATATTGATAAGCATTCTTGTTCCCAGATTTGGCAGGACTTGTGGGTCCTACGGCCCATATACAACTGAGTGTGTAGATTTAATTTACATTCCAAAACAACTTGGCCCCAGCAATGGGAGTTAAAAGAGTCGGAAGTTGCACCAGCCAGAAAAATGCAGAATATTTCATTCTCTTGAGTAGATTGAAGTGTTAGAGGAGCCTTTGCCATTCTGTTTTAAAATAGTTTAATCTAGTAAATGTTGTACTGTTGCGCTCATAAATCAAGTGTTCTTTATTTTCAAAATATGTTAGTGTGTGCATTTCTTTTGAAGAATCACAGCAACGGAAGTAGAAAGCCCGATGCTAGCCATAAGATTGCTACCCTTTCACAAAGGATCATTAAAACTTTTTTTTAAGGCCTCTCACATGCAGACAATGAGGAGAGACCTGGGCAGACTCATAGCGGCCACCTGTAGACGAGACCATTACTGATTCCATGTCGAAGGCAGTGAAAGTGACGATTCCATCATATGCCGGTGGGAGCCATCCTCCCAGCGCGAGCCTCTTCTTTCTTTATTCTAATATCCTCGCTGCCTTTCCTTTCCCACGTCTCCTACCTCGCTGCTCATGCTCGGGAAATAGATAAATCCTTGTGTGAAAGCCTTTCTTCCGTAACTATAAGATTATCTCATAAGAACAGGAAGTTTATTGACGCTGATTCTTTCCGCTCGACCTAATAAAATATATTTATTCGCCAAATTCAAGCAATATGTTTATTCTCATGAATTGATGTGGCCTCAGAAAGCTTATTATTAGGCAGTTGACTCTTAAGACAGGCACACAGAAACATTTCAGGACGAGGAAGGCGACGTACGAGCAGGTTATTATTATTATTATTTATTAACGTCCACTTTTAGCAACTCAGGCTAATTGGGACGGGTTATCTACAGGTTACCACCCTTTTCTAGCCAAGGTAGGACTTAGGATGTTATTTAATGAATTTCGTCACTAAATAATTTCCTTTGCCCAGACAAGAATCGAACTCACCACGCTAGGATTACCATGTGAGATTAAAGGCAACGCTTTAACTCACATGGCTAACCTGAGCCCCCGATAGCTCAAATTTTATTATTAATATCCTGAGCAGGTTATTATTTAACATAAAATATGAAAAAAATGTCTGTCACGCAGGGACTGTGTAAACTAATCAAATTTCCCACGTGCTGGTATAAGACATTTGTGATCTCATTCTCTATTTCTATGTAAAAAAAATAAATAAAAGGGTTGTGGGGGGGGGATTAATGAAGGGTGAAAACAAGAAAGTACAAATAACTCCTTTAATACTTGAGTTGCGAAAAAATGTATTGATCAGCAATTGTACAGAATCAAAAAATTAATAAGAATAAAATTTTGCGATACGACTAATAATAGCGGCAATATTTTGAATTTTCGAAATTCCTCCTTCTAAAAAAGCCCCCCCCCCCGTGGAATAGTTAAGATCGATGGATATTTGAGGGAAATCTGCTGATAACACTCATTGGTAGAGTTCAAAACGGAAGGAGAATAATATAGAAAACAGATCGTTTCCAATCAACAACAAGAAACCTTTTATGAATTTTAATTAATGATTATATCAAATTTGTTAATAACTTTGTTAAATTTGTAAAATTTATTATTACTTTTTTATACATGGTAGGCTTTGAAGATGTTCGAATGTGCGGAGGACATAGTAGGGAAGGTGACTTAAAACTCAGACTCTGATACTTTTCTTCCTCTCAATTCATCAGTGTAACATGACTCAACTGGTTAAACATAATATTATAAAAAAAAAAAAAAAAAAACTACCTTTGCAGATAACCTGCTAACTTACTGAATTTATCACCATCAATGATTCAATATATAGAAGAAAATTCATTAAGTTGTGTAATTTTTTTTTTTATTGACAACCTCAATAGCTCAATCCTTCCACACAATTTTCTAAAATTTTAGTAATGTGTTCATTGTGCAACAGATTATTCAGATGTTGGCTTTCAGTATTATTAAGAAAAATACAGGGTCTTTCAGATAAGTCAGTATTCAACTGTTGTCTTTCTAGAGCAGTCAGAATTTGCAAGTGAATAGGAAACTGGGACATTGGATGTAATGACCTTTCTAAACTCAAGGTAGTTGAACGTTTTCCCTCAGATACCACAAAAATTCCACTTCAAGGATAAAACCATTTTTTTCCCTCATAACTGCCGCAGGTTGGCTTTTACATCTGTAAATCTTTCCAAACATCAGCCCACAGAAGCTAAACAGTTGAAACAAAGAAAACAAGAATATAATATAATAATAATAAGTCACACTAGTTTTTAAAGTTATGACACTGAGTAAATGACGTGACAGAGGTTATGTGTATGTTTCTAATCATAATTCATTTTATAATGCGATTAGGAATTATAGATTGTACGGTACACTCAACTCATATCGAATTAACCTAATAATAGATATTATTTAAAACATCAAGATTATTTCCCCTTTGTATCATTACATATGATTGGTCTAACCACTTATTATCATTATGATATGACTATGAACTTTCAGAATACCTTGTCACGTCCCGGAAATGTGGATATCTATTCTTTGTATTGTCGAGAACAATAATGGCAATCAGGGCAATAACACTATTGGACCTTTAGGAACACGTACACTAACATCTCTGTTAATATACGTAAGGCACAATTAGAAAATTTGTTTTCGAAATTTTGCAGTGAGAAATGACAGATTTATGTTCTTTTTCCTTCAGAACGACTAAGTGTCTGACTTCTACAGACATCAATAATAACATATTTCAAACTGTCTCCTTGTTTCATCGAAGTGTGATCAATCTTTATAAGAGTTTTTACAAGGGCGAATCAAGTAAATAAAAATAGGCGAAGAATTAGGTTGGGGCGATCCCCTCTCTTAATTTTGATTTACAAAATAAAATAAAACATATAATAATGAGCATAATTATGTTGACACATTCAAATATCTTATACAAAATAAATTTGTTTGTTTGAAAAGAGGAACTATATATAATTTGTACATATATGAATGTCTCCACCAATGAAGTAGCTCAATAGCCTTCTTGTATTTTTAGCTAAGTACGATGGTAATACGATGAAGGGATGAGTTGGCAGAGTAAAGAAATGGGGTGAGTTCCAAGTGGTTCATCGGAAAGTCATCGCTCGGAATATAAACAGGTGGTTGGCAAAAAACGTCCTTGCCAATTCTTATTTAGTCTAAATGTCGATTATATATGACTCCCTAAACATTTTTTTTTAATGAATTTTATCGTTGTTAATTGTCGTCGCGTTACAATACGGATTACTTTGCTGAAGTAACCCTTTCTTCATACGTTTCCGAAAAACCTCTATAAAACGTATAATTTAATCAAAAATATTTCCAATACTGTTTAGGATATCAATGACAACTATTCTGTTGTAAACTCTGTGCTAGAAATTACATCTGACGAAATATACTCATTCCAGACATATTTAAATGTTCAGGAATGAGTTAATAACTTTCTCCGCGACTTGGAAAAAAAGATTATTGACCTCAACTGGGTGAGAATTAGTTAGTTGCACGATACTTCTAGCTAGTCACACAGTTTTACACTATTTAACGGTTAATCTCTGAAGTTACAAAAAAAATAGAGCATTACAACCTTCACCTGATGAAGCCGGCTAATCTCCGGAGAAATATTGTGAATAATCATACGATACCACTGGAGCCAAGACGAACATCAATAATAAGTCTTCATACATTTTCATATGACTTATGTAACTTTATTTAACTAGTCTTTGGCGGAAGATCAACAAAAAAAAAATGGACACTTCAAACGATTATTCAAATAATTTATATTTCTCAACTAGTTTCACGCCCATATGATGCCTCATCCGGAGATGTTCTACTACAGAAATGTACTAAACTAATGGCTGCATCTAGGAGCTTCCACTAGTCGTACCAGTCGGAGAATGGCTTACGAAGTATGGCTGGTCATGTCAGCTGATTTATATCGATACGTCACGAAATAAAAATATATCAATTATCCCTAATGAAGAGTTTAAATCGAAAGTGAGAAATTTATAATTGATTAACTATCACTTTTAATAAGTTTCTAATAAATTAAAATATATATAATTCACATGTTTTATTTCTGTTCTCTTATTGATCACGTTTTTTTTTCTATTTTTTATAATGTTGATATTCTCTTTTATCCCCCTCTTGCTTATATTTTTTTTTCTATTACACTTACATTTACAAATTTCCAAAATCAAATTTATGGATGTATTTAACTCCGTGGTCGTCTAATGACGTTTTATTATCCTTATGATCAACGTTTATCACGTTTTCTGATTCTACTTTTGAATAACTGTGTTGATTCTCCGTATAACTTTTATTGCACTCCATACAGTTTATTTTGTATACTTTATATTTGGTGTTGGTTTTAATGGATATTTTATATGACTAAAGGCTACTTTTTCCTCTAAATCATTTGAAGTGACCTACCGGCATACACTAGTTAAGATTTCGTAATTCTTCGTCTTCAGCTTAACCGTAAGACAGACAGTTGAACGGAAAGCTTTAAAACTTGCCAATAAATTATCATATAATACATAAAAATGTTAACTGAACTAAATTGTGTTGACTGATCCAAATTTTTTTTCGAAAAGCCCTATAAACAATATTAAAAAAATGTGCGTACCCTCTGCCAACTAGAAGCCTGAGAGCTTCAAGATGGCCGCTGTGTGCAGCCCATAGTGTCGGTGTCATTCCATCTTCATCTTTAGCGTTGGTGTCCTTCTTAGTAGCTTCCTTGAGGATCTCCAGCATCCCATCCTGCGCAGCCTTGTGGAACCGCCCTGCCATCTCTACACCACTGCAACAACAATAAAAACCGTTAGTCATTTCAACGCCGCTATTCACACCAAGGGGCAACCTACAAAATAATATTAGTCGAAAAAAGATATACTAAATTATGGAAATCGCTAGCCCAAGGAGAGCCACAGATCGCCTAAATGTTTTGAAGAAATATTTGGTACGCCGATTGTCCTTTCCATTTTCTATGTACCTGGATTTAACAGAACTCATACGTTAACTTTCTAGTCAGAAAAGTAAGAATTTTGAAAATTCAGAGTATGTGGCGAATTTGCCATAAAGACAAACAAATTTTAAAGCAAGCTAAGTGTTGGAAAGAATCATCTATTAAGATCATAACAATGTGTCACCCGATTGTAGAGTGGCAGGACTTTTCTCTAGAATTATTTGATTTCGACCATAAAAACAGCTGTCTACTCCAAAAACATGGCAGGTTGTTTGCAAGTGTGAAAATATAGAACTGAAACACTTATTATTGTTTTAAGAAGCTCGGTGCGTAACCTTTCGTATGAAATCAATAAAGAATAAAAATAAATAAACAAAATTATTTATTGTTTTATTATTTTTAATACTAGCCATCTGTTATAAAGTGCACCTGTTTGATATTATTGAATGACGGCAGGTGGTTTCCCCACATGGGGGCCATTCTACAGATGAATGGAGGCATTCTACAACTAGAATTGTTACTTGGTTACGAGTAATCAAACGGATAAGAACATAGCTATAGGAAATTTGAATCATCAATCTCAATTATGCAATTTGAATTGCAATTTTTTAGGAAATGAGAAGCGCGGATGGTGATTTCGTTACATTTCATAGATGTTTTATGTTTTGTCACTTGGGTTTAAGTAGAGTAGAGTTTTTTCTTTCTTTTTTATTGGATAATTTTCTCTTCATATAACTGTATAGGGTAGTTAAGGTTAGTTGATAATTTACTGTAAAGACATCACTGTTAAAATCAATCAATGCCAGCCCAAAAAAAAAACCCACAACCCTGAACTTATCTTTCAGCTATCTTAAAACTTTATGGCGAATATTGTATCAAATGCTCTTAGCCCCCCCCCCCTCAAAGGAACAATAGTTGTACCATTTTGATTCCGTTCATTAGACTATCCTTAGATCATATCCTCTTTGGTAACCTCAGAATGAATGTATGTATTTTTAATCCTAGTAATTGTTTTGGTATGAATGAACTATATTTGAAATTCCTTCTTTCATTTAATTTGGATGGACATTAAAAACAGCCTCGAAACGAGTCTGTTGTTGTATAAAAAAGTATTATAAATATTTTCATTACTACCCTGCTTCAATGGCACTTCAAAAGTGAGAAAATATTCTTAAGCCGAAGGTTTGGTAAAATATTGCCTATGGCTGAAAAGATTTGGAGGGAAACTGTTAAATGTTTCCCTTTAAAGGGGGGGGGGGTGGAGGGAAATTTTAATGAAGTCGAAGTTGTTCCCTCTCGTTGAATTTAAAAAATATAAATTGAAAAAATCGGTAATACTTTTTCTTGAAATAAAATAGTTCAATGTTTCACGTGTGTATTTATTTTAACTCCCAGTTGAAATTACTAAACATTAGAAGGCTTCACTTCAATCAGAATAATAATTTGATTACTCCTAGTTTCCACATATGTGTGACTTAAAGTAAAAAGTGACCAGAAAGATTTGTGATTTGGACTCTATATTGTTTTTTTTTCAAACGCAAAATTCTTATAGGTCTTCTGAACTCCCATGACCCATAACTTAACATGATGATTTTTGTCACTCAAAAATAAATATGTCCTTGATACATTTGAGCAATTATTCCACATTTGAGTCCAGGGTCCAGAAAAACAATAATCAGAAAGTGAAATATAATATTTTCATCTTAAAAAAATTGTGAGAATGTTGATTCCTATTTTTGATAGCATTTACGAAAAAATGGTTTAAACAGAAATTTTCATTTTCGCCACCACAACCAAACGCTCTCTGTTTTATTTACATACCAATGGGTATCTCATTATGACGTCAATCCAGAATCAATCGATATGTGACACCCGTTATGCCTGTATAGTGAGACCCATGTACCCATGAGTAAGGTGGTAGTTATGTACTGGACTAACACTCCGATAACCATTCTTGGAACAAAGTCAGTTTCCTGATATTGTGATGATACTGTAGTCCACCTCCTTGTAATGGATATAGTGAACCTGGGCAGCCTAGAGCACGAATGTAAGAAAGAGTTGATGTATTTCTAAAATCGTTTGCCATTGTGTATCGGTAATATGATATCACCGAAGAAGTGATAGTAGTCCATTTATTAGAGATTATAAGAGCATGACATAGGAGGTATTGATCCTCACATAACACACAGTAGCTGCTACTTATGGACGTATTAACCGCTTTCCCTGTCACTGATAGCGTTCGCTTTCGTGTCCCACAGCCCCTCTGCATACGGCTAGGAAATGCTGTGCTTTCCAGGAGCTACTGACATAAACAGTATGGAAGCAGTTCCTGACGTACCCTGCCATTCGGTTTACCATTGAATTCACATTGTTAATACCAAAATGTATAAATGTCTTATTCCACTGATCTCTGTGAGAAAACGTTTCTGCCCCCACCCCCATGAAATAAGAATGCACCCTTAAAAATGTCTTATTTCAAATGAATCTCTTCTACTTTAAATGGACTATATAACATTCTTCAACAGTATTGGTATCCTAACGTTAAGGAATGAATATTGCCATGATCAAAGTTTTTCTTATTGTTTAGTTCTAACTAATGATAATTTAAAAATTGTTACAGGAACCAGATGCGGTTCTGCCTGAAAAAAACTCCCCAATTTCAATACCCTGTAATACAATGTTACAAATACACAAAGCTATCATAATGCCATGGAGGATATTTTGTTCTTTGCAGTACAACAGTGATTTCAGTAACTGTTATTTATTATTATTATTGTTTATTGACGTCCACTTTTTGCAACTAAGGCTAATTGGGACGGGATATCTACAGGTTACCATCCTTTTCTAATCAGGGTGGGACTAAGGCTTTTATTTAATGAATTTCGTCACTAAATAATTTCCTTTGCCCAGGTAAGAATCGAACTCGCCACTCTAGGTTTACCATGTGGGATTACTGTTATTTAAATAGTATGAGAAGTGATTGTCATATGATCATTATACATAAAGTGAAATCATAAGATTACTAATTATTCACATTATTATGTAAAGGTGAATCTACCTAGCCTATTGCTGTGTCGTAATAATAAAGAAAATAATGCTTTTTAATTATGTCAGGAATGAGGAATCATATTCTGAACAAATATCTTGAAATATACCGCCGTTGTAAGATGTTACATTATTAATATTTCTAAATACATTTCTTTAATAAAAACATTTATAAAACACCTCTTTTATTAATATAACAATTGTTTTAGAATCAATGCAGTTGCCACTGGTTGGAGAAGAGTAGAAAGTCATGTAAGGTAGAAAACGTAGACATTCACAATGAACAAGAGATTCTCCTTGTCTGACAATAGAAAACCTATGAGAGGCATTTGTAGCTATTAAATCACAGTACAATCTGAGGTTCAGAAGCAATGCTTAACTAATGGCAAATCTGATATCTATACTACTTAGCTGTGATGGGCTACGGTAAAAAGATAAATAAAAGGAACCCTAAAAAATGTTATGTTAGAGTACGGGGAACCAATACCAATAAATAAGACAATTGTCTTCTCCATCAACTACGGACGTGGAGAGGTTGATTCTGAGAGAACAATAAATCGAATTAGTTCTCACTGGAGTCTGGCTTTAATGGTAGAACACTGCCCTAGATAGACAGCAGTCCCATGGGGGGTTCCAATACCGGATGAGACGATACATTTTTCCTTTACAATATGTAATAAATAGTAAATTTGATAATTATTTCTTGAAGGCGAATTGTGCCGATTCCATCAAAAATGTATTTACTTATTTGGTGTCACGCAATTCAATTGATTTAAACCCGTATAAATCTCTTGTAAGTTCAATAAATAAAATCATTAGTCTCATCCTGACTAGAAAAGGGTGGTAATCTTTAGATAAGCATGATCAATTAGCTTTAGTAGAATAAAGTGGACGTTAATAAATAATAATAATGAAAAATCTCGTTTAACCTTGTACAATTAACCAAATGATAAAATAACCCAAGATTTAAATGTCATTTTCCTGAATTGAATTTTTAAAAACGATGTTGCAATTAAGCCTTTATGAATATGCTCCTCTGGATTAGAAAGAGAGTGAGAATTATGAGAGTTGGTATAAACAGTCTTTCTTGTTGTAAATATGCTAACAGCTGTCCAGGTAATATTTGCCATTTAGTAGTTCGTCAAGAATATAGGGAAGGTCCAAGTTCTGTATCCTTCTGTACTCCCTCTAGCTGTATTATAATGTGTACTCTATTACAAAGGGAACAAGTTGGTGCTTCAGAATTCGTCATTATGCATTAGACGTGAATGGCCATGTCGCAGTCGAACAAGAACCACCTCGTATATTCTTGAACTTCGATTACTTATTAATCGTTCCGCCGTTGTATGGATAACCATTCCATAAAAACAATAGTGTTTAAATTTACTAGGACTCTACTGCCATAAATGGCATATGAAGACAATTTATTTGCTTCTTTTTTTTCCTCCTCATAGTAACCCTATGGGGGACCTATATACTTGAATACATGTTTCATTATTACATGTATTATTATGTTTAAATACATTTTTATTTTAAAATATATACACGTTAATCAACTCTCTAATCAAATATAATATAAAAAAATTATTATAATAAAACAAAATATTAAAATAAGTGAGATAATTACAAATAAAATTAATATATGAAATGAAAAAAAATCAATAAAAAAAATCAATTAAAGTTAAACTCCAAAAAATGTTATGTTATGATTTGCCAGTCTATGTAAGGTAAATATATACATGGAAGGTTGAAGTAATATTGGACGGAGATCATGTCCCATCAGATTCGATCAATTTTAATCCAACACAAAAAAACACTTTTTCTAAAGAATATTTGCTACATAATTAAAATAATAAAGTATTTTTGACAAATAATGTATTTTTTTCTTATTTTTATGCATTTACGTTCGCTTTATGCTAATTTGACTAAGTGTGGCGGGCTATCTATAGGTTACCACCTTTTCTAACCAGGGTGGAACTAAATTAAATATTTTATTTAGTGAGTTCGTCACTAAATTAATTCCGATTGCCAGGAGGCAATCGAACTGTCCACTTTAGGTTTACACCTTAAGGAGACCTTAACTCACCAAGCAAACTTGAGCCCCCATAATATTTTTATTTTCCTAATAAAATTACTTTCAAAAATTAATAAAATTTGACATTATTCATTCTACATTTGTTTGACTAGTTATCTAGCAACTTTATTAGACACTTATAAATCCATGGAATATGTAATAAAACAAGGCTATTAACTCAATTATAAACGTAAAATCCATTTCTTAGAATTTCGGAGGAAATGAAGGGGAACTAAACTACTATGTCTACTATTATACAACTTCATAGCAAATGAATAGCTTGCGTAATTATCACAGGAGAAACTCCAATCATTTTTAGAACTTGTTACATAAATAAAAGATGATTGCAAGAAAGTTGGAACTAGAAGTAACAGTGTCAATTTAAAGTATTTATTATTATTTTATCAATTGCGTAAAATATACAATAATATTTTGAAAAAATTTACTTTAAATTTAAGACATAACTTGTTTTTCCAACTATTTTTAAGCTTGGTGAATGTCGCGAACAGTAAATAAACCTTCCTGAATGAAAATTTGCACTGTCGGCTCATACTGGCTTAACGAGATTTGGATATATTCCTATAAGATTTCGGGTATCATCGGTGTCGAGTTCGCACGAGGTTTATTTGCATCGTAGCTCTCGGTGGCTGCTCTCACTTTTGTTAAATTATTTATGATATTACAATGATATTAGTGAACCTAAATCAATATGCCCTTAGAATAAAAAGCTGTAAAAGTGAATCTTGAAATAGGCAGTTAAGTATGCAATGTTTTTGTTAAGGTTAGTAAAACCCTTGGTTTTCCAATGACCTCTTGTGTTCATTCTTAATGTAGCCTTCCTGTTTGTTTGGATTTTATTTTATTTTTTAATGAATAATGGTCTTGACATCAAGAGGTATCAAAATGGAAAGCTATCCTGGTTCTGGACCTAGCTCTTTCCATGCATCGTACGGTGTTAACTTACTCCCAAAAGGGGAAATTCGCTAAAAAAGAGAGAAAGATAATTGTATGTTACTGTAATTCGATAGACCAAGGGGAAATTTCACATTCCATGGTTCGTGAAAGATGGACATGAAAGACACTTTCCTGTAGGTACTTTCACCATTTGAAAAACCAAAACTGTGTCCCACAAACACCGGAGCAGTTTAGTAATAACTCCTTATGGAGGATATGATTCAGTAATAACAGTAATATGACATATTTACTCAGCATTTTGAGTACCAATTTTCACTATAATTGAGGCTGTCTACTTAAGTTCTCGTTAACCATAAACATATCAAAAGCGATTAAGCACGATGTTTTCTATTGCATAGCCTCAGCGCTGCAGGTCATATTGAAAAAAGGTACTTTTCTTCAGATTCGCTTAATCATGGAGAGATTGATAGTTCCAACCCGTAAATGTCTCTTAATGGACGCCGGAGGACTGAAACCGGTTGCCGAAGAAAAATATTTAACAGGAAGACTACATATTCCAGTTGAAATGCTACCTTATATTTTTTAAATGTTCTTCATTATATTTTCTAAGTGTTCTTCGACTAGACAGTGTAGTAATATCTGTTAATTAGGCAAAAACTAGCAATGATACAATCCGAATTCGTGATAATCCACATTTTGGCTGTCTCTTGGAACCAGATATGTCCACTAGATATTTTATAGAGGATGTACTCACGATGGGATTATCCAAAGATTTCTTCAAATGTTCATCTATACTACCGATGACGAAAATGAAGTGCGTTCAAAATTTTATATATATATAATTTTATGTTAATGCTTTAGCGGTCTCAATTCTTGTCTGATCGTTACCATACACGACATTTAATCGTTTTATGAAAAAATGGAAAATCAAATTTGGTAACGGCCAAACTCTCCACCAGGGTTTAGCGGGAAGGAATTTCGGAATTTCTTAATATCTCCGTTATTATTCGTCTGATCAAAAATATTTTTGACGTTTCTTCATTATTTCTATTATTAACCGAAATATTTGCATTTCTTTAGTTTTCGGCCGCTACCAAATATATTTCTCATTGAACTTTTTTATTTTGAGATATATGTAAATACATGACGCACGTGGGAAATCGGCTTTATTAACGCATCCTCTGAGTGACGGCACTTTTTTTTAAAGCAAAGATCAAGAACACTCCGTACGATTACATACGTTATTAACCTTCCACCGGTCGCACCCGTGTTTGACACACAAGTGGTCGCGCGTTGTAAAAAGTACAACACATTGTTTTTCGTCAATTATTGACCATTTTTTAAATTAATAATATGGAACAAGGTATTTTAACTATTTATGAACTAAATAGATATGTATATATATATATATATATATATATATATATATATATATATATATATATATATATATATATATTTAAAATAAATTTAAATTTCTTTTATTTTGAAAAGTAAGAAAAAAAATAAATAAAAGAATATTTATTATTATACACACTAATTGATTGTATTATATATATTATATTTACAAATGATCCTCATTACAATTATTACAAACAATTTTTTTTGTCGAATGTGATTTACACACAAAGTTCCGACACATACAACACGTCATTGTTGCGGAGCTGTTTTTTGACCTCCCACAAAGAGTACTTGTCCCACGCTTTTTTTTTCTGGAGGCCCCGTTGACGTTGAAGTTGAGGGTTGTGGATATTGTAATTCAGATCTAGGGGAAGGTAGAGGATTTTACATCTGGAATACATATGTTCTTTCATAAGTTCCAGAGACAAAGTTTTCAAAAAATGTCTCCGTAACATAGGTTTTTCATTTTCATTGCATCTTTTACTATCTGTCTGGGTCCAGGTAAAATTTTCACTATATTTTTTTTCTTAGTTTTAGAAGATTTACTCCACTTTGTAGCTTTATCCTTCCCAATATAAAAATCTTCAACCCTTGTTTCCACCTCTTCATCTTCACTACCCTCAACCTCAGTTTCAGAATCGTAGTCTTCATTAGTGATTTCTTCTTCACTCAAATCAGAATCACTTTCCTCAAAAGCCGGAGTTGATTGATTATTAGCATTTCTCTGATTTTCTTCATCTTCTAATTCTTGTAAAATTCTAGGGATGTCTTCAAGTTTTACAGGGCTCCACTTAATAAAATAATTCATAATGTGTAATATTCCACTCATACAAATTTAAAGTGACAAAAAACAATTATATGTTTACTTACATTGTGTAAAATCCAGCAAATTGAAGATACACGATACGGAACAGGTTCGGAACGAGAGCGGTCGCGCGTTGTATTCTGTACAACAGTCAGACAAATACTGACAAAATTGTAAACAGACAAAATACTAGCCAAAGCAAAAAAGTATGGGAAGCAGAGATAGTTAGTAGAATAGTTTCCTGAGGAATAGGCGGAGCCAAATTTCTGAGAAGTTCACAGGAAGTGCGGTGCATTAGAAATAAGCCAGGCGTTGTACAAAATACAACGGCGCGACCTGTGGAAGGTTAATGCTCAGCTATTGTTAATATATGCAGCATAAGGAATGATTTCTAAAGGGTATAACATTTAAACTAGCAAGATGTTTCCTCTCCGAGTCAGAGAAAAACTATGCCCATTATGTATCGACCATAAAGCCTACCATTCATCACGTGCTGGTATAACACACTACTGACCTCATCTCATCATATATCCTCTAGTTCTAAATGAACGTCCGTCACGCAGGGGCAACGTAAACTAAGCAGATTTCCCACTAGCATGACTTCAAAGTTCAATGAGAACAATATTTGTTATTTAGGCTTCAAATAAAGTGCTTCATAATATAACAGCTTATTGTTGACAAGGCATAAGCAGGAGTGGTGGAGGGAGGGGCTACTGAAGGCCCAAAACTAAAACAAGCAAATATCTCGGTTAATATTAAAGATATTGAAAACATGTACAAAACAACATTTATACATAGATGATTTAAATTGCAATACGATAGGTTTTATACAATTTTTCGATACGACGTATGGTAACAGAGATATTTCGAAAATCCTCCCGTCTAAAGCCCCCCTCCCCCTGGTCCGATTTTAGCCGTTAACGAACTTGATCTTTCTTTTTACATAAAACGACTAAATATCGAATTTGGTAACGATTAAATAATAATTGCGACCGCCAGAGCGGTAACAGACATATATATATATTTTTGAACCGACCTCATTTTCGTCACCTTCTAGGCAGGACCGATGGACATATGAAGAAAGATTTCGAAAATCGCGTCATGAGTATAACCTTAAGGGAAAACTGCTAAGAATCCGATAAGAAGTAGCAAAGAGGTAGTTCACACAAAATAAATATAGCAGGCTATTATCTAATTTTGGGGGCAGACTATAACAAATTTTGGGCAACAGAAACTTCTTCTCTCTTGATCGTTTTTCATACTTCTGTAATAGTCGAGAGAAATATTGACTGAGCAAGAAGCCATTCTAAGTATGTAGTGAGGTTGCTATGACGCTAGTAGACCGCCATGACAACTGTGAGTCAGGTTTCCCAGGTCAATGTTTGGGAATTGCTTCCTTCCGGCCTCACCACTTCCTACCTTCCTATTCTCCGGCCTTTCCCCTGAACCACCGACATTATGTCTAAACTTGTTTTTATTATATCTTTTCTGTTGCCATTCCTCTTAAAACTTAATATCATGTACGATTAACAATTTGTAAACTACATGCCCCAAAATGAAGTACTCTGTATCTTTCAGAAAGCGTACAACGGCATATAAAGCGTATAATGTGTCACAAAGGTGTCGACCTTTGCGGAATTTTCTTTATGCGTGTCCGTAAATTCTTAAAACTAAGATACGAATTTAGTGTAATTTTATACTCCTAGCGTTCTCTTATGAGCTTTTGATGAGAAAGTCACTTACTTCGAGGTAAATGTCCAGGCAAGACAGGATGATACTCCAGTGAGAAGAATTATAATTTGCTCACACACAGTGCATTTGGCTGCCGCTATGCACATCAGCATTGGCAAGACCATGACGCGTGACGAACATAAATAACGATTCAAGGAACAGATGGCACATAACTGTTAGTTTATGTAAAACTGAATGTCTTTTAATAGGGGGTTATTTTCTGAAACCGTAGGTGCCCGAATACAATTTAATACGCGATCCCCGGGTTCGCATATGGAAATTCATAGCACTACCACTCAGCTAGGTGCATAAATACATATTACATTCAACAACAAACTATTCAATGTTCAAGGAAATACCAAATGGGTTACCAATAGTGTTTCACGTATATCATATACTTTCACACGTCCCAATTTTTCATTTGTAATAATGCAAGTGGTGGTCAAATTAGCCATTTGAGCTAATGCATGTGTCTTAATAAACTTGGTAAACCTAGAATCATGGAATCGATTTATATGTCGGCAATAAAGTTTTATTTAGTGAATAACTGACTGAAAATCTTTAGTATAGGTAACCTCTAAACAACCCATCCTGATCGGCCTCAGTAGCACAAAATGGACTTTAAAAAATACAAGTGTGTCCGAATCATACTATTGTCAACCAAGTTCAGTGGTTTTGTGTTTATGAGTATATTTATTGTTTTTTATAATCATGTCGGCTGTCAATGCCCTGAACTTGGGGGTACCAAAGCCATTTGTTTATTATAAGTTGGCAATTTGTCCATTCTTTATCTTTAAACTATTTCCGTAAGATTTATTTGGCAGTAACAGCCGCAAATGATAGGCATCTATCTAACACATTGGTGGGGCTCAGGTTAGCCATGTGAGTTAAAGCGATGGCCTTAGTCTCACAATAGGATTTTTTTTAGTGACGGAATTCATTAAATAAAGTTCTTAGTCCCACCCTGGCTAGAAAAGGGCGGTACTCGTAGATAACCCGTCCTAATTACCCTTAGCAGCAAAAAGGTGGATGTTAATAAATAAAAAGTTACAATTTATAACCCGTTGGCGATGATATTCAGTAATATTTCCCAACCTTATATAAGTAAGTATTTTCAGTTTTGAATGGCAGTGGAGCCTTGGGCAAGGTATGCGGGTTCAGGTTGTATACGACAACAGAAGCCAATGTACACTCTGCAGTTAGGAACACTCTGCAAATTCTTTTAGCCCAAGCCATAACTACACCCCCTAGGCTTATATTCGTGACAATGGATTTTAGATCCATTAAGGTTGCGAGGAATGAGGTAAGGGAAATTCTGGTTATCAATGAGAGGGGAGAAACTCAAACTTCAGACTTATGGGCATTACGAACGACTGAATGGGCCAGTTACCGAGAAGAAGAGCAAGTAAGAAGACATCTGGAGAGATCCAGGACGAATTGGGTTGGAGGAGTTTGTTGATAAATGTCTCAATGAGTGTGAAAAGAGAACGGAGTCACTGACGTAGGTACACTTGTGGTGATGTATAATAAAGAAATGCATTTCAAAAGGAACTATTACAAGCACCAAAGTTTACGAATAATATCTTCAGTAATAAAGAAATGACCCAACAGCTGGACCTAATTCCTGACGATAAAACAGCATCTGAATTAGATGCAGGAGGTCATGGAGCTGTACAGTGCCATTACCATTGCATGGAATAGGATGAATAGGACCTTGGTGTAGGATAACCTACATTCCCATAGTGGGCCATATCTATCTGCATTACCTTACCCCTCACACATTTCCTACAACACTTTCCAGCTACAGAATTTGCTTGAAAAACTAATATTTTTAAGTTCCATACACAAGGAAAATAAGACGAATTCCGATAAAATCTCATTTACAGGTCGTATAAAAAAGGTGCTTATAAAATAAAAAAATAGTAAATTTTCTTAACGGACAAATACAACTTTTAAGAGTGTCCCTTAATGTTTAATAGTCATGTTCCATGTTAACGTTTAAATTGCATTTTATTAAATTTTTAAGTTATGCCACAGTAGTCATAACAAAATGTAAAGAATTTGGGAAGGTTGCATTCATTTATGTATAACAAATAGATGCACTTTGAGAAATGGTAGAGATAGATCATTAACATAGCTATGTGACCGGTTATCGAATACCACACCGTTGACAATTTAAATAACGTCAACCATATTTAACATTTTTTAAATCAATAAGACATCTAATGTCACGAAATTGGAGTTTAATAGTTTTAATCGTTATTTTCCGATTTTTTTTGAGCAGTCAATATACTTAGAAGGACTCGAATGTATTATGGGCCTACGTATCAACTTGAAAATAAATAAAATAGTAACAACTTTTTTTTGGCCCAAATTTATACTTTCAGAAACCCGTATTTACCTTGGTTTAAGTATGAATTAAAAAGTAAGTATGATAGAAAGTAGAAGGAGATCTGGACAATTTTATTAGTTACCCATTAACGTCCACTTTGTGCTACTAAGGGAAATTGAGACGGGTTATCTATAGATTCCCACCGTTTTTTAGCCAGGGTGGGGCTAAGGATTTTATTTAAGGAGTTCGTCACTAAATAAATTCATGTTGCCCTAAATTTGATCTCACTACTTTGTGTTTTTACGAAGTGAGATTAAGACCAATGCATTAATTCACATGGATAACCTGAGACACTTCTAAGCGATATAAATTATTGATTTTTTGTTCTCTTCTTGTCGCCTGACGACATTTATGGTTTGATTCATACCAAACAGATATTTTGCATTGCTTAGTATTTGTTATCACTGTGTCGGGCATAAAGGTTATATTCTTCACGGCTCTGTGATCACTGGATCCATGTCAGTTTCATTGATTAGAACCCCTGGAAATCCTATGTCTGTCCTTTTGATTGCATTTCTAAATATTAAAAAATTATATTTTACAATGATATTCTTCTAAGAACATACTAACTATATACCAGAGAAAAAAACTAACACTTACAAATTTCAAGCTAATAGAATTTATATCAGGACATGGACCTTCAAAAATCTACTTGTACAAATTTAAACTAACGAACACAAATACATGCAAATGTGACAATGAGACTGAACAGACATATGATCATCTCTTTCAAGACTGTAAATCACATGACGGACCGAGAACAAAACTCATCAAATACATTACCTTACAAATCGGAACTTGGCTGACGGACACACCAAAAACTATTACTCACATATACCAAGGGGTTTAATGCATTTTGTAGATCTACACCTACAGATCACACACATATGTAATGTTTACTTATGTTTTTGTTTTTATTTTTAATGCTTTCATAATATTTATAACTATTAAAAAATATTATATGTAGTTATTGAAATATGTGTAGTATCCAAATGATGAAGCACACAAAACTTATATAAACTCCCATGTTAGAGGTATAATCTGAGTGGAAAACAGGAATGGTATTCTTCTGAGAGACAAACGGTTTGGAAGAATTTTAAAGTGTTTATAGTTAAAGAACTCTTGTGCGTTAAAATCACTCCTGTGGCAGGTGGGAGGAGGGAGGTTCCGGACGGGTGAGCTTGGCCTCAGCAGGTCGCCGGGAGGAAGTCCTCTTCCGCCCTACAGCTGACACACGCAGGGCTCGCTCTACTGGCCCAGCTGGCAGGTTAGTAATCACAAGGTTTGGAAATTAACCGAGGTGACATCAACGGTAGGTCAGGAAATAATATTCTTTCTTTTTTTAGCATATTTCCCTTAAAGGAAATCAGTTATTGAGGTCGTACTCCTCGTGATACCATTTTCGAAAAATTTCTTCAAATGTCCATTGGTCCAGCGTTTTATATATATATATATATATATATATATATATATATATATATATATATATATAACGCTCTAGGGGTTGCAATTTTTGTTTGATCGTTACCAAACTCGATGTATTTAAAAAGAATTATCAAGTTCGTTAATGGCTGAA
This sequence comes from Riptortus pedestris, assembly GCA_019009955.1. NCBI lineage: Eukaryota > Metazoa > Arthropoda > Insecta > Hemiptera > Alydidae > Riptortus > Riptortus pedestris. Next base: position 50,903,480 of record CM032230.1, read on the forward strand.
ATCGGGCCAGTGGGAGGGGGGTTTAGAATGGAAAATTTTTGAAAATTCGGAATATCTCCGGTAGTATACATCGGATCGGTAAATTGTATAAAAGCAGTCTTATTGCAAATTAAATGTACTATAAATATCGGTATATACATTTTTTCTTTATCATGTATATTAACCAAGATATTTGTATTTTTCAGACTCCTACACATGTCATATTAATAATAAGCTGTTATATCATGAACCACTTCATTCCAATGTTAAATACCGAATATTGTTTTCATTCTACTTTGTGAGATATGCAAATACGTTCTGTTGATCCCCCCCCCCCAACAATTCTTTTGTTCTTGGACTACTATAATTTGAGTGATTGAGATAAAAGTTATTCTGATTCATTATAAATATCATCAAATCAGTAAATAGTTTTCAATAAAATTAATATGTTATATTCAGTATATTTCATTAATTGTTTTTCGTTCCCCTCTAGAGAATTTCATCTATATGTTCAGCGCTGCGAGGTTGGCTGGCCTGTTTGTTTACTATTCAGACGCTTACAGTTATAGACATCATTCGCGTGAGAAATCTACTAAGTTTTTTTTTGGTTACTTTAATTACTAAAAATTACACTCAATTTGATTGCAGTCTCATTTCTCTTGGAATCATGATTCCTTAGTGAAAACAAAATATGAACAAAACAACGAAAACATAACAAAAATAACACGGAGCCGTACTTTAACTTTGCAACAATGGGTGCTTAACTTCCGAAGTATAGCAGAGCAGAGTACGAAGTAGCAGAGCCTTCGTTGCATGAATATTCATAATGATAGTCATGATCAAGGGAATTTGTATATTGAGGCTTTGTTGAAAATATTGTGTCAGGATTTCCTAGCTCAGAGATTATTTTTTCTGGCCCTTTAACTGCTTAATCCGAGTCAGTTAATTTCTTTGGAACTAATTGAAATTCCGTGTCTGTCCTTCTGCGTGTCTAGTTCTGATCCATAACTTTGAATTGGATACGCAATCTCGTCATCTTCTAGAAACACAGATGTTCAATATTAATAAGCCCAATGGTGGCTCAAAACAGAAAGAAATATTCACGTCACTTATAAAACTTCATTTTTGAAAATATTTCACGTGATCAACGTTTTAATAGTACGAACTGCTTTCACGAAAGAGGACGAAACCGTGAAACGACTCAATTATTTTATTTGTTTCAGTCATGATATAGTTATCATTATTACTTTAATTGTACGATATTGTTTCAGGTCTTCCATTTGTTATATTATTTATATCAAATCATGATGAAGGCGGACATAATATGGTCATGAATTTCGTTTATTAATTACTTCTGCCACAATTACTACATAAATATTACATTTTATTCAGCCCAAATGCGTTTTCTCATTTAAATTTTGAATTTCCGTTCAGCTATTAGAAAATTTACAAAATTAATAATAATAAAAAAGAATTTCAACAGGAAAACATAATTTCCGCTAACCTTAATGTGTGTGGCACGTCTGCCATAGGAAGGTGGGAATAACCATGGATAACAGATACGATTTGCTCGCCTAGGTAACCGTACGACCGTGAAAACGTCTGAACCACTTGTTGCCAGACGCGTTACGTGGGCTCAGGTTATAAAAAAAGGAAGATGTAACACATCGGATGTGACGCGAGAAGCGAGGACCGTAAGAAAGAACCACGTACACGGCCTAAATACTTTATCAGGTGCTTGGAGAAAAATAAAATTTCCGGAAGAAGAAAATAATCTGAAAAGAGCATTGCCCCGACCGGGCTCTCAGCTGTGAATGCATTTTATATGAACAAATATGTAAAAGGTATCTGTTCCATTACAGTCCTAAGCTCTTAAGAAACAGAATTAGGTAATTTGATAGCTAAATATTATTTAGCCGTCTAGAATAATATTGAATCGAAACAAAGTATTTGTTTGAGTTGTTTTGTTCCAAATTCTTGTTGTATTTATTCTGTAAACAGATGGGGGATTGTGCATGAGCAAAAGAGCAGGATGTGTGTTTTGGTAGAAATTAGGAGGCAATAAGTCATCTTTATGTGTAATTATATTTTGATAATAATGATTCCCTCATATATCGAAGGAACAAAATAAATGGCGGTTTACTATTTTACAAGAAATAAATATTGAACTTGCTTCCGAAACTACATTTCCAGAGTTCACTCAAACACAAGGGTAACTTGTTGTTAAGGTATTTGCTATTGTTACTTGCTGTTATCTCTGATTTATTTTACTTTTGTTATTAGATTTGTACTATTTCTGGCTTTTGAAAGGGTAAATCAACATTGATGTAATACCCATAAATAAACAAATAAAAAGGGTTTGGTCAATCGTAATTATCATTTCATAAAATATAATGTTCTAATATTTGACCTCTAGAACGCCTCTTCTGCGTTATCATTTAGAAAATAGGTGAACAGAGCTGAGGGATATTATAGGTCAAAGAAACTTTGCGCTCCAGAAACTAATATCCATAAAAAATATAGTTGTACTGGAATAATAAATAAAGCCACGCTGCCCAAAACACCATCATTCCCCTCTGACACAGATCAGGAAACACTAATTGTGGTTTAGGGTTTCTTCGTGAAAAAGATTATCCAATGGAATATCACAAATGAACAAAATTATCTACCCATGGTTCAAATTCAATAGCTTTCTTTAGCTGTGGTGGAGAATGGTTTAGGAGCAGCTGGCGTGAATTCGTTTTCTATTTCTTTTTGTTTTGATTGTTCTTTCTTTTTATTATATTTTTTTTGCAAAACACTGTAGCAGAAAAGAGAAACAACTCGACGCTTTGATCGACAATCATGGTTATTTTCAATGGCTTGGCCAGAAAATAGGATTAGACCACTTTTTTTTTAAATAACACGGAAATCTCTTTATTGTATGCATATATGTATGTATAAAATATGTGTGTGTGTGTGTGTGTGTGTGTGTGTGAGTGTGGGTGCGTGTGTTTTTGTATTTTGGAGGGACTGACGTATTATTTATTAAACCCAATTAGGTTATTTTGATTATAAAAATAATAGGCATGGTTACTCCTTTCAATAATAGGTTGGAACCTGTTGATGAATCACATAATAGAGTCTGTAAATAAAGACGATCTTCATTATTTTTTTTAGTATTAAAGAAACTCATAAATTAATTCCATTAACATAATTAGTTACAGCCATTATTGTCGTTATCCGGGCGCTGTGATACACCAAACTCTACCATGATCAAGATTGTTTTCACATTTAACCCTTAGACCAACTATCCTATAAAAAGTCCGTCAGTAAACTAAGCAGACTTCCCTCTTGAAGTTTAACAACAGATAAATCTACATACTGGTAACAAAACACCATTGTCAATATTAAGTAAATAAATACATTCAGGAAGCGTCAGAAATGTAAACAAACAGGTCTGCCAACAACTCACGGGAAAGAAAAACAATTATCAAATTTTAGCAGCCCAAAAACTTAAGACAGGGAGGGGGGAGCACCAGAACATATTTGCATGTATCTTGTATAATAAAGGTCTCATGAAAACAATATTTGGTATTTAACCTTCGAATAAAGTGGTTTATTATGTAACATGAGTAGAAGGGGGTTTGCTGAAGGTTGAAAACTGAAAAATGCAAATATCTCGATTAATGTTCACGATAGAGAATAAATATACATAACAATAGTTCTTGTAAATTTAATTTGCAATAAGATTAAGTCTATACACTTTTTCGATCCGACATATAGTAATGGAGAAATTTCGAATTTTCACGATTCCCAGTCTACACCCCCTCCCCTTATTCGATTTCACCGTTAACGAACTTGATCTTTCTTTATACATAAAACGCCTAATATCGAGTTTGGAATGATCAAGCAATAATTGCAACCGCTAGAGCGGTAACAGACAATATATGTACATACAGAGACACAATTTTGAACGGATTTTCGTCATTTCCTAAATAGGATCGATGGGCAATTGAAGAAAAATTTCGAAAATCGCTTCATGACTAAGACCACAATAGCTGATTTCCATTAAGGGAAATCTACTAAAATCGAAGAGAAGACTAAGCGACAATGATGAAATCAACAAATTTAAATGAACGTTATTTCTTCTTGAAAATAATAATAGAACTAAGTATCTCCTTTTCTTCATTAATTAATACATCAATTTCGTATACCAATGGGCTAAGCAAAATAATTTGTATTTAATTTATCGAGAGTATCAACCGTTACAGCAGTTGTTAAATCATAACATAACAGGAGTTATTAAAGCATAGAGAGATAAAGGAACGTTTTTATCAGCAAGTTTTGACGGTTGGTGGTGCAGAAATAAATTAAAAATGAATGAGGCTAACGGGCCAGAATAATGGCCACTGTGTATTTCCGCTAGGTAGGATACGGTCCGAGACAGATGAGGTGAAGAGCGGACGTCTTAAGATATGCTCATAACGTGCAAGGATTTTACCAAGAAGGCGGTGAGTTTGGCGCAAGACTGAGTATGGGCAAATTAAAGATAAAAGTCCGTCACGCAGGGGCTGCGTAAACTAAGCAGATTTCTTAAGTGCGTCACCTATTTGCATTTATCTGGAAACGTAAATGTTTAATGAAACAATATTCGTTTTTTTAAGCTTCATATAAAGTGCTTCAAAATATAACAACTTTTTGTTATAGTGGCATTACAAGGAGATTTCAGCCATTAACGAACTTGATCTTCACTTATACAAAGATGCTTAAATATCAAGTTTGGTAACAATCAGACCAAAATTGAGACCCCTAGAGCGTTAACAGACATACATATCTATCTATCTATCCATATATATATATATATATATATATATATATATATATATGCACACACATTTTTGAACGGACCTCATTTTCGTGAAGGATCGTAGGATCGATGGACATTTGAGGGAATTTGTCGAAAATCGCGTCATGTGTACACTCAAAAGCTGATTTCCCTTAGGGGAGATCTTCTAAAATTATAGAGAAATAAGGTTGACTAAGGCACACTCGTATATATATTTCGGACATTTATTGGTAGGTAATAGCTAATCTCAACGTGAAACGTCAATATTCCTCAATTCGCCATTTCTTACTTTACAGGAATAAGTATAGAATGACTGAGCAGAAATAATATGTTTCGTTTGTCAAGAGAATGAAGGAGTTATTTAGTCCATACGTTAGTTAAATATTTACTTTCACGGGAAACCATTTCTCGTTCAACCCACCAACGTAGGGTAACGCTGTTATGTACATACATACATACCTTTTTAATGGTAACTTCAGCCCTACATATGTTTTATGAGCACCTCAACCTTAGAACAAACCTTTAATTTTTAGTTGTACAAGAAGAGAAAATCCAAATAGCAACAAGTTGGAGAAAGTAGTTGTGCAAAACGCGGAGGCTGGTCGACTGGGCGTACATCCTTTGCCCATTCCTAGCGCGACATCCCCTCCTAACCTACATATCTTTGCTGTGTTTTTTCAGCAAATTTTTTTCTTTCCTTACCACTTGTTAGATTCATTGGCTTTCTTTTGCTGAGCATTTTCCAGCTAAGTACTATGCTCAAGAGGGGAGGAAAAAAAATATATCATAATAGTTTTAGACGGTTAACTAACCCTTAAGGAGAGTATCTTCCTGAAATGCCATGACGAAATTATTGAAGTATAGCACAATAAATGGAGTTGGGCTTACTTTAATTTTATATAGGACCAAAACCGACTATATTCTAAAGACTGCATGCTGAAAAAAGAAAGATTAAATGTAGCGCAAAATAACTTTTTCTCACCACCAATATAAATTCTACAAATTAAATGACGAGGTGATGAAGATATTTATAAAGAAAACCCTTTAACTAAATATTATATTTTAAATAATAGATCTGGATTAATGCCTATTGATTAGTTTCAAATGTAGTCAACTTGACTATAAACTGTTGTTAGTAAATTTTAAAGTTCTTCATTTTTGCTGAGTATGCATTTGAGTTTTCCTTTCAGTATTTAAGGTGTTTTTCGCTACAATAAATTATTATAAAAAACACAATTTTCATTAATTTCTTGACGAAGGTCCTAAGCGTCAGAGCATTAGAGTATTTTTCATCAATTGTATAATTTGATTTTCATCAATTGTATAATTTGAGCAATGTATTCCGTTGAGTTATGGGTTATTTTACATTCTATTTACGGCCTACAGTAAAAAAAATCTACAAGTAACACGACTCAAAATATAAACATAAGCAATCTGAGCTCGGTTCAGAGAAGTAGAAAACGTCACCAATCACCTCAAACCATAGTCACTATATTCACTATTTTTTTTTAATTTTCCAAGTAATACTGTTCCTAGTTGATGGCAATGCACATTATTAGCTTCTGCTAATGGAAATCGGGGAAATGGAAAACATTGGGCACCAATATTTACTCCAACAATTTCTTTTGTCTATGAGGTTTCAGGATGACTTGAGCATGTCGTCTTAATACACTTTATAAAAAGAGAACCTCAGGAAATTATTTAGTGACGTACACACTAAATAAATTTCTTAGTCCAACCCTGGCCAGAAAACTTTGATAATCTGTAGCTAACCAGCATTATCATAAGTGGACGTTAATATTCTGTATATGGTACGTGACCTGAATAGAAAAAACTGAAAGCCCAATGCGCAACATGAGGAAACATACGCCTCTAAACCACAAAGTGGGCACAAAGGAATGTTTAATGCATACGACTTTTTATGATCATTTGGAACGAAATTGTCATGATGAATGTTTCGTAACGACTATTTCTTATTAGAAATCGTTATAAAATGTTAAACTCACAGTTTTAAGCATTTCAAAATCATCAAAAACGTAAATTTACAATGGTGTCCTACTACTATGGTTCCTACTTCTATGGTTCCTATTACTATGGATCCTACAACTATGGATCCTTCTACTATGGATTCTTCTATTATGGATTCTATTACTATGGAACCTACTATTATGGATCCTTCTACTATGGATTTCTCCTACTATGGTTCTACTTCTATGGTTCCTACTACCATGGAACCTTCTACTATGGATCCCACTACTATGGTTCCTACTACTATGGTTCCTACTTCTATGGTTCCTACTTCTATGATTCCTACAAATATGGATCGTACTATTCTGGATTCTGCTACTTTTAACGATGTCTCAAATATTCTAATTATCAATTATCTTGAGATTCATACGCTTTAGTATCTGATAGCTAGTGCATTTTATATATTATTTTTTTCATAAGCCAATTGATCGGTTTTAAATATTTTATTTAGACCCTTCGCGTTATTATTGTCTAATATTTACATTCATCAAAGGCCTTCTATCTTGTAAAACCTTTGAGTTATTAATGCTTCCGGGGCCTTATAAGTGTATGCACCAAATTAATAAGTTCTATCTTCTTCATCACTTTAGTTCCAGTTATTAACAACTACTTTTTCTTAGTTTGAGCCTTTTGATCCGTTCAATGCAGCTCCCAGATCGCATAAATCTTGTCTTTTCCCTTAGCTATTGCAAACGAGAACTACCTAAACCGTGAACCCACAGATTTGTTGAAAGAAAGTACCCGTCGTCACTATATCTGTTCTAAAAACTACAAGCCAACAAAAAAGAAAACAATTTTAAAAGCTATTTTAGATAGAGTTCACCCATGTCCAACAGTTACCCAAAGGCTCCGTGAGATCACATAGTCTTATGTAAACCAGTTACCTTGAAGGGAAGTTGCTTAAGAGGTCAGAGGTTAGAGATGAGGTGAAAATCATCTGAGACGGTGAAGTATAGAGAAGATTGGCATATTTCTGGATTAATGAGATAGGCAATGGAATGATGAGCGTGCCGGAATGAAACCATCCAGAATGCAGGAACCGTAAAGCGCTAAGTAGGTCTGGGGCAGGCCTCGTGGCGAGGCTTCCATTGTACTCTGGGGGCAAGGAGGGTCACTTCCGCAAAGCAGTATCAAATAATAACAATTTGATAATTAGGTTGTAATTAACTATATATCGGAGGAGAACTGGATAATATTAGTAAATAGACGGCCACTAGACACAAAATTCTTGAGCACTGGACATTTTATGCTGTAAAGACAACAAATTCCGTTGCCTCACAACAATAAATTAAACAACAGAAATAGTTTAAGGAGATAACTGATGTGTAGTCAATATCTGACAACACTTATTTAACACTATCAACAACAGCATATTGTCATACTTCTTGCCATCGCCCTCCTCTAAACCCCCCCTCTCCCTTAGTTAATTTCAGCCAAAAAGGGAATTGGACCACTAAATGTTACAAAAGTCCTAAGTATGAAACGTTTACATCCTAAGGCTAGTCGATACATGCGTACACCGAAACTACTCGAAATGGGTTCATGGAGTCATGATATTTCTGAAGAAAACCCAAAATTGAAGTTTTTTCGCGATTACTATAGCCCGTCACGACATGCAAAAGTTGCTTAAACTAAGCATATATTTGGACTGAAAACCAGAAAGGCCGAAGTACTGAAACGGTTAAATAAGGAGTATGGTATAGATCAAATTAACATTTTCGAGAAAAGAACGTAAAACCTTAATTGATGAAGTCATCGCACAAAGAATTTGCATGTATAAAGGTTTCATGAAAACAACATTTGGTATCTAAGATTAGAATAAAAAGGTTCAAGTTATATCAGCTTATTGCTATCATGACACGAATAGGAGTGTTTACTGAAGACATATCTCAGTTTATATTCATATTATAAAGAATACGTATATGACAAAATTTATAGGCAATTACATTTACAATAAGATGGCACTATACAATTTTTCTATCCGATGTATAATAACGGAGATATTTCAAATTTACAAAATTCCCCAGCTGTAAACCCCCCACCCTCGGTCAAATTTCAGAAGTTATCGAACTTGATCTTTAATTTTGCTCGTAACGCTTATATATTGAGTTTTATAGCGACTGCTAGATCACAGGTAACAGGCAAATATATATATATATATATATATATATATATATATATATATATATATATATATATATATATACATATATAATTATGAACGGACCTCATTTTTTCGAAAATCACGTCATGAATACAACCTCAAAAGCTTATTTCCCTGAAGTAAATGTCCTAATACTTCCATTAATTCGTATAAGGAAGTAATTAAAGTGGTTTCGTTTCCTCTAGATGTGCATGTGCATTTTAGACGAAGTAAGTAGGGAATTTGGTCTTAACTCTTTTGGTGAACCTAGAGCTGTAGGCTAGAATCCCGCGTGGGCAATACGGAATATATTTACAATATAGAACAGAACAAATAGAAGCCTTAGTCCTATCCTGGCTAGAAAAGAGTGGGAGTCTGTATAATCAGAAACAATGGAGTTGTCGGATAATTGGAATGGAAGCCCTGTACGTTATCGGTCACGGAACCCTATACATGAGGATTTTATGATTGGACAACCTCAAACAAGGAGGAAAGAAGCGAGGTTACCTTTCAATGATTTGCATAGTTAGCGGTCTCCTACCTCGTGTTAGCGGATATTATATGTATCTACGACGGGTTGTGTTACCTCGCAGTTTATCGAGAGCGGATGCCTGCCTCGTTATCGTCGTCCGCAATCATACCAGCGAGGTAGATTAGTGGTCGTCACTCGGACAGTAATGGCAGGTTTGCAACGATCTGAACCTAACGACCGAGCAAGTGAAATGCCCAGATTATTATAGGCATGAATTGCAGCCAGGTTAAAAAAAAATAACAATAATACAAAAAAAAAGAAACTAGGAATCAATACCAGTTGTATACCCGAAATCCTAACCTCACTACAACTTTTCCACTGTTCTCTTTCAATGAGTCAGGCAGCTATATAGCAGGTTGGCATGGTATTCCCCGTTGTTATTCATCCGTTTATTAGAAAATCAATCAGATGGTAGCCTTGACGCTCGCTATGAAACACTTTGTACTTTTTAGAACGTTTTCAAACGAGCCACAATACCATAATAATCTCAAAGTCATCACACTGCTTTCACACGATTTCCCCACATTGCTGATAGCTTTTTCAATAGCTCCAGATCGAGCGTTGATCTCAAATGAACCATTTTACTCACAAAGAACTAGGCGACTGGTTACATGTTAAGTTATACCGTAGTGTGCTTAATAAATATATCTTTAAGTGAACCAACTGCCTAATTTGACATCGTTTTAATCAAACTCGCGTAGTTTACATGAGGATCTAAGTAATTTCCTGCCCAACTCCAAAATAAAAGAAACATACGGGATAGTTCAACATGGGACACTGGAGGATGAGTAAGAGGCGGCCTCCTATATGTACACAAAGAGATGAAAGGAGAGAGCCCGAACAACAATAAGAAGAAGAGTAAACGAACACGCCTGGAGGTCAAGGCACTAACACCTTCTATCTACACAAAATATTCAGTTTCTCTAAGCCATGGAGAAATAATTCTATTTAGAGGGGAGGAATAAGATTTCCATTTTTATTTTCAGCTGGTGGTGAGGGTGATGAATCAGGTTAATCAGAAAAACTTATTTGTGGCTCCTGACAATTTATTTTTTTACAAACCCTAAGCGCTTTCGGTAATCAAATTGCCATCTTCAGGGCGTCAGAATCGGATTTGAGTGCATCGACAGAGTTCTACCCAGTAGCATGTTTATGCATTTAAAGTTTGTAAAAAATAAGCTGTAAGGAGCCAAAAAAAGTCTTTCTGATTAACCTGAATAAGATTTTATTTTTAAAAACCCCCGACACACAGATCCTGAGAAAACTAAGGAGATTTCCAATGTGCTGGAATGATACGCCAATAATGTCACCAGAAATCTGCTTTTCTATTTTCTTTAACTGAATGAAGCCTATGAACCGGAACTTCTAATTTGGACACGAGATGCTTAGAGATAAAATTGCTCGAAATGAAAATTCCATGAATAGAAGCGGGGTTAACTGAAAAAAATCCTAATAACTCCCTTAGTAGTCAAATTAAAGAAATAGTTCCTACATACATCAAAAATTGTAAGACACTAAATGGTTTTTTTAAAATATTTTTTCGAACCATCTCAAAATAATGGTACTAGACACACACACACACACACACACAAACACACACACACACACACACACATATATATATATATATATATATATATATATATATTGTTATTGCAAAAATAATCTTGGCACGGTTCCTGTAACGTTTAAAAAATCTTAAGATTAAGGATAGAAAAGGCATTATTTTTCTCTGAGTTAAAGATCACTAAAAAGCGAAATAACAACTTAAAAGGAAGGATCTCAAATTAACTGCCCTTAATATTTTATTAATTTTAGATTTTCGTCCAAATTCCGCCACATCAAGAGCACATTAACGAGTATATCATTGCCGACCTTGCTTTAGTCGTGACGGACAGTTATTGTGCTCCTGGTAAAGAATCAATCGTACGAGAAACTAGTAAATTAATAAAATTGCAGTAAAAACTAATTGAGTCCTATTGGTTATGACAGTTATGTCTTTTAATTTGTCAAGGGAATATTATACGGTCATTATTTTACAGTTTAGTTCAAACAGGAAGCGAGTCAAGCTTCTGAGGAGCTGACTAGGAATTATTGTCACTCAAATAGCTGTCTTAAAGTCATAACAAAAGTTCTAATTGCCAGGAACAAATGGATTTAACGTGAAATTTTCCACGGACGTGATATTTTCATATTTACCGAATAACGTTAGCTAAATGAAGCAGACATTTTTATGAATGATATTAACCTCTTTTATGTTATTTATTGACGTCCATTTTATGCTACTACGGCTTATACGGACGGGATACAGATTTCCACCCTTTTCAAGCCAGCGTAGGACTAATAATTTTATTTAGTGATTCCGTCACTAAATAAATTCCAAATTCCCACACAGGAATTGAATGCCATGACTCAGGTTTAACAAGACAATTAACACCTACGTTTTAATCGACACAGAAATCAGAGGTGTAAATGACCAAGTTTTAAAGTCAAAAAAGTACAAGATAATTTATATTCATACAATAACTCTAGAAATTGGAAGCTTGTATTATTAATTAATACAAGTATAAAGTAACTCAGTTATTCAAACAATTGTAAATTATAATGAAATACCATTATTTGTACGAAAGCAAATTATAAAGTTATAATATAGGCCGATATTATGTAAATAGTATTAATTAACCTCTATACAATATTGGTGTGAACATATGTTCTTGAGTGACAAATAATGTTATTTATTAACGTCCGCTTTATGCAACTATGGCTCTAATCGGGGTGGTTATCTACATATTTTAAGAATTTTATTTAATGAGTTCGTCACTACACAAATTTCTATTGGCCAGGGGTTAAAGGAACTCGCCACTCTAGGTTTACCATGTGAGATTAAGATTAAATTTGTTTTATGTATTCAGTGAAGAATACATAAAATAAAGATTGGTTTGCGATGAGTATTCTTGTTTTTCTGAGTCAATCTTTTGTAAAGTCTTCCCCTAAGGGGATAAAGTAATTCGGTATTAGAGAATTTTCTGAAAACAGAGAATAAACTCCAATCTATAGTTACCTTTTCTTATTTCTGAATTCATCTCCCTCTGTACAACGACGTGCTCGAAATGTTCTCTGGTTGTCTCTATATCGCGACGGACTACCGGCTTGTTCGGCGTTGACTCAGAGCAGAGGTATAAATTAGATACCATTGTCGAGACTTAAATATGGACATGATTAATTCATATAATTGAGCACTCGATTACAGATCCTTAAGAAAGAGGACAACCAGCCACTAAATTGGACATCGTACCTCTCTATGAGGGATTTGCAGGGTTTAATAGAGTATCTGATATTGGAATCCTGCTTCGGAAATGAGCCAGATACAGTGGCACGTATGTCCGCGAATTGATCGTGAAGTATCTTGTTAATAACTAGTAGGCACTACCAAGAAGAAAGAAAGATAGGGCAATCATTCTTCTTGGAGGTAAAGTGTTTAATAGCCGGTTAGTCTGGTGTCAATATCTTCTCAAGATACTAATCTCTTTCAGTGAAGAAAGCAAAATGTAATACCTCTTAGGCATGAAAATAATGATGATAATCTCTGTGGATCGTGAAATGAAAACAAATAAAGGTCCAGGGTGTTCCAAGTAGTTGGTGAAAGGCTTATGGTTTGGAACACCGCAAAAAAAGGGTCGGGTGACTTTTTAAAAGGCCTAGATGTTGAATATGACCCTCGTGACACAAGCAGAATAAGTTGTGATATCTATTGATAATTAAGTCAGCTCCAGCGTAATGGACTTTTTTTATTCCTAATTTGCTTCACTCTCCCGTACGATGTAATTGTTGTATATTTGTGTCTTCTTTGTCTATTGAGACTAATTAGAACAGGTTACTACTCGCCAGAAGAGGACTAAGGATTTTACAATATTTAGTCAATAAATAAATTCCTACGGCCCCAAGTCTCAGATTACCAACTTTATTAATCCCAACGCCTAGATTTCGCCTACATTCAATCTTAGTTAACGTGTAATATTATTTCACTTTTACAGTTTTAAAACGGGTTTTCAATTGTATTCCTATTATGCTGTTCGTTGAGCAACCTGATTTTTTTCATTATTAATTTCTTTGAAAAGTTTTCTTCTTCAGGTGAAATTTCCTCCTTCTCCAGCGACCATAACTTTGAAATTTAAACATTCATTTATGAATACTTTTTCGTTATTTCGTTTAATTATATATATATATTTAATTTCAGAATCAATTCCTTTTCCCATAGACTTGTTTCAAAGATAATTTTGTTGACTTTTGTCAACTTTTGTGTCACAGCATTCTTCAATAATATGTGCCGTTTCTGAAATAAATATCTGTGCATTTTACGGCTAAAAGATGCGTCAAATCGAAAAATTAACCGTTATGAACCTGTTTTAGAATTTGATTTTCTACAAAAATCCGTCACAAATAGTATGCTATCCCATTGGAAATTCCAAAGTTACGGTCGCTGAAGTAGTACTGGAGAAGGGTATGAGGTTGAATATGTACTAAAAAAGATTCTTCAGGGGTCACAATTATGGAGTGCCAAGTCTCAGTTTTTTATTAATACAATTGCACATTTAGACGCCCTGTATAAGCATTTCAAGCAAAACTAAAGATCAAGTTCATTACCGGTTAAAACCGGACTGGGGAGGGGGTGGGGTTTGGAGGGTGAAATTCGAAAATTCAAAGTATCTCCGTTGCTATGAGTTGGAACAAAAATGTTATAGAACCAATCTTGTTAAAATATTGATGCTCTACACATTTTTTCGTACCTCAAATATTAAGCGAGTAATTGGTAATTTCTGGTATTCAGTCGGAATGTGTGAGAAGAAGAAATCACTAGTGTGTCCTACCAGCAAATGGGAAATATGCTTAGTTTACGCAGGGGCTGCGTGAAGGACTTTTATTTCATTTACCTTTAATAATAGACATTGGAGTATTAATCACAATGTTAACAACTAAACATCAGCATTCAGAATTGTCAACATACTAAATTGAATGAGTACATTATTACACTCAGTTAATTATAAATGCAAAATATGATGAATTCTTTACAAACAAGACACTTTCTACTTTTAGCAGGTATTCAAACGTTCTCTACAAATTCCAGATTCCTATTAAGTTAACAATTCTAAAGGATACATTTAATAAACTATGTTATAATATTAAATGGAAATATAAGTACTTATTTTCCTGAGGACAGTTCAAACTTAGACAATAAAGAAATTTCTTTACCATGGATAATTCTTTATATGTATACTCTACTTAAAATTCTCATTAAAGAAGGTATTACTTTAAAGGGAGGTACAGCTTAGGGTACGTAAGTTGGTACTTTAAAAAGGGACACTGTTTTACAATCACATACCATTATTTCAGGTAAATTAGTGCACTACTATTTTGTAATTATGGTAACACTAATATATAGTGTTTATCTCACATGGTAAACCTTGAGTGGCGAGTTCGAATCTTGCCTGGGTAAAGGAAATTATTTAGTGACGAAATTCATTAAATAACGTCCTAAAATCCCACCCTGGCTAGAAAAGGGTGGTAACCTGTAGATAACCCGTCCCAATTTGCCTCAATTGCAAAAAGTGGACGTTAATAAATAATAATAATAATATATAAGTAATATTAGCAGGTTATATTTTTAATTGTAAATAGTCCATAGATTACAACCTATTATTATTTGCTTTGGATATTTTCAGGGAAAAGAAACGTATTTGTGAAAAGTGCCAGGAAGCTCATAAATAAAAGTTTCAACATTTATTTTCAATACGTGCTTCATCTTTGTTTAGTAGGCATTCTTCCAGGAACTAAAAATTAAGATGCACAGTAGTAATTCATTGGTGACATAATTTTAAATACACTAATTGTTTATGGTTGTTCTTTATGGTCTGCTTAAATCGTGTATGCTTCAAAATTCCTTAACTTGGTTTTCTATTATAAATGTATTAAATTCTATAGAAATACTACTTTGTTGTCCATAAATAATTTTCTCCTACAAACATCATGAGTGCTAAGAAACTGAGTTAATTCAAGAATCATATTTTATTTATTGTTAAAATAAAGCAGTTTATAATGTAATGTATGGCTAATAATTGCACTGCTCCAGAAAGTAATCAATATAATAGTACATTAATGCTAAAACTTTGTTTTTGTCATTTTACATTACAAACAAAGATAGCACGTCAGTTTATAATCTACCTAAGTGTTTTATGCATTGTTAAACTTAGTTTACGGTCTAATGTTTAATCTAATAGCCATTTATCGTTAGACTCACGTAATCAGATAAGGGAAGACATTCACTCGTAGATGTAGAACACTGACGGAGAAGAGCGACACCAACACGGAGCACGGCCGAGCACAGACTGACAGGATTCAGGTGTTGGGGTGGCTGGCTGGACAAGTGGAGGGGGCTTTGATAAACTGAATACTCAAGAGGGGATTATCACCGCAGCCAGGCATAAATATCTAACTTCATATTCCTGTAATAATAAAAGTCCGTCACGCAGGAGCTGCTTAAACTAAGCAGATTTCCCACGTGAAGTTTTACAATAGATAAGTTTTCATACCGGTGACACTTAATACCACCGTCAATATTCAGTGAATAAATACAAACGGTAATAAGAAATCTTTCAGTCAATTATAACTAACACGAAGCGTCTAAAATGTAAACAAACATGTCTCCCAAACTTTTACCGAAAAAAAAAACAATTATTGAAATATGTTACAATATAACATATTAATTTTATTGAAAACAATTTACTATATCAAGCACTGTAATATATAATGAATTAGAATATTTTTATCTCAAACACTTAAATTTTAGTAGTCCAAGAGCTTACGACAGGGGTGGTACCCAAAACATATTTATATGTATCTCGTATAATAAAGGTTTCTTAAAAAGAATATTTGATATTTAAGCTTCAAATAAAGTGGTTTATTATATAACAGAGTATTACTTATGTGGCATGAGTAGGAGTGGGGGTTTACTGACTGCAGAAAACTACAAAATGTAAATATCACAGTTAATATTGAAGTTAGAGAATAAATGTATATAACAACAATAAAAAAACATTACATTTGCATTAAGATGTTTTATACAATGTTTCAATCCGACTAATAATAACGGAGATATTTCTAATTTTCAACAGTTCCCCTCCTTCTAAACCCCCCTCCCCCTGGTCCGATTTCAGCCTTTAAGGAACTTGCTCTTTACTTGTACATAAAACGATTATTTATCAAGTTTGGTAACGATAACAAAACATTATGACCACTAGAGCGGTAACAGACGAATACATATATACAATTTTGCACGGACTTCATTATCGTCATCTAGTAAGTAGGATCCTGCCTAGTAGATAACGAAATGTAGAAAAATCCATAGTAGATGGTCATTTGAAGACAATTTTCGAAAATCGCGTCATTAGTCACCATAACTGCATTTTGTTTCTTTCGTGTATGTTTGTTTGTTTGTTACCTTTTCACGCATAAACTGCTGAACCGAATTTTATGAAACTTGGTACGTATATTACTACTAACCCAACTTAGACTTTAGGCTATATTAAAATTCTCTGAGACGAACAGGAGTAGGGGTTGTAAGGGAGGCCTGAATTTAAAAGTAGCGGTATTTCGTTTTCTATTGGTTTTTCTGCAAATATGCACATGACAAAAGTAGTTTATTTTTTTATTTGAAGTATCTTTTGTGATATTCACTTTTGTCTTATAGCAAAGTATAAACGGGATATACGCTAAAACTTTAGCGGGTGCCAACAATTTTATTGAGCACTAACTATTGAACCTAACTTAACAAAACTCGGATTATCAATTAGCATTAATTCTTCCATGATTATAAGCTATATTAAAATTTTTAGGTTCGAACGGGAGTGGGGGTTATAAGGGAGGCCTGAAATAAAAATTCCCGGCATTTCACTGTCTATTTGTTTTTCGACAAACGTGCACATAACAAAAATGGTTTACTTTGTTATTTAGAGTAGGGGCTCAGGTTAGCCATGGGAATTAAAGCGTTGAACTTTATCTCACATGGTAAACCTAGAGTGGCGAGTTCGATTCTTGCCTGGGCAAAGGAAATTATTTAGTGACGAAATTCATTAAATAACGTCCTAAAATCCCACCCTGGCTAGAAAAGGGTGGTAACCTGTAGATAACCCGTCCCGATTAGCCTAAGTTGCAAAAAGTGGACGTTAATAAATAATAATAATATTTAGAGTAACTTTTGTTTTATACATTTTTTCGGGAACAATGTATGAAGCAAGTAATTAGCGTAGAAATATTGATATACTCAACAATTCTTTCCAATATGAACTACCAGGTACCTCACCTGGAAAAATTAATTCAAATCTATGTAAATATTTTGTCCTTAATAATTCAAATCTATGCATAATGCACAGGAGGCGGGAAATATGACAATATGGAGGAAAGTGAAGTCTTTTCCTTGAATTTTATTATTAACAAATCCACAGCAAGACGGGTATAGACCCTAAACACTGGGGCGGATAAATGTCTAAATGTTGTGCAAATTAAAGTCTTGCTAATAAAATACCTTCACCATTCAGCCTCAAATGAATTCCCGGGCGAAGCCGGGTATCTGAGATAGTCTATATATAATTTTGAACGGACCTCATTTTCGTCATCTCCTGGGTAGGATCGATGGACATTTGAAGAAATTTTTCGAAACTCGCATTATGAGTACGACCTCAATAGCTGATTTCCCTTGAGGGAAATCTGCTAAAACGTACATATTAACATTACATAGAAAACTATATTTTCAGTAAGATTGGTCCTATACAAATTTTCGATTCAGCCCATAATAATGGAGATATCAGGATTTTTTCAAATTCCCCTACCCACTGTTTGGATTTCAGCCATTAAGGAACCTTATCTTTAGTTTTACAAAAAACCCCGTTTAAATAGCAAGTTTGGTAACGATCGAAACATTATTATTTATTACATTTATTAACGTCCGCTTTTTGCAACTGAGGCTAATTGGAATGGCTTATCTACTGGTTTCCGCCCTTTTTCGGTGAGACTAAGGATTTATAAATATAATCGATAAATTCCAATTGCATCCGGTGAGAATCAAACTCGCAACTCTTTCCTTTACTAAGTCAGATTAGAATAAAATATACAACTTTTTGATCTAATATTTAATAACAGAGATATTATGAATTTTCAAAATTCCCTCTTACAACCCTTTTCTCTCACTGGTTCGACTTAAGCCATTAATGAACTTGATCTTTAGTTTTACATAAAACATTTAAATATTCCGTTTTGTAACGATCAAACAAACATTAAGACCTTTAGAGTGTAAATATGTGTGTGTGTGTGTGTGTGTGTGTGTGCGCGTGCGTGTGTGTGTGCGCGTGCGTGCGTGTGTGCGTGCGTGCGTGTGTGTGCCATGGGAACAAACGCAATAAATGATTGCCCTTAAGGGTAATCTGCTAAATGACCATCATAATGGGAGTGCGTAAACCAGCTGACTTCCCTGTTAAAAGACTGGAACCCAAGTATTCTCATCACTATTCTCCTTTAGAAACTACACAATGTAAATGAGGCTGAAACTTAAGTTCAATATTAGAAGATAAATAAAAATTAAGATGCTGGCTTAAATTGAAAATTCCGAGATTTCTAGGGTGATTTATAAATAGTACATAGATTGTAGTACATTGCATGATCGACAAGACTGGTCTATAAAATAGTTAATGCAGATAGAATGCCATTGTGTCCCTTCTCTAAACCCTTAGAGAACCCCTCTAACCCCTTACTCTTTTGCTCAATTTCTGCCAACCCTCAACTTAATGTTTACTTTTATATTAAATATCATGTTTGGAATGATGAAACCTAATTTAGGACCACAGGGATTTACAGAAGTATGAAACAAACAAAATATAAATAATCCTCTTAATTATTGTTGCAGAAAAATGTAATGACAATAATTGCATAAATTATTCTACAAGACTATATAATAATGTATATTTTATACGAATAAAAAAATATTATATTTTATGTAATGCCAAATAACCAGGATATTTAAATGACTTCAGTTGACCTATTCTGTTCTGACTACATACATTAACCGAATATAAATAAGTTACTAGATATATATATATATATATATATATATATATATATATATATATATATATATATATATATATATGTATGTATGTATGTGTGTGTATGTATTTTAAGAGTGGCACATTTGGTTAAAAATTAAATATCCCCAAATTTCCTGAACACTTGCATATAGAAGCTATTTGCTTTTACTCAAGGGTGTTTAAACTTGGATACGTAACCTTTTCCTTGAGCAAAGCCACTATAGTGGCTTTCCGCAAGGAAAGGGTTAAATATATTCTCTAATCCAAGTTTTATTAATAAGCTTCCTTAATAATCTTAGAAAAACTTACCTAATATCACATTTAATCATATATAAAGCTGTTTTTTACATTATTATCACTTTTAATAATTAATATTCCTGTATCAGCTAATCTGCGGATTTAAAAAATTTCCTAATGCATTAATGATGCCATATTTCATTAATTTCAAGGGAATATGTCAACAACAATGTAATATCAAACAGTTTTTAATTTATGTTTGGAAATTGGAATATAAATGTTTCAAACAAGCATTAAATTATAACAAGTGTGCTAACCATATGGGAATGCCTGAAGTAGGGGTCCCTTAGCTAAAAAAAAAAAAATAGTGAATATCTCCATTCCAATGAATAATATAGAAAAAATGTTATAGGAAAAGGAATTGTTTTGATTTTGTTGTCAAAATCATAAAAAAAGCATCAATGAGGGCACACGCTTCGAAGCACTGCCCCCTCCTTGCTGTGAATCCGAAATAAATTACTTTATCTAACTTACAATACTTCCTTTACTTTATACAAGGATTTTTAAAGGGACAAAACACTAATATTATGGATACAAATATTATATAAGAGAAAAACTCACAAATACTCATTAATGTATTAGTAAAAGGTCAATGGAAAGTGGTCATAATTTGACAACACAAGCATCAGCAGGCTGTAAATTGAAGAAGGTATGATGGAACATTAGCCGTGTGGAGCTGGATGTGGAATTATTGATTTGGGAACCAGGAAGTCTTTCAGCTATGGCACTTGTTTCAGCACAAGCATCAGCAGGCAGTACATCAATGAGACGTCAATGATGATTGGTATGTAATTTCCTATTTCTGCCATGGCAATAGGAATTTATTTAGTGTCGAACTCATTAAATAAAGTCCATAGTCCCACACTGTCTAGAAAGGGGTGGTAATCTGTAGATAACCCTTCCCAATTAGCCAAAGCAGCAAAACATGGACGTTAATAATATCAAAAAGTAGGTTAATACCATTCATACAATTTTCTGCTACATTCAGCTAATGTTATACGGTAAATCTGAAATTATCACATCCTTGGAAAAGTTCATGATGAATCTATTTGTTCATGGCAATTAGAACTTTTGTTATGACTTTAAGACAGCAATTTGTGTAACAATAATTCCAAGTCAGCTCCTTAGAAGCTTGACTGGCTTTATGTTTCATTACACTGTAAAATAATGATAAATGACAATAATGTTTGTCATTATACTATATTATTTGAAGTTCAAATTAAATCAATTAATTTCCAAAAGTTTGTTATAACATGAAATTGTAAATTCTTTTTGGTTTGTAAAAAAATACAATTCAAACAAACGTACAAAGTTCTCAATGTGATTAACTCTTCTATCTAACTTTGAAATTCTAGAGAACCTGAAAGTGAATTGATATATTTGCATTTAAATTCATCTTCATAATGCGAAATACAATTATAGACCATATAATCTTAAAAATAATACAATTTAAATTTAATCATAAAACTGTTTTATAAATAAATTAATATACTTAAATAACATCATTGCAATGCATACTATTGCAATTGCAAATTTCTTTCTTAGATTAGATTTAAGATTAGATTCTTATAAATTAGATTCAATTTTATTTTTTTTTTAAATGATAATTATAAATCATTGTCCTCAGTAGTATATTTTTTCTACATTATTGAGTAGTAAGGATTTTTAAACTATAATAATGTATAAAGCTGGGAGGGGGCTTGCTTTTCGCACACGATGGGAATATCTGTTAATGGTGAACGATTGAATCCCTCAATACAATTGGAAGTAAATGATTAAGCAGGAAGCCCAATTGATTTTACTTTTTTTAACTATGACCCGCTTCAAATTAATTATTTAACAACATTAAAAGGCATGGAAATAATAGAAAACCTGCATTATTCACAAACAATCGTTAAGGAGGCTAAATACAATATAACAGGGATAAATAGACAAATCTCAGACTAAGGACTGAAGGCAGAGTAGGAATTATCACTATTTGGCATTTGAATACCTACCCCCACATATAAATTATTATATACAAGGAGATGTAAGGAGAAAGAATGAACCAACCAATAAGACCAGTGCTAACAAACATGGTTATAAAAGACTTTTTAAGCACTGTATTATGGTAAGTGTAGCCATGGTAAATTTAATTGTACCTCTCTTTCTCTGCGATATAATCACATCATCATAAGTGAAAAGGATGTCTTACCCTCAATGTCGTTAACCCATATCATAAATTATTGAAGTTTACTGAAGAGATAGAATTTGTAAACCAAATTCTACACTTCTTAGGTTCTATTGTAATTAGGCTACCTTAGTATATTTAACAGTTTCTCACACAGTGGCTTCGTAAACTAAGCAAATTTTCTATGTGTGAAAATGGCACTCTGGTGGCCTCCTCTTACCATCTTTTCTGGATCCTCTGTAGTAAGAAGCTTATGTGAACAGGAATTATGCTAGTCAAAAGATGATCAGTGAATCAATTACTTAAAACAAAAAGTCTGTGAAAGCAGGGGCTGCATAAACAAAGCAAATTTCCCATGTGCTGGAATGACACACTGGTCATCTCATTTCACCATCTACTCACTATTTTTCTTGTAGTAAAAAGCTTTATCATAATTTGTAAATGCCTCAGTAATTATAGTAAAAATAAGACGATTATAATTGGTCTTAAGGCTAAAAATATAAAAATACATATAACTTACTTAATATTGTTGATAAAAAAAATAGATTTAACAACGAGTGTAAAAAATTAAAATTTCAACAACATTGGTTATATAAACATTTTTTGGTCCAACTCATAGTAGCCAAGATATTTCAAATTTTCAATCATTCCTCCCCCTAAACCCCCATTCCCCAAAGACAATTTCAGCCATTACCTAATGTGATCATTAGTGATAAATCAAATGGTAAAATGCTGAGTGGTATTAATAAAATAAACATTTTCTAGTCAAGAATGTAGAAAATTTTAATTGATTATGTTATCGCCCAATGTATTTGCATGTATCTAATGTAGTAGATATTTCTTGATAACAATATTTGATATACTCTAACACCCGTAACACCCAAAACTGAAAAAGCCTATGAAAAGTATATAAAAAGATGACGTAGATCAACATCATACTTGTAAGCTTTTTTTAACCTCTAACTAATGTGTAAAATGTCGGGTGAAATCAACACTTAACTCTTCCAGGATTCATTCATTTCAATCACAACAAATGGCCACAGCTAATATCTTATAAACTGTAGGGAAAGCCACTTTGCCATTTTAATTTTTGCATTGTATTTTATTGTTCTTTTTTTACTTACAATTGGCAGAATAAACACCTCTTCCTATTCACAGGTATTTTTCAATTAATCAAATATTCCATATTACTTGTGCAAAGCTCATCCAGTACTGTCTGTCACCCTTGCAAGTAATTGTTTTAGAAATTGTACTTAATTTTCATAAGGATTAGTTTCAAAAAGCATTCGAGGATTTCGAGTTCTTATTATTATTTTGTTCAAATCTACTCAAAAATTCATTTTAAACAAAAATAAGAATAGGGAAAATGGTTTTGTTTGTGACTTTTAATTAACTTTGTTCTAATGTAGATATATTGTATCCTAAAATTACGTTGTCATGTAAAATATACATAAAAAAGTATATTTAAAAAAAAAAAAGAATTGTATCTTTTTAAGTACCATCTACACATTAATGACAAATTTCAATGGGAATGCTAGAATAAAATAGAAAAGAATCATGCATTAGAACTCCATGTATCTCAAAAACAATTATCATACTGAAGAAACCATATTTCAAAATGGTGAAAAAGTTTCATTTTAAAGATTTCCAAATGGGATTAGTTGTTTCCTTGATAACTTACTAGTGGATTTGATTAAGCTAAATATTAACAGGTTTAATCTAAAAATCACTGTACTTTTGGCAGTGTAAACAGACCTCAGGGCATAAAAATTAGAAATACGCATGTTAACTCCTAGTCCATGTTAACTGATTTTTGAAAAATTTCTTCAAATGTGCGTCTGTTATTGGTTGAATCTCTAAGATAATGGCACATGTCTGCAACCTGCTCAGGCACCTGCTGGCTAGGTTTCGGGGCAGGAGTCAGTATCTTTCCAGCTCTAGGTCCTGCATGCACCACTTAGTCAGGAACTGCTTTCCTTCCTTGTCACTGTCTCTCTGGTTGCATCACCTCTTTTGTCCGTATTTTACGGTCAATTTTACTTGAAGCAGTTAAATATCAAAAATGGTATCAATCTAACAAGAATTGAGGACTCCCAAGCAAAGAATGTTCATTAATGACATCACATCAATGTATTTCACATAGCAAAGGTTCGATGGGAACAATATGTAGTATTGAAGTTCGTAATCGAAGAGTTTGTGATATATTGGCTTATTGCTAATGTGAGATTAGTAGGAGTGGATGTGTACATATGGCTGAAAATTGAAAATTACAAATTATTCCATTTAATTTCGAATCTGTAAAAAATGAATAGAACACAAATCCCACTTTATTTTATTTTCAATCAGATTGGCTACATAACATTTTTAAAAATCATATTTAATATAATGCTTAGAATTTAACACTTTGCCTATACACCCTCTTCTCATGGTCCGATTTCAGCAATTATTGAAATTTATCTTGATAGTCTGACTACATGGCCATCCTCCTCAATTAGGTTACGATCACTTTCCATCGAACACAGCAAAAATGCAAATTGCCTTTAACAGCAAATACATTATCATTTTTTTTGTCAATGACTGACGGAAGTCTAACAACTTTTTTTTTTCAGCTGGTGATGAGGGTGATGAATCAGGTTTATTCAGGGCACAGTTCTGTGGCTTCGCACAATTTAGTTTTAAAAACGCTTTGCACTCTTAGAAATTTGCATTCACATTATGTCAAAGCGTAGGACGTGCCTTGAGAGATGCTACTGGGCTGAAATCTGCAGATGCACTCCAGGAGAATGTTTTCATAAGCATGTAAAAAGGAATTTTTGTCGATGACCCTAACCATTAAAGTATGCAAAATATTTGAATAAAGAGTCCAGGAATACTATAAGAAGAATACATTTTATTATTAAATCAATTTTCAGTTAGATTTTCCACGGTAAAACTATAAAAGTCCGTCACGCAGGGGCTGCGTAAACTAAGCAGATTTCCCTTGTGAAGTTTTACAATAGAGAAATCTGCATACTGGTAACACAATACCACTGTGATTAGATAATGAGAAATCTTTCAGTTAATGAAAATAAATTGCCAACTGAAACTGCTTCTGAATTGTAAGAATAATTTATATTTTAATAACTCAAATTTTAGTAGTCCCAGAACTAAAGAAGGGGGGGGGCGGATAAACAGAACGTATTTGCATAAATCTCACAAAGTAACGAAGGTAAGGTAAGGTTTGAAACAACAGGTAAGGTTAGAAGAAGCTTCCACCAGAGCCGAGCAATGACGAAAATAGTCGACCTAATCCGAACTATACCCGACCACAAACTTCATAAAAATGCAAATATCTCGGTTAATATTCAAGATAGAGAATAAATGTGTATAACAATATTTATAGTAAATTTAATTCGAAATAAGATTGGTTCTATACAATTTTTTGATCCGACGTATGGTAACGGAGATATTTTGAAGGGAAAATCTGCTAAAAAAATAAAGGCTTCCCTCAATAATCTCCACCCCACCCCACCCCCGTTCATAACACAATATTGCTGCTATTAAATCATTAATATGTAAGTTAAATGAAACAGACAATTCAGAAATAAATTAAAAATTAATTCTTCTTCCCTCGGCGAAAGTACCATCAACACCGAGTTTTACTATACCTACAGACATACAAATGTTGTTGAATAATTGTAAAATAAAGTAAGTGACAAATAATTCTGTAATAAATATATTTTTGTATTTAGTTTTGAATCACATTACTATTTTTTCATGGGATTACAAAGAATAATCCGACATTATTTACAACCTCTAAGACACCAAAATCTTTTCTTAATACTGATTAACGTCAATTTCTGATAAGAGACATTTACAAATAGGTAACTTGTAATCAACATGGAACCATTCTTTTCATCATGACAAAAAGTCTATTGATTGTATGCTTATTGTTAAGTATCACATACAGTATTGCCGAAAGTGAGTTTTATTGAAGTCATTAATACAGTTCTATGTAATTACTAGTTAAAAGTGTTTCTGTGTGAATGAAACAATTTTGGTTTTAGCAGTTTGCCCTTGAGGGTCTTCTGTAAGCGCACGATTGTTTGGAGTTAAGTCAAGCGTTAAACTGTACTTTTATTTTAAAAAATGAGAACAAAAGTATTATGCTTTATAAAACTGTACTCGTATGTAGATTTGATATTACAATCCACTTATATTTTAAACCATCCAAGAAATAATATTATTATTTATTAACGTCCACTTTTTATTACTATGGCTAATTGGGACGGGTTATCCGTAGGTTACCACCCTTTTATAGCCAGGTAGGACTAAGGATCCAACCAATAAAAACCTCAAACACCAAATGTTTTCCAAACATAACGCTTTAACTTTTAGCAGGCTTCGCTTCAGGAAATCTCCAATTGATAGTTCCTAACCTTTATGTCTTCATGTAAAACTAAAGCCTAAATTCCCAACTACCCCAAATTGGACAAGAGTGGATGTGTATAAGAAAGAGGGTAAATGTAATCACAGTTAGTATGCAAAACAAAAAAAAAACATCTAAAATTCAGTTGATGAAGGTATTTCCATCAATTCTACAACTGTTATTCTTCACATTTTCATAATCGGAATATTAACGAATTATTTGAATTAGACCCTATTCAGCTTTCAGTAACCTCTCCCCCCCTTGCGATTCAAGAGATTTTGCATATGTGCCGATGGTTCCCAAAAAACGTTATGCTCAGTTTGAATATCTATATATATATATATATATATATATATATATATATATTTATATATATTTATATATTTATTAAATAAATACTTCTCTTGAGGAAAAACATGAGTTTTGAATCATATGAGTAATGTTAGTCCTTCCAGGGATAGGATGATCCATAGATAAGATGTCTATCAAGGAAAGTGTCTATTCCTCAGAAATGATAGCTCATCTAAGTATCAAGTTTGTCTATTGTAGAATTAGCGCCTGGTGTAATCATCCTGCCAGAATGGTATTTATTTATTTTTGTATCTTGATTCGTATTCATTTTTTGTAGGAGAACGTTGTGGACCACACACATGGTGTCCGGAAGGATTAATCTGTTGCAGGCGCGGCTCTTTATGCTGTGTTCCAAAGTATGTACATTTTAGGAGCACTCATAAATAACCTCAATTACAAAATAAATTATTATAACCTCCTATTTGTACATTTTCAGTGAGGAAAGTCTGCGAGAAAATTTTCTATTTACGTCAGATGAACGCCCATATAACCAAGATGATTTTGTTGTGAATTACTAAGCTACATGATTTTTTTTCTTAAAATAAAACAATGTTTCAAATGCATCAGTTCTTTTTATTGGATTTCCTTTTTCAATCTGATCACTAAATAACACTGTCAAGAGAAGACCATAGTTTTTCTAAAACACATAGACACTTATTGGTTGCCTATCAGTTGAGTCTTCTGATACATCGGCCTATAAGAAGCAACAAAATCTTTAACATTACCGGAGAGATATGGAGAATGTCTTTGAAAACGGATTGAATGCACTATTCATGGAATTATGAGGTTGATCTTCTTCGAAAGAAGTGAGCTAAATGAAATTGATCCCTTCAAACTAACCATGGTCATATTACAGCTGTATCTAAGGGACGTCTGTAGTCGAAGTCAAGCATTATCCACGTTAGCATCGAAATGCTTTATTAACAAGGCTGACTAAATTATGAGTAGCTTCTCTGCAGTACAGCGGCCATCATCATCTGTGATAATCACCTACTACTTCAACATTCAAGCATTCATTAAAATTAAAAGTAATAAAAGTAGAGGGGTTCTAGAGGTTTAATGGGGCCCTTAATATCGAACTCTAGAACCTATCAATTTAATTGTAAAAATATGACCTATTTAAATTCACTTATTAATCTGATGGCGGAAGGTCAACAAAAAAGAAAAATCTCAAATGATTAAAAAAATCATTTTTATTTATCTACTAGTTTCTCGTCTACATGACGCTTCGTCAGAAGGAAATATAATACTGCGAGTTTTTTTTTTTTTTTTTTCTAAATTTTTCTTCTTTACTATTTAGACTACACTTTACAAGGGGTAATTGATATTTTTATTTTATGACGTATCGATCTAAATCAGCTGATGTAACACGCCATAACTTGTAAGCCAGCTGACTGGCACAGCTAATGCAAGGACCTATACTGCTCAAAAATGAATATGGATA
This sequence comes from Riptortus pedestris, assembly GCA_019009955.1. Lineage (NCBI taxonomy): Eukaryota > Metazoa > Arthropoda > Insecta > Hemiptera > Alydidae > Riptortus > Riptortus pedestris. The sequence goes on from CM032230.1 coordinate 50,931,793, forward strand.
TTGGCTGTTTTGTGGTATTTATGGGGCCTAGCATTTTTTTTTTAAATTACAAATATCATTAATATATATTAGAAATTATTGTCTTATTTCCCCCATAAAGAAGTAATTTAATTAAGGCCGATTTAATTAAAATTAATAGGATAAGAAAAAATAACCAATATCCCTATTCATTTTTGAGCAGTATATATAACAATATAGCTGTAGTTGTAGTTACCTCATAGTATTGTATTTTCTACTGATAAAAATGGTTTTCATAATCATTTGAGGTTTTTCTTTTTTTATTGATCTTTCTTGATCAGATTTTTAAGTCGTTAATTTACGATTTCAAAAAAATTAAAATATACTCAAAAATTGCCAGTGGTGTTAAGATAGTTGCTCATAACAGTGACTGTTTATTCTATTAAAAATATTGAAAAGGTATGTAGCATTTCATTAATTATCCCTTAATTTTCCAGTCACGTTTTAAACCGTATACATTGTCATTAAGCTGTTCCAACAGAGCTGCTTTCATTTAGATTTAATGGATAAGTGATATAAATAATCTCAGGCAAGTTTCCACATCTCTTCTGGCATGTATTTTATTATGTTTAATTCTTTAAGCAAGCTTTTTTTTTTTCATGGGCAGGACGGTTTCGTCTCCTGCTATTCGACTCAATGCTTCGACTTTCAACGGTAATTTTCATACCTGCTCCTGTACTCAGTTCCTAGTTTTGATGTGTTTGTACAAGGGCTAATAAGCTTCCTGGTCTTTTATAAATATGTTTATGGCTAATCCTTAAATATTACAGAATCCTTACCTCTCTCCTCTTCTTATGGTTTATTAGTTGATTTCTGATAACTAAAACAGATAAACCTAACTCATGTTGATCTCACGATATGAATTCTTGACAATTCAACCTATTAAGTGAACCTATTACGTTCATATACGTATGTTTGCTATTTTCTCCGGCTACAGTAATTTATATATTTCATCTTGACAACCCAAACAATAAAAAATCTCTGGAAAATATTACCAGATCAAGTGGTGTTGACAAGGCTTAGAATCGGACATTCACTACTTACACATTCATACCTCATCAACTGAAAAGATCGACCTACATGCACTCACTGTAACACAGTACTGACTATTAAACACCTTCTGACTGACTGCAGACGACGTGAACATCTTAACTAACCGAATGACTTGTACGAACTATTGACAGAAGGTAGCCCACAAATAAATACACTCTTAAGTAGTCTTGAAGACAATTGACATTTACAACAAACTTTAAATCATACATACACCACTTATTTTTCCCTCAACGTTTTATACCTCAAATTATGTGAACATGTGAAGAAAGCCCACTCCACGCCATTTGTAAGAGTCATTTCATTCGAGGGTTGTCATTATTCACGATTGAGTATGAAGTTAAGAACTAAACTATGATTTTTATATTAATTTTTTTTAAGACTATTGTATTCTATATATATTGTTGTAAACATACATGTGTTAGTTTTTGTAACCATTTCGAGGCGGGTTTTTTTTTTGTAGTAACCACGTTCCCTACATTGGACATCGGTCGCTCTTCCTCCACGAATTAGCGATGAAAAAGTCCAGACGAGACCAGGATCAGAATTCCTGGAGTTAGTGGAACAATAAACTAGTCTCCAGATCACGTAGGAAGCCAATTTAGAAGAGGGAATTGAAGTCCGAGGATTCAGGATTGTTGATTTAAAAAAACAGAAATATATAAATAACAACAATATTTTGGTTAAAACTTTATATTCTTGTAAAAAATGTTAAATCAAATTGTATTAGCCTAGAATATCATATATTTATAAAAGTTTGTGGCACGAGAGTAAAGTTAGATATCGTGATTAAAACAATTAATTATTAATAGTTACAAAGATGGTTGTTATTATAGAATGATGATCCTGAGAAAGTCAACCATTAAAAATAATAAGTACTACTTAAGTCTGTTAATTAAAAATAAAAGTACTTATATATTACAACATACATTTCAGATATTATCTTTAAACTTTCAGTACAAATGTACACAGAAATAATCAATAACAATATGACAAATGTATTGTTAAAAATTGTTTAAGCAGTTAATTTTAAAATCAATTCATCTATCTATAGATCTTGAGATGGACAAACATTGAATATGTATTTTTTTTTTTGCACTGCCATCAAAAAAATAGAATAGCCAATAAAAATGAAACCAATTTTTTCCTTTCAAGGGGTAAAGATCACTAAACTTAGGTACGTAAATATTCATTCTGTTAGTTATGCGAAAGACCTGGTTTAAGACAATCAAAGGACATTACATACTAAATTTTGGTTAACCGTGCCATTAACAGGATTCAAGGTTAAACTTTTATACACCTCCCCCCCCCCTCCGGGGCCCAATGCAGCATCGTGAAGCAGTTGAGTTACTACACGAATAAAGAAGAAGCGATCTTTGGTATGAAATGGCACCACAATAGCACAGGAAATTCGTCACACAGACAATTTATCGTACAACTTGTGCTACAAGCTCCGGTCCTTCATTGTAAGTTGAGCCAAATATTTTTCATTTTCACCATCTCAAAGATTTATAATGATCGTTTTTCTAGGCTATGCCATGCCTCTATTCCTGTGACAGGAAATTCTAGAGACACACAGGAGTGCGCTAGAAAAAAAGGGTAACAAGACCTTCTGGAGGTTTCCCGTATACACAAAGAGGCTGACTAACAAGATAGACCCAAAAGCATTAGAAAAAATGAATAAAATTTGCTAAAGATTCGCGCTTACAGCAAAACAAAAAATTGACTGAAAGCTATTAACGAATTTGATTTGATGATATACCAAAGATTACATATTACTAAAGATTTATTAATTCATTATAATTACTATTATCGTTTTAAGGCTCCTTTGTTATTCACCTTTCACAAATGTTCCCATGCAGACACGCAAACTATGTTTAAAAAATAGACATCGAAATTATTATTATTATTATTTATTAACGTTCACTTTTTGCAACTCAGGCTAATTGGGATCACATCGAAATTAAAACTGATAGATTAAGGAGCTCATATATTATGCAGGGGTGCAGTTAAGCCTCTGAAGTTCATCAACATATATTATTTATTGTTGCACTCATGAATTAGGAGAGACCTTCGATAGTATACTATTGCTTCTAAAATAGTTATTATACATAATTACTTCAACATTCAGCAATAATAAATAGTTAGCAATTTCTCCTTTTCTTATGATAAATAGCTTTGAAGGAATTTTTCAGTTGCTTTAATTTCTATTCGACTAGAGTTATGTAGCTCATCTGTGATTTTATCGGTTTTACCATATTATTATTATGAGTTGAAAACAAGTAAAGCCTTATGTCTGTCTAATTTCTGGCCATTCAAACAGCTGCGGCAGGAAGATGCGCTTTCGGATATCCCTGAAAAAATATTTTAAAGACGTTAGTGATATAGTTTATACAAAAAATAAATTACGGGAGTATGTTAGTAACAATAATTATTTTTGCTTCTTATAAGTATCCAAAAACATGTTTACTTATTTCATTCGCAGGCAATCCATTTTATTCAAATAAAACAAGAAAACTAATGTTACTATTATAAGAAGTCAGATTTCACGTTAGAAAAATCGGCTATTGAGGTTTTATACAAATTTCGAAGAATTTATTCAAATCTTCATCGACCTAGGATACGACGAAAGTTAACTTTTTTTAGCAAAACTAAACGCTCGTTAATGGCTTAAATAGGGCAAGAGGTACTTAGTGGGGGTTAGAGGGGGAATTTCGAAAATTGGGAATATCTCCGTTTTCATAAGACGGAACTTAATAAATCTATATAACCGGTACTTAACTTAAACGGCAACCTTAATTTCCTATAAATGTTGTGTATGCATTTTTTTAATATCTTGAAAATTAACGGAGATATTTGTATTTTTTATTATTCTCTGTTAGTAAACTCCCGCTCCTACAAATGTGATTGCCGCGTTAAATATCTTGTTCATTAAATATCACGTATCCAGCTGTTATTTCGAAACCTGTTTACATAGGCGTCTTATAACAGGAGGAATAGAGACTAAAATGTGAGTTCTGGTCATCCGCGCTTTGTATATCAGCTCTTGGGGAATCTGTATAGTTTACGAAGCCACTTCGTGACAGACATTTTAAAACAGAATGCACTGAGACAGAAAATTATTCAATATCTTTATTCAACTTTATTAAATAAAATAACTAAATTCAATTATTGAAGAAGACGTTTTTGCTATTCATATCTCATAATAAGAAAATGTTCATAACTTACCTGGTCGTCAACTGATGTTGTGGAGTTGACCTAGGACAGCATACATTGGTGTAGTAGGTGTTACAACAGTAGTAGCCCTTCACACACCACGTGTTCCATGTACACATCTCCCCTGAAACATTAGTAATTCAAAGTGTAAGTGTGTGTAGAATCTCAAGTATATAGTTTAAATCAAATTAAGTTGCTAAGTCATTTAACTTTCATTCAAAACAGGACTGACGATACCTAATTTTTTCAACAAGACACTTCATGTTTCACTCTCAGTGCGTACTCCACGATCAATTTTTAATTTATGTGAATGTATTTATATGTAGATTGCTTACCAGTTTAGCTTGTTAGGAATATTCTAAGCATCAAAATCGGAAATATCTCCATTTCTATTCCAAGACCAAAAAACGTTACAGAAAATAATTTGTAGATATCTTTAATCAAAAAAGATCTGAAAAAATGTGTTGTATATCTCTAATAGGTAAAGACCATATTGGGTCTTCGTCGCAGCCAATTAGCTCTGATAAAATAAATTCTTTTATGCTCAGTACAATGCCAACCTATGGTCTATGGCAAAGTGGCTTTGTACCGATGACGTTCAGTGAAAACAAATCCACTCTTTATAATTTACCTCTTATACGCTTTCCCACCAATAAAAGCACGAAGATAGTTCTGAAGGAAATCTTCAGGATACACTGATGTGGAAGCACGCCTTTAATTTATCTTCATGAGGGGCAGAGCTACATCGATAAATTGCATCAATAAATATAGTTTTTAATGGGTAAATGGATTTTTGAGACAGGATTAGTTCTGTTTTCCTCATATCTTAGTTCATCGCGGAAATAATACTTATAGTTGGAATGGAAGTGGACAATCCCGTTAAATATTCATTGTTGCCATGGATCAACTATGACCACAACCTTAAGGGAAATGTCTAACACCCTTAACCACCCCAAGTTGCTGCCCCACCATTTTTAGCTGGAATAGAATCAAACTAATTAATAATTATAATTTTAACACAGCCATTGATTATCTTTAATATCTAAAGAACTAATGGTAATAGAATATTGAAATCTTGAATATAATATTTTTTTTTTTTTTTTTTTTTACAAATGGAAGACGAATTTTAAACCAAGATTGGTTACGCTTATGGAAATGTGTTTTCTTGTTTATCTCAAAATGATGATAAATGAATTTTGAATTCTTGACATAAGGTGTAAGACAATGACCTAAAACCACCAAAGTACAGACCCATAAGATAAAACAAATGGATTAGTTTGTACATATACATTTATTTTTAACTTGTTATACCTTGGCATTACCTTTTACTTTACTTATATATTTTTGTTGCATGTGTTTATATATATTGTATTTGTTAAGTCACAGAACACTGTAGATGGGGCTGTTTGCCCCAAAAGTACTCTGTAATTAATAAAGAATTCTTATGAGTGGAGATGGCTTGACCTTCTGATCCTTCCGTTAAATGCATTAGGCTTATAGGGAAATGGTTGAACGCTCTGTACGAGAATGGTTGAAAATTTGTAGTAAGCAACCCATATGTATTATTTGTTTGTAGAGGTCCGAATCAGGCTCTGGTAAGTAGACTATAAATTAATTACTTATACAATTTTGTATGCTCATATCTTATGATTATTGTATATTTCTGTTGAGTATAAGTGAAATAAGTCAATAATTCTAATAATAATATTAGAATTTGAATATGAAACCAACTGATATTCCAAATTGAAAAAATAATAATATAAATATGCTATTAATAATAACTATATACCTCGAAAAAATAGCTTATTTGATTACCTGAAAATACAACGAAATTTTTAAATGATAAACAAATTTTATTAATTGAAGATATGTAATGCCGTCATGATGATCTATGGTGAATTGTTAACAATAATGAATTGAACTTTGGAGTGTAACTTTGTATTATATTTTTATAACTACATTATATCAAGGCCTGATATATCCTTTTAGTATTAAGATCTTAAGAATTTAATAAAATGTATGTGTAAATAATACTTACAGCCTCGTTTATCTATTCCTCCTCTTACTAGGCACACCACAGACGCTAGAAATATTATTACCAATAGTTTGGCCATCTTTAAAGAACAAAATATGACTATCTGTTTGAACGTTCCAAAGAATACTTTATAAATGACTACCTTATCTCCAAAGTAATAAAACAAATATTTTTTTGTGGTCTACTCTATGTAAAGAATCTATTTTTATATTAAATGTGCCCACTAATCATATTAAAGCTCATTTATGCAACCCACCTATAATTCAGGAAATGAATTTATGTATTTATTAAGAATCCCTGGTAATGCTCCTGAGGTATATTATTGACATTTTTATGTTATTTTTAGTTTATTTTAATCACTTAAAGGATATTTCTCGAGTCTTTATCTCCATCCTTTTGTTAAAAGAAGTAATGCCAAAAACAAGCATATCTGGTTTGAAAGTGTTATCATCAAATATTTTTCTTGATAAATCCACACAATCAACGTGTTTCTTAAAAATCTATTACAATCTCTACGCCTTATATAACGATATTCGATATTATTATATATTAATTCTAATTTAATATTGCCATAACGTCTTTTTGGAGCAATATAATATCACAAATACATGAGTTGAACTTAACACACTGAGCAAAATATTAAGGTTGTCCCTCAAATTAAATTTTTGTTGAAGTTCTGATTTTGTAAGTCAATTGAAAAGTTCTTAATTCTGAAGGTTTACTATATGGAATGGCCTGTTTTAAATTTAAAAAAAAATTGGTTGATCTAACATATATGTGTATATATATATATATATATATATATATATAGAGAGAGAGAGAGAGAGAGAGAGAGCAGTATGTTACCACTTTTTTAAAAGCAACTCGTATGAATTATCAATGGATAATTGAAGAAATTTTCGAAAATCCCCCCACGACTACAACCTCAAGGGGGGTCCATTAAGAAAAATCAGTTAGATGATTTACAGAATCCACATTTTATTTTACATAGATTGCTTAATTGAAGTTATAATGAAATGTTTTTGTGTTGTTTTTTTTTCAGTTTTTGCTCATTGAGATGCATATACGTCATCACATCAATTGTCTATGACATTACCTTTCAAGGTATTAAGGAACCCCAAAGATCATTCTTCAGACTTCTCTTAATAACTAATAAGTTTAACGATATACAGATTATTGTAACTCTATCAATACCTATTCAGCAACGACCTCACGCTCACTAAGTATTGTATTGGATTCCAGTAGAACTGATCCCAATGTGGTCTTTATAGAATCAGATATGTACAATACCTTCCACCTATTGGCAGGTAAGATTTGACTATTCCTGGAATGCCTTAAAAGTTTGCTTTATCGGTGTCTTTAGACTGCCAATCAGAACTGCTCCAAATTCCGATCGAAACTATCTCAAAATTCTTATTTTCTCCGAAGCTGATGCGTGAGAGGCAAGGCTTGATTAAGCATATTGTTTTATAAGCAAACATACATTCGATATCGTTTTTAGCTACATACATACATTCCTTCAAGGAGGCGCTGAGGTTGATTTCCTCTTAAATTCTTATTCTCTAGTGGTCGCTGATCTTCCTTAATGTTCTTACTTCATAAATTCATATTGAATCTCTAGTAGTCGCTTAACTTCCGAAATGCTATTACTTCTTAAATTCATGTTCAATCTTTAGTAGTCCTAAATCTTCTTACTTCTTAAATTCATGTTCAATCTTGAGTAGTCGCTGATCTTCCTAAATGTCTTATTTCTTAAATTCATATTCGCTCTCTAGTAGCTGCTGAACTTCCTAAATGTTCTTACTTCATAAATTCATATTGAATCTCTAGTAGTTGCTTAACTTCCGAAATGCTATTACTTCTTAAATTCATGTTCAATCTTTAGTAGCCGCTGATCTTCCTAAATGTCTTATTTCTTAAACTCATATTCGTTCTCTAGTAGCTGCTGATCTTCCTAAATGCTCTTACTTCATAAATTCATTTCATGGTCTCGTAGTCGCTGATCTTCCTAAATGTTACTACTTCATAAATTCATGCTCAATCTCTAGCAGCCGCTGATCTTCCTAAATGTTCTTACTTCATAAATTCATATTCATAGTCTCGTGGTCGCTGATCTTCCTAAATGTTCTTACTTCATAAAGTCATATTCATAGTCTCGTGGTCGCTGATCTTCCTAAATGTTCTTACTTCATAAAGTCATATTCATAGTCTCGTGGTCGCTGGTCTTCCTAAATGTTCTTACTTCATATTCATGGTCTCGTAGTCACTGATCTCCCTAAATTTTCTGACTTCTTAAATACATATTCTTCTCTAGTATCCGCGGATCTCCTATCGCATTCTCAACGCCAAAAAATCAAAGTTTGAATTTCTAATTAAACCTTTTTCATCAACGTCGGCCGTATTTTAGCAGATTTCCCTTAGGGGAAATCAGCTACCGAGGTCGTACTCATGACGCGAGTTTCGAAAAATTTCTTCAAATGTCCATCGATCCTACCCAGGAGATGACGAAAATGAGGTCCGTTCAAAATATTAATATATATATATATATAGATATATATATATATATATATATATATATATATTTGTTTGTTAACGCTCTAGCGGTCGTAATTTTCGTTTGATAGTTACCAAACTTGAAATTTAATCGTTTTATGTAAAAAGGAAGATCAAGTTAGTTAATGGCTGAAATCGGACCTGTGGGAGGGGGGTTTAGAGGGGCATTTTTGAAAATTCGAAATATCTCCGTTATTATCCGTCAGATCGAAAAATTGTATAGAATTATTCTTATTGAAAATTACATTTACTACAAATATTGTTCTACACATTTCTTCTGTATCTTGCATATTAACCGAGATATTTGCATTTGTATTTTGAGTGTGGTCGGCTATGTTCGGTACTTTCCGAAGAGAGCTCTGGCGGCCGTAACTGTTCGTCCCTTGTGAATAAGTTTAGAGATCCCTTATGACTACACTTGTTATTGGGCAGATTTCTGTATTGTAAAACTTCATGTGGGAAATATGCTTAGTTTACGTAGCCCCTGCGAGACGGACTTTTTGGTAATTGGGAAGGGTTATCCAGAGGGCTTCAAGAAGGCCCCACTCTTTTCTAGGCAATGTGAGATTTATTCTTTTTTTTTCCTCATTAATTAAATTGGCATTGCTCATAAAGTGGCCGAAAAAAATTACTCTGGGTTTCCCAGTGCCTGAAAATTAACTGTTTAAAATTAATGTACCAATTGAAATATTTTAATACGTAAAATGTTTTCTATCGTTGAAATGTAACTAAAATCCTAGCTTCGTTGATAGGCGAATTGTAGGTCAATACATAAAAAAACTCTGAAACAACTTTCAAGTTTGTATATAATTATATTCATGCATATTCATGTTTAACTTTCAGTTGTACTAATACCAAAAGAGATTCAACCTTATCACTAAGGTCTTAATTGTGGATCTCTTTAAATCTATGTACAACTGAAAAATGAGTCATTTAGTAGTTCCTGATATATGTAAAGAGAACAACATATTTAAATGAAAATTATTTTTGCCTTTTCTTTCATGTATTACCTTCTGCCTTTTTACCTTTCAATTAAGACAAAGACCTTTTTTTTTATTACCTTGTGATGCACTTTGGTTTATAATGCGCCTGTCTGTCTCCCTGGCAACACTAACGTCGTTCACAGATGCATACACGAAGCCCAACGGATTTTTCATCATCTGCTAGTTAGTATCGTTCTACATTTGGAGGTTTTTTTTCTTGAGTCTTAGAGAGAATAAGGATATTCCAGAAGATGTTTTAAAGGTGTAATGATATCAACGAAGATAGACATCGTAAAATAAAAATTATTAATATGGTAAAAGTAAAATAATGGAAATGTTAGAGTCGGTTTTGGGAAAAAGAATTAATTCGTGCAGAAACAATTATAATGAAAATCATAACTTATAATATTATTGTATTGTTTCCAACGAATTATTCGTTTGATTATTTACTGTAAAAAAAAGTATTTGAATACTTTCCTAATTACAAGTAAACTATGAGAAGTTAAAAGTCCGTCACGCAGGGGCTGCGTTAAATAAGCAATTTTTACTACACGTCTTTGAATTTATCTCAAAAATTAAATGTTTAATGAGAAAAAAAAATTGGTATTTAGACTTCAAATAAAGTGCTTCATAATATTACAATATTACATAATATTACAATATTCATAATAACAGCTTATTAATAATATGAAACGAGAAGGAGTGGGGGTTTACTGAAGGCCGAAAACTAAAAAAAATCAAGTATCTCGTTTAATAATCAAGATAATGAATAGAAGTTCGTAACAACATTTACAGAACATTATATTTACAATAAGATTGATTCTATACAAATTTTTGATCTGACACATAATAATGGAGATATTTCATATATATATATATATATATATATATATATATATATATATATATATATATATATATATATTTGAATGGACCTCCTGAAGGAAAAAAGGAAAATCAGCTATTGAGGTCGTACTCATGACGCAATTTTCGAAATTTCTCTTCAAATTTCCATTGATCCAACCTAGGGGATGAAAGTCGTACGTTGGATCAAAAATGTGTATAGAATCAATCTTCTTGCAAATTAAATCTACTATTTTTTATAGTGTTGTTATATACATTTATTCTCTATCTTGAATATTAACTGCGATATTTGCATTTTCTAATAAACCACTTCATTCTAACGTTAATCATGCAAATATGTTCTGGTGGCCCACCCCCCATCCGTCTTACGTTCTTGGACTACTAAAATTTGATTGATTGTGATAAAAATTATTCTGATTTACTATAAAATACATTACTAGATATGTAAATAGCTTTCAACAAAAGTAATATGTTATATTCTGATATATTTCAGTAATTGTTTTTCTTTCCCGTTAGACGTTGGCAGACCTGTTTGTCTACATTTTAGACGCTTCCCGTCCGGAAATCATTAAAATTTATTGAAATATTTCTTATTACTGTTTGTATTTATTCACTTAATAGTAGATTTATCTATTGTCAAACTTCAGGAGGAAAATCTTATTAGTTAGTCATCTCCTAGGTAGGATCAATGGACATTTGAAGAAGTTTTTTTGAAAATCCCATCATGAGTACAACCTCAATAGCTGATTTCCCCTAAGGGGAATCTGCTAAAACCTTGTATTTACTAAATTATTTAGTTGGTGTTTAAAATGTCATATACTTTTACAATTATTGGTATTTATATTCGTAAAAATACTAAATACTTTTAATTGCTATTTATAATTTAAAAACAATTCTAAATACTTCAAATAGGTATTTACATATATTTATTTGGTGCTTTATGCATATCTGTTTAAGATAAAAGAAATATATTTATTTTCACGGCAAGATTCCAGAGAGCCTTAAGCAAGGCAGCAAAAGTTCCTCTGAATTTCACTGTTTGCTGGTGAGTTTATTTAGCTGTTAGTATAATAATGTAAATAACGTCTAGACTAATAAAACAGTAATTAGGAATGACAATATAGACACCTACATAACAACAATTTAAGGGTAAAAGGAAAATTAGTCTTACATCAATATCAATTTATTCTAAAAATAAATACAATGTATTTGTAGTTTCATCTTTTCGCCAATGATATCCAGATAAAAGTATTCCTATTGACCGTTGAAAAATTCAGAATTAAGTTATAAATGAAAATCTGAGTTTCCCAACTTTCCATCTGCTAACTCCAATTGATGAGGAATATAGACGCTTCTTCTTATTGGCCTGAAACCATTATTTAAATTAATTAATTGAATAATGATAATACAGACACATTTATGAAAAGTTAGTATTATAGAATTTATACAGTTTAATCATTAAGCATTTTTAAAAGATTTTTACTTTTCATACATATATATCTTAAAAATGTTTAAACTGAAAATATAAAAATATTTGCATAAGATCTTATAAAAATATTTTTATAAGATGATTTTGTTTACTGTTATTAATATGTATTTACGAATGATTATCAAAGGAATTATGTAGAACACAATAAGGACTTCCAATATATTTTCTGCCATTAATTTAAAGTTGTAGGTAAACTAATAGATGTGCTTTAAACGAAAAAGGCCTGTGCACGCAGATGCTGTGTAAACTGAACAAATTCACAAATGAGAAGGATGTTTCTGGTTTCCATAGAAGACAATTAAAGATCACTAGAACTAGTCATTATATTACTATATTATAATTATTTTCTCAGACCCTTTCATTTTAAATTTACGTCTAGCAATAAACCTGGAGGGCTAAAGATTTATTCCATATTTTCCCATTGTAGCTATGGTATCAATCATTTGGGTATAGAACTTGGTGTTTATCATGTCAGCTATCATTTAGTGTTTACATATTTAGAATTATTCATTTTGCTTACTGTCTCAAACATTTTTTTTTGTAAATAGGCAATCGTCATTTTTGCCAAAAAAATAAATAGATTCTTACGGTAATTGCATCCAGATAAATTACCTATTTGCAGTCAAGTGTGGCATGTTAGGCCTGGAGCAGCAAGACCTGGGTAAGTAACTGTCACAGCAGTAGTACCCCCTCATACACCAATGATTCTTAGAGCATTGCTCCCCTGAAACATATATAATTTTAGAATTATACATATATATATTGTGTGGGTGTGAGTTTGAATTGTGCATATAGAATGTTCAAATAATTTATGAAGGGGAATTCCCTGAGATATTCCAGAACGTATTTAACCCTGCCATCCTCCCGTCCTTTCGACACAATTCACTCAAGCATCAAATAATGTTCAAATAATTTAAACGAGTCATCTCGTTTTATAGATGGTCTGTATCAGTCAGCATTATTCTTGCATTAGCTTTGTAAAGCTATTTTCTAAAACCCTCAACGATGGACATTATGGAGGCATTACTCATGAACTTTTTCGCTCTGATCTCTGTAACCGTAAACAGAAAGTAGAAGATCATGATACCAGTGGATATGAAATTATTTCAGAATGGCAAACAATTACATGCGGTGTTACCCAAGGTTCAATATTAGTTCCATTAGTATTTTTAATATATATAAACGACTTCCCAAATAACCTTAAACCAACAAAATCTATTCTTTATGCTGATGATACCAGTATAATTATAAAAGGTATAGATACAGAAAAACTGAAACAAGATGGCTCTGCTACTAGTTAGACTCCTATCATCCACTTTTTGAGGAATAAAAAATAATGACTTTTCAATATATATGTACCAAACAATATTGATTGTGAAACAAAACATGAACTTGTTTTATAAAAATAGCTTAACACATAATCATAAAACAAGATACAAGAATATACATCAAGCCCCAACCACAAACATAAGTATTTTGTGAAAAGCGCATCATTTTCAGGAGTAAAACTCATTAACGCTCTGCTCAATTGTACCTAATCCATATTAAAAAATTCTCTTTGTATGAAAATAAATTAAAGAACTTCATGTATGGCAGATGTTTTTATATACAAGATGAATACATTAAAAAAAGTGATAAATTATTATATAAAACTACTAAAAATTTGTCATAAATATCGGTCTAATATAATTTGTGATCAGGTATATAGTCTCTATAAAGTGGGACAAAGTTCTCATCATTTATAAAGCTTGTCATCCTTTAATAAATTTGCGTATCAACAAATAAAAAAAAATACATATTTAGAGTTGTATTAAGATTGTTAATGAAACTGATTGTAGATAATTATTTAAATTGATGAATCGTATACTTTGTATTCGTAGAATTCTTAGTATTCGAGTATATATTATATATGTATAAATATAATTTAATAATTTGTATAGAATTTAGTTAAAATAATATTAGAAAATTGTTTATTGAAAAACAGAACACAAAGAAAACTATTGAAGCATCGTATTATGCTATGGTGATAACATTTAATGGAAATAAACAAAATTCATTTCCCATTGAGTAATCTTTATTTCTCTAATACTTTCCTATGTTTCTGGAATCTGACCAGAGTCACCAATCTTACTCAGTTTTTTTTGCTTTGCCAGTTTGGGAGTAACTTGGTTTAGATTCGGAGGTGAATCGCAACTTTAGATCACACTAACTCACATATGATTACTTACAGCCACGTTTATCAATCCCCGCTAATGCTAAACCTGCAATTGATAAAAACAGTATTAACACTTGGAATTTCGACATCACTTCTAAATTAAATTCCCAATTTTAATGATAGAAATCAGGTATATCAGTTTTATATATACACCTCAATCTGATACAGGATTATGATTGTGTTTGATTGGGCGATCAATGACTTGATTATTATGCCCTCTTATCTGAATCAGAAATAAGAACATTGTAAATATTTCTCATACTTTTAATCTATGCAATATGGTTTTACACAATTATTTTATGAAAATAATCATCATTACACGTGACAAACGTACCGTCCATTTTTCGCAGTGCGAATAAGAAAGTGATGAAATCATGAACAGGTGGGCCAATAATAATGATATTCTAAATTCTGGGATCGTGTAGTCACTATCATCTTTAATTTCGAAGTCACCTCTGCTAAGCAAGGTTCAATGGCTTCGTCTGCCCCCCCCCCCAAAAAAAATCGTCCATGCCACAGGTTAGTCTGTTATAAAAATGTGTTTTCTAACTGGCACAGAAAAAGGCAGGGTAAGAATTAGTTATCAAGTAGATGAACACTAATGAACTAATACAATAAGATTAATGAGACATTTATTTTCAGGAAATTACATAAAATATAAATTTCCCAGTGAAATTGTTCATTGGAAATGAATAAAAATGCCTCCTAATTATGTAGTTAATAGATTGAAGAAAATATTTTTGTTTCATAAGCTTGGAAGGTGGTTGTCATGTTCGAATCGGCCACTGGTTTATGAAAACAGTTATGAAATCATTCATAATCATCATAAATCATTCATTTCTGAATTCATAGGAAAAAATATTGATGATTTACAGAATAACGTTAATTCTAAAGTGAGATGCTTAGAATTGAAATTGATGAAATTGTCTCTATAGGCAAGAAAATTATAATCCTAGAAGCTTAATGACTCCCACATTAGATACTGTACTAAAAATTCAGATTGTGTATTATTATCCTAGAATTACGAGTTTAATGGGAAACAAATAATTCTACATAAAATAACAGTGATTGTGTAATGTAAGTTCCTAGAAAGCAAGAGGGGTCCATTGAAGTTACCCAATATCACCAGTCCATGAGTTAAGCTTATTTCTGCATTATTTGAAAAAATGTGCATTACGTAACTAATAAAATGTAAAAACAAAATAAAATAATAAAATATGATATTCACGCGATAAAACCTATAAAAAAGAAAATTTATTATAATAATCCGATAGTAATTACATATGATAAATGTTAATCCTACATTATTATGGACTATTGAGTTGAGGTAGAGTCACATCATACAGGTACTTATGAATGCGAAGTTAATCAAACCCTAAGTAATACGTAAGTCTTGCTAAAGCCTAAAGAAACGTCTAGGCTTATCCAAATTAACCCCTAGCATCATGTGCTGGAATATAACATCATCTGATCTATTCTCTATTTCTCTTCTAGTGAGAAACCTACGTAAGTTGGGCATGGCCTTACGCGTTTCGATCTCATTTAATGGCTCCTTGTCTGGGGGTTTCCAGTGACTAAAAATTTATAAAAATTCGCTTTGAAAAACCTATTCCTTTTTATAACAAGGATCTGAATATTCCAGAATTTATTAACATGTTTATTTTCCACAGCATGATCCAAGAGCACAGTTCCCCTGGCCAACTATTCTTTTATTCATTTGCATTACTCTTTTTTTAAGAATGTTTTTTTGATTCACCAGTTGCGTTTTGTATTTTGTATTTCTGATTTACATTTGAATTTACTTAACTGTTTGTTAACTCTGCTTTTATATTTCCACGCTATCTTTCGTACCTCCCATGTCAGTTCTTCATCTTCATTCTTTCTCAGTTCCTTTATTTTGGTTAAAAATATGTGTTGAATGTTAAAAAAAAACCACAATGGCTGAAAATAAAATTAAAGTTCCGAAGAGCCGTCCACCAATTGAAGAATATACGTAAATATTTTGGAACCGACCTCATTTTCGTCATATCCTGGGTAGGATTGATAGACATTTGTAGAAAGTTTTCCCAAATCGTTTGATGAGAACAGGATCAATAACTGATAACCCTTAAGGGAAGTCTGCTAACACAAGTACAATTATAATCCTAATTATACTGTAGTAAACAATACCAATGTAATTACTAAAATTAACCACATTTGGTAAATGATTAATCACTGAACAGATTTCTGGTTTCTTTCGACACGGAAGATATATTCACGTACAACTTCCCGACATGTTTACTGTGTGTTTCTGAAATATTTTTATTTTATATGATATTGCCCAGATATATTTGCAGAATTATTATTCGGGGAAATAGCTATGCTTCAAATAAGTGAGTCGGAATGGTATCGCCGATTAGCATAAATATTATAATTTCTGCAAGTGCATAAATTAAATAAATGCCAATAAATTTCAGTAGTATTAGTCTTGTTATTTTAAAAATTTATTTACGGCATCTATGAACTGGCTACGGGCATTTAGTAATTCCGTCATTCTGCAAGGCAAGTCTTTGTGAGTCTAAAAGTATTTAGGTTTTATTTATTGAAACAAAACTTAAAAAACAACAGGAATTGAGAAGCTCGACCCAAGTCGATGAGTAGCATAACATGTAATCCGATGTCATTAAATACTTCTTTGTATTTTTCAGCATTTCCATATGCTACAACTATAAATTGTTATTTTATTTTAGAAAAACAGTCAAATAGGTATGACACGCAGACTATATCTGGGATTATTTGAGCCATATATTAATCAATAACATAGTATTATCTAAATGAGGATAATTTATTAAGCTAACATTTTACGATAGTTATTTTTTATATAATAAACAGAAATGTTTTCAATTTTAAAATAAATTAATGGTGTTAAGCATTATATTAAAGTTAATAATTATATTCATTAGAAAAAATGCTTCTATAGTAACTTTAAAAAATATATTTCTCACTTGAATATACAAGGTTGAATGGAGATAAAAATTAATAAACTATAAGGCCAATTTCACAATAACTCTCGAGATAATTTATATAGCTATAAATTTGAATATATCTATATTCGGGTAAAACAATAAAATTGTATGAATTGTAGTCGTATATTTGTCATCGGTGACATGTATGTAAATATATGTTTTCCTGCAAGAAGCTCTTTTGTGCATACAAAATCAGAGTGATTCATCAACTTTTCTGTATAAATGCGTTAATGAATCATGCCCATAAGTCTTGGTACGACAAATCGATTAATCTCAACCGTTTTACGATAAGAAACGCAATATAAAAGATATGCTACTATTGGAAATAGCACATTTGGATTGAGAAGCCTTCTTGAAGCACGAAAATGAACAAGGTTCTGGTTTTGGTTTTAGTTTTCTGTGTAGTTTCTGCAGTACTTGCAAGACCACAGGAGCCTGACGCACGAGTTGGAGGCGACTGTAAGTATTTTAATACTTTAGATTTTAAAGACCTACGTTTTTTAGGTTTAAAGACCTTGTAGATCTTTAGCCAGCATTACCATCCTTCTCCACCTCTGTCTTTCCTGGGCAATGGCTTGCCAGTCCATTATGGACGTATTTCTTTAATCTGTCAGCATAATTCATCTTTGGACTCCTCTTGGTTGCCTACCCACCAATGATGTACCAATTTTATTTTTCATGATACCGATTGTGTTACATCCTCTCCGTAACCTTAATAACTAATAGTCATATAAATTTTAAAGCCAACAATTATTGGAGTGGGTAGTTTACACCTACTTAGTGTAAAAAGTTGATTTCTATCGGATCTCCCGAATGAAAATAAAATGCTGGAAAGCTAACAGAAGTTAAGAACGGAGTACTTTTTATGTGGAATGAGCAGTTCGAGCAGTTGCTGAATTTTATTGGAAGATGTTGGACAAACTGTAGGAAGTGTCCTGAAACACATTCGACGACTCTATAAGACGTGACACCATAGACGGACGATGTATGCCGTCATGGTCAATTTAAGGATTGACAGGACTTCCTAGAGAGAACCACGTCTCTCCATTATCACTTCTTTGTAAGGAAAGTTGTGCTTAATAATACAGTAACTATTAATACTGAACATTTGATAATTGAAACATGTTTTTATTGGATATTAAGCGTTTGGTATGCGTTCCAAAAAAACTATGATAATCCAGAGTGATTTTAGTATCATTTTTTTGAAGAATACTGTCATATATCTCGTGCACTCTATGAAATTCGCATTTATCTTGGGCAACAGAATCGTCGGCAAGAGGTTGACGACTAAGCATTGTTGCATTTGTATTTGGTTTTATTTCACAATCTTAAATGCATTGCCTGCTGCTTCAAAGCCTTGTGTCTTAATGACTTATTAACTTTCAAATCAGTTTCATTTTTATATTCCCCCTGTAAATTTCCTGTTAGGCTCCTAAATTACATACGGATTATGCAAAACCATCAGCTTTACTAAAACTTAAGACCTTGGTTGTTTCATATTTTTAATCACTGAATATACTTTGATATATTGTGACCTCTTCTTTCTGGGGTGAAATAAAACTTCCAACCTCAACCAATGTCTCCTACCAGTATATAACAAAACGTCTAAATGTTTTATTGGCGCATAAAATTAATACCATGATTTCATTAAAACAATTTCTAATTGATCAACATATAATAAATAATTTTAAATTAAGAGCTAACATCTGATTCTGACATCCCCAGGGGAGCGTTGCAAGGTGATGAGACGATGCAGAGACAGAATACCTTGCTGTGAGTCAGTTGAGGGTCCCAACTGCTGCGAAAAACCTGATCCTTGTAAGCAAAGAACTCAATCATCTTATACATCTCTTACAAAATCCCAATTATTGTTATTAATTATTTTCACGTATATTTCAGGGCGATTAAAATTTGAAGTACTTGAGGGGAAAATCAGCGAAGGCCAAATTTGAATTGCTGGTAGTTGATTGCTGTTTGGTAGATTTGAAATACAATCCCTAATAATTTTTAATAAAAGTTTTATTCTTACTGACCCATTTCATTTTAATTATTAAGACCTTACATAATTCTCTCTCTCTCTCTCTCTCTCACACACTCACACACACACACACACACACACACACACACACACACACATATAAACACTGCATTACGTATTTGCAGATTTCTCTTAGAACGATGCTAAGGTTTTAGAGGTATGCCAAGGAACATATTTTATCTTATATCTTTGTTTGTTTCGATGGAGTATGGATAAATAAATGTAAATCCATGTAAGTTAATGCAAAATATAAATCAAACATATATCTGCCCAATGAATAAACCGCAAATGTTTATGTAATCTCTTGAACACAATATATTGGTGTGTTTTTTTTTTTTTTTTTTTTTTTTTTAGCGGCAGGAATTACTAAGTATATATAATGAAAGATTACCATGCCTGTCTGCTATACCTAATTCATAATACTGCTGTTAGAACCATGTCCTTCGTATTTAGGACTGCGCACAACTTCAGAGAAAAAATTAATATTTAACTACTTTTGTGTAAGAGAAAGAAAATATCTTGATGGATTAGGATACCCACCTGCTTATCCCTTGGGCTTCGCGACAACCATCACTTGTGGAGACTATTATCATACTGTAGAAAATGTTTTTCCTCTCACCAAACATACCGTCCGATGTCAATCGACCTCTTCAAACTATTTACTATCGCACCGCAACTTCTACCCCGGTCACTCTTGAGGGAATCAGAAAAGCACGAAATATAGTAGTCTGAGTGATAACGGAATTTGATGACTCGCGGAGACCATCATCTAAGCACAACAGGTTGTTAGGAATCAAATAGAAGAAAGAAGTAGGCCTCCCACTAAAGCCAAAAAACACAGCACGTCCTTTGAGCGTACTGATTGAAGCACGCCTTGCCTAATCGAAAGCTGACGAACCATCCCAAGTAATTTCCCAAGCTCTGCCCATGAAGGAGACATTCGCCACACATTATGTATTGGTCCTTTCTTCCTGCCTTCCTGATCCAATATGAGAGAGCTAAGACTATCAAATTCAGAGAATAATTTTAAATAAAATCAATTTCAACTAAGCAAAACTATGAAAAAATTACGAAAAATACTAAAGCGTTGAAATATTTCAATATCGTCGTTTCGATGTGCCTGTGTTCATACAACGTCTACTCTGGAGCATATTAGTATCTGATTATTTTTTAATATTTTTAAAAGGGATCATAAAGTTAAACAAACAATTTAATTATTGCATTGCTAATATTTCTTTAAATAATTTTACACAAGCGTAATTTCGTTAAAGCTGCTGAAACTTCGTGTTGGAGTCTTCATGGAAATTCCTGAAATAATCACAAGAACCATAAGTGTTTAATAAATCAGACGACTGAAATGATTTTCAATGTTTATTCATTATTATATAACATAATAAAAAGCTTGGAAAATAGAGATAATTATACTCACTTTCCTTTGGGGCAACAGTCATTGAATATACCATACATGCAGCATGATTCAGATTCACTGCACCATGTGAATAGCCCGCAAGGATGAACTGAAATATTTAAGAATTTCTCATTTAAAATTTGGAAAATAATATCAAGAGAGTACACAATTTATTATTTTGTTATGAGTACTTGTCAGACTTCGAAATTACTGTTAATTTCTTCTTTTTTTTTCTTAATTTTCAGATAATTTCGTTCTTAATTCATTATCAACAAAGTCTCCCTTGGATGGTCTGTATAAACTATAAAGGTCTCCCAAATGCTAAAATGACACCCAAATAACATCGTCTCACTTTCTATTTTCTATTTCTACCTTAGTAAAAACTTAAGTAAACAAGATTTCAACTTTCATGATGGATGTTATTCAGTGATTAAGTATACATGTGAAATATTATCGTTATTTGTGTTTTTCTTTAGTTAATCCTCACTCAAATTAGCCGATTTTCATTTGAATTTACTGTATAACTAAACACGTCATGGCCAACTTAAGTGCGGTTAACTCAGGGTTCTTATTTTGAGGGGAATAGAGAATAAAATGTTAGATGATGTCATCAGCTGTCATTCTAGCACGTGGCGAATCTAGTTAGTTTAGTTAGCTCATTTATCATATCCTAGAAAGGAAGCTTCTTTTCCCAGAGCCATCAAAATTTTCAAAAAAAAAAAAAAAAAAAAAAAACTTAGTTAAATGCCACTAATCTGGTTTTCAAGCGAATAATATAATTTAAATAGAGATTAAAATTAAAATTGTACCTTCGATTAATAAATTTTGAATATTGTAAATCATAAAGATAGCTACTCAAAAACCAGGAAATGTGTTATCAAGCCTCAGATATTCCTTCTCATTACATTTTAGTAAATAAATAGCTCACTCACCAAGAAGACTATTTGGTTTTGCTAGCGAAGTTGACACTATTAGAAATGCGGTAATAAAAACTGCAATAATGACTGTGGATTTTTCCATTCCTTGAAATTAAAATGCTTGTAGACGAGATGTATGCCAATCAGTTTTATCTACCCTGCGTAATACTATAATCCAGATTGCAACAGCCCTCTGAATAAAGAAAGATTTGATTCGATATTGACGTAGGGATGTGACGTTCTATCTCGATTTGGCAGAGCTTTTCTTTGTATAAGATAAAATAAATCATACTTAACATAAAGTATTTATTGCTAGAGACGTTATTAATACAGTAATATCATTTTTATTCATTAGGCTTTTCAATTCTGCAACTCCGTGTTTTTTGGACGCTGGAAATCGAAGAAAATCTCTCAAAAACTCAGAGAATAATTCGCAACTGTTTTTAGTGTTGCCAAGTTTCAAATGCTGTTTGGGAGGTTTAAGAAAAAAAGTCGTTCGTACGTATCATCTGCACATTGTAATCTGTAATTCTTCAGGCTAATTTATTTTCAGCAAAAGAACATTACATGGTAAAAGGAAATAGCTTTAGGTGATAGAAAATGGAAAATAAATGTTATTATGTAGTAGAGGAAAATCACAGGCCAAGCGACTGAGATGAGAATGGAGAGACTAGTACATGAAACTAATGACGTGAATCGTAATGGTCAGATGAAATGAGGCAAAAAGTGTGGTAAATCTATGATAATCTATCATTTAATTGAGTGAAAAGAGTACTGAAACCTATATATTCCTAAATTGTTACGTCTGTTTCAAAATGTCACTATACCTTTTCATTTCGCATGGAATTGAAACGATATCAACAATTTTTGGCTTTGTTGTCTGTTTGTTTGCTTGTTCGTTACCTTTTCACGCATAAACGGCTGAACCCAATTTTATGAAACTTGGTACGTGTATTACCACTAAGCTAACTTGGACTTTAGGCTATACTGATATTCTCAGAGACGAAGAGGAGTGTGGGCTATAAGGGAGAACTGAAATGAATAATCGTTGTTCATTTTGTTATTTAAAGTAACTTTTGTTACATGCACTTTTGTCATCTAATTAATTATGAACAAGACACACTAAAAGCTACAGGAGAATAGACAATTTAAAGGGGACAATTGGTTACACGAAACTGAGTATCTGAGTTAGCACCAGCCCTAAGCAGATCATAAACTTTATTAAGGTTTTTTATATAACCATCTTATAAACAAGAATGGGTTGTAATGGGTCAGAAACGAATAAGCATAGTATTTCATACGTATACGGACGTAAAAGTTAATTTTACTGTAACATGGGATCCTTGGTGACATGATATATCTCGTCTCTAAGTATTCCATAGAAAGGTTTCGGTAATATTGGAGGGCAGATTTAAGCATCTAATTGACCTGATTATTAATATCCTCCTATCAGAATATAATTTATACTAGGAATTATCATTCATTAAATACTTGGCGCTCAAAAGTGGATACGCTGAGAGTTTGGTTGATAAAATGTTAGATAGAAAAGCGGCGCAGAAAATAAAAATGAGTGAGAGCTACAGCAGGACAACACAAATCACACCTGGATTTATAAATCACTCCCACCAACAAAATGTGTAATAAGCCCGGTTACCCACTTAGCACCACCTTCATTCTAAGCCCCTTTCAGTGAAAAGAGTCAACTTGCTGGAGAAAACAGGCATTAAGATGGCTTACAGGAGCAAGAAGACCCTCAAAAATACGAGTATATTCCCCAACCTCAAAGATCGCGTTTCCGCTATGGAGAAGTCTGAAGTTTACGAGATATCCTGTCCTTCGTGTGATGGTACATACGTCGGTCAGAAAGGCAGGAAGATAAAGAAGAGGGTCAAAGAGCATTTCACTGCAAAAGCAAGTGAAATGAAAAAGCATCTGATCACGGAAAACCATCACCAGAGTTCTTAACAAGTGGAGGTGTTGCATCACCCACCTAAAGGAAGGAAAATGGACAGGGTTGGGGGGATAGAGATTAGATCGGATCTTCTAATGTCGAAGAAAAATATTAATATTAAAAAAGATGTTTGCCCATTCAAGTTCGTACCATTAGCCTCCTTACCTCAGCTAGCAAGGATGAAGAGCCAGTCTAGTTCTAAGGACCGGCAGGTCAACATCTAGGAAATTCGTAGATGGTTTTATTGATCTGCCTTTACTTACTTAATTTAAAAAATTTGCCTTTTGATGTGTGAAAGCTTTTATGTGTTATTTAGTTTCAAGAAAGATAGTTTTTATTGTTGTATGACGGTGTTATCTATATGGCCCCTTTTCTAAAATATTTTAATAGAGATAAGTAAATATTGTTTTTGTGTGTAACGGGCACTGATGATGATGCACAACATCGAAAGCGCTCTGTAATTTTAACAAATTGTAAAGTGTAACCATTTCTTTCATCTGCCTACATTATAAGTCACTTCCACCTGCCAGAATACCAACTCAGAAGAATATTCATAGGTTAAGACAAACAGACGTTCTAATATATCTACAATGTAATACGGGCATATTTTACCACTACCGTCAAAACACGGCTTGCTGTTTCAACTACTGGATTTTGTCGGAACTGCTCGGATTTTTGAAGATGCGGCTCTAAAATTGAAACGAATACTGATTGTGCCATTTATAACTAGCAGAATGAGCCGGGCTCGTGGAGTGCATGGCTTATACAGAATATTGGCCATAGTTGTGTCGGTTATTCATGAAGATGCTTAGATTTCGCAGTCCAAGTTTACATTAGACATTGTTTATCCATTTTACTTCGCATAGCAATCACGAGTCAGAAGTTCTGTAGTTAAGCGGTAGTTATCTGAACCAGAAATTGGATTGGTCAGAAGGTTATGCAGTTAGAAAAAAAATGTCTCCCCAGATACAATTGCGTCTGTAGGCAAAAATATCATTATATAGTTACACCCGTTTTAAGCTACTACGGTTAAATTGTACATCTTATTTACAGGGTGCCGCTTTTTTCTAAATAGGACGGAACTAAGATCTTTATTTAGTGTGTTCAACAATACATAAATCTATATTGCTCATTCGGGGATCGAGCCCACTAAGTTTACGATACCTTTAATATCTTATTGAATATGCGCCAGTGAGATAATGAACGTTTCCTTCTTCAGCTGTAGGCTCCTTTCCTAAAGTACCAGAGTTCCTTGGGCTTGACCTTCTTGCCAAATTTATTTTATTTTTTTTAATTATAGAAGAAATCAGGAATTACATATTTCATTTTTAAGGAAATACAAGAAATAATGGTAAAACGACATCACATTATTTTATTGACATTGAAAATATTCAGTGTTTGTTTGCATATGATCAGGGTGTTTTAATGTCAGACGAGTGCTTCTACTCTAGCCAGAGTATTCCTAAAACGCAAAATAATGTAATTAGTCACTATAAATATATGTTCTTTTGGAATAAATCATTTTTTGTTTAGTTAATATATATATATGTATATATATATATATGTATATGTGTATATATATATATGTGTGTGTGTATATATATATATATATATATATATATATATATATAGAGAGAGAGAGAGAGAGAGAGAGAGAGAGAGCTCACGGTCTTTCAGGCCAGCAGCAGGTGTAAAATGGTCCATAAGGGCAGCAAATGTATTCGCCTGGACACCATCGATCAAAACCACAGTGGTGGGCTAAAAAAAATAAATAAACCGCTTTAAATAGTTTCATATTTTTCATTATTTTGTACATTTCATCAGCAATTCATAAAAATATGGTTCATAATACTGAAATTCTGATAGACCATTTGGCACAACAAAAAGCTACATAGGTGGGCTTCATATTTAGTAACCAATTGCTACTTACAAATTTCATGAGTGTTTAAAGCCGTATATTAAATATTATTTGCCCTTTCTTGGTTACAGCCTTTTGTAAACCCCAAGTCCTACTCTTCGGGTTATTGTTTAAAAATAGAGAATATATAGTGAGATGGGATCAGGAGCTGTCCCGGCGTGCCGAACTTTTTTAAGATAAAAATGCCTACCCAAAAGAATCGAAACTAGCTCAACTCAATTGGACTTACTCTGTTTCTCCTAGGGATCGACAGATATTCTCGAATCAAACGTTTGCTCCTGGCAGCAGGATGTAAAAATCCCAAAGTAACAACACTGGAAACCGTCAGGGCACCATACGTCCAAAGAGCACTGTTCGGCTGAAATTAACAAAAAACCAATGAGAAGAGGTTCAGCAGTACTCAAAAATTCATAGAAAAGATAGTGGGTTTGAAAATTAGTCATAAAATGACAGAAGATGACATTAAGATGATAACTTCGATTCGAGTTCTTAGAAATCCCATTATCAAAATAAACAGACTATAGCCGGAGTAGTGTGAAGCCAGAGTTTTACAATGGTTAATGCCGATAAAAAGAAAAACAAGAATAATAGAGCAATTATTCATTGTTAATTTTCAAGAAAACTCAACTAAATAAAAAAAAAATCTTTCATTCGAATGCCTGTGAAGGGTTCCAAGACCAGATACACGGCTTTAGTGGGAGGGCAGCTAGCAGCATTCAAAACAAAGATAAGATACTCCATTAATGGAGTTCTCAAATTCCTTACGATGGACAACACACGACAAACATCAAGGCACGATAAACCACTATTGAATAAAATATAACATACAATACCTAGATTCTAACCAAGAATCTCTAGCACACGAGCCTAAAAAGTTGAACACTATTTTGAATACATAAAACACTTTTTCGATTAAATGTATATTGGTTTAATATAACTATATTGCTGGCCCTCCCCCCCCCCCGTTTTATATTAGTATTGTATAGTAGGGGCTCAGGTTAGCCATGTGAGTTAAAGCGTTGACCTTAATTTCACATGGTAATTCTAGAGTAGCGAGATTAATTTTCGCCTGGGCGAAGGAATTTATTTAGTGACGGAATTAAATCCTTAGTCCTACCTGGCTAGAAAAGGGTGGTAACCTGTAGATAACCCGTGTCAATTAGCTTTAGTTGCAAAAAGTGGGCGTTAATAAGTAATTTAAATTTATTGTATGCTGGATGGTAGAGGAACCAATTGATCAAACAAACACAATATAAATAGTAAAAACAATGTTAATTCTTAAAACTAGTCAACTAATAAAAATATAAAATCTAATCCTAGTCAACTACTATAAATTAAAGCCAAAACAATCAAAAAAAATTTCAGATTTATATCACAGTGGGTGAGAACCTCGGAAGCTGCGGCCCCTCAGCCGTATTTAATATTTTCCCCTTCTTCTCCTCATACAGCAATTGATACTTTATGGTGGACATGTCATGGCCCTCTTTTCTGGCGTGTGCGGAAAACTCAGTGTCGCGAGTGATGTGCTCCTTAAGACGCGTCCTTATCTTTCTACCACTTTGCCCCACATAAGAGGCATCGCATCCCGTGCACGAGATCCTATACACGCCAGATCTATCCAGGGGGTCCACATAGTCCTTAACACGGGGCAAACAATTTTTCAGGGACCGCTTGCTCCTGTAGGCAGTAGCCAATCCAATTTTCTTCAACCTGGATCCTATCTTTTCTGAAACAGGGCCCAAGTACGGGATGGAGACAGGGAACGACTTATTTTCCTTCTTTTTGGCCCGCTCTTCAACCGTGGCATCCTCCAGCTCCTTGGCTAACTTCCTCTTCAATCGGCGTTGGATAAGCCTGTCCACCAACTGTTCCTCGTACTTAATTAAGTTCACCTTGGAGAACGAAAAAGCTAAGAAGCTATGCTACCTAGATCTGGAGATAGAGAGAGATGGAGGGGGTCATAAATTCGGTATCTATAGGAAGGCCTCATCCACCGACTTATTGATACCTGCCGATTCTTTTCATCACCCAAGATACAAGATGGCGGGATTGCTTTATTTAGTGGAGAGGCTGATTAGTACCCCACTAGCACAAGATAATTACGCCAAGGAAGTGGTCTGCATTAAGCATATTGGTAAAGCAAACGGGTACGAGGAACAGTTGGTGGACAGGCTTATCCAACGCCGATTGAAGAGGAAGTTAGCCAAGGAGCTGGAGGATGCCACGGTTGAAGAGCGGGCCAAAAAGAAGGAAAATAAGTCGTTCCCTGTCTCCATCCCGTACTTGGGCCCTGTTTCAGAAAAGATAGGATCCAGGTTGAAGAAAATTGGATTGGGTAATTCCTACAGGAGCATGCGGTCAGCTTCATTAGTCAGCTTCTGCAGGCTACGGAAGGATGGCTATCTAACAACTATGGCTTTGAGTGATATTTTCTCCACTAATGCCATTATTGATGAGAATGGAATTTTCCTCAAGAGGCCTTTTTTGTCGGATGGTCTGATGCAGAACGTAATTGGAAAACAACTTATTCCCTTGTTCGTTCCCGAGAAAATTAGGTTTATCTTTTCACGAGCTAAATAACCCAGTCTAGTCTGTTGATACAGCAAACATAATATTGTGCATATTGATGATAATCATTACCTTAAAACATTTACATAATCATTATCAATTCTATTAAGACATGCCCTCGTAACACTAATGATGTTCTCCTCCAATTATTTGCACTAGCGGTCTCCTCGCCATGTTTAACGGTGCAAATATTCGGTAGTACTTCTATATATAGTTACTAGGTCTATATAGTAATAGTTCCCAGATTGCGATCAAACCAAGCTATCAGTGCCAACGATGAGTAGCCTGAGGAAGGTTGCCGAAATGCTACCGAAAATTTGCACCGTCAAGCCTGACTATGACATGATGAACAGTCGGATTGGAGGAGAAGAATATCCTGTGCAGCGAGGTAGTTTACGAAACCATGTAACTATCGACTTTGTTTGTTTCAATTTAGAAATTCATATATCAAAACACCTTTTTAGTCTTGAGAAATATACACTATATACAATTTATTCTTATTTTTAATTTTTTTGGCTGAATTCAATATTGACGATAATGAGACCAACGTATATTTCGAACCCGACGAAATCCTCTACTCCTGGTTGTAAACTCCAATTCTCATAATCCTTATGCTAACATTTAAGTAAAAGGTATAAAAGCTTATGTTTCAGTAACAAGCGAGTTGAATATTCTTAATGTAAATGTATCATTTCGCCTAACCAATATATATAATATTCAATATGACTTTATTTTATTACCTACCCCTTAGTGCTGGTGGAGTTGCTATTGCCGAAGAAGCGATAAACAAAATAATAGTACAAACAGTAAGCATTTTCTCTGTGCAATTACACTTTAGTTCCGCCAGAAATTCCAAGATATTTATTGTATGCTTCTTATCTCGATGTCATGGTAGATGCTGTTATGAAAAAAAAAATGGTATCTTTTAAATAGCAGAAGCTTAAGAGGTATCAACAATTTTGACACGTTGTAAATTGAAAGTCTAAATCTCTTTTTTTCTCTATTAGATTATCTCTACAGATCTTAACGGGATAAGATCTTTCCCCATCTTAGGGTGGTGGCATTAGTGTCCAATATTCACTATAGGGTTTCGCCACCACCCACTAAAATTGATGCGTTTTGGATAAAAGATTGGAAGGCTGTCACACTATCCGTAACGGCAGGATACTGCGAGTGAGTCACAGGCTCATTATCGGTGATATCACTGGATGAAGATATTAACCAAAATGAAATATAGTTGAGAGCTTAAAGCTGTGGTTTTGTTAAGAAGGTTTACGTACCGAGTAATCCCTGAATGTATACATTCCTTTGATCTGAATGATCATCCTTTTAATAGCGTTCAACAATGGGAATGACATATGTTAATCATTATATTTAAGCACAGGGCTAAATCCCTCAGGTTCCAATGCCTATTTCGTCTTTTAATAAACTTCTTTTAAGAACACACTAATAAAAAAAAGCAGACAATGAGTTCCAGAGCAGCAGAAAAAAGATTGACAATAAAGTTAAGCATGTACCATATTACACATATAATATGTGAACGTATAAATCACAAGTTATGGTCATCTTACCAATTCTTAGGAGAGTTTTCCATTCTCATTACAAGAAGCAACTGCTCCAGTTTTTCCTGATGGTCCAATAATAATGGGGTGGGGATTAACTGAAGCCTGAAATGGAAAAATACAAATAACTTACCTAATTTTTGAGTTTCAGAAAAACTTACAGAACAGCAATTGTAGTAAACAACTTTAGTGTACGGGTTTTTATAATGTAAAATAACAAAACTTGAAAGTAATAAGGCACTATAATTTATAAAAAAAAACAAACAACTGGTCGAAAATTAAAAGATTGAAGAACACATAATGCAATAAATAATAACAATCGGTCTTTGAATAGATAACAACAAAAATGGTTCGGAGCAGAGTTCACCAAAGCACAACACACACAACTGCGAGAGTGAGCGGTCAATTTTACCTACTAACTGCAGGATATTATAAGATTGCTCGCAGTGTAGCCACCTTAAAATTAGGTTAATTAGTTCCTGGCAACACTGTCATTGGGACCACGTGGCAACTAGTAAGGGTTAGGTTATAGAGAGGCCAAGCTGCTACATCACCTCCCCCCAATGACAGAGTCATGGAAGCGGGCAGGAAGTCTGATGGGTCTTCCTCGACGAGTCTGGTGAGGTTGTTCCGCTTGTGTGGCTGTGTCTTGGGCTGAAGACTGGTTGGAAGGGTGCAGTGTTGTCTGGGGATTCGCAGAGGTCTGCTGTGCTGAGGGGTTGGGTAAGGTTTGTTGCGATGAGTCCTGGATGATGTAGGCTGGCTTCAGACGGTCGAGTGAGACGGTTCTTGGTCCCGTAGGAAGTTGAATCTTGAATGTCTTCGGCTGTCGTTCCAGTACCAGATGAGGTCCTGAGTATGGTGGTGTTAGGGGTTGGCGAACTGTATCATCTCGTAGGAACACATGAGTGCAGTCCATGAGGTCCTTAGGAACAAAGGTTTGGCTGCTGCTGGGACGGTGAGGTGCTGGTCGAAGGTCCTTCATGTGGTCCCTCAACCTTCGCAGGAGCTCTTTGGGATCCTCAGGTCGTTGGTGGCTTGCGAGCAATTCACCAGGCAACCGCAGGGGCTGCCCGAATACCAGTTCTGCTGCACTACTGGTGTTATCATCCCGCACTGCTGCTCTTAGACCAAGAAGTACTGTGGGCAGTAGGTCAGTCCATCTCGATGAGCCGATGAGGTGAGCTGTGAGAGCTGCTTTGAGTGTCCTGTGCCACCGTTCAATACAGCCATTACTTTGTGGATGGTAAGGGGTTGTCCTAGTACGTTTGATCCCGAGAATGTGTGTGAGCTTGCAGAATATTTGACTCTCGAACTGCCGCCCTTGGTCCTTTGTTTTTCTAGTAGGGACGCCATAGCGACAGATCCAAGTCCTGTGTAGGGCTCTGGATATCGTGTCTGCACCGATGTCTTCGATTGGCTCTGCTTCGGGCCACCGGGTAAACCTATCTGCCATAGTAAGGCAATAACGTTTGCCGTCCGACGTTGGGAGTGGTCCAATAATATCTATGTGGACGTGCTCGAAGCGAGCACTTGTGGCAAAGGTTCCCGGGGGCGTGACAGTGTGGCGATGTACCTTACTCCGCTGACAAGCGACACAAGCACGTGCCCAGGTGGCAATGTCTACATTCATGTTTGGCCAGAAGAATCGTTGGGCAATGAGTCTCCTTGACCCGCGTATACCCGGGTGGCTGAGGTTGTGGATATGAGTAAAAATCGATTGTCTCAATGATGCAGGCAGGTACGGACGCATCCGTGAGGTGCTTGTTTCGCAGAGAAGGGGCCTCGTAGCATGTGGAACTTTCATCCACTTAAGCGAGAGGGCAGGGTTCTTAAGGAGCTCGTTTATGTCAGAGTCCGTCTCTTGTAGCTCTGCAATTTTTTCGTTGTCATCGGGAAGCGTTATCTCCTCCAACCTCGAGAGTGTGTCTGCGACCACATTGTCATTTCCAGCTACATGTCGAATATCGGTTGTAAACTGACTGATGAAGTTTACCAATCGGATCCTCATAGGCGTGGCTGTGTCAGCGCGTTGTCGGAACATGTGGATCAGCGGCTTGTGGTCGGTGAGTATGGTGAAGTTACGTCCTTCGATCGAGGGCCTGAAGTGACGTATTGCTCGGTGTACGGCGACCAGCTCTCTGTCGTAAGTGGAGTAACCTTGTTCTGCTTTCGTCAGAGTCTTGGAGAAAAATCCAAGAGGTTTCCAACCTGATCCTTCACGTTGCTGAAGAACCGCCCCGATGGCTGTGTTTGACGCGTCACATGCCAATGAGAGTTCGGCATCGTCGGATGGATGTGACAAAGTGAGGGCCGACTTGATGTCTTGCTGACATAGGCGAAATGCAGCGTCTGCTTCCTTGGACCATTCCAGAGCTGTTGCATCGCTCTTCTTGCAGTTGCCTACTAATGAGTGTAGGGTATGCTGGTGTTCGGCTGCGTTTGGTATGAATCGCCTATAAAAATTCAGCATTCCTAAGAAACGCCGAAGTTGTCCCTTATTGCTGGGTCGAGGAAACTCCATGATCTGGTTAACCTTTGTTGGCAGTGGCTTGATACCTTGGGCATTCACGAGGAAGCCCAAGAATTCGATCTCGGTCTTGCCAAACTCGCACTTGGTGGGGTTTATTGTTAGACCATGCTCGCTCAGTATTCGGAAGACGTTGTCTAAGTGTGCATGATGTTCGTCCTTGGTACTGGATGATACGAGTATGTCGTCTAGGTACACGAAGACATAGGGTAGTGCCAAAATACTATCCATGAGGCGCTGGAACGTTTGAGCAGCATTACAAAGGCCGAAGCACATTACCAGGAACTCGAAGAGACCAAAGGGTGTGATTACTGCGGTCTTCTTAACGTCTTCTTCTGCTACAGGTACCTGGTAGTACGCCCTGTTCAGGTCAATCTTACTGAAGTAGGTCTTTCCGCTAAGATTGGTGTTGAGTGTCAATATGTTTGGAACACCGTATCTGTCAGGAACAGTCTGTTCGTTTAGTCGGCGGTAGTCCCCACAAAATCGCATTTTGCCATCTTTCTTTACCACTATATGTAACGGACTTGAGTAGGGGCTGTTAGACGGCCTGCAGATGCCTTCGTCCACCATTTTGAGGAATTCCTCCCTTGCAGCCCTGTAACGCTCAGGTGGGAGGCGTCGAGCTTTTGCTGTGACGGGTGGTCCCTTCGTCTCGATGAAGTGCTGGATGTTATGCTTTGGTTTCTGCAGGACGGTTGACGGGCGTGTGATGGATGGGTATTTGCGTAGTAGGTCGTAATACCACTCACCAGCGGGAACTGAATATACCGTGGGTATTTTGGAGTGTGCAATGGTCCCCTTTGCTGTGATCGACGATTATGTGGTGGTGGAAGAGAAGGTCGACGCCGATGATGGGGCTACTGATGTCTGCCAAGATGAAGGTCCAGGGGAGTGGTCGTTGGAGTCCGATATTAAGTGTCTTCCTGACTTCCCCATACGTCTTGATTGTTGTACCATTGGCAGCGTACAAAGGGAAGTTGGTTGGATGCTTCCGATCCCGCGACCTGGCTGGGAAAACAGATATACATGCGCCTGTGTCCACTAAATATCTCTCTCCCGATTCTTTCTCCTTCACAAATAATCGGCGTTGGTGAGTGCCAGCGACGGAGTCCGCCATCTCGGCCGCTGCTAACAGTTTTCCTGAGCCGGAACGTTGTTCTTCCATTCACAGGGCTGTCTGCATTTCTGTGCTTTTTCCCGGAAGGTCTCGTGGTAATAACAAAATTTTTCACTCCTGCTGCTTGAACGGGTACGTCGACGTGAGTGTGAATGTGAAGGGTCCTTTCGCCCTATGCGTGCTATCTCGCTCTTCAGATCTGTGACTTCCAGGGTGAGTTTCCTGACTATCTCTTCCAGCTGCGATAGCTGGGTAGGTTGTGTCTGTGAGGGTTGTGTGCTCTGTGCGCGTACTTCAAGGATGCTGGGTTCGTATACTTCAGCAATACGATCTGCAATCTCAGCCAGTTTATCAACTGAGGCCTCGTTGGTAACGGCTAGCATGGCCTGTATACGGTCGGGAAGTGCCCTCAGCCATACATGACGTAAGAGGTTAGGGGGTATAGTGGCGCCAGCTAGTCGTTTCAATTCGTTGAGGAGCTGGGAAGGTCGTTCTCCTTCGGATAGACGTTTCTCTTCGAGAAGTCGCCGGATCCGTAGGTTTTCGGATTCCGTGAATGTGTGGAGAAGCCGGTTTTTAAGGGCTTCATATGGGTCAGCCGGGGGATTTTTAACTATATCGGCCACCTCTTTTAGAATTTCGAAGTCTAGGTTGGCAGTAACTAACTGGAATTTAATCCTAGAGCTAGTTACCTTGGAGGTTGCGAAAACTGCCTCAGCCTGGCAAAACCAAAGCTCTGGATCTGCCTTCCAAAAGCTTGGGATCCGGAAGTTAGGTCCAAATCCGTAAGCGCCGACTTCCTCCAGTTCCGTAGGATTTACGTCTTTGCTGATGTTTTCCATCTTTAATGTCCGGCGTCGGGGTCACCACTTTAATGTACGGGTTTTTATAACGTACAATAACAAAACTTGAAAGTAATAAGGCACTATAATTTATAAAAAAAACAAACAACTGGTCGAAAATTAAAAGATTGAAGAACACATAATGCAATAAATAATAACAATCGGTCTTTGAATAGATAACAACAAAAATGGTTCGGAGCAGAGTTCACCAAAGCACAACACACACAACTGCGAGAGTGAGCGGTCAATTTTACCTACTAACTGCAGGATATTATAAGATTGCTCGCAGTGTAGCCACCTTAAAATTAGGTTAATTAGTTCCTGGCAACACTGTCATTGGGACCACGTGGCAACTAGTAAGGGTTAGGTTATAGAGAGGCCAAGCTGCTACACAACTATATCAATGATTTTGGTTAAATGTAATTTTTCGATCGTTTTACCCCTTCCCTTACTCCACTTCTTTTGGACTGATTCCAGAAATTAAACGAGGATAATGTTTCATTTTACAGATAATATATAGTATGGCAATGTTCGAATGGAAGTGCGTCATGGTCAACGTAATATATAAAATATAGATAAAATTGTATAAAAATTGAGCGTATTGTAAACGTTAAAATGACTGGAGACTACGTCTACTAAGGTGGAAACTGAAAAATACGAATAACACCCTTAATTTTGGAGTTAAGGAAAAATGTATAGAAGAATTGTTCAATGTTACGTGTGAAACATGGCTATTGGATGAATATTAAAAATGTATGCTCTTTCATAGGCTCAAATAAGTATCATTTCTCATGACAATATGACGTCAACATAGAGCCAGTAAAAAAATAATATTGTTTAATTTTTTTCAGGCACTCTCTTGAATATAAAATTTTGAAATTCAGAAATCTGAACATTGTTTTAATTACTGAAAATATATTCCAAACACAATTTGTTCCAAACATTTTCCCGGTAAAAGGAATATTAACATAGAAATTGGCCATATATTCATCACGTTCTGGTAGAAAAGTATTAGCTAGCACAGGATAGCCATTTTGGGTTAAAGCATTTACCTTAATCTCACATGGTAAACCAAGAGTGGCGAGTTCGATTCCCGCTTGGGCAATAGGAGTTTTTACTGAAGAATATATGTCTTGAGCTCCGTATAAATCTCAACTCCTGTCAGTGATGGAAATGCATAATATTGCTCATGTTGACATTACTCATTCTGTTTCTTCGTTTACAAAAAAAAATTACTACCTACAATGTAGAGTGACTTTTGGAACAGAAAAAGAATTCTATTTTTTGACCGAATGTCAAAATAGTGACATTCGTACATCTAAAGAAAGTAATTTTTTCTTCCTCTCTTTGCCATATTTTAATTTATTAATATTTAAACATATCTGAATAATTGATTGAACTACCAATCCCCCTCCCCTCCTTTTAGTTACAGCATGTTTACAATAAACTAATTTATCATGAAATGCCTTATTCCAATCCTAAATACGAAATATTTTTTTTAACGGGTATTTATTATTTTTGAGATAGATGCAAATAATTAATTGTTGACACAACTATTGTTTTATACATGCTTTCTCGTAACAGACTATTTTTTTATTTTACATTTAGCAACTAAATAAAAGAAGAGAATGGTTATTGTAAATTTGAAAAAAACATATTTTTTGTTAAGTGTTCTCTACAATATAATCCCGAAATATCTTGTTAAAAGCCGAACATTAAAGCCATCAGTACTTAGTAATACATTTTGGATCACAGTTATTAAACCTTAAAAGTTTTCTTTATTAATTGGGTCCGATGTTTTCCCCAGTTTTATAGCTGCCCTAATCCGGGCCTGTTAATATGGCACAATAAATT
Source organism: Riptortus pedestris (assembly GCA_019009955.1). Lineage (NCBI taxonomy): Eukaryota > Metazoa > Arthropoda > Insecta > Hemiptera > Alydidae > Riptortus > Riptortus pedestris. The sequence goes on from CM032230.1 coordinate 50,967,929, forward strand.
TATAATTATTATCCTTGAGAAATTAGAAAGCAGTAAAAGGTTTTTGGATGAAGGATTATATTGCCGTTCAGATAACAATCGTTGACATATATAAATTATGTATTTACCTAATTACAATATAGAACTAGAAGAAATTGTGAATATTTAGAACGTAATGCGCAGGTTAACACTAGTTATTGCAATTATATTCATGTTTTCACCGTTAATGAGCTTGTCATACAGTTTACAAAGTAAGTACCATTGCAATAAATTTTAATAACTCATAGTTATCATAATATTTATATTATTCATAATTTTAGAGTTGGGACAATTTTGCCGGAATGGAGCTTGGTGTATTCGAGGATTGGAGTGTTGCTCTGTTGGTCCATTCTATTGTTGTCCAAAGAAACTGTTACAAGAAATTCAAGGTTTTAATCCAAAACATACCGTTATGTGAAGCCATGTTGGATATGATTGTCTGTAAATTATGTACCAATATATGTAAAGATTGTTCTACCTGTGTGGTTAAAACTGAAAGAACTTTAAAATTATTAGCACTGAAAATTATTTCAAGGATAGTAATAAGTAAAATATATTTTTTACATAAATTTCCAATAATTTATTCCCCGCTCTTCCTCTGCGCTTCAATATAGTGACTCTGAAAAAAGTGCATCTTATACCAATTAGAATGTGAAATTTTCAGGTTAATATTCCTCCTACAATTTACGAGAGGAGAGGCAATATAATAAAAAGTCCATCACATTTATCCCTAAAAGTAAATGTTCAATGAGAAATATATTTGGAATTTAGGCTTCAAATAAAGTGTTACATAATATAACAGGTTATTGTTAATATGACATTAGCCGGAGTGGAGGTTTAGTCAAGGCCGAAAACTAATAAATGCAAATATCTTGGTTTATACTCAAGATAGTGAAAAAACGTACATAACATTTATAGAACATTACATTATATATAATACGGAAAATGAAACGGACTTCATTTTCGTCATCTTCTAGGTAGGATTCACATTTGAGAAAATTTCTCGAAAATCGCGTCATGAGTACAACCTCAATAGCAGATTTCCCATACGGGAAAACTGCTAAAAATCACAAATAGGTTTTGTGATTTTTTTTTTTTTTTTTTAAAAAGCCATCAATACAACACAAAGGTACTGCGTAAAGTAACCAGGTTTACTGGCTGTAATGAAACGTTGATGACATATCAATTTAGATTCTCTATTTCTTTCCTAGTAAGAAATTCAAAGTCTGGAATTGTTTTCAGTTGAACTCAAGAAAATAAGTGATACAACTGCAAGTGGAAAGTCTATGAGTCAGATCTAACGAAAATATGGGGGGAAAAATAAAGGAATATACAAATAACTCGCTTAATATTCGATTTAACCCACACCCCTTCTCCTGGCTCGATTACGTTCAATAACAAAACTTAATTTTATTTGTACATGAAATGCTTAACCCTTCAAGGACGAGTGTGACATATACGTCACGGGTAGACGCACGCCTACGTACGTGACTGTACCTGCTGCAACATGTATTGACTTTGTATCTACAGCTCTTCTCTCTCAGTTTGATGCCAGTCTCCAGTCAGTGAATGTTTCAGTGTTCGTTCAATTTATTTTTGAAAACGTGTATCTTTCCACCATGGACTTTCAACCTTGCTAAGTGGAATATCACCCTTCCTATATTCATATCTTCAACTGAACTTGATTTTCTTTTTTAATTAATAGTTTATTTAGCTTATCGAAGGGGTATTTTAATTTAAAAAGTTAAAACAAAATTAGAATGAGGTACTTTTAACCAGTGTGACGTAAATGTCACACTCGTCTCATGCACTACTACGGGCCCCTTGACTACAAAAATACCTTATTTCTCTAAATTCCTTTTTTTTATTTCAGTAATTTTATCTTTTTTTGTTCTCTCTTCATTTTAGATGCCATATCTAAATAGCAATGAATAATTAGTCTCAAATTTTGTTTCCCAATGTAAATTCGTATTTTTAGGGCAAATGTAGAACTGAAAGACGTTTTGACGGTGGAAGAAATTATGCATATTTTAGAGATGAATGAAGACATTCCAAATCAGTCTGAAGATGAGGATGGTCAGGTAGAAGTGGACAGTATTTTCATAACTCCTCCTGAAGTTAATGAACTGACTGACGGTGACAGCGGGGACGAAAATGAAGGGGGCTTGCTAGATAATTTATCTAGAAATCAGCTTTCTTCTCAAGCAGAAGTAGTTTTGTCTAATAATCAACGCATAGGTTGTGATTATGATTTTTCTTCTTACTCAAAGCAGCGGAAAAGGAAATGGTTAAGTGGGGATTTGACTAAAATAAATTATACGGCTCAAAATTTTGAAAACAGTAAAAAGGAATTTGAAAAATATTCTAATCGTTCCCCATTGGAAATCTTTGATCTATTCATAGATAACACTATAATTTACTTCATTATTGATGAAACTAAAAATACGCTCTAATGAAAAACTCAACTTCGCTACATATATCCCGGGTTGAAATTCGAGCATTCCTTGGCATCCTAATATTATCAGGATATGACCCTTTACCTGGGAAAAAATTTTATTTGGACACAATGGAGGATATGAATTGCGCCATGGTGGCAAAGTGCATGAGAAGAGATCGATTTCTACTTATAGGAAAATACATTCATTTTGCCGACAATAATAATTTAGATAAAGATGACCGAATGTCAAAGCTTAGACCCCTAATCAATCTATTGAAAGAAAAATTTTCAGAGCATTTCGTCCCTACAGAATATTTAGCTTACGATGAATCGATGATCAAATATTTTGGACGGCACTCCTGTAAACAATTTTTGCGTGGTAAACCTATCAGATTTGGTTATAAGGTGTGGTGTCTTTACACTTCATTTGGTTATTTGGTGGATTTTGAAGTTTATCAAGGGAAAAAAGGGATAAGTCGAAATTCAAAATACGATGAGGTATTTGGAAAGGCTACTGCACCTTTAGTAACATTCTTAGACAATTTCAAAGACAGCAAAAAAATTTTGCATATCAAATATTTACAGACAATTTGTTTACGAGTATGAATTTATTAAAACATTTGAAAGAACGAGGGTACGGTGGTACTGGGACAATCCGACAAAACAGAATCCCAAGAGACTGCCCATTACCATCTAAAACATTTTTACAAAAATATCCTCGAGGCTAGTACAAGCATACAATTGAAAAAGAAGATGGAATCCTTCTCTGTTCTTGGATGGACAATAACGTTGTCACCATAGCATCAACATCTTATGGCGTTGGGAACTATTTTACAGCAAAGAGGTATAGCGTTGTTGAAAAAAAGATTATCAACATATCTCAGCCAGAAATGGTCCAAATATATAACAGATATATGGGGGGTACAGACCGAATGGATGAAGACGTTAACAGAATAAGTATGAGAAGCAACAAGTGGTACTGGCCGATTCTTACATGGATTCTTGATGTTACAGTAAATAATGCATGGCAATTGTCGAAGCAATCAGGTAAAAAAATTACCAATTTGGAGTTTCGGAGATAGATCGCTCAATCATATTTAATTAAATATAAGACATCTTTTAAATCTCCCGGTGCTGCAGCTCCTCACTCTTCAATATCGACAAGGGCCATAGAAGATGTGCGGTTTGACAAAATGGATCACCTACTTGATGAAGTTCCTAATAAAAAACGAAGACGATGTGCACAAGAAAATTGTAAAAGTGTAGTGAATACTATGTGCATTAAGTGTAATGTGGGATTATGTGTGAAGTGTAATGTTATTTATCACACCAAAAAATAGTTACTTTCAGTTTAATTTTCAAACCGTAATATTTTTGTTTTCATGTCATATATTCTTTTTTTAAATAATAACATTACCTATTATATTAAATGTACAAAACATTCAAGTTTAATGTAAATATATAGTTTTAAATTAAATTCAAGTATTAATTACAATGAAATTTTTGGATTTTCAAACTAGGCACTGGAAAGGCCTAGTGTGGCATATATGTCACGGGTAGCCCTGGTTCTCTGGTGCAACCAAAATTTTTTTATTTATTTTTACCATGTATATTTCAATTATATAAGACAAACCATTGACAAAAATGTAAATTGAAAGTAAAAATAGTTACCGTCCTTGAAGGGTTAAATATCTAATCTGGTAACAATCAAACGCAAATTACAGCCGTTAGACCGATAATATACAATTATATATATATATATATATATATATATATATATATATATATAAATTACGCTGTAATTTGCATTTGATCGTCACCAGATTTGATATTTCTTCACAAAAATGGGTTTCCTAAATTGTATCAGGAGTACAACCTCAATACGGTACAAAAAAAGGGAGCTCCCAAGCACAAATCCTGGTTATATCTTTTTCAAATCAGATTACCGATTAGGCCGCTCAATAATAAACTCAAATGATCAATAAATCATTTATTATCTCAATAGTAATGAAATGTATAGTAAATTGTGCTTCACAGTTAAGGATCCATGAACTGAATGCGTGGTACTACAAGATCTCCAATACCTAAAAATAAATAACGTTAAAAAAATGGTTGTATGCCAATGAGTAGAAAAAAAGGGATTAAAAGAATGTGATGACTGATTCAACTTACGGTGAAACAAAGGGCAGCAAGCTGAGTTATGTTTACAGCAGAAAAAGCCTTTCCCACAAGTGAGATTTATGTTGCAAAAGGAATCTGAAAGTATAATATAACATGAGTTATTTCTCAAAAAGTGCTATAACATACCTGGTAAAGAAATAATCCTGAATCAAGCATTAATAAAATATACAGCATTAATAAATAGAGTACTTACTAGCAGCGCCAACTGGACTCCCACTAACTGAATAAACTAAATAGAAAATAGTAACAATTACAAGTAGCTTAGACATCTCGATAAACTGTCAATGCACAAATGTCCTACGGAATAATGCATAGACTCATATTTCTTAGTAGTATCTGGGAGGTAGAATCCTGGATTCTTAAATGACGTGTAAATAAGGCAATAAATCAATAATTGTCTCAAAACAATCTTAATCTTATGATTAAAAACATTAGATCTTTGGCAATTTAATTTATATTTAAAAATAAAAGTATAGTAAAGTATATCCTCCTCCCCATCTAAGGCCTCAATTGCCAATTTTAGCCGATTTTCCTCATGGCGCGATTTTCTAAAACAAATCCTCAAATGTCCATCGATAATACCTTGTAGATGATGAAAATGAGTATATTTATGTGCGTATGTTACCGTTCTAGCGGGCGCAATTTTCGTCTTATCATTACTAAACTCGATATATAGGCGTTTATTTAAAACTCAAGATCAAGTTAGTTAAAACACTGAAAACAGGCAGGCGTGAGGTTTAGAGGGAAATTTCAAAAATTCGAAATGTCTTCATTATTTTACGTCGGATCGAAATATTGTATTGAACCAAAGTAATTGCGTATAAATGTTGTTATATGCGTATATTTTCTGTCATGAATACTAATCGAGATATTTGTACATTGTTTTAGTTTTCAGCCTTGAGTAAACCTCCACTCCTGCTCATGTAATATTCACAAAAGTCCGTCACGCAGGGGCTGCGTAAACTAAGCACATTTCCCCACGTTAATATACAATAGAGAAATCTCCATACGAGAGCCGAACAGTTACGGCAAAGGGCAGAACTAGCTTTTGGCGGGAAACTCAGTCTTCCGTTACCGGCCCAAATTTAATAAAAATGCAAATATCTCGGTTAATATTCATGATAGAGAATAAATGTATAGATCAATATTTATAGTAAATGTAATTTACAATAAGATTGATTCTATACAATTTTTTGATCCGACGTATGGTAACGGAGATATTTTGAATTTTTTTAAATCCCCCCCCCTCCCACTGGTCCGATTTCAGCCATTAACGAACTAGATCTGTCTTTTTGCATAAAACGACTAAATATCGAGTTTGGTAACGATCAAACAAAAATTCCGACCGCTAGAGCGTTAACAGACCATATATATCTATATATATATATACTAGCTCAGATACCCGGCTTCGCCCGGGAATTGATTTGAGGCTGAATGGTGATGGTATTTTTTTGGCAAGGCTTTAATTTGCACAATATTTTGACATTTACCCGTCCCAGTGTTTAGGGTTAATACCCGTTGTTGGCATTTGTTAATAATAAAATTAAGTTTTTATGTATGTCTTCACTGTCCTCCAAATTGTCATATTTCCCGTCTCCTGTGCATTATGCATAGATTTCAGTTATTAAGGACAAAATATTAACAAAGATTTGAATTAATTTTTCCAGGTGAGGTACCTCATAGTTCAAATTGGAATGAATTGTTGAGCATGTCAATATTTCAACGCAAATTACTTGCTCCACAGATTGTTCCTGGAGAAATGTATAAAAAAAAAAAAAAAGTTAATCTAAATAACAAAGTAAACAACTTTTGTTATGTGCATATTTGTCGAAAAAACATATAGACAATGAAATATCGCAAATTTTTATTTCAGGCCTCCCTTATAACCCCCACTCCCGTTCTAACCTAAAAATTTTAATATAGCTTATAATCATGGAAGAATTAATGCTAATTGACATACCGAGTATTTTTAGTTCGGTTTAATCGTTAGCGCCCAATGAAATAGTTGACTCCCGCTTTAGTTTATAGTGTATATCTCGTTTACACTTTGTTAAAAGATAAAAATGAATATGACAAAAGTTACTCTAAATAACAAAATAAACAACTCTTATTATGTTCATATTTGCCGAAAAACGAATATAAATCGAAAAACCCCTATTTTTAAATTCAGGCCTCCCTTACAACCCCCACTCCTGCCCGCCCCGAGAAAAGTTGGTATGGCTTATTATAATGAAAGCGTTAGTGCTAATACACATACCGAGTTTTATTTATTTCAGTTGGGTCTTTTGTCCCAAATAAAATTGTTGACTCCCGGTATAATTTTTAGCGTATAACGCCTTTATACTTCGGTTTACGACGATATTGTATATAACAAAAGTTTCTCTAAATAAGAAAATAAACAACTTTTGTTATGTACATATTTGCAGAAAATGCGATAGGAAACGAAATACCACTATTATTAATTTCAGGCCTTCCTTATAACCCCCACTCCTGCCCGTCCCTTGAAATGTTAGTATAGCTTATTATAAGGAAGGCGTTAGTACTAATTCACATACCGAGTTTTGTTCAGTTCGGTTTAGTCTTTGGTACCAAATAAAATTGTTGATTCCCGCTATAGTTTTAAAAGTATAACTCTTTAATTATGCGGTATACAACAAAAGTGTATATAACAAAAGTTACTCTACATTACAAAGTAAACAACTTTTGTTATGTGAATATTTGCTAAAAAAGCAATAGGAAACGAAATATCGCTATTTTTAATTTCAGGCCTCCCTTATAACCCCACTCCTGTTTGTCTTAGAGAATATTAATATAGCCTAAAGTCTAAGTTGGGCTAGTAGTAATATACATACCAAGTTTCATAAAATTCGGTTCAGCCGTTTATGCGTGAAAAGGTAACAAACAAACAAACAAATAAACAAACAAACAAACAAACAAACAAATAAACAGACACCAAAGAAACAAAATGCAGTTATGGTGTCTATGACATGTGAAACGAAAAGTTATATATAAAATTGTAACCTCTGTCTGTACATTGATTTTTTTCGCGAAATTTCACGATAACTTTTCGTTTCACATGTCATAGACACCATATCTGCATTTTGTTTCTTTCGTGTATGTTTGTTTGTTTGTTACCTTTTCACGCATAAACGGCTGAACCGAATTTTATGAAACTTTGTATGTATATTACTACTAATCCAACTTAGACTTTAGGCTATATTAATTTCCTCTGAGACGAACAGGAGTGGGGGTTATAAGGGAAGCCTGAAATTAAAAATAGCGATATTTCGTTTTCTATTGGTTTTTCGGCAAATATGCACATAACAAAAGTTGTTTATTTTGTTATTTAGAGTAACTTTTGTTATATACACTTTTGTCGTATACCGAAGTTTAAATGCGTTATACGCTAAAAAATATAGCGGGAGTCAACAATATTATTTGCCAAAAAAGACTCAACCGAACTAAATAAAACTCGGTATGTGTATTAGCAGTGAGGCCTTCATTATAATAAGCCATACCAACATATCTATGGACGGGCAGGAGTGGGGGTTATAAGGGAAACCTGAAATTAAAAATAGCGATATTTCGTTTTCTATTGGTTTTTCCGCAAATATAAACATAACAAAAGTTGTTTATTTTGTTATTTGGAGTAACTTTTGTTATATACACTTTTGTCTTATACCTAAGTATAAATGAGTTATATGTTAAAACTTTAGCTGGAGCCAACAATTTTATTGGGCACTAACGGCTGAACCGAACTTAACAAAACTCGGTACGTCAATTACCATTAATTCTTCCATGATTATAAGTTATATTAAAATTTTTAGGTTCAAACGGGAGTGGGGTTATAAGGGAGGCCTGAAATAAAAATTCACCATATTTACATGTATAAGAGACGGGAAATATAAAAATATCGAAGACAGTGAAGCCTTATCGAACAAATAATTCTATTATTAGTAAATCCACGGCAACGACGGGTATCAATCCTAAACACTGGGACGGGTAAATGTCAAAATATTGTGCAATGTAAAGCCTGCTAAAAAATACCATCACCATTCAGCCTCAAATGAATTCCCGGGCGAAGCCGGGTATCTGAGCTAGTATATATATATATATATATATATATATATATATATATATATATATATATATATATATATATATATATATATATATATATAAAATTGTAACCTCTGTCTGTACATTGATTTTTTTCACGAAATTTCACGATAACTTTTCGTTTCACATGCCATAGACACCATAACTGCATTTTGTTTCTTTCGTGTATGTTTGTTTGTTTGTTACCTTTTCACGCATAAACGGCTGAACCGAATTTTATGAAACTTGGTATGTATATTACTACTAACCCAACTTAGACTTTAGGCTATATTAATATCCACTGAGACGAACAGGAGTGGGGGTTATAAGAGAAGCCTGAAATTAAAAATAGCGATATTTCGATTCCTATTGGTTTTTCGACAAATATAAACATGACAAAAGTTGTTTATTTTGTTATTTAGAGTAACTTTTGTTATATACACTTTTTTCGTATACTGAATTATAAACGAGATATACGTAAAAACCTATAACGAATGTGAACAATTTTATTTGAGACGAAAGGCCCAACCGAAATGAATAAAACTCGGTATGTGTATTAGCACTAACGCTTTCATTATAATAAGCGATACTAACATTTCTAGGGACGGGCAGGAGTGGGGGTTGTAAGGGAGGCCTGAATTTAAAATAGCGGTATTTCGTTTTCTATTCGTTTTCCGGCAAATATGAACCTAACAAAAGTTGTTTATTTTGTTATTTAGAGTAACTTTTGTGATATTCATTTTTGACTTTTAACGACGTATAAACGAGATATATACTATAAACTAAAGCGGGAGTCAACTATTTTATTGGGCGCTAACGATTGAACCGAACTTAACAAAACTCGGTATGTCAATTAGCATTAATTCTCCCATGATTATAAGCTATATTAAAATGTTTAGGTTCGAACGGGAGTGGGAGTTATAAGGGAGGCCTGAAGTAAAAATTCACGATATTTCATTTTCTATTTGTTTTTCGGCAAAGGTGCACATAACAAAAGTTGTTTACTTTGTTATTTAGAGCAACTTTTGTTTCATTCACTTATGTCGTAAAATGAAGTAAATACGGGATATAAGCTAAATCTATAGCGGGAGTCGACGATTTTATTAGTACTTATTTAAGTGTTTTTAATATAGGCATATTATGACAAATGATGTTATGTTTTAGCCTTATCTATTTCGATTATTTAGTACTAAGTATGATTCGGATTAGTGAGATTAAAATCCCCCTCCCCCTTCGCCTCATTTATTTATTTTCCCTAGAAAATAACTTTGTTATTTATTTCCAATAGAAATTTAAACTATAAGAGCATTTCCATTATTTAATTTGTATAATGTATTATTTAAAAAAAAAAATCGTGCTGAATTTCCTCAAGGAGTGATAGGGGAAGTACTAGGGAATCAAACTCTTTGATTTTGGTTATATAGGTACTATCTTATTTCCTATATCTTCATGTTATTGAAACAAATATGTACTATCATAACAATTAAACGTTAATGTCATTATGACAAAAGACAAAATGCTCTTAAACTCGATATGATTGTTTAAAGTATTACTTAGGTTGCAGGGACGGCTACGATCTCTTCCCCTCGACTAGCTTTTTGAATATAATTAAAATTATTTTTAGGGTAACACTATTATTTAATTCCATCAGGTAGATAAATTATTACAATAATATTTTGAATTAATAATTTAAGGAGAAGAGTGTTGATAGCTCTAATGCGAGAGCGGAAATAGACGGAGGCTAATAGAGTTTACTAATTTCCTGTGAAATGCTGGGCATTACGGGAAGTGATTACCACTGAGATCTACTATTATGAATATAACCTTACGTGCTAAACTATGCTTAAACTATATGTGCTCGGATTGGTTTTTGAAAGGAAATAAGTTTCATTATAGACGATATTTAATTGTAATAAATACTATCCATGATTATGGTTTGAAGTATTCAAGAAGGTGAGTTAAAAAGTGGCAAGGGATAGATTAGGAACACATTTTTATTTATTCTTCAAATATAAAATTTCTCATTTATAAGTCGCCTGCCTGACCCTCACAGCAAAACAATGCGCGCCGACGGGAAGTGTAGTTGTAAACATTGAAGCCTTGCCCAAAAAAATACTATCATCATTCATCCTTAAATGATTTCCCGAGCGAAGCCGGGTACCTTAGCTAGTATATATATATATATATATATATATATATATATATATATATATATATATATATATATATATAATTTTGAACGGACCTCATTTTCGTCATCTTCTGGATAGGATCGATTTACATTTGAAGACAATTTTCGAAAATCGCGTCATGTGTACGACCTCAATAGCTGATTTCCCTTCATGGAAATCTGCTTATAAACTGTTATATCGTGATCCACTTTACTGGAAGTTCAAACCAATTTTTGTTTTCAGTGAAGTTTCAGTGTGGGGTACATGCAAATCTGCAGTGTGATGACGTCCTTACTTAACATTTTACATTCTTAAATGAAAATATTTTCATCATGTGTATACCGTCCTTGAGAGTTAGCTGTTTTATTCAACAATAAAGGTCATATTCGTTAATCGAATATAAATAATAGTGCACGAGTATAAATAATAGTGTATTATTCGTTAAACGAGTATAAATAATAGTTCCTTTATTATGAGTTGTATCAACCCTTTCTCCTATTAGCCTACTCTCCGACTATCTTTCGTTTTACCCTAGCTTTCAGTATCGACGGTGACCCTGCGCAGATCAACTTCAGCACGTCTCAGATAATCAGCACCGGGATTCCTATCTACAAAACCAACTTAAAACTCTTACCGAAACATGAATTCCGTGACGTAAACCGAATCATCCGGTCGAACAGGCCTGGAAGGGTTAATAGTAATTCCCATCAACAAATTCGTTATTTTTATTTATTGATTATATAACTTGCATCACGTTTAATCTATTATTGTCATTTTTAACCCTTTCATTGAAATTACTGTCATCCGTACGATTTATAGATCGTGACGATGAGCGTTTTATTTTATTTTATACCACTGAGATCTACTATTATGAATATAACCTTATGTGCTAAACTATGCTTAAACTAAATGTGCTCGGATTGGTTTTTGAAAGGAAATAAGTTTCATTATAGGCGATATTTAATTGTAATAAATACTATCCATGATTATGGTTTGAAGTATTCAAGAAGGTGAGTTAAAAAGTGGCAAGGGATAGATTAGGAACACATTTTTATTTATTCTTCAAATATAAAATTTCTCATTTATAAGTCGCCTGCCTGACCCTCACAACAAAACAATGCGCGCCGACGGGAAGTGTAGTTGTAAACATTGAAGCCTTGCCCAAAAAAATACTATCATCATTCATCCTTAAATGATTTCCCGAGCGAAGCCGGGTACCTTAGCTAGTTTAAATAAAATCAATAATGAGTAAATCCTAATTGAAGAAATCAAGAATTTATTAAAATATAAATCAAATAATGATTCATATCCATAATTAAATCAAGGATAGCATAATATGTAAATAATATTAGAAATGGAAATGAAAAGAGGTAATACAAACATGATGCTTATTAAGAAAATGAATAAAATATATTATATAATATATACAATTAATTAAAGAAATATGTACACATGACTATACAAGTTTAATTTACATATTTACAAGTTATTATGTTGGTAAGAAAATATAACTGTCACAGCAACTTCACTTGTCTTTGATTATTTTTTATTCCTCCTGTTGTGACAATTTCTTTTTTGAAATACATTTAACAACGCCATTCCCTAGTAGTTCAAAACCTTCAAACACAGCATCTAAATGAGGAAGTAACGAAATATGTCCATTCTCTTGAACAGGTTTTCTTCCGGAAACAGCTGAACTCTATAAAAACATATTATACATTAAAAATTATAATAATGTAATTATAAGAAAACAAATTAAATTGATAAATGTCCAATACATGCTAAACATTTGTTCAATGTTTATATTTATTGATGAACTGCAAATATTATCAGTAATTGTGAACATAATTGAATTATTTGATTATTAGCTCAGCAAGCTTCTAGGTATCTATAATTAATTAGTAATTTTAATAGCTGTTATTTATCTTCTCTTTATCTGGTTCAGCAAATTCACATGTTCATTCATGTTGATTGATAACTCCATCAGGGACACATAAAACTATTTGAGGCTGGTCTAATAGAGGGTTGTATGATAGTTATGCAAGAAGAATGCAATGTTTAATCAAGTGATTCAGATGGCTTTTGCTCTGAGGACTAATTGTTTAAATGGCCTAAATCTTTGTTTAATTTAAATCATGTAACTCAAATAATGAATATTGAAAGATTCAATTCATCATATTTTGATAGAAGATGGAGAACGGACATTTTGTCCCTATGATGTAAGTGCTGCCCAAACAGCCATACTCTTAAACCGTTGAAATTATATTAAACTACTGACAATTTTCATATAATTATAGAAATATTTAGTTTTGTGATTTGAAAATGAACAATGTGATGATGGATGATACACTGCCTCAAGAAACAGCATCCTGAGAGCTAAATCTTCATGCATTTCAAGATTAAAGTTTCAGAAAGCCTTACTAGGTAACTCCAAATATACAACCATGTACTACCAGTGTTAAAAAATGAATAATTTTTAAACTAAAGCTAATGCAGAGTACGTTTTTATATATGTGTTGTGTGCAAGCATGCCTGCATTGAGCAATTGAGTGTTACTATGTGAATAAAAGTCAGATACATAATATAAAATAAATAGCATCAGTAACTGCTTGATTTTTGGCTTCGTCTATCAACCATTGTCATGTTTTCATCCATCATATTACTTCCAACCTCTCAACCAGAAGTCACATTCTCGATGTAGCTTGTAGATCCTTGTAACAAGTTAGGTCTATCAACATAGTGGCCAACTTAAGAAGTTGGATGGGAGAGTCGAGAATAATTATGTGTGAAAGACGTAATCCAGACCCTTCTGGAGCAAGCCAAAATTTAAATATTTGGATTGAGTCACCAGAGGGGAATAAAACATGAAATAGTGAAAAATAAATTCAGTGAAGGATTACAGAATGTTTTGAGCTAATGGTATAATCCCCTAGCTGTAATATAATTCCCCAACTGTGCTTATCTTTATGAAAGTGCAATCCGAAATCAGAATTTTCAAAGTTCTACAGTGTACTCATGTTATGTAAAAACTTTTATTTCCAAAATGAAGTTAAAATTTGCTTTTCTTATTGTAAGATGGTTTCACATTTTAGGAATGTGTTTCTTTAAAAAAATAAACTGAATAGCATATTTATACACTGCCTAAATGCCACAAAATACAATTAATTATGTACTACTAATTAATAATTACTATTTACTTATTATTAAAGTTATCGGCAAAAAAAACTGATAATTGTGCTATTATGAATTTTGTGTTTTTGTATTTATAATTATTCTTTACCTGAAATTTGGTACTTTCCATATAGCTAGGTTTAAACAGTACTCCTACTTCAGTTCCCCCAAATGGATCATGAAAGAACAAAGCTAAGTTGGAATAATGAGCCTAAAATAAAAATTAAAATATTAAACAATTTATTTACATAACTAAAACAACAATCACTAAAGAAGGGGAGGTGGTAATTTTTTTTTCATTGTTTTAAAAATACATACCCTCAGATCTGATAGAAACAAATCTACAGGATTAAACTTCAATATAGGTAGAACAGGGTTTTTGTCAGTTTTATGATACACAATGTTCCTAAGATCAGGGTGAAAGAATTTTTCAGATTTCCTCAATTGAAATTTGTTCGTTAGTTCTATTACTGCATCATAGATGTTCATAGGAGGCTGGAAAATTTTCTGAAAATTCAAAATAAGAATTTTTATGAAGGAAAAACTAAGCCTAATTTATTGAAAATTTTAAATGGAAAGAATATCAAATAATAACTAACATTATTTAAAACAAAAAAGTGAATAATGCTCAAACAAAACTGTCTTCATTCAGAATTCATCAATGAAGATAATAACATAATAGAGTGTCTAAAATAATATAATATGAACCACTAATGGCTGTAAGTTGATTCGATGTATATTCATAAAAAAAAGGGCATTTTTTGAATTTTATTGGTATAGTCAAATCTGTTGATATATGCTGCCTTTGTAAGCAGAGCATTGAGTATATGTGGCTAGTTACCTATTAACCTAATAAAGATACAATAACAGACAGATGAAGAATATGATGAATAGGTCCATTATATTTATATTATTATAAGGATATATATATATATACTAGCTCAGATACCCGGCTCCGCCCGGGAATTCATTTGAGGCTGAATGGTGATTGTATTTTTTAGCAGGCTTTACATTGCACAATATTTTGACATTTACCCGTCCCAGTGTTTAGGATTGATACCCGTCGTTGCCGTGGATTTGCTAATAATAGAATTATTTGTTCGGAAAGGCTTCACTGTCTTCAATATTTTTATATTTCCCGTCTCTTATACATGTAAATATGGTGAATTTTTATTTCAGACCTCCCTTATAACCACCCACCCGTTCGAACCTAAAAATATTAATGTAACTTATAATCATGGAAGAATTAATGCTAATTGACATACCGAGTTTTGTTAAGTTCGGTTCAGCCGTTAGTGCCCAATAAAATTGTTGGCTCACGCTAAAGTTTTAACGTATAACTCATTTATACTTAGGTATACGACAAAAGTGTATGTAACAAAAGTTACTCCAAATAACACAATAAACAACTTTTGTTATGTTTATATATATGGAAAAACCAATAGGAAACGAAATATAGATATTTTTAATTTCAGGCTTCCCTTATAACCCCCACTCCTGCCCACCCATAGAAATTTTGGTATGGCTTATTATAATGAAGGCCTCACTGCTAATACACATACCGAGTTTTATTTAGTTCGGTTGAGTCTTTTTTGGCAAATAATATTATTGCCTCCGCTATAATTTTTAGCCTATAACGCATTTAAATTTTGGTATACGACAAAAGTGTATAGAACAAAAGTTACTCTAAATAACAAAATAAACAACTTTTGTTATGTGCATATTTGCCGAAAAACCAATAGAAAACGAAATATCGCTATTTTTAATTTCAGGCTTCCCTTATAACCCCCACTCCTGTTCGTCTCAGAGAAAATTAATATAGCCTAAAGTCTAAGTTGGGTTAGTAGTAATATACATACCAAGTTTCATAAAATTCGGTTCAGCCGTTTATGCGTGAAAAGGTAACAAACAAACAAACATACACGAAAGAAACAAAATGCAGTTATGGTGTCTATGACATGTGAAACGAAAAGTTATCGTGAAATTTCGCGAAAAAAATCAATGTACAGACAGAGGTTACAATTTTATATATCTACTAGCTCAGATACCCGGCTTCGCTCGGGAATTCATTTGAGGCTGAATGGTAATGGTATATTTTTGGCAAGGCTTTACTTTGCACAATATTTTGACATTTACCCGTTCCAGTGTTTAGGGTTAATACCCGTTGTTGGCATTTGTTAATAATAAAATTATTTTTTTATGTAAAACTTCACTGTCCTGCATATTGTCATATTTCCCGTCTCCTGTGCATTATGCATAGATTTGAATTATTAAGGAGAAAATATTGATATACATTTGAATTAATTTTTTCAGGTGAGGAACCTGGTAGTTCATATTGAAAAGAAATGTTGAGCAAATTTCTCTAAATAACAAAATAAACAACTTTTGTTATGTGCATATTTGCCGAAACCCCAATAGGAAATCATTATTATTAATTTCATGCCTCCCTTATAACCACCACTCCTGCCCGTCCCTAGAAATGTTAGAATGGCTTATTATAAGGAAGGCGTTAGTGCTAATACACATACTGAGTGTTTTATTTAGTTCGGTTGAGTCTTTTGTGCCAAATAAAATTGTTGTCTCCCGCTATAATTTTTAGCGTATAACGTCTTAATATTTCGGTATACGATGATAGTGTATATAAAAAAAAAAGTTTCTCTAAATAACAAAATAAACAACTTTTGTTATGTGCATATTTGGCGAAAATGCAATAGGAAACGAAATATCACTTTTATAAATTTCAGGCCTTCCTTATAACCCCCACTCCCGTCTAGAAATGTTAGTATAATCATGGAAGTACTAATTCACATAACCAGTTTGGTTTAATTCGGTTGAGTCTTTAGTGCCAAATAAAATTGTGGACTCCCACTTTAGTTTATAGCGTATAACTCATTTATGCTTCCGTATACGGCAAAAGTGCATATCACAACAGTTACTCTAAATAACAAAATAAACAACTTTTGTTATGTGCATATTTGCTGAAAAAGCAATAGGAAACGAAATATCGCTATTTTTAATTTCAGGCCTCCCTTATAACCCCCACTCCTGCCCGTCCCTAGAAATGTTGGTATGGCTTATTATCAGGAAGGTTAGTAATTACCACGTACCGAGTTTTATTTAGTTCGGTTGATTCTTTTGTGCCAAATAAAATTGTTGACTCCCGCTATAATTGTTAGCTTATAACTCATTTATACTTAGGTATACGGCAAAAGTGCATATAACAAAAGTTACTCTAAATTACAAAATAAACAACTTTTGTTATGGGCATATTTGCTGAAAAAGCAATAGAAAACGAAATATCGCTATTTTTAATTTCAGGCCTCCCTTATAACCCCCACTCCTGTTCGTCTTAGAGAATATTAATATAGCCTAAAGTCTAAGTTGGGCTAGTAGTAATATACATACCAAGTTTCATAAAATTCGGTTCAGCCGTTTATGCGTGAAAAGGTAACAAACAAACAAACATACACGAAAGAAACAAAATGCAGATATGGTGTCTATGACATGTGAAACGAAAAGTTATCGTGAAATTTCGCGAAAAAAATCACTGTACAGACAGAGGTTACAATTTTATATATATATATATATATATATATATATATATATATATAATATATAATGAGAATCTAAGGAATGATAATAAATAAATCAAAATAAAATATTTGCTAAGTTAAAAAAAAAAAAAAAATACTTGCAACGAAAACAATCAAAATGGAAAACCTTACAGAACATTCAAATGAAAACCATATGGTGTGACCCAAGACTAAACCGTTAAAGATAGCTTATCTATTGCATACCTGTAAACAACTACACCACAAATAAACAAGCTTCTCCAGATCGAATCTAACCAACTACCTGACCATTGGACCACAAAAATACAGGAGCTTTCAAGAAATTACTCAGTACAACTATTGACAGGCATGAGGATGGTACTTGCTATATGTACTAGATGATCGACCAGTAATCTACCGGCAGATTTGACAATAGTATAAATACTGGTGGAAACAATCGAGTACTTGATAAGCCAAATTTATTGGTCTCAATATATGTATACAACCAAACAATAGTTACTGATTTACAGTAAGAAATTATTATTATCACTTTAGGAACATAATAATTTTACTGGAGCAATAGGAATAGCAAAACAGCAACATTCAGGAGTACTCACTTACAAAACATATAATTACAGTTAGTTTCCATTGGCACAATGATTAATGGGCTTCGCTGTGAGTCATTCATAAGACATTATTCACTTCATCCAGCATATAAACACATTGGTGGCTAAGACATATGAGGTAAAACCATTCTAGATTGCAAGACAGATACAGAATGAATTGAAACAGGTGTCAAAGGGTACTCAACGGACACCATTTGGGAAGGGGTGCCACTGTCTAACACCTTTCGATAGTCGCTATCAACTTTAAACCAATTGAGGAGTTGCTGGAATAAAGAGCTAATGAAGTGCTTATATTTACCACATTGAAATGATCAGGAAATAACAAGAAATTTACAAATCCACCCAACACAACTTAACTGCAAAAGGCCTGACCCCTGGGATATCTGGGCTGCTGATCAATACAGTTATGTTCTTTTAGTTTTCAAGCAATATAAAACAAGATTTTAGGCGATAATTGAAAATATCTAATTTTCAACAAATAGAAAATATGGAATATTAAAAAATGAAATAACTCACGAGAACATTGTCAAACTTTGTTTCATCTATTATATTTGTTTCAATAATTTGAAGAGATGCTCCAGCCAGCTTAGCCAAACGGAGTAATGTTGAAAGAGTAGGTACTGATTTTGACCAAACTGAACCTGTTTTATCATAAGGTGTTGCTACAAATAATGGAGGAAAAGAAGAGCGGCTTTCCGTAAAAGCATCTTCAATTTCCTTTATTTCCTCACCTGAAAAATTGAATATAATCAATGAAATAATAAAAACGCAATAACATAAAATGTATGGCATAATATTTTTTTGAAAAAGATGTATGACAAAAAGACATTCTCTTTGAGAATATAGATTTCAAAATTTTGGTGATATTTGATAACAAACTGTAAAGCCAATTATTGAATGCAGATTAAATATTCTGTAATTTTTTTTTTAATATGTAAACAATGACAATGATCAAATTCTCTACTGAATAATTTGAAAACAAAATTCCTTACTTACTGAAATTAACTTTTTTTCTCATAATGTGAAGAATATTTACGCCAGATAACTGCTTGTACTCAAAATGTATCAGGTTGCACACTTTATAAAAATAATTATTTTTAAGTTAAGGTGTTAGTGTTTTCAAGAAAAATATTATAACTGATATTACACAAGGTTTTTTCTCTTAAATATGGAGTTTCCCTCACTCCAATGGTCCACTATCATGCTCATTTTCAGAGGAATCATTACTGCTTCTTTTATATATCATTTTACCAGGTGTTTAAATATGAATCAGGGGATTTCTGTATAGAAAACATGTTTATTGTATGAATAAAATAACAAATATTTTTCTAAAAATATTCTCTGATGCTAGCTATATATTTTTCCTACAATTTATGAAAGCTATACCGAAAAAGGCTCCTATTCACTCTTCTGGAGTAAAAGAAGTCATTAATCCATTTTCATAAGAAGTAAAGTACTGTTTTGCAAATGTGTCCCATTGATGGTGTGACCGATGCCTTACAGTTGAACAGTAAGGTTCATGCAAAAGTGTTTCAGTACTGAACACCTCAACCATTGTCTTTCCTGGTTTTACTGAGTTTGATATGCAGTATCATGTAGTAACATCACATTGTGTTGCATTTTAGCAGATTTCTCTTAAGAGAAATCAGTATTGAGGTCATACTCATGACGCAATTTTCAAAATTTTTCTTCAAATGTCCATCAATCCTACCCAGGAGATGATGAAAATGAGGTCTGTTCAAAACTGTATATGTATGTGTGTATATATATATATATATATATATATATATATATATATATGTATATATATATATATATATATATATATATGTTTGTCTGTTACCTCTCTAGCAGTCACAATTTTTATCTTATCGTTACCAAACTTGATATATAATCATTTTATACAAAAAGAAAGATCAAGTTCGTTAACGGCTGAAATCGGACCAGAGGGAGGGGGGTTTTAGAGGGGGATAATTTCGAAAATTCCTAATATCTCTGTTATTATGCGTCGGATCGAAAAATTGTACAGAACCATTCTTATTCCAAATGTAATCCCCTATAAATGTTGTTATGTACATTTTTTCACTATCTTGATTATTAACTGAGATATTTGCATTTTTTAGTTCTTGGTCTTCAGTAAACCCCCACTCCTACTCATCTCATATTAACAATCTTCTATTATGTTATGAAGCACTTTATTTGAAGCTTAAATACCAAATATTGTTCTCATTGAACTTTTTATTTTTGTGATAAATGAAAAACGTAACGAATCTGCTTAGTTAATGCAGCCCCTGCATGGCGGACTTTATGGATATTCTAGGCACATTTCACAGAGACTGGATTCAAAGAGATCATTTGTTCCTTGTAGCATGCAGTGTTTATGGTTTCACCAGAATTTCGGAGCTAATAATAGTCTACTTGACCCTCCAAACACAGAACATTTGTCTTTTTTCCATAGCAATTTGTCCTTCCAATCATTGTCAATATTTTGTCTGAACTTACCCATAATCTTTTACACTAAGTATTCCAGAAATATATATTTGCTTTTCATCGCCAGTCAAAATTCAATGAAAAAAAACTACTTTCTTTTATACCTGGGGGACAGCATTTTTCAAGTGTTTTTTTAGTTTTCTTCCTGTCTTTCATTCAGTTCATGTGAAACCAATTTTTTTCATATTCTGGATCTTTCCCGCAACTTTCAAACATATAAAGAGATATTCTTGTGTAACATTTAATTGATACTCAAGTTGTTACCTTTGAGGATCTACCTCATCCTTTATTTTTCCTATCAATAATGCCAAACCAATCAAACCACTGTGATTTACCAATGCATACTCGCCATTACGTTTGACTAGCATTGTAATTCTACAGCAATATCCTTTTAATTAACCACAGAAATACTACCTGGAAATTGTAGTTTGTAGGTGCAAAACTTAACATATTCAACACTATTAAAATCTAGCTGTATTAAAATTATATTGTTGCGAGTAGAAAATCTTAGTCAAAAAAATAAAGCAGCTATTGATATAGTTTGATAGCCAGGGTCATCTATGGGCAAATTTTGGTTTCACATTTGCACATATGATATTCCATAAACTTAATAAGAATATGTTAGAAATGCTAATGGAATAAATAAGAGCAAGTAGAAACCTAAAAACTAATGAATTTTACTTATAGAACACTTTTAACAATTACTCAAGTTCTGGAAAGTTTTAAATAAAATTAAGACTGTGACTATTCTATACTGTATGTAACCAAGTGGTGCCTGTGTGGCATTGAACAGTTATATCACTCTCAATATAATGCTTTTAGTTTATGTGTATATTTATCTAGTGATTTTGCTCAAGTATTATCAATATGGAAACAAAGAAATTTAAAAGTAAAATAAATTCTTAGAGACAAACAAACAACTTACTTGTAAGAAGTGAATTAAAATTTACAATAATCGGAACTGTAGCCCAATCAGTTGTAGAAATAAATGCGAGAAGCCTTAAAAAAGCAGGAAGAACAGTAAGGGAAGGCGTGAAAGGCTGAGGATTTAGAAAAATATAAGCCATTAGAAGCTCAATTAGTACTTCAGGAAAGTGACTGTCATCAAGGAGTTGGCTGGCAAACCACCGTTTAGCAAGGCATGTGGCCGCACTAAATCCTGGGAATTCTTCACTCAACCTGTAAAATAATAGAAAAAGTGAAATGTATTGGAATCGGATTAATGAAATTTGAAAATATAAAATGACATTTATAAACAAATTAAATAACTGTTGGGATTTTAATCACATACATATGTAAATATATTACTGCTTAAGCAGTTCCAACTTTTGCTTGATGCTTAACAAACTCGATACATAAGCATTTCATGTAAAACTAAAAACCAAGTTTGTTAATGGCAGAAATCAGAATGGGAGGGTCATTTAGAGGGGGAGAAAATCCAAAATTTCAAAATATCTAGTCGGATCAAAAAATGAATACCTAGCCTAATCTTGCTGTAAATGTAATGTTCTATAAATATTGTTTTTTGCATTGTTTCTTTATCTTGAATATTACCAAGAATTTTGTATTTTTTAAATTTCAGATTTCAGAAAAGCCCCACTTTTAGTCACAAGCAAATAATTCATGAAATATCTAATCTGGGGCCTATCCAAATACATTGTTTTATGACACCATCAAATAAGGTTTTCTTTCTTGACTTGAAATTTTTTATTTCATCTATACCATACTTGATATTTAACTGCTTCATTTGACGCTATCTACCTCTAAACCCCCCACTCTTACTGGTCATTGATGACCATATGAAAGTAGTGTGCAATAGACTCTAGGAAAAAAAACTGTTGCCAAGATGTAAATTCCTCACACAAGCTGAAGTAGGTATTTAATTTTCAGCTGTTAAAACAAAATCTACAAACTATCTAAAAATCAGCGCAAATCTTGTAAAAAAGTGTATAATTAAGGGAGGACACAATTCATATTATACCCATAAATGGAAACATGGCAAAGTTGTTCCACTTCTGTTAATAGTGAATGTAAGGCCACTAAAGACAAATGAGGGTATTAAAAAACAATTTCATGTCCATAAAGAAAAGCATATAGCAAGACATTTCTATATTAGCATTCTTACACTAAAAATTTCAATTTAACTTAAAATAATTTGAATCTTACAAAAATCAAAAAAAAGTAAAGAACTAAAAAGCACTAACCTGTATACAGCTCCAGTTATTTTAGGCAAACTGATAAACTTTTTTTCTAATTCTAATGACTCAGGTGTGTCTCTGTACTGTCTAACACCTTCTTCAGAAATCTTAAGTTTCAAAAGTCCAATTTCTTTAGAGTAGCCTAGGAATAGTTTGAACATGTAACCATTCTGGAAAATAATAATAAGACTCAGAATGAAAATAGACATGGAGGAGAATTATAACCATTTATGAAATGAAAAATGAACTTGTCTATTTATAAAACATATCTCCTCCAGCAAATGTACAGAGCTATTTCAAGCACATTCTCAAGTTTTCCTTTCTTTCTAAAATGCCTTTCTACATCAAAAACGGTGGGATTTTTTTCTATTGTGGAGTAAATAGAAAGGCAAATGTGTACAAGAATATGCTTCTCAACCATTCAATCAATAGTATGTTAAATCGTTAGATGCTCAGCTATCATGCAGGACAGCAACCACCTGGACCTTGTGCCAACAACTCAACCCTGAGGTCTCCTCATAGGCCTAACAAATTCACCGATTCACTCCTTGCCATCCTCTATTAATTCACCTTTTATTACATTTCCTTTGTAACCAGTTTTTCAGTAGGGACTACATTAATAAGTTAGATTATTTATTTATTTTTCTAACTAATACATGAAATAATTAAATTTTGGTCAATGAGACAGGTTTCTTGAATTATCAAATTTTGTGGCATTAAGAAAGTTCCTGTATTCCTATATATTGTTGCGAAAATTAAATAGATGAATAATCCTTCAGAGAGAGAGAGAGAGAGAGAGAGAGTCGCGTATTTGGAAAGTGTGACGTAGATCAAAGAGACCGACGGAGGGTCGAGACGCTTCTACGCTCGTCTAGCCCAGCCTCGAATCAACTAGACAATTCCCCTTTGATGTATGCCGACAAGCTATATAAAGAGGGCCTGCCGGGAGTCAGTCAGCTTTATTGTCACCTGTCTCGATGTTCACATCAGTGCTTCAGTGCAGTGGCTCGAAGTAAAGGACAGTGCAGTGCCGTCTTTCTGTGAATCTCAGTGAATTATTGGACTGTGACTCATTGAAGAACAGTAACGCTATCAGTGTATACTGTGAGTAGTAATTAAGAATAATCACCAAGTTTATTGTGCATTGTGAAATAAATTTTGCAGTGATAAAAACTGTGAAACTTGCGAGTATTTAATTTTGCAATCCAAAAGAACTCTTATTAAAAACGTTTATTACTGGTTTTGGTAATACAAAAATGTAACAATATTTTATCTCAAGAAGTTGAAATGATAACTACTGTATAACTGGGCACTCAAGTTAAAGATGGTCAAACAAACAACAGCAATTTCAAGGAAATTCAGATAGAAAAGGGTCCAAGGTGTATACCTATGCGTACACACGTGTGTGTGTGTGTGTTTGTGCATGTATATATGTATAACTCAAGGGACTGACTTTAAGAGTAAGAGTTGAGATAAGATCAACCCCAATCTACCAGTTATGGTGATTTCAAAAGTTATAATTAAAACCTGAGATACGCTATCCCTAAACCCACCAGAGGTGTATACACGCCCATGGCGCGTGGGGAGCTAAAATTCCAAATGACTATAGATGTTCATAGCTTACAAAGAGTTAAACACTAGACATATAGTTTGTGCCTTGATGCCATTATGTACATTCATGTCTTTGTTTTCATTAATGTTTTTATTTACATTCATTTCTATAACTTCTTTAATGTTTCTTGTTTATTAGAAGGACAGGCCATTCAACAAACTTCCAACTCAATTCAACCCAATATATTTCCCCTTATTCCACTAATGCCAATTATATTACACTCATTTACATATTTGTTTAACGATGTTTTTTTTTCTTAGCAATCAGAAAGTGAAAATTATTATTATAAGAGCTTTTCGGTGAAAAACAAACTACTTTGAAAATCTGAAATAATAAGGGTGTGCTCTTCAAATCATTTTGTTCTTATCTTGGATCATTATATTATAAAGCTCCATTAGAATTTTCATACACAAAACATGCATGAACATATATACTTTCAGTAAAATATACTACATACTAGCTCAGATACCCGGCTTCGCTCGGGAATTCATTTGAGGCTGGATGGTGATGGTATTTATTTGGCAAGGCTTTACTTTGCACAATATTTTTACATTTACCCGTCCCAGTGTTTAGGGTTATTACTCGTCGTTTCTGTGGATTTGTTAATAATACAATTTGTAAATTCAGGCCTCCCTTATAACCCCCACTCCTGCCCGTCCCTAGAAATGATAGTATGACTTTATATAAGGATGGCGTTAGTGCTAACTCACATACCGAGTTTGGTTTAGTTCAGTTGAGTTTTTTGTGCCAAATAAAACTGTTGACTCCCGCTATAATTTTTAGCGTATAACGTTTATACTTCGGTATACAACGATATTGTATATAACAAAAGTTTCTCTAAATAACAAAATAAACAACTTTTGTCATGTGTTTTGAAATTTTGCGAAAAAAATCAATGTACAGACAGAGGTTAAAATTATATATATATATATATATATATATATATATATATATATATATATATATATATATATATAGATTAAGGAATCAATATGTAGGCATTAATGCCAAATCTTGAGTTAATGCTTATATACATGAGTTGTCATAAACTAAACACACACATATATATATATATATATATATATATATATATATATATATATATATAATCAATTATTAGTGAGAGTAGACATGCACATACGCATACACTCAATCACATAGATCATTTATGATAATTATCACTTAATTCAGATAAATTATAATTACCTTGTTTACTACAAAATAATCAGTAGCTACTTGGCAGGACAGATTACAATGCTTCTTTAAAGCTTCTGTAATAGCTATATTAAAAGCTGCAATTAGCCTCTTGCCAGCTTTAACATCATCTGGCCACTTTTGTGTTAAAGCCATTTGAACAACACCTGTAAAAGAAATTGGTTTGTACGTGATCTATTGAAATTATTAGTGGCT
The DNA here is from genome assembly GCA_019009955.1 of Riptortus pedestris. Lineage (NCBI taxonomy): Eukaryota > Metazoa > Arthropoda > Insecta > Hemiptera > Alydidae > Riptortus > Riptortus pedestris. The sequence continues at coordinate 50,993,892 of CM032230.1, forward strand.
CTTTAAATTGTAATAATAATGTTGATATAAAAATAGTAATAAAGGTAATTATGTTCTCATGATGCTTTATTTTTCATGTAAATTAAAATCACTTTAAAATGTAAACAAATTTTTCTTATTACTTACACTCAATAGAAGAAATGTAGTCCGGAGGATATTTGTCTAGTTTCTGTAAGTTCTCATGAAAAAGCCTTCCCCTGATTGGATCATCATACAGTGGGTGGATATTTTTATGGAATGAAGGTTTAATAGGAGGAAATGGATCAGTAAACCTAAAAAACAGTTGTATTAACTTGAGTATCAGCTGTAATGTATTAAGGTAGATGAAGACTTCTGAAATAAAGAACAAGCTAATACAGTGAAAGCCAACTATAACAATTTCAGCTAGATTGAAAAATGGATATTTTGCCTAAATAACCAGATCCTTGAACTCAATACTGTTAACATAAGGAATTTCAAGATGTTATAACAAGTTAGTTCATTATGATATACTGGACATAGCCAAATGTTGTCTATTGGCTTCGAGAGTTCAAATCAATATTTTTAAAAGAATATAGTAGTCCAAGAGTGAGTGATTGCAAAACACGCTTTGTAAACTTTAAAGGAAGTGTGTCTCTTTGTTTAGAAAAATGTAAAGAACCATAGATAATCTGTCCCGATTAGTAGTAGAAGCATAAAGTGGAAGTTGTTAAGTAGCATTTTTAATATACTTAAATATAAAACTTTTTAATATCAATTCATGTCTCAGCAAATATACTATAACTAACCTGTACACTGGAGAAATGCAGTGAACACTGACTATTGAGAGAGGTAAGTCAGGTAGATCTCTTAGCTGCCGAGAAAGATCTTCATATGCTAAATGTATCTGTCTGCAAGTTTCTTCCCGACTAAATGATTTTAATTTCTATGAAAAAAAACAAAAAAACACATTAATAATAAAATAGAAAGGTGTTTTTTAAATTGTATTTTTTTAATGCAGGTAAATAATTATAACATATTTATAATGCTTTATTTTATGTTACAATGTTATGAGTACTTGGCATAGCTGGTCATGCTGGGTGAGATAAGTTAACGGGCGACAACCCGTTCCCTTACAAAGCCATGCAGAAGACCATACTTAACATTGTACAATTGAGACAAGGTAAAACTCCTTAATACAATCAGCCTTACCAAGTGGTAATTTGTCAACATTATTGAAAAATTACCACTTGGCAAGGCTGATTGTTTTAAGGAGTTTTATTCTGTGAAGACTTATTGGTATTACATTAACTAAAAGGAATAGCTTTAACACATTGCTAATGCCCAGGAGGGAGAAACGTGTGCTTTATAAAATAACAGGATAAAGTTAGATATTTTGAGACCTAGAGATCCTTTCTTTTGTCCTGAAATCATATATTAAATAAAGTTTGATATGACATTAAAATAAAGACTCAATTAACGAACTCTAAAATATTACACATTAGTAATGCACAAATCTACATTAAGTCCACAAGACAACACATAACACTTAAGAAAAGCTAAATTGTGAATCTAAAGCACTATCTGAAGTAAACTGTACTCTCAAAACTTCATTCATTTTTGTAGTTTTAACTCAAACATGCTACTGAAATATTTTTGAAGGAGTAAATTCAAATATTTTTAAATAATCAATAAACTCACAGTTCTCCCAGGTTCTACAACTTCATGAAAAGCCTGAGTCAGTATTTGGAATGATTCTAGGCCAAGCTTGTTTTTGAGAAGGAAAGATATAATTTGATAAACAATTGCTCTTCTTTGTTCAATTGTTGAATCACTGTGGCCCCATACAACAGATTCACAAATTGTGCCATCTTTGAATCTTCTGAGATCACTTTTTTCACCCCAAAATTCTCTGAATTCCTCAGCCTGAAATTAAAAAAAAAAAAAAGTGCAATCAATCTCAGCAACAAGTTTCAAAACTCTTTTCATATAATCAGTAGCAATTTATTTATTATCAACCAGTTTTCATAGTAGACAATTTTTAGCAGATTTCCATGAAGGCAAATCAGCTATTGAGGTTGTTCTCATGACACAAATTTAGAAAAAATGTTATGTAAAGAGAAAGATCAAGTTCATTATTGGCAGAAATTGGATCAGTGGAAAGGGGATTTAGAGAGGGTATTTTGAAAATTTGAAATATCTCTGTTAGAGATCTGTTAGTCAGATCAAAAAAGTGCTCATAACCAATCTTATTGCTAATTAAAAATTACCTAAAAATGTTGTTATATTCGTATTTTCCCTACCATGACTATTAACCAAGATATTTGTATTATTTAGTTTTCAGTCTTTAGTAAAATCCTGCTCCTACTCCTGTCATATTAACAATTAGCTATTATATCATGAACCACTTTACTCTAAGCTTATATATCAAATCGTGTTTTCAAGAGATCTTTATTATGCTAGATACATGCAAATTCGTTGTGTAATGAAGTCATCAAGTAGGATTTTACATTCTACCTTGAAAATGTTTTTTTGATCTATAACTTACTCGATATTTAACCTTTTTTGTCAACACTATACTATATTTGTTATTGGCTGAAATCAGACATGGAATAGTAGGGGTTTAGAGGGGGGGGGGGGAATTCAAAATTCCAAATATATCCGTTATTATGAGTAGGATGATAAATGTTATAGAACCAAACTATTGATGGTCTACAATTGTTTTTCTATGGATTTTTTCATAACTCAAATACTAATGGAATTATTCATACTTCCTGGCTTTCCGCCCCCAGAAAGCCCTGTAAATAAACTTTGTGTAAAAAAATAAAAAAAAATAAAAAAATAAAAAAAACCAAGTAAGTGCCACTTTGGAATTAATTAATTCAGTTTAGTTTAGATTTAACTTATTTTTAAATTATAGTAAATATTATAGGATTTAAAAATAAAAACTTTGAAGCCAGTGTAGTTTGAAATAAATTTCATAATATTGTCTAAACATAATTTTTACCTCTTCAAAGTTGTCTTTAACTTGAACTGGACTCTTCTTTTACCTAATATTAAAAAAGTTCAAGCCAAATCAAAAGTCTACTATTAAATATGTAAATTAAAAAAATATGCCCTTGTTGGTGGCTAGTTATTCATTGATGTTTAAATATAAATATAAATAATTTCTTTTAGCACATTATTTATGTTGAGCACAGACCTAGGAGAGTACTGGTCTAAGCACACCCACATGACTAGTCTACTGGGATGCGGGATTTAAAAAGCTAAACATTATTAAATAATAACTAACCTCTGGATCTGTGGATGGAGGTCCCTTGTCAACAAGAGAAAGGGCTGCTTGAGGATTAAGATTCAAGCCAATTTTAACCACTCCTGCACTGGGAGAATAAGTATCCATATCCCAAACTCCTTCCACAGACATTTGGACAGCTATGGTAGTAAGCCTTTCTCCAAGGCCTTTTTGTAGTAAATCAGTGGTCATTCGAAGAAATTCGGGAGCCACTTTGTTGTTATAATCCATTAATTGAACAACATCTCCTTTTGTTTCAACAGCTCCCCTCATGGCTTTGTAGTCATTAAAACTAAACGAAATAAGTATGAGAATTAAAATAGCTCAAAGAATGCAGATTCAGATGGGTTCACCGCATTAGGACATTAGTCAATTAATGGTTAAACCAAAAACAAGTAAAATATAAGAGATTTATATTATACAAGATTTATGAAATATAAGAATGAATTTTAGACTAATGCCTTTAATAATGGGTAAAACTGGAGAAAAATCATGCCTTTTTTTTTTAAGGAGAACTACTGACAATAGCTGAGTTATATAAATAACAAATACTACTGGAGTGGAAGTTCGAAAATAATCATGAATTTGAATATATAACTATATATCAATTGTAAAACTAGATGTTCTCACTTTCAAAAGTGCAATTAAAAAATGTATCTTGAAAATGTTGGAAACCTGAAAATTACAGACTTAAAAGGCCAATATATTTTGCATTAAAAGTGAATAATTATCACGCAATAAGGAAATTGAGGAAAGAAAATTGGAAGTGACCTGAAAGTAATGAGTGCAAATAAAAGATCATAGGCATAGAAGAAGATATTAGAAATCACAAAAAGAGCCCTCATTCTAGGAATAACTGGATCAACTTAAATAATTCCAGGGAGGTGTTAGGACAAAAGACTAAATTGGGGGGGGGGGGAATGCTAAAATATAAAATATGCCAAAACTCGGAACAACCATTGAATTCAAGAAGTAAAATCATAACTTTAATATTAATTCTACTATAATGACCATTAAATTCTACTTTATAAAAATAATATTGACCAGAGAAATTTTTAACTCATTTCCCTGGAATAATCCATTCTTACACAACAATAACATCCATTTTTTACAAAAATAAAAAACTATAAACCCCACTATTCATTGTAAACAATAAACAAATTTTTATAGCATTAGTGCTTTGGATATTTAAAAAAATAACTCATTAAAATAAAAGCATTACTTACCATAAAAGAATATCAAATTGCCTAATAAATGGCATTTTCATCATGAAGAGAGCTCTGAATCCATTAATGTCACGGTTATCCAAATGTTGAATGGCTAACTTTGACTCTTCTTTCACCTACATACAAATGAATATTATGTACTTAAAAATAATTTATATATTAAGATTAATGGAATACATAAAATTATATTAAGAATTTATTTATTAGATTAGTAAAATTTGGATTTGTATGAAATAATTTATTTTTAAAATATAAAATCGCATAACAATAGGAGACATACAGAACTTAAGACGTTCTATAACGGTAGTGACAATTTTAAATGGTGTAGGCACATCTTCCAATAAAACATACAAGACTTGAAACAAAAGCTAAGGATGAGATGTATAGTGAAGCATTTGCTCAAAATGAGATTCACATGAATGGGGCTAAGGGTTTACTAAGGGCTGACATAAACAACAAAAATAATTAAAAAAATACGATGAAGTTAATATAAAATACAGGGAAAAGGCAGGAATCAAGAATTATAGATGAAAATTAAATTTCGAACAAAATTGCTTGTGTAACAAATTCAATGTAGTAGATTTATTTCCAATGTTTTTCCCAGTCTCTAAAGCCCAATTCATTCTGGTCCAATTTTAGCCATTAACTAACTATATTTTTATGGTAAAGATAAATATCAGGCATTCATTGAAAGAAAATAGCAGCCCCTAGAGCAATAACAAACAAATATAAAATCAATATACTGAAAGAGGCACACATATGTGCGTATATATAAAGAACCCTTGGTAGGCATTAGCCAGTATAAATACGTACCATCCCACTAAGCAACAATGAGGAATTTGACAAAGAGGGAATCTATATGTTAGTACTAATTTCAATATAGTATATAATTCTTTTCTTTATTTTATTTATTTTTTTACTCATTCCTATACACTTCCAAAGCATTATAGTAATGTGCTTTTTTTTTTTCAGTTTAAGGGGAAGAGAACACGATTGAGAAACAAGAATGTAGACTAAAATCTTTGCATGAACTCTTCAATAAATAAAATTGAAAGTATAACAAAAATAAGGAGCCACAATCACATATTTATTTTTGCAAATGTTAGCTACAATAGCTTAAGTGTAATAAAAGCAGGACAACTGAATGACTTACACGGAGATAAACAAATTTATTCAACCTTGCAGCAATATTGAGCAATCCAGTAACATCCATAAAAACCACGTCGTAGTAAATATAAAAATCTTCTTTACTCAGGGGCCCCTCTTGCTTGACATCACAAAGAGAAGGACCATCTCCAAGCCAATCAGATTCACCTATAAATAAATAAATGTTTAGAAAAAGAAATTGTTACAATAAAAAATAGCATAATGAAACAACAATTATACTTTACAAAATAGTTTACACATTTACCTAAATACAACCAAACATGCCTGATGATCTGATAACTGCTCATATGTTTGTTAATTTTTTGAGCCTTCATTAGATAAACAAGCAGCATGCTTAAGATGTGGGAGCTGAAAGTACCATATCCCTGAAAATATATGTGATTTTTATAACTTACAATTGAAAAACAAAAATCAATACATATGAAACAAATCTAATGATATTGTTGAAATTATTAAAAATAAATTTAATAAGCAATCAATTACAATATATACAGGTTAATCAACAAATTGTTAAAACTAAGGTATCATTTATGTATTAGAGGAATACACATATTCTACTCATAATTAAACCTGGGTAAATTAATGGCCATAAATATCAGAAACATTTAAGAGTTGAATTATTTTTGCTTTATATATTTTTGGTCTAAAGCGCTCGCTCCTCTAGTGAAACATTTGTGAACTCTGAATAATAATATTATTACTTTCTAATTACAGAGAATGAGGAATGTTCAAGATAAATAAATAATAAAACCAAATTAAATTATTTATTAAAGTCCAATTTTTACAACTAAGGCTAATTGGGCCGGGTTATCTACAGGCTGCCCCCTTTGCTAGCTAGAGTGGGGACTAAGGATTTTATTTAATGAATTCCATAACTAAATAAATTCCTTTTCCCAGCCGGGAATCGAACTCACCATCCTAGGTTTACCATGTGAGATAAAGGTCAACGCTTTAACTCGCATGGCTAACCTGAGCCCCCCCCCCAATAAAAGATAAATAATATTTTTTTTTAAGCCGAATATTTATTACAAATTTAGAATAAATGTGTAAATGTGATGATACACAATAATAAACCGAGGAATGCAGTCTGACAATAATCATAATTTCTATGCTAGGACAACTTTGTTTTATATTAATATTAGATTCAAAAATTTAGTTTTAATATATTACACTCATGACTGTTTTGGGTTTTCAGAGCACTTGGTATGTTAACGTTTCTTCATCCTACCAAATATAAAGCATGGACTTAATTCTCAGATTATTAACTTTCAATTTATCCATATTTGCCAAAGGGAAAATTAAAAAAAAAGTAATATTCCAGTAAATGAAATTTTAACATTAGAAATGAGTATATAAAAGCACATATTAACAATAGAAAAGCATAAATGAGATATTGTTTTCCAAATTTGGTTTAACAGTTTAACAAGTTTAACTTTTAAATAAAACGATAAAACGCCCACGAAGAGGGTGCTTTGTAAACTAGAGAAAATTACAAATAGATTATTATTATTATTATATATTAACGTCCACTATTTGCAACTAAGGCTAATTGGGACAGGTTATCTACAGGTAACCACCCTATTCTAGCCAAGGTGGGATTTTAGGATGTTATTTAATGAATTTTGTCAAAAAAAATCTTCCTAAATTATTTAATGATGTGTGTGTGTGTAGGTATGTATGTTGTAAAATCTGGTATCCTCAACATCATTATAATTTTTCAGGTAAATTATCTCCCAATAAAATGTTTGGGGATTTCTCAAATTAAAAAAAAAACATTAAAATTTATAGAATTTTTCTTTTACAAAATAAACCTTCTTTTCCCAAACTAAATGTTTTCTCAGCTTTAAAACACTTTCAACCAAATGAAATAATTTTATGACTGACTTAAAACCTTTTAACATGTTAACCTTGGGAGTTTTTTTTTCCCCATATTCACTGTTTGTTAAGGCTCAATTGCCAATGGGTCGAGCATTCTTGAATGATGTCTGTTGCAGCATCAATAATATATTATTTCAAAAGGACTATTATGCCACAGTAATAAAATGGCATTATTCTAACATTTAACATTTCAAAGAAAGCATTCTTTTTCAATTCATATAAATATATTTTTTTCTAGGTTTAGTAAGAGAAACTCAAATAAAAATAAATATAAAACTACTGTTTATACATTACCTGACTCAGCTCTCGTTGTTTTAACCAAACTCTTAATAATACAAATGCATCTTTCAAATTTTGGTTTTGTTCAAAAATTTCTTTCTTTGATAAATGATTATTTGGAAGGACTAAGTCTTCTAATATGCTCGCATTATAAATGGGAGTTGGAGGTAGAATGTCTGAAAATGCAAATCAAATTAATAATCCTATGAAACTAACAAAAATAAACTAATTGATTAAAGTAAATCTTAAAAATTAATATTGATATATTAATTATGAATTACATACAAAGTGATTTGCTTTAAATAAGCTATGTTGATCATTGTTTATGGAGGAAAGAGGCTCTCGCAGAGAAACATGATGCTTCAGCAATATATGTTAACAATTCAATATATGTGCAATAATGACTCACAATTTCTAGGCATATTTGGAGCACTGTAATGAGGAAATACAAATACTTTGTTGACAAAACTAAAAAATCCTGGTAAGTTGGTACAAAACCTCCATACAACATTCGACTTATTAAGTAGAAAATTGTTGAACAAACTGAGTGCCTGACTTTTCTATAAGTACATGAAGAGTTATAACCCATAATACCAGGAGATGGGTCTTGAAAAAGTCTGGAGAATAAACAGATAATTTTGTATGAATTATTTGCCCCTAGCTAGGACCAATACAACTAATATTCATCTATCTAGATATTGCAGGCTATACTTCATCATTGTGTCCATTAAAATGAAATCCTTACACAAATAGGAACGAACAAGGGAAGGAAGTGTATCACAAGGATACACACTGGTCTCTGTTTTTGAATCTACACAAAAATCAGGAAATATGGATAAAATTCTAAAATTCTACTCAAGGCCAGAATTTTAAGAGAAAGCCCATACCCCAGAGTTTGTTTGATATGACTAATGTATACGTGTACAGGCACGTTAAATGTACTCTCTAGCCTTGCTGTTAAAGAGAATTTAAACAAGAGGGAACATAATCTAGATTCAAAACACAATAACTTAGAAAAAATATATACAAAGTTCAATACATCACATCCTCTGTTTTTATTTTCCAAATGACGAAAAATACCATTTCAACATCATACATTTGTAATTCACAATTTTGTTTTCATTTAAAAGGAATAAATGAACTAGCACCAACTTATGTTTAAAAAGAAATATTGTACAAAGCAATAAAAACCATTTATCACATTTCCATTTTTATATAAAAGTAGCATAGTTTATATTACCTTTCTTAATACCCCACCATTCAGCTCGGATGTTATTCTTTGAAGGTAGAAGTCTTTTGAATTTAAAACTATTTTCTTCAAGAACTGGATAAACTCTTACATCAATAAATCGTGACAATTTTCCAGAAGGATGTAGAACCAAAACGGGCTTCATTGGATCATCTGATAAGAACGTGAACTGAGTTTTATGATCTGGTGAAAGAAGTTCATGGTTTTGAAGTTTTGATGCAATGTAACATAAATAGTAGGCTCTCTTCACAAAATACCTCTGATTAAGATTATCATCATGCAATATAAAATTCTAAAAAAAATAATCAACATTAAGCCCTCACCGAGAATCAAAAACCATCAATAAATCCACAAGAAAAGTAATCATATTTAATACATTCATCAAGATGACATACTTTTGGAATAACAACAGCAACATCTACACTGTATAATGGTCCTAGAGGACACGCTAATGCATGCGATCCAATAGGATATACATCAACTGGAGGCTTAAATGTAAAACTTCCTTTTCCCTTTTCCAATTTCTTATGTTTAAGAGGAAAAGTTATCAATGACTCTTGCAACCAGGTCTTATCTGATAGCTGAAAGAACCAAAAAATATAATTAGACAATCAGTTTTGCAGTATTTTTATACTTGCTTTATAATAACTTCACTTTTACTTAGGATGTCCAGAAATCAAGTAAACATTTACACAAATATTCTGGTCGTTAGAGGCTCCAAATTCAGTTAGAGGCTTTTTGGTGTATTATTAGGACTATGACAACAATACTGAAAGTTTACTAATAGTATATAATTTAATTAAATTTCAGTGAGATCAGACAATTATTACAATTTTTAAATAATGGAATTGGATGATACTAAACTCACAAGGCATTTGGATACAATAAACTTATCAGATCAGTAAATTTTAGTTAGTGTTACAATTAAATTAAATTTCTGGGGGATTTAGTCAAATGTTTTGTTTGAAAAGTTAAAAATACTATGAAAATATATAAAATTAAAAAAGAAAACATGTCACATTCATATAAGAAAGACTTAACTTAATAATTAAGAGTGAGTATAATATAAATTAACGACTATGCAGAATCAGCAGAGTTCATCTAAAGTACTGTATTATTAAGCCAGGCCTATTACGGCTTGTTTTTTTAAATTATAGCACTTTTAACTTTTATATTTTAATGTATTTCTACGATTAAAATAACCAATTTTCATTTCTAATAAAAATACCTACATAACTTAAGACATTTAACTATTAAAACAAACTTACATCAAAGGTTTTGCTTTCATCTAAGTTTGTTAATACTTTTTTCAGGTTTTCAATCCATGGCCCAATATGCCTCTTTACAGATTTCTTTGGTTTCAGTTCTGTTAACATTTCCTCAATTTGAAGCCTAAAAAGGTTTGACTGAAATAAATTTTCTGTTTCTTTTAAACGAGCTATTTCTTCTGCAGTAGGCGGTTTCACACGTTTTCTTCTATTAGCCCTTTTTCGACTGGGTTTTTCATCATCTAAATCATCCTAAAAATTCTCAGTAATTAATAACACATTTCATAGTGGAGTCAAATATAATTCCATTGACGCTTAAAAAAATAGGTAGAATTTAAAAACTGACAATGGCGTTATCATATACAATATTAAACTACCTCGTGTTTCCTTTTATTTCCAGACTTCTTGTCCTCTAGATCTTCTGTAACAATGTCATTTCCGCTGTCACTCTCATCATAGCCATCATCCTCCAGTTCGGATCCTTCAACTTCAACATCTGAATCCAAATCTTCATCTTCAACATTTGACTCCAGCTCATCATCAGAACTCTCCACCTTTTCATGTTTTACCTATAAAACAAATACAATTTTCATTAAAATAATGACTGCGAAATGTAAATTATCTAAAAATGTTCTACAATCCAAAATAATTCCAGCCAACAATTTTTAACATAATAATTTAAGTATCCTGTAACTAGTAAATTTCATTAATGAGAGATATACTTTACTGAATATAACAATTATTTTTTCTAATTAATGAAGATTTCATTCCATTTCGATAAGCCAAAGCATTGTTTAGTAATGTTTAAGGACGTTTTGTGGTACCAAGCACATTTAACTCCACCAAAATATATATTTTAAATACCAGCAAATAAATATTTAAAAAATGCATACAGTATAAGCTTCTGTCATGAGCCTGTTATGCATGCTGTATTGCAAGAAAAACAAAATAAAATGTTAATTCTTATAAAACTGTTCACGTATTGAATATAATTACAGTTTTTCATACTTTAATTTAAATAATAAGGTGCACCTTTTGGTAAATTAGTATTTTTCTTCAAAGCAAATCTTCCAAAGCTAACATAAACTCTATATTTTTTTTGACTACATGATACTTTACTTCGTGAAAATACTTACAGTCTTGGATTTTGTCATTTTGAACAAAGCAAATTCTTCAGTGAGGCAAAACAAGTCAATGGGCTTTAGTTTCTGTAATTGTAAACAAAACCTCAAGATGAAACCTCCTTACGGGGTTATAAAAGCGACCCACGTGGTTTAGAGCCCCATGTGATTCGACTGAGGCTCCTTCAAGGTCAATGCTTACTCACACTGGGCAGGTGAATACACACTAACACGTCCCATGTATACCGTTGACCGAGGGTGAATGAACTTGGGTGGAATTCATTAAGATTTGGGGCTCATATTCTTAATAACTAAGTGATTCTATAAACCTCAATCTTTAAAAAAAATTCTTCCCAACAAAAAAAAAATGTGCCCTCATAATCCACTTTTCTGAAATACTCCTACGAATTATATTCTTAAACATTTAATTCCTAACAGTGATAATAGCAACAATGTATAACAGTTTTTGGAGTGGTATGAAGCTATTTCTGGTCACCTATTCATTCTCATACCTACCATTTTTTCCTTATAAATTAGGAAAGAACTTGTAATGATAGGAACTTAAAAATATTGAATTATTAATACCTACATAAATTTAGGCGAACAAAATAAAAATGGAAAAGAAAGTATAGCAATTCAACAAAAGACCTGAATTTGTGTAGCATAATGAATTTTAAATTGTATAAGAAGGAATCAGCTCGTAGTTTTCTATCCATTAATATGGACGAAAATAGCTTATTTAATCATATTCAGTATTGTGATAATTTGGTTTTATTGCTATAAATGATAAATCCTTAGGGGCTCTTAAAGATCTCTAACATGAAATTTTATGTGTATTTATACCTTTTTACATAAGGTCACTCAGAAAGAAATCCTTTCATCCTAGTTTGAATATCCACAATGCTCTTAAAAATGAACACGTAAAACCTTGCATCAAATCTGAATTCAGTGAATTTCCTCCTGATTTTTTCACATTTAAATTAAATTCAATTTACTATAGCCTACAAAAAAAATCCTTTCTTTGAAATTTGTATAATTTTACATATACATCCAATTACAAATTCTTGCGATGTATTGATAACCAGTTAAACCATGAAGCCATTGGGAATACCTGTATAATTTCCATAAAAAACCCGTGACTTACAGCTCAGTACATATTAAGGAAGACGAAGTAAATGAGATCTCCAAGACAGACCTAGAATACAGAAGACTATCGTTTTTGGAAAGTAAACTTACTTATACTTATACATCATTTAAGTATCATGGAGGACAACAAAGAGTATAATGGATGGTAACAAAGAGCATCGTTAAAGTTGACATTGGGACTAGATTGGTTGGAGAGACAAGATGTGTCTAAGCCCTGAAAAAAGATATCCAATTCAAGAACATTCCTTAGGAAGAGAAACTAATGTCAAACAAAAAGGTGATGGGACCCGTGCTCATGTATGACTGTGAAGCTTGGAAGGATACTAATAAAAAAGTCCGTCACGCAGGGGCTGCGTAAACTAAGCAGATTTCTCACGTGAAGTTTTACAATAGAGAAATCCGCCTAATAACAACAGTAGCAGTAAGGAATCTCTAAACCTATTCACGAGGGACGAATAGTTACCGAAACGGCCCGTACTTGCTCTCGGCGGAGAGTCCCGAACGTAGCCGACTCCTGCCAACCACACTCAGCATACAAATGCAAATATATCGGTTAATATTCAAGATAGAGAATAAATGTATATAAAAATATTTATAGTAAATTTAATTTGCAATAAGATTGATTCTGTACAATTTTTCGATCCGACGTATAATAACGGAGATATTTCGAATTTTCGAAAATCCTCCCCTCTAAACCCCCTCTCCCACTGGTTCGATTTCAGCCATTAACGAACTTGATCTTTCTTTTTACTTAAAACGACTAAATATCAAGTTTGGTAACGATCAAATAAAAATTGCGACCGCTAGAGCGGTAACAGACAAATATATATATATATATATATATATATATATATATATATATATATATATATATATATATACAGTTTTGAACGGACCTCATTTTCGTCATCTACTAGGTAGGATCGATGGACATTTGAAGAAAAATTTCAAAAATTCCGTCATGAGTACAACCTCAATAGCTGATTTCCCGTAAGGGAAATCTGCTAAAACACGAACATGCTACTGGTCTCGGCAAACTATATGGCGCTTCAAAAGTAATTTCGAACTAATGGAGTAATTTTTTTGTGCCAAAAATGTGAACGGACTGAAGTTTTTGCCGCTGAAAGAAGGAAAGACTTGAGACTGCCACAGAAGATGTCACGTGGTACATAAGAAATAATTTTCTTCTTAATCTTTCTTACTTTTTTTTTAATTTTCTATAAATATTGTCCTGCACACGTTTTCTCTGTCTTGAATATTAACCGGGATGTATAGGAAAAAATGTCAATCCACTAGCTTTACAATAAAAAAATATTTGTTGGAGAAAAAAATATTCTCTTCCTTTCTTACTTTTCATTTCAGAACATGGACACTGCAAAGCAAGGCAGGAATCTTTATAAATGTATATACTTTGCGGAATAATTTCTTCTCTTCCAGGAAATATTTGAACTTGGCAAGAATCAGCTGAAGGCTTTCAGGTTATCTTCCGAATATATACCGAAGAACGTCTTTTAAATAACGCACTTTCACAATTAGTATAGTTTAGAAATATGACCTTCTGGACCTATCAGAGCTGATGTCATGACAACCCATTCCTACTGTTCATTGGTCTTGGCTAACAAGGTAATCTTATTTGAACAAGTTATACCGAAACTATGTACTCTGTTTGAGTATTGTTAGTAGACAAGTGTTTAGCCAGGGGCGTGTTTTTTAGCATATTTCCCTTAGGGGAAATCAGCTATTGAGGTTGTACACATGATGGGATTTTCGAAAAATTTCTTCAAGTCTGTTAACGCTCAAACTCGATATTTAAACGTTTTATGTAAAAATAAAGATCAAGTTTGTTAATGGCTGATGTCGAACAAGTTTCGAAAATGATTAAATTAAATTATTTATTAACGTCCACTTTTTGTAACTAAGGCTAATTGGGATGGGTTATCTTCAGGTTTCCACCCTTTTTATGCAAACAGCACGTGGTTTTCCCAGGCGGCCACCCGTCCAAGTACTAACCACGCCCGACGTTGATGAACTTCGCTGAACGGACGAGAACCAGTGTATTCAACGTGGAATGGCAGTTGGCGTAAATGTGAATAACAGTTAAGGATTATTTACCAAGTGTGTTGTTTGCATTGTCAAATAAATTGTGCAGTGATAAAGCTTGTGTGTTTAATTTTGCAAACCTAAAGAACTCTATTACTGTTTTTGTAATAAACGTAACAATATATAACAAATATTTCTTGATGACGGGAAGAAACTAAAAATAATATTCAAACGAACTTCGAGACTGAAATATTAAAGAAACCATCCAGCTCACTAACCACGTTTAGTTGCTGTAATTTTGGTTTCTTCCCTTAGCAATGAGTGATACTTACCCTTATTAATGATCCAAATATATAATTGATGATAAGTAAACATTTTTATCCTTCAGTCAATGGTCCCCTTGGCCTTCAGCTACCACCCGTGTGTCATCGAAGTATTCGGCAATGACGCCACTGCGTACTGCATAGTATAAACGCAAATGAAACCCACCCATGCTTTCACAGCTTGCATTGCGAAGGTTATTAGTTTGAAGGGCTCAATGAAATGGAGAAAATATCTGAATATGAGTTGATTATCTCCTTTTTAATGACAGAGAACTCCTAGAAATAGATACCGTCCGATGAGTCACTAGCTGATAAGAACCCAATGCCTATCACTATTCAAATCATCTATTATCTTGTCTGTAATCTGTCTCTTCAACATTTGTTGGATTCTATTACTGCAAATCTCGATGGAAGTTAGACCGGAATGTAAGTGGAAATGTATGGTTATCACCAACAAAATTGTTCGAAAAGAGTTCTAATTCAAGTATTATATAAATATCAAGGGTCACTGATGAATATCCTTAAAAATAAATAAAAATAGTCCGACATTCAGGGACTACGGAATTTTCTTCGAAGATTTCGCGTGTGCCATGCATCAGTAGACTATATCCAAGTAATACAACAAAAAATAATGAATGGGTTACATAATTAAAACTAAAAAGAACATTAAAAGGCGAGACAGCTCCTTCACTAGATAAGAGCTATCTACCTCACCTTTGATTCTACGTTTCCCCAATAGAAAGATCTATCTCATCCTTGATTCTACGTTTCCCCAATAGAAAGACCTATCTCATTCTTGATTCTACGTTTCCCCAATAGAAATATCCATCTCACCCTTGATTCTACGTTACCACAAAAAAAAGACCTATCTCACCCTTGAATCTAAGTTTCCCCAATAGAAAGATCTGTCTCATCCTTGATTCTACGTTTCCCCAATAGAAAGATCTATCTCACCCTTGATTCTACGTTTCCCCAATAGAAAGATCTATCTCACCCTTGATTCTACGTTTCCCCAATAGAAAGATCTATTTCACTCTTGATTCTACGTTTCCCCAATAGAAAGATCTATCTCACCCATGATTCCACGTTTCTCCAATAGAAAGATCTATCACACCGTTGAATCTTCGTTTCTCCAATAGAAATATCTATTTCATACTTGATTCTAAGTTTCTTCAATAGAAAGATTTATCTCAACCTTGATTCTAAATTTCTCCAATAGAAATTACATTGTATTTGAGCTGGGCTTGAGACATTTTGTGTGATAATAACTTAATGAGAAAAACTTAATGAGAAGTGAAAACTGCAAATTTATCCGTTAATGTTTAAATTACTAGGAAATGTATGAAATATTAATCCCAGGAAATAATGCAATAAATAAAAGTAGTAACATAACCCTTTTCTTTAAATCAATCAATAACTGATAGAATATCGGTTTTACCTATTTGGTGGAAGTTAGAAGACCGTTACTCTATGTATTTCCTCTACATAGTAACCCTATGTGGAGGGATTCTATTTTCTGCACATCCCATGCATATTTTCATTATATGTGCATTTTGTCAAAACATTTAACAATTTTATATAATAATATATATACATGTTAAAAATGTAAATAAGAACATGAAAATTAAACTTTACAAAAAACATTAAATGAGAACAATTAGGAATACAATTAAATAACCAATAAAAAAATTGCATAATATTAATATTATATTTTCGATTCCTCTCTCAGCTTAAGAATATCATAGGCTATTGCTTTTAATAAATTTAGATGTTTTGAAAATTAAATGTCAGGACTGATAGGCCAAGCGGGAATATGAGTCTTTAACTGTCTTCGTATGTCTTGAGTCAGTCTACATTCATAAATCAGGTGGGTGAATGTCTGTCTAGTGTAACTGTCGCGTTTACAAGTATTTGAGTCAGTAAGTTTCAATCTATATAAGTAAGAGTTAGTATTTCCGTGTCCAGTGAGTATTTGTGTTATATAAAATGTATATTGGGGTTGTGGGATATTCGCTTTTAAAACAGGGATATATAAGTTTAGATGTAATCCTTTATCTGTTTGAGTCCATCTCTGTTGCCACAAATGAGCACGTTTTTCTCTTAGTAAAGATTTTAACACAGTTGGAGTAATTTTATTGTAAATTACCTCTTCGCTACTTTTAGAGGCACTTTTGGCTTGGATATCGACTATTTCATTGCCCATAATTCCTGCGTGTGCCTTGACCCATTTGAAGTGAATGAAAGTCCGTCTGTTTTTTAATTGTGCTATATTATGGCGTATTTGTTCTATATGTTCGTCGTGGTTTTAGCAGATTTCCCTTAAGGGAAATCAGCTATTGAGGTTGTACTCATGACGGAATTTTCGAAATTTTTCTTCAAATGTCCATCGATCCTACCCAGGAGATGACGAAAATGAGGTCCGTTCAAAATTATATATATATATCTATATATATATATATATCTATATATATATATAGATATATATATTTGTCTGTTAACGCTCTAGCGGTCGCAATTTTTGTTTGATCGTTAACAAAGTCGATATTTAATCGTTTTATGTAAAAAGAAAGATTAAGGTAGTGGATGGATGAAATAGGACCAGTAGGAGGGGGTGTTTAGAGGGGGGGATTTTCGAAAATTCGGCATATTTCCGTTACTATACGTCGGTTCAAAAAAGTGAATAGAACCAATCTTAATGGAAATTAAATGTACTATAAATATTGTTCTATACATTTATTCTGTATCTTTAATATTAACCGAGATATTTGGATTTGTATTGTGAGTGTGGTTGGCTATGTTTGGGAGTTTCCGCCGAGCGCACTAGCGCTAGTGTGGCCATTTCACTAACTATTCGTCCTCGTGAGAATAGGTTATTACTAGGCCGATTTCTCTATTGTAAAACTTCACGTGGGAAATCTGCTTAGTTTACGCAGCCCCTGCGTGACGGACTTTTTTCATGTTGTCTAGTTTGTGTAAAAGCATTTGACCGTTTCGAAAATTTGATCATCAAGATAACTTGAATACCAGCTAGTTTATAATTATATATTTGCAGAAATATATTTATATGAGAAATATTCTGATTAGACAACTTAAACTCTCTCACCAACTGCCTCTCTGTCAATGTCATCAACAAACGATCTTAACTTGTTGGTATACATTAGTACCCTAATGTTTTTTTAATATTAATAAAAATCCTGCATTTGAAATAGAGGAGTTGTAGAGCTTGATCTATGTTATAATCTCCTTCTTTTTTTATAATTGCTATGGCTGCGTCTTTTAATAATAGCTTCGACCTTCTGATAAATGGGACATTGACCGATAATAATCGCAATTCTATAATCCAATGTCAGGGTTATGCGCGAATTAAGGACTTAGTAACAGTAGTCGTGAGCGTTTTGCCTTTGGTAAGGAGCCGACGACAAGGTCAGAAATGGTCTTGTGTTCCTGAATTACCTACTTTGCTCTCTCTGTTTCAAGGACTGTTTCGCATTTATGACTTTAGAAACTATTCCGTGATAACAGTATTCTTTCTCTGGCACATATTCAACAAACCTCTCTCAACAATTATCATGAAATTGGAAATTCAGTTTCTTTCTTGCTATGAGATTATACAAATATTGGGTCTCACAGTTTTCAAAATCAAAGTATGGTTATTCTCGTAGTATTAATAAAAGTACACGCAGCATTTTATAATTATTGTATAGTTAAGTTGGTGGTTATATGCACATTTCTACATTTGGTCAAATGACAATTTTTAATTCTAAAACATAGGTAAAATGCTATTTAAGGTATTTAAACAAATGTATCGTATAAAAACTTAAATATATTTAAGGTAAGGTCGAATCTTTTTGTAATGCGTATTACTCCTGAAGAGGCGTTTTAGAGAACACGAAACGTAGAGGAAAACAAATCAGTGGAGGTAGTTCACGTGTTTTTCATCTATAGATTTTTCATCTTAGTCATTTCTTCTTCAATTAAGTATATTATGTGTATCTTATAAAAAATATGAATTATATATTATAGCGGGATCATTCAACGTCTAGAGGAAGATTTGACAAATTATTATAAATATTTTTTTATGGCTTTTTTACCATGATTTTATATAAGATTTATTTCTTCTTAAGTACGTAGAAAGGGCTGATTTTAAATTATTCTCTTCGGAGACTATTTGAAAGATGGAGATGGAGTTTTAAGCTTAGAATTTTGACATCAAAGTACACAGATATTCTATTACTTACACATTACAAAGCATGATATTTATTTACGTCCACTTTGTACTAATACGGCTAACTGGGACAGGTTATCTACATATTAGAAGCCATTTCTAGCCGAGGACTAAGGATATTATTTAATGAGTATTTCACTACTTCCCATCCTCAGACGGTAATCGAACTCGCCATAATTCACATGCCTAAGCTAAGCCCCTATTAAAAAGTAGGCAAGAAGAAGCAGGCTGCTTCAGAATCGAAGCAGGCATATAAGATTTGCGATATGGCACTTTAAATTAACCGTCTGTGATCGATTGTAGAATAAATTTCGTCCACCTACTTTTATATGACGGATGCCTTTTTATTCCTCCTGAGACTATTCAATACTATCCCTTACTATTATTATTATTATTATTTATTAACGTCCACTTTTTGCAACTTGGGCTAATTGGTACGGGTTATCTACAGATAACCACCCGTTTCTAGCCAGGGTGGGATTTTAGGATGTTATTTAATGAATTTCGTCACAGTAATAATTTCCTTTATCCAGGCGAGAATCGAACTCGTCACTCTAGGTTTACCATGTGAGATAAAGGTCAAAGCTTTAACTCACATGGCTAACCTGAGCCCCTACACTATTCCTGTGTACAACTGGTTTTGATTTTGATCACCATAAAGTGCGTTTCTGTGAATCCACTACCTACAAGCTTTACATTTTGTCTCGTAAAACTTAATTCAATAGTGCTATTAATTCATTTTTGTTCCTCTAGTACCATTTTACTCACAATTATAAGATCAACTCGACTCGCGTTCACCTAATACCCTATCTTCCTTTCTTAAATTCCCAGTCAACTGCCTCCTTCTCCATGAAGCTCTGGACACCCAACTGTAATTATTAACTCTGAATTTTATATGTCCTATTATCTAGACGCAAAACCTAACCCTCTCCTTTTTCATTTTAATTTAAGCTCTAATTGGTTAAACCTGTGTTGCTCTGAAATATTTTTTTAATTAATAATTATAATTCATGTCTCGAACTGTTCTTCCTTGATATTTACAACGCAGATGACTTTCTGTTAAGTTAAGAAACTGTGCGTTTGTCTGTAGCTTTGATTATGCTTGAGGTCAAGGCAATGGACATCATTATCACCAGGGCTGATTAATCTTGCCCTTGAGTTAGCAAACTGACAAAAAATTTGCTGGCATTAAAGATCATATACATTTGGCTCACAAATATCTTATGCCGAAGATGTACTAATAATTAGAAGAAACATAAGAGTTTGCGTGAAAAAAAGAGCTTTTCTTCTCATTAATGTTTCTCAACATGAATGGAGAAGGAGTGTGTACACCGAGTAACATAGAATGTCGGAAAGGCCCAATAGTTCCAAGTTAAGAGTTACTCCTGAAAGACAGTAAAGATAATCGTGAAAGGCAAAGAGTTCCAATTACAGTAATTGAGTTCCACCAAGGAAGAAAAAAAAGGTGAATAACCCTACCCTTTCTCCTAACAGAATGTTTCTGATCCACGCCTTGTAGATTCTGGAGTTGGATCATTTCCTCCATTTCAGGTATAAGATAAAGGAAACAGTTATTTCTTGGGATTGTATTCAAGATGTCGCCAAACTCCCCATTTGTTCTTATATTATCTGGATTTTTTACCAGACATAAATAAACCGTATTGTCCGAAATAAATGTTCTTATAACAATTTTGTAGTTACATTATTCGCAAAAGTGAATATATATTACAGTCAAATACAGAAAAATGCTGATTATAGGTTTAGCTAGCTCAGACTAATTTTGAAGTTAGTTTCATTTTGTAGTGTTCATTTAATTTTAAACACCAAAGAATCTATAGAATTAACTAGAAAAAAAATTTCTTTATGATTCAAACATTTATTTAATGAAAATGCCTTAGCAAAATTTTCTTTTAATTGGTAGTGCTTATTAAGTAGTTTAAAACGAATATTGCAATGTTCTTCAAGTTGTTTATCTCCTATATTATTAAAGGCTTAAGTTTTTCGTTAATTTATTCTTATATGTATAATGTAACGAATGTAGTTCTCGTATGCATTTTTAAGTTGCAAATTTCTATTTACAGAGAATTTATCATACACTTTTTAGCAGATTTCCCTTAAGGGAAATCAGCTATTGAGGTTGTACTCATGACGCGATTTTCGAAATTTTTCTTCAAATGTCCATCGATCCTACCTAGGAGATGACGAAAATGAGGTCCGTTCAAAACTGTATATATATATATATATATATATATATATATATATATATATATATATATAAAATTTGATTTGTCTGTTACCGCTCTAGCGGTCGCAATTATTGTTTAATCGTTACCAAACTTGACATTTAGTCGTTTTATGTAAAAAGACAGATCAAGTTCGTTAATGGCTGAAATAGAACTATGAAAAACAAAATTTTGTTTATTAAAAAAAGGTTCTACATGACCTGGACTATGACTTACGAAACGATAAAAAAACAAAACTACCCTAAATTGTTTTTATTTGCCATCTATAGTGAAAGAAATGTTTCAAAGCGGTGAGTACCTTCTTCTACTTTATAAATCAAATACCTCCTCTCTTGAAATAGCTGATTTCCCTTAAGGGAAATCTGCTAAAAAGTTAGATTCCAAGCATGCATCAAGCTGTAGACCAACATTGTTAGCAAATTGTTTTGGAAAAATACTAGGAAAGAAAGCTCAGCCAAAGATGGCTTATTGTTGCAACTTTTAGTTGAAATTCCAAAATAGATTCCGCATTCAAAAATCAACCATTTCGAAATTGCCATCTCCTTAACACAGAGCCATTAAAAAAATAAGGGAAATCTGCTAAAATTGTAATATTGTGTTCAGTCGTTTTGTTGTGATATTACTGCACTGTTCCCGGTAATTGAATGAAACTAATCCGAATTCGAAATTAGTACTTCAAAACGACTCTTTTATACCGGATAATATACACTAAACAAGTTTTTCAAGAACATTAGCTGCCATAACATTAAAGATTATATGTTTTAGCTAAAATATAAATACACTACTTCGGAAATCGGAATCGTATGTACCCTTCATTGTATATTGATGCGGTTGATATTCAATTTCAATTTTTTTTTTTTTCTAGTTATTTGAGTAGAAAAAAAGGTAGGCAAATGGAATAAGAAGTTTAGTTTGAGCTGTAGTTTATGAAAAGCACAAAAACTGAAGTCACCAGTCACAAGTTTAAATACCATTTGAGATCAATTTTGAAGTTGTATTCATTACTTGAATTATAGCATATAATTAACTTGCAAAATACGAAATTAAATATTTATTTATTTATAAATTAAATATAATAAAGTACTTGTGTATTTTTTAAACACATTTTCATGGAAATATTTATTTATTTTGCATAGCCTCATGGCTAATGGTATTCTAATCTGAAATACGCCGGTTTAGGCTCAGAACACTCCTTAGTAGCTTATCGTCGAACATTATAGTTTTGTGAAAAAGGCAAAAATCTGAAATGTTATTTTACAATGACGTAAATAAGTCTTTAGTTTCTGAGTGAAGTTTTAGAGGAGGCTCCAGAAAGTTAAGAGTTAGCTTACATTAAACTTCCTAATTTAAGGATTTAACTTCTCATCCTCCAGTGGATTATATATTCATTAGAACTCCATCCTCCAAGATTCTCGTGGGAATTAAAATCTTTCCTAAACTTGACTAGCTAAATATTTAAATTGGCTGTAAAAATAATGACATTTGGAATGTTGACGCTCGCTGAAAGGTTTTATTTTATAACCATTATCAGGATCCTGATATAATGTTATTTCATTTCTCTTAATGGGCATTAAAGTACGATTTAATTATTAATACGTCTCCAGTAACTTACAGGACACGCATGATTATTTCGAAGCGTTCATAATTTTTTTTTTTTTTTATAATATATATTTGATCGTATTACAAGTCAAGCTAAGGCTTTCGAAAGTAAAACATGGTTAATGACATTTATGGAAAAACGTTCGTTCCATAAATGAGGCAATTATTTTTATTAGGCAAAATACATAATTTCGATTAAATGGGTATGAAATAAGAGATATTTAAGTTAATTTACCCATGGCCGCACCATGGTTGGCAAGCTACTCGCAAATTTAATGCCACATGTTTTTTTTTATTAGAATCTCGAACATAGAGAATGAAAAATCTAATTAGGTATTACATTATAACAAAAATCGCTTTTCATCTTATTATTATTATTATTTATTAACGTCACGCTTTTCTACTATGGCTAATTGGGGCGGGTTATCTACAGGTTACCAACCTTCTCTAGCCAGGGTGGGACTAAGGATTTTAGCATATTTCCCTTAAGGGAAATCAGCTATTGAGGTCGTACTCATGATGCGAGTTTCGAAAAATTTCTTCAAATGTCCATCGATCCTACCCAGGAGATGACGAAAATGAGGTCCGTTCAAAATTATATATATATATATATATATATATATATATATTTGTCTGTTAACAGTCTAGCGGTCGCAATTTTGTTTGATCGTTACCAAACTCGAAACTTAATCGTTTTATGAAAAAAGGAAGATCAAGTTCGTTAATGGACAAGTGGGAGGGGGGGTTTAGAGGGGGGATTTTTGAAAATTCAAAATATCTCCGTCATTATGCATCAGATCGAAAAATTGTATAGAATAAATCTTATTGCAAATTAATTTTACTATAAATATTGTTCTATACATTTTTTCTGTATCTTGAATATTAACCGAGATATTTGCATTTGTATTCTGCGTGTGGTCGCCTGTAGGCTATGTTCGGACTTTCCGCCGAGAGCTCTGGCGGCCGTTTCCATAACTATTCGTCCCTCGTGAATAGGTTTAAAGGTTAGGTTAACTGTTTTTTGGGGCTAGAAACTACTATAAATAATGTTTTAGGTTTAGAGGTTTCTTACTACTACAGTTGTTATTAGGCAGATTTCTCTATTGTAAAACTTCACGTGGGAAATCTGCTTAGTTTATGAAGCCCCTGCGTAACGGACTTTTTATTCAATGAGTTCGTCACTAAATGAATTCCTATTTGCCCAGGTGGGAATAGAACTCGCCACTCTAGGCTTACCATGTGAGATTAAAGCCAACGCATTAACTCACACGGCTAACCTGTGGCCCTTTCCATCTTAAGAGGAACAAGAGAAGCACTTTAGCGTAAATGGTTATACTCGGTAGAAGTGATATGAATAAAAAATTGGTCGCTGCCTTTGTGTTGATATGCTATATTATTTATAAGGTCCACTTTATGCTACTATGGGAAATTGGGGCGGGTTGTCTACAGGTTTGTATACTCGAAACAAGAGTTTATTGATGTTTGACTGCACACTAAAAAGTCCGTCACGCAGGGGCTGCATAAACTAAGCAGATTTCCCACGTGAAGTATTACAATAGAGAAATCTGCCTAATAACAACTGTAGTAGTAAGAAACCTCTAAACCTAAAAAGCATTATTTAGGGCGTAATAACCTAGTAGTTTCTAGCCCAATAAACAGTTAACCTGACCTCTAAACGTATTCACGAGAGACGATAGTTATGGAAACGGCCGCCAGAGCTCTCGTCGGAAACTCCGAACATAGCCTATTGGTGACCACACGCAGAATACAAATGCAAATATCTCGGTTAATATTCAAGATAGAGAATTAATGTATAGAACAATATTTATAGTAATTTTAATTTGCAATAAGATTGGTTCTATACAATATTTTGATCCGACGTATAGTAACGGAGATATTTCGAATTTTCGAAAATGCTCCCCTCTAAACCCCCCCTCCCACTGGTCCGATTTCAGCCGTTAACGAACTTGATCTTTCTTTTTACATAAAACGCTTAAATATGAAGTTTGGTAAGGATCAAACAAAAATTGCGACCGCTAGAGCGGTAACAGACAAATATATATATATATATATATATATATATATATATATATATATATATATATATAGATAGATATATATATATATACAGTTTTGAACGGACCTCATTTTCGTCATCTACTAGGTAGGATCGATGGACATTTGAAGAAAAATGTCGAAAATTCCGTCATGAGTACAACCTCAACAGCTGATTTCCCTTAAGGGAAATCTGCTAAAATAGGAGTAGTTTAGAAAGGCAAGAGGCTAATTTGGAATGTTTACAATAACCGGGGCACACAAATCATTATAAATGAAAGTGGCATCCATCGATCGTTGGTAATAGTTTATTATAGTTATAAGGCCAGGCAATATCCTCTTAGAGGAGAAAAAAAAAATGCACTGAAAATATATTTTTAGCACAGGTTGGCCGTTTGAGTTAAGGCGTTGGTCAGAATCTCACGCGGTAAACCTAGAGTGATGAGTTCGATTCTCGCACTGGGCAATAGTAATTTATTTATTGACTCATTAAATAAATTCCTTAGTCCTACCCTGGCTAGAAATCGGCGAAATCTGTAGATAACCTGTCCCAATTAGCCATAGTAGCAAAAAGTGGACGTAAATAAATAATATATATATATATATATATATATATATATATATATATATACATTTTTCAATTATTGATGATTACGTCGATACAAGAGTTCTAAATTACAGCAACCTTCGCAGTACTGGGAAATATACACAACGGAGCTTCAGACATAGCAAAATATTTAAAAATTGTACCATTTAAAACAGTAACTATTGCAATGTTAAATACAGCTATGATCCCTAATGAACTGTTCATAGGTTTTGGTATACTATCTCTACCAAAGGATCTTTATAAATCATTAGTTTTTTTTTTTTTTTAAATGTACAGTTAGAATCATGGGTAAGTTTTTCCTTGGCCGTCTATATAATTCTATTTTATTGTAATCCGAGATTCTAGTATCTAGTACTTGTCATAATAATTATTGGTCTAATTTCTTATTTTTTTCATTCAAAAGTACAGTTTGAATTCCAATTCTAATTAAAACAATTTAAACAAGAGTTTTGACTATGTAAATTTTATTTTTATGTGATCCCATGAACATGCCGTGATGAACTTTTCGCCAGTTACTGTACAGTTCTATGCTTAACAAATGTTTTAACCATTTTTTTTAAATGGACGTTTTGCATAATTTTGTTTAAGGCAGTGTTGATTAATTATGAGTTTATTAAAAAATAGGTTATTTAGTATACTATAAGAAAGATTAGATTAAATAGCTATTAAATAAGCTGCATTATATCAAAAGAAGCGGATTTTTGTTTTCATTTCTTTTTAAAAGAACTGAGTCAAAAATAAAATAAAAAAAAGGAGGCAATACATATTGAAAAAAGAAGTTTTCTTAAGCCCTTGTTGCAATTTTATAGTTATCAAAGATTTCGAAATGTTGACCCCCACTGATTTGACATAGAATAACCCACTTACCAAAACTTTCTTTTGGAGTTTACTTTTTTATGGGAGCAAAAGGAGAATGTAATTTTGTATCTTTTAGGAGTAACGGAATCACAAGAAACAGTTGGACTAAAAACCAAATCTAAATCTGGCGAGTGAAAGTAGAATCATCAAGCCATGGAAAGAAAAAAAATGTGAAGTTTATTGGGCACACCTCAATCTACAAAATTTCATCACAAAAGCGTTCAAAGGAATGGTCAAGGTAGAGAGAAGGGACCTAAATGACATTGTAAATGGTATTCTAGCACCAGAAGAGTAGCTTCCAACAGAAGACATTTCATTTCATTTGATGATGATGAATTTGGGAGTATTAGTCTTATTTGTTTCTTTTATATATATATATATATATATATATATATATATATATATATATACATCTCATATATACCTGAACATTTCCTAGAATATCCTTTATCTAATTGGGTCATTTTATCACTAATAAACTTGAAATTAAGTGGCTTTAAATATAGGTAGATAGATTACTTTTGATTTCATAGCAAACGGCTTTTAATTGTATTGTACATAAAATTCCAAATTAAATAGAAATAAATTATTTTAAAGGAGCGTCACATTACTATTAGGTCAATTTAGTTTTGCGATAAATTCTTAAAGCCTATCATACCAACAAAAATGTCCCAAAAGCATATGAAGTATACTTTTAATAGTAAACTTAATGCATTAAATAAATCCTGAGTGTCATCCTGGCTCTGTAAAACACTATCCCTTTAGTAGTACAAGGTGGTACACATGGGTTAGTCATGTGAGTTGACTCACAGACGTTGGATTTGATACTCTTAGTAAACGTAGAGTCAGTTATGGGTTCGATTCCCGAATGAATTATGGGAATTTATGTATAGATTGAATAGTTTATTTTTACACAAACACTCACTCCTCTTTTCATCACATTTGTTGAACATTAATAATGCGAATCTTTTTAGCGGCGAACTCATTAAATAAACTCTAGCATTAAATGAACGTTTTTTAAATAACATATAGTTGCTATATATCATAATTGCTTTTATATTAATATATTTACAACCGACCAGTCCTGCAGGTTGGGCATGTTTCCACATTCTGAATAGGTTCGGCTGAAAAATACATAGACAATATAAAAATTTTAAACTCATTTTAGGATTGGTTGTAAATCACATTAGCTAATTGAGCATGAAATGAGTCATTTATGAACATATATTTATTCCCTTCCAATTATAGTGTCGTAAGTCTAGGCTAACAGGAATGCATCTAGTGACGAACTCATTAAATAAATCCTTAATTGCACCCGGGCTAGAAAAGGGTGGTAATCTTTGTAGGTTGTCTATATAACCCACCCCCAATTACAATTAGAAACACAAAGTGGACGTTAATCTATTTTAAAAATATATTAAATATATAATTCCAACCTAGAAGGATAGAAAAGGGTGGTAACCTATAGACAACACGTCACAATTAGCCTTAGTGGACATTAATAAATAAGAATAACAATTTTATGGAATTTATAGGTGTTAAATTTGAGAAATTACGTAAAGGAAGTTATATAATTGATGCAATTTAAGATAAACTATCAAGATTATTTATGGGTAAAGTATACACCCAATGAGAAAAACCAGAGGGTTTGAAATTAGTCGGGATAACTATAAGATGTTATTCAAACGAACTGACTCAGTATGAAGAATATAAAAGTCCGTCACGCAGGGGCTACGTTATCTAAGCAGATTTCCCATCACGTCACGTATTAGCATTTATATCAAAACGTAAAATTTCAATGAGAACAATATTTGATATTTAGGATTAAAATAATGTGCTTCATAATATAATAGCTATTGTTAGTATGACGTGAGTAGGAGTGGGGGTTTACTGAAGACCGAAAAGTAAATAATGGTTTGAAAATCCCATCATGAGTACAACCTCAATAGCTTATTTCCCCTAAGGGAAATCTGCTAACAGTAGTGGGTCAACTAACTAAAGAAGATATTTTAAGAGTATGCATTTTTCCCCCTTTTTTTTAAGTACTCTTATTAGTGATGTTACATCTAAACTCCAATATTAGTGTTTACATTTTGTGCTAGACTTCCATTCGGTATTTAAGTTACAAGTTGTCCATATGTTTATTTTATATTACTAATAAAATGCAACATTCCTTGCTGAGTGGCTAACGTAAGTTAAAATTTGAATTGGTGGAAGTTTCCAGCGTTTAACCCAGCACCATTATAAATGGAACTAAACAGTTTTCTTCATATGGGCATTAATTAATTAAAGAAATTTTATAATGAGTATCTATTCAGCGTGACCATATGAGTAGAGAGCTTCTAGTCCCTAAAGGCGTTCGAGGACGGCGACACACCTTCATTTCCTTGCTCTCTCCCCTCTCTCTTCTCTCTCTTTCTCTCCTCTCTCTCGCTCTGTCTCTTCCGTTTCCTCCTTCCATGCCGCTAGCCCGATATGGGCTCATGGCTCGGGTTCATGGCTGTGGGACGTGTGTCGCATTGTAACCACTTCATCCAAAATTAGTCATCATGTCTATTAAGGCCTTTTTTTTCTGACTCCCACAATTTTCATATTTTCTTTAGAATTCATAAAATTTGGCATGCATATTTAACAAATATATCACGTCATATTCATACAAAAAAAAAACTGCTTACGTTCTATTTGTGAACCTAGATTACTTCACAAGGCTTGAATACTCTTCGTATATAGTTCATCTTCCCTTTTCTTCCTCCTAGCAAATTTCACTGAGTAGAGAAATATTCAATTAAGGTTTTACTTATGATACCCGATTTTGGAATAATCTTCAAACGCCTACTATTAAATTATTTATTAACGTCACCTTTTTGCAACCGAGGCTGATTGTGACGGGTTATCTAAAGGTTACCACTCTTTTCTAACCAGGGTAGAACTTAGGATGTTATTTAATGAATTCCGTCACTAAATTATTACCTTTGCCAAAGTGAAAATCGAGCTCGCCATTCTAGGTTAACCATGTGAGATAAAGGTCAATGCTTTAACTCAATTGGCTAGCCTGAACCCCAAATCCAGTTTAAATTGTTTTAAATAGAATTGGAATTCAATCTGTACTTTTGAATAAATAAAATAAGAAATTAGAGCAATAACAATTATTATATGACAAGTATTATGTACTAGAATCTAGGAAAAAAAATTAGAAGATGTGTCTGATTACAATAAAATAGAGTTATTGACGGCCAAGGAAAATCTTCCACAAGATTCTAACTGTACATTTAATAAAAAACAATAAATATATGTATACACACACATATATATATATATATATATATATATATATATATATATATATATGTATGTATTATTTACGTCCACTTTATGCTACTATGGCTAATTGGGACG
The DNA here is from genome assembly GCA_019009955.1 of Riptortus pedestris. Classification (NCBI taxonomy): domain Eukaryota; kingdom Metazoa; phylum Arthropoda; class Insecta; order Hemiptera; family Alydidae; genus Riptortus; species Riptortus pedestris. The sequence goes on from CM032230.1 coordinate 51,023,822, forward strand.
GGTTGTCTACAGGTTACCCTACTCCGCCCCTACTCTAACTTGATTATTAACTGGGATATTTGTCTTTTTGCACGTAAGGGGCTAAAAAAATAAAACTGGTGCTTTTATTTTAAGCTATAGTATGATGAAAAACATTTCGTGGAATAGAGAATGTGCCTCATAGGGCACCATTACTTCACATGAAAATCTGTTTAGTTCAAGCAGCCCCCTGGATGGACTTTTGGATCTATTTTCTTATGTATATGAGCAGAGACTATTTATCCGGATTTTTTAAATTCTTTGATAGTATCATTCGCAAAATAATGCTAACGATTGTCACTTCCTTCCCTCCTCCTTGAAACCGCAAACTACTAAAGAAATCGTTTTTATGATGCTCTAACTGAAGTGTTCATATAGAGGAAAGCCGTTCTACGCAATGAGAGCTGGCTGGATGGACTAAGGAATGTGAACGCTTAGCGAACCGAATGGCAGGACAGTACTGGCCGAAAGCTCTAAGATGGTTCAGGTCTTATAGATACTTTAGAGGTTCTGTAGTTGTTTTGGTAAAAATCCAGAACCCCGGAGATCTCTTACAATTGCTGTAGTTGTTCTGGTAGAAATCCAGAAGTCCGGAGAAGTTTTACAAGTGGTGGAGTTGTGCTCGTGGAAATCCAGAATGCTGGAAGCATCTTATAAGTGATGCAGTTGTTTTGGTAATAATCCAGAACCCCGGAGATCTCTTACAATTGATGTAGTTGTTCTGGTAGAAATCCAGAAGTCCGGAGAAGTTTTACAAGTGGTGGAGTTGTGCTCGTGGAAATCCAGACTGCTGGAAGCATCTTATAAGTGATGTAGTTGTTTTGGTAGAAATCCTGAAACCCGGAGATCTCTTACAATTGATGTAGTTGTTCAGGTACAAATCCAGAATGTCGGTGAAGTTTTACAAGTACTGGAGTTGTGCTTGTTGAAATACGGAACACTGGAAACATCTTATAAGTGTTGTTGTTGTTTTGGTACAAATCCAAAACCGCGGAGAGAACTCTTACCAGGGCCTATAGTTGTTCTGGTAAAAATCTCCTTAGCTTACGAAGTTCCTGGTTGAAGGAATGTTTTGAATTTATCCTGAGATGGATTTTATAATTTACATTATTTTGTACAAAGTTAACTTACATGAAAGAAATATTTTCCAACTCACTGTTCAATAAGAAGATATGTTAGTGACAACAGTTAAGTGTATTAGTCATCTTAAGCAAAGAAAAATCAGTTACACAACATGATTAGTAGCAATAAAGTGGCTAGTGGACATCGATTATACTTACTCTCACGAAAAAACTATAAATGTTTCTTATTTCTTCTTTTCATTGTAAAAATAAAGATTTATTACTGCCTTATAGACGTCAAGAGTTTACCCTAATTGATCTTCGTAAAAACTTAGTTACTTATTTTTATGGATAGGAGGGGTCATATCGAGAGGTCTAAATCCAAACTTTACCAGATGTCCTTAGTGGAGAATCAGCTGGTAAGGTTCTTTGAAACTTACTTCAAATTTCCTGTTTTTATTAATACTAACAATGAAAGCATGAGGGTCTCAAAGACATGTAGAGGTTTCCCGTTGTCTTCCAGATATGAATATCCAGTAATAAATGCGCCAAGAAGAATGGGCAGACCTCCACTCGAGGCAGTAATTGCGAGAGAGCTATTATAACCTCCACGGCCTGCCTAATCTGACTAATGATAGGCATTAGCAAAGAAGAATATGCAAACTATACTTTAATGTACCTCACTGGCTTGTCTTCAGCGAGGAAAGAGACACGAAGTAAAAGACCACCAATATTTGGTTGGTAGTTCCAATGTAGTTTCGAGTCTGATACTCCCTCTCAAAGGGTTCGCTATCCTACATTTAAAACACTAAACAAATGTTTTTGTGGGGTCAACTTTTTTATGTAAATTTATTTTTTAGATTTACTTCCACATTATACTCCGAATCGCCGTATGTTTACCGAGGTATCGGTAAAGAGTAGTGTACAGACCACCGCGCATTCAAGATAAGATTTTTTTTTTTTTTTTTTTTTTTGTATCCGAGTCCAGATTGCCTCTAAAAATGACTGTGAAACAAGGAAATGTAGGACCTGTAAGCCCTACGTGGGTTTGAGTTGGTAGTCTCCTTGTACTGAGCGATACGCTCTACTATAAGGAGTGGTTGTGAAGATTTTGGGTTGTAAGAGCGAAAGGGTTCAAGATAAGAAATTTGTTTAGTGATTTCATCACTAAATTAATCCCTATTACCCGAGCGAGAACAGAACCCAGAATATCGAAATGAAGGAATTTATGTTCACTTCATTAATGCATGTACGCTGATTTTCGTATCGATGTTTACTTCTTACCATATATGTGAAGAGTTTATGTTAGTTATATGTACGAAGGCTATATTCTTCTCTATTTTTGTGTGAAAAATACGAATTTACTTGTGAAATGAAAGGAATTATTAATCACAATCTGGCTGGAAACCGGTAGAAATCTGTAGCTATGGGGTTAACAGAAGTAATACATCATAGAGATTACAAATAATAAAAGAACAATAATACATTTAAAAGAAATAAAAAATTCCCTGTTGTCACAGGGATATCTCATACATCGTTTGAAAATAAATACATGTTAATCTGCCTTGACGCTATCGTCAAACTGAACCAGGTTCTTTCATTGCCTGATGAACTTATTTATATTTCCATAAAATTTAAAGTAGGTATTTAGTAAGGTTTAAAGCCTATCAATTATTTTTAAAATTAGTTCAAACAAATATTGTTAATATAAGCAGCATTGTACATAGTTTTACTTTATGTTTTCCAAAGCCAAGCCAAATACTAGTGTCTTAAAATAAAGTGTAAATTTATATTTATTATTGTAATAAGTGTAAATTTTATTTATACATTATTGCATTATTATGATGTGGATAATGATTACTAATTTGACGTACTTTTTTTCAATAATAATTATGATTCACATATATAGCTTACACCCCTCTGTGTATTTTATATTTTATTCTGATTTATCTAGTTTTTTTCCTTTAACTTAATTAAATATTTTCTATCCTACTACCACATTTCTATGTCAGATAAAAGAAGATATAGAAGATCATTTTTTATTTATTTTTAATGAATATGCAATTTCATAATACAAAATAATAGTAGACGACGAAGGAGTTGTTAAGTGTGTCCTTAAGGTGAAATACGCTAAAACGACTTGTCAATCTTCACAGCAGATAAATAACCTAGATGTCAGAACGTCCCTCCCAAGGGTCTGTCACAATCCATCACTCTCCATCTCATTCTGTCTTCTAATCTCAACCTAGAAGTTTTCTTTTCTTCTCTTGGAAACATCCGTCTTAGTTTTCCAGCTTTATTTTATTTCAATGTCCTTTTTTTTATATTAATTTTACTCAATGTTTTACAATGTTTTCTAAGCCCCAAAAAGGGCTTCTCTCCGTCCCAATTTTATAAATTTTTAGGTTTGAACCCACACTATACTCCTGATTATTAAGATCCAATAAATTTATCACCTCTTCCATCATTAAGTATATCAAATTTATCGAAGTGAAGAGAGCTAAGAAATGCCTAATTTTAGCAAGTTTAAGGTATTTTTTTTTTAAATTAAAAAGTCAGTAATCAATATTAGATGAGTTTAAATTCACAACTATTTTACCAAAAACTTATCCAAGAATTTATCTGAATTACTGATATTCAGGAAATAAGAGTAAGAGAGTACAATAATAACATTGAACACGTTACATACCAATATTATTACAATGGTTAATGTTAATGTTATTAATTTACGTCCACTCTTTCCTACTAGGGCCAATAGGAACTGGTCATCGACAAGTTACTATCCTTTATAACCAGGGTGGAACTAAAGATTTACCTAGTATCATTTTCAATGGAGTATATCTGAGATCATCCATACATGATGATTATCCCTAAAGAACTATAATTTGATTAGACTGTTTTAATTTTATTTCTAAATTTCATTACAAGTATATGCCCAAATGCAAACGATTCTACACTAAAACGTCCATGATCATTTCAGAAAACCAAAATTCATCGATTTGCAAACTGCCATTATTCTCCACAAGAAATTTCCACTTTTAAAGATTCGTGCAGAAAAGGGAGGAAACATTTGACGCCAATGATTGGAATAATCATTCAGCAGTTGAGGAGACATAATTGTACAGTCCCTTTCGAGTGCTAAGAACAGTACAGTTCCCCTGCTCAAGGTCTGTGACCACTTTAACTACTGAGGGTCTAAGTGGGGTATCCGTTTCCCGTCCTAGTCGTTCTCTGTTCCATAATTGCTCAATGGTAGACTACAAAAAGAAAAGATAAAAAGTGCCGGTTTTGGCTTACAAACAGTTTTTTGAGTCCTTACAAACAGGGTTTTTTCTTATTTTTCTGATGAAGTACGCAGACCGAGAATATGATCCGTATCGCATTTTTATGCCCCGGTGAATATAGTTATTTGCATACTGCATCCTAGATGTACAGGCATATGAGGAAAGTTCAAGGGCTTAAGCATAAATATTTATTTCTTGGTGCCGCTCCAACAGAAAATATCCGCAGTTTAGTTAATTACTTCCTAGGATTCAAGGCTATTGAAGTCTTTGGATTCTTCAATAAGGCTTTCAATAAAATTAAATTTCAATTCTTTACTCCACATGGCTGGGAGGGATTCAAAAATCATATGTTTTCCCTGTATTCACCACCCTTCTTTGTGCGAATGTTCTGACGGGAATCCTCATTTCTCAACGAACTCAGGTACTGTGAATGTATTCATTCAATGGTTCCCAAACCAACACACTCAAAGAATTTGAAGTCGATGAGATCGCTTGAAGAAGAGCCATCGAAAATTCGCAAGAAGGGTGTATAAAGTAGGGAAAGCATTGAATGGTTTTTTTTTACTACTTCCCAGCATTACAGTAAAGAATTAAAATTGATTTTTATTTGAATATGAATATTACAATTTGAATCATTACAAGTCTTATCAATGACCAGGACAAAAAGGAAGGTGAAGGTTCTTGGACTTTTTGTATAGCACAAAGATTCTATTAGAAATGTATTTGAAGGTTGGATTATCGTTCAGAGGAGAAGAGAGAGGCTTAGAACATTTTTTTTTTGAAGACGTAAAACACCTTATGGATTTTGTTGAGTATATTAAGTTTTTAAAAATGTAGAAAATAACAGCCATCGAAAGAGGCCAATGGTTGCACCTACAAGGTCTACGCTTTAGATAATTATGATAGCCATGTTCACATTTATTTATAATTTTGTGTTTAAGGGAGAGTCAAATTACTGACTAGAAGACACATTAAAATCCTATTTCAGTAGTTTCAGCTGCTTGGTAGGACTCATTCGTATTGTCGAAGTCTCTCCCTCATAAAAAATAAATAGCTGGACAGGTACTCTTCCTTAAGAGACTTTAGAATCAGCAGCCTTGCTCCAATGTGCGTATTCTCAGCCCAATGGCTTATCAGTAGTAGTACCAAAACCTATTTAGAAAATAAGTTAGTAGAACCATTTCCAGAATATGTGTTGTTTAAACAGTATAGGACAAATATTGAACATTTGTTCATACTCTCGTCTGAATATTAAATATTAGATTTGTGAATTGTAAACCATAAAAAAATAAGGTTCTTCAAATGTATATGTATGGGGCTTTACCAACGTAATTGCGTGACAGGTTTACATAGATAATGTGAACTATTCAATATAGCTACACATGTTGAAGCCGGTAACGAATTGTTAATAACTGTCCTTGGGTTGTCTATAAAAAGCTAGAAATAGAATCGACTAGTTGTCCTCCTGTATGAGCAAGGATTCGACATCCACAATCAAGCAGGCCGTATTTTTTTCCGTTGGCCTTCGTCTGTTTGGACAACTGTGACGATCCCAGTCACACACACGTGTGTGCTACTCAGGAAAGAAAATGAGAACAGGCAATGTTTAACAATTCTGAATCTCCCCTGTAGCTAATGTGCCATTTCACATAGTTTAACGCTCTAAAAAGCAAGAACATAACCTTGCTATTTTAAAGAAGACGTACAGTATTATTAATTCAGAAGTCAATACGAAGAACGACGTATCTTGATGTACATTAGTGCTTAGCATCCAAATTATTTCCAATGTCAGGAACCTGAAAGAAATTCTTAAATATTTACTTAGCAATAAATATTTTCCAAAATCAAAAGGCTCCTAAACATTTTACATATATATACTTTTACTTCACTTGAGAGTCGCCAATGGCATTTCGCCAGGATGTACCGTAATGCGCCCTTCTCCAGGAGTGCTGGCTTATTGTACTTTTACTTTAAGATGGTCCTGGTCAGCATACCGAAAAAATACTCTCTCATCTTATACACTTCGTTAGAAAAACTTCCTTTTTTTCAATTTCCTTAACATGGAATGCAAGTTAACAATCGTAGACATTCAAAAATAAAAACCTGGGATTTGCCAGTGCATAACTTCCTCGTAAGTGTTAAATTAGTTATGCTTATATTACAGTATCAATGGAAAATTCGCAAAACTTAGGGTTAAAACAAGTATTCGTAAAGCAACATTTTTTCCAAATATAGATGTAGTCATTTAAGTTGTGGTCTAATTATGTGGACATTATCAAGTAAAAAACTCGATACAACTCCTAATTGCAAATAATTCCTTGACAACGTACGTGACGATGAACACCTTTGATTCAGGAGCTTATGAAGGGTGAGCATCCTTAAACCCGCATTAGAATAAGGACATGTAGAAATATAACGACCCCTCCTGCATTAGGGACCATATGTTTGTTACTTCATTCACCGTATTGGTTCTATTGGACATTGAGAAGGGGAAATATACATTCAATAAAATTCATTGAAATAAATAGTGACTGACAAAGATTATTTTCCCTTCATGATCAGCAAATTTTAGATTTAATAGTGTCCTAAAATCAGATCGGAAATAGGAAGCTATATATATTTTTTCCAAGGCTTGTTAGACTTTAGATTATATCTTCGCCATAAACTTAATTGTATTTACAGAACACGATTCTGCTCACTACTCGCCAATCCTAAAACATCTGATTTACAGAATTTCTTAAATAACTCAGTCCCTATAATTATGAGAGGTTTCACTTCCTATAACATTGTTTAGTTATTGCTCCTGAAATCGATGCTTCCGTTCGCACGAATATGTGATCATTCGGAGAGTAGATTATTTTGTATTTATTTATTTTAGTAGATTTACTTAAGCAGTTTTCGAAACGTTTCTTCAAAAGTACATCTATCCTACCCAGATGGTAGAAAGATAGATGCATTCATACATATATTAGTCTGTTAACGCTCTAGCAGTCGCAATTTTTGTTTGCTCGTTACCAAACTCGATATTTGAACGTTTTATGTAAAACTAAATATTGAGTTTGTTAATTGCACATATCGGACATGAGGAGGGGTTTAGATGGGGGGGGGGCAAAAGCTTGAAATATCTCCCTTATTATGGGGTGGATCAGTAAATCGTATTAAGCCAATGTTCTTGAAAATTTAATGTCCAATAAATATAGGATCCCTAAATTTTTCCTCTATCTTGAATATTAACAGAGATATTAACATTTTTTAGTGATTCTATTTTACGGGAGAAATAGAGAATAAATATTAGATCATATGCGTGTTACATATTCTACCACTTGGGAATTCCGCACCACCTACGTGGACGGCCTTTCAGCAGATTTCTGATTAGCTGAATCCGAAAATTCATAATCATCGAAACGATGACTCATGTTAAACTATTGATGATATATACATTTTTCGTGATTCAAATATTAAGGGAGTTATTCATACTTTCTACTTCCCACACTTCTACTCATTTGATTTCTTAGACATAGAGACGACTCGGGGAAACTTGTTTCTCGAAGCCTACATGTCGGGCGTTTTCCCTCTAACTGGAATACTCGTATTGTGGGAAAACATTACAATTTAAGCAGCACCTGTGTGATGGACTTATATTCTAACAAGGTTTTACAACGCCCAATAAACAAGTAATGAGGAAACTGCAGTCGGAAATGCATAAGTAAATATTAAGGTCTCGTTTAATAACGGGTTCTGATATATATTGTCTTTATCATTGCATCATTGTGATTGCCTTATCACAGCTGATATGGAGAGGGGACAGGTTGATGATACCTACAACTCAAATATCTAGCGCGTTATTCCCAGATTCTTTTTTTTGACAGTTTTTTTTTTCAGTAAACCCCCCTCTTGTACTTATCGGATTTCAGCAGATTACCCTTAAGGGTGAATGTATCTTTGAGAGATGTATACAAATACGTTATGTGATGACGTCATCAATTAAGATTTCGTCGTTCTCTACTCTATAATGTTTATGTGGTCTATACCATACTCAATATTTAACAGTTTCAGTCAACACTATAGATCATAATAGTTATTGCCGGGAACCGGACCTGGAATAATGGAGGTTAAAGGGGGGGGGGGAATAAAAATCAAAAATATCTCCCTTATTAAACGTCGCATTGTAAAGTCTTACAGAACCAATCTTGTTCAACTATTGATGTTCTACAGTTGTTTTAGCAGATTTCCCTTAAGGGAAATCACCTATTGAGGTCGTACTCATGATGTGAGTTTCGAAAAATTTCTTCAAATGTCCATCGATCCTACCTAGAAGATGACGAAAATGAGGTCCGTTCAAAATTATATATATATATATATATATATATATATATATATATATATATATATATATATATATATATTTGTCTGTTAACGCTCTAGCGGTCGCAATTCTTGTTTGATCTTTACCAAACTCGGAATTTATTCGTTTTATGTAAAAAGGAAGATCAAGTTCGTTAACGGCTGAAATCGGACCAGTGGGAGGGGGGGATTTTTGAAAATTCAAAATATCTCCGTTATTATGCGTCGGATCTATACATTTATTCTGTATCTTGAATATTAACTGAGATATTTGCATTTGTATTCTGCGTGTGGTCACCAGGCTATGTTCGGACTTTCCGCCGAGAGCTCTGGTGGCCGTTTCCATAACTATTCGTCCCTCGTGAATAGGTTTAGAGGTTAGGTCAACTGTTTTTTGGGGCTAGAAACTACTGGGTTATTACGCCCTAAATAATGTTTTAGGTTTAGAGGTTTCTTACTACTACAGTTGTTATTAGGCAGATTACCCTATTGTAAAACTTCAAATGGGAAATCTGCTTAGATTACGGAGCCCCTGCGTGACGGACTTTTTCTATACATTTTTTCGTACCTTAAGTATTAAACGAGTTATTCCCACTTACTTGTGGGATCTTCCTTCAGTTACCCCCGTCCCTCTCTATCTCTTCTACTCATCGGATTTCTACTTATAAATAGAGAACATTTGGTTTCATGAGTACACAAGCGTATCTTACCAGTACTTGGGAAATCTGCTGAGTTTACGCAGCCCCTGCGTAGCAGAATTTTTCATTCTGAAATAGAAAACATGATGAGATGAGATCAATAGTTTGTCATATCAGCACGAGGGAAATCTGGTGAATTTGCACAGCCCCTGCGTAACCCGACGCGAGTATTCACAAATTCTATGACTCCGATGACCCGAGTAGGGCTGGCCGAGTCTATGATACTCTCTGTGTTAGCGTTGACAGAGGAAGATATCCACGCAATGCGGGTGTTAAGCCCGCAGCCAGCCTGAGTATAGGAGTGAATGGCCGTAGAGACGCTTACATTTCCAAGGTGAGATGGACAGTCGCGAGTGTTGAGGCCGGTCATCGTACGCCGGTCCGGGGTTATTCAACCTTCTCATTCCACGCCCCACACCCCAAATATGTCTGCTTTTGACGGTACTTTAATCACAAATGACGCATTTCCAGAAATAACTTAGGAATAATTAACTTCATAGTCACTGAGAACTAAAACAGAGTGAGCAGATTTTCTTTTAGGAGAGTCAGCCATTCAACTTTTCATGTTGCTGCCAGTATAAATGATACCGTTGTCATACCTATCGGTGAAGGCTGTCGTCACTGACAAACTTTTCCAGATAAAAGTCCGTCACGCAGGAGATGCGTAAACTAAGCAGATTTTCCTCGTGAAGTTTAACAGTAGATAAATCTACGTACTGGGAATATAACTGCACCGGCATATTAAGTGAATAAATACAAACGATAATAAGAAACCTCGGGACGGGAAGAGCCTGGAATGTTAAAAAAAAAAGGCTTCCAACGTTTTACCGGAAAGAAAAACAATTACTGAAATATATCAGAACATATTAATTGTATTGAAATCTATTTACTATATCTAGCACTGTAATTTATAATGAGTAAGAATAATTTTCATCTCAATTAATTAAATTTTAGTAGCCCAAGAACTTAAAACGGGGGGGGGGGGGTCACGAGAACATATTTACACGTATCACGTATAATAAAGGTCTCTTGAAAACAACATCTGGTATTTAAGCTTCGTATAATGTGATTTATTACATAACAGAGTACATGAGTAGAAGTGGGGGATTACTGAAGGCTGAAAACTGAAAAATACAAATACCTTGGTTAATATTCAAGACAGGGAATAAATGTATATATTTATATATACATTTAATTTTTGTATGTTTTTAATGTAATATTTACAGTACATTTAATTTGCAATAAGATTGATTCACGGATTGAGTAACGGAGATATTTCAAAACTCTCAACCTCTAAACCCCCCCCACCCCTAGTTCGATTTCAGCGGATAACGAACTTGATCTTTTTTTTTTTGCATAAAACGACTAAATATCGAGTTTGGTAACGATAAAACAATAATTGCGACCGCTAGAGCGGTAACAGGCAAATATATATATATATATATATATATATATATATATATATATATATATATATATATATAAATTTGAACGGATCTCAGTTTCGTCATCTCCTAGGTAGGATCGCTGGACATTTGAAGAAATATTTCGAAAATCGCGTCATGAGTACAACCTTAATAGCTGATTTCACTTTAGAGAAATCTTCTAAAATGTAAACAACCACTACCCGGCCATTGGCCTATATAATAAAGGGCGTTTACAACTATTCAATACAACTTTCGACTGGCTTTAAGATGATGTCTTCGGATCGAAAGCGCTTGCCAGCTATACTCCTTCATCAGCCAGTGACGACGGTCTTCACCGATAGCTATGACATCAGCTCCCGTACTATAGCATCCAATTACCGGGTAGGGATTATTTTATCTGGAGAAGTTTTTTCTTTCTCATGGCGTAGATTTACAAGTCTGTACAGGGGAGCTCGCACTTCCCATGTTGTCTTACGTTGATCCGGGTAGTTCAGTCTTCCACTCAACGTCATGTTCGTATTAAATTTTAATTATTTATTTTTTTTAAATGAACCTGTAGTATTGGTGTTTTCTTCACGACGCAGTATTTAGCAAACTTCGCGTAAAGGAAACCACCTAATGCATTTGTAATCTGATTCAATTTTAGACAAATGTTTTTGAACATCCTTCGATACAGTGGCAAAAATGAGGACAGTTCAAATTTATACATTACTCGCTAAGATGGATTAGGTAATAGTAAGATGGAGCAATGCTTCGACTTTATTTCCAGGCTTCATTATGCAAATTTTTGTTCTATTTTTACATTTCCCGCCACAGTATTTATATGTTTTTCCTACGTAAGTGTTTGGTAACTACAGAGATCTTATGCAATTTTAGAGGCATGAAGAATATTAAAAAAAAATGATATCCTAATCAGTCCCACTTCAGTGTTTATTACACTTTGGATAATATAAGTAATAATCATGGATATCATTCATCATTATTAAGTACCTTTTCATATACCGGGCTCTGCTTGTAAAATATTTGCACTGAATAATGAGTTATTCATGTGACTGGCATAAAGCTGTTCATGTCATCGCTACACTATACCCAACCTATTTGCATTCCCTGTCTCAGTCCTGTGAAACACATATTAACTGAATGCGTACAAGTAATAACTTGCCCATGACCTAGAAATTTAATCAAACTACTAGCCGACAGTAGCCAATTTATAGATGAGTTTAAGTATTTAAGGAATAATGGATCGTTTATTGAAATATAAAAGCTATTAGTTATCATTATATAGTGAGCACTGTATTTGTGGAACATAAGATTTACCCCCCTTCAGTTCACCTCTTTATAGTTTTTTTTTTCTTTCTTATGTTGTAACTTTAGGACTAGCATTTTATGTTTAATTTTGTACACTGAATTTATTTTGTACATTTTTAATATTTCATTTTGTAGATTTTTAATATTTGTTTAATTTTATAAAATTATATTCTCCAATGTTTAAAGATGAATCGCCATTGTAGTGGTATCTCAAAAAAATAATAATAATAATAATCAATCCCATTCCACTATACAAAAAAGTCCGTCACGCAGGGGCTGCGTAAACTAAGCAGATTTCCTACGTGAAGTTATACAATAGAGAAATCTCCATACGAGAGCCGAACAGTTATGGCAAAGGGCCGAGCTAGCTTTTGGCAGGAAATTCAAAAATCCTTTATCGGCCCAAATTTAATAAAAATGCAAATATCTCAGTTAATATCTAAAATAGGGAATAAATGTATATAACAATATTTATAGTAAATTTAATTTTCAATAAGATTGATTCTGTACAATTTTTCGATCCGACGTATAGTAACGGAGATATTTCGAATTTTCGAAAATCCTCCCCTCTAAACCCCCCTTCCCATTGGTCCGATTTCAGCCGTTAACGAACTAGATCTTTCTTCTTACATAAAACGACTAAATATCGAGTTTGGTAACGATCAAACAAAAATTGCGACCGCTAGAGCGGTAACAGGCAAATATATATATATATATATATATATATATATATATATATATATATATATATATATATATATATATATATATATATATATATATATATATATATATATATATATATATTCAGTTTTGAACGGACCTCATTTTCGTCATCTACTAGGTAGGATCGATGGATATTTGAAGAAAAATTTCGAAAATTCCGTCGTGAGTACAACCTCAATAGCAGATTTCCCTTAAGGTTAAGGCTAAAACAACATGGCCCATAATCATGAATTTTATTCTTAATTCAGAACCATGTTGTCTCCACAAAAGCGGCCTCTGGCACAACAATGGTGCATGTTTTTTTTGCATCTATTGCCCTTCTGTATGTTCGAAGTATAAACTATTCTTAATATGAAGCATAACAAATATTAACAGAGTAATGTTAATAAACGGCATAAATTAATTATAACGTTGTTTTGTTTATTATATTTACGTATGAAAAAGGAGGGGAAAAAGAGACTCTTCTTTCCAGGAATTATGATGAGCTTTTCTTGAACCTTAAAGAGTAAACGCGAATAATAATAAATACTTAAATTATTAAACCTAAGCCACTTCCTAATCAATCCCTGTTGATTATTCAAAACAATTTGGAGAGTATTAATCATGGATAGTATTCATCATTATTAAGAGTTGTCAAACAATATGCATATCTATCTTTTTTGCCAAAAGACGACCCAAGTCCTCATTATATACATAATAATAAATTTAAGTACATTGTAATTCCAATAGCGGGAAATAAGTTTGTAGCACCAGAAACAATTTATCGCTTCCCAACTTATCCCACACAACTTCCGCTCCTCATGTCCTTCTAATTCAGCATTGTTTTGCTTGAATTATATATTCTAAAAATTAAACTATCAAAATGTTCTAATAATTTTCAGAAATTGAATACTTCTTTGGGAAAGCCATCATCATAGTTTAAGTAAATATAGCATAATTTATATCAATAAAGCATGGTAAGTGGGGGAGGGGGAATTTATTATTTAAATTATTAAAATGATTTCAATTCCACCTGAAAGCATATAAAGTTACAATTACATGCGTAGAGTAGATATATTAATTGATAAAAAATTGTTTTCTCTTGTTCATGATCATGGAAAATTAAATTTTTCTTAAAAGTTCATTCTTCATTATCCACAAACAGAACCTGGACGATTAATAATGTTTAGCAAGACAATGAAAAACAGGTAACAACAGCTTTAGAATAATGCAGAGACAATATGGACGGGAAAAATATATATGTGCCCTCAACCACATGTATTCCACATTGTATCACATTCAGTTCATTCATTTTCATTATATTAACGAAAACATTTGGAAATGTTATGGATTGGGTTCCAAATATGGTCATTAACAAAACCCGACACAGATTCTTAAATTGATCTCCATAGATTCTTAAATTGGCCAATAATTCGTGTATTTAATATACTAAACAGCGATAATAAGGATGGCAAACTCCAGTCGGGGAATGATGAGTTTCTTGAACTACAGAGTTCATGACTCCAAGACATGAAGGTCATGATCACAATGTCCCTCCAACAAAGAAATCCACAATGAAGCATGGATGGTCCCAACTCGGAACAGAATAAGATAGCTAATCTACAATCTGATTAGCTTAATAGATAAGCTCTCTAGAAATACATTTTTTCATTTTTCATGGGTGGTATGGCTTTCTACTTTAACGTACACGTGCAATGCATTTTTTAGTCATACATTATTAAGCTTTGGAGCTTTACTAGGGGATTGAATTTTAAATTTCGGAAGCAGAATAGGAAATTCTGCTTTTAATTTTAGCTTAAGCTTTTTAACTTAATTTTGCTCGTCTCTTTGGCGTTCCATTATTCGTAAATTTAGTTGTTATTAATCTAAACTATAAAAATACTGATATTTGCCAAAGATGATTAATCATATATATTTATTATGAAATATAAATATTAGTAAATAATATTATAAATCCCATTTGCTGTCATCTGTTACTGTTACTATTGTTTCAGCGAATTTGATCTGCTTATATATTTCTTATTTTTGGATATATGTTAATTAATATGCTATTGATAAACATTTCTCTGAGTTTGAAGTTGTTCTTTCTAATTATGCCGCAATCAGGATATTGTCAATGAGATGTCATATTGAACGTATAATGAGTGCTTGTCATGATTTAGTATATTTGAGTGTTTGTCCGGAATGACCAATTTCTGATTCCTGAAAGGATAACTTCTCAATGCCACGTTACTATGCTTAGCGGCCAATAGACGACAGTGGTTTTGATCGGACGCCGACGAGAAAAGTTTTTTGTTATTACTTTTATGACGTATTAGAGTAAAAGGGTCTAGGCGGGTTATAGGATCTAGTAAAATGCGTTCGCTAATTTGTCAATCCTTTTAGTTGCTGTTTCTGCCAATTTCTCTTTAGTTTAATTCCGTATTGTGGTATCTCAGGACGAGATAATTGAAAACATTCTTCAAAATACGTATATATTCATATCCTCCCATGTCATGTTAGCATTAGGCTAATAAATCATGTAACGTCTTTTTCGAAGCTTATATATCAAATATGTATGTAAAAACCCCGACTACATTTTTACTTTAACTAAGTCATCGGACATCTCATGTTCATCTTACATTCCTCTTAATATAGACTTCTTAATACTGAAGAAGTGAGAAATAGAGGGCGAGATAACAACACCACTGTGTCATTTTAACTCGTGGGAAATGCGGTTAGTATACGCAGTTCCGACGTGACTAGCCTTTTGCTTCTTTATATCAGTTCTCTGTGAGTAGCAATCGTTCCCACATATAAGTCCTCACGCGAGTATTGATCCCAAGATGTCCTAGTTATTCAACGAAAAACAGATCGAAATGTGTTATATAACAAATCGTTTGGAATGTTCAATAATTCTTCTTCTATGTTTTTTTTTCTTTCACACCTATGTTAATGAAATATTTGTACATTTGACCTTCAGTAAAGCCACACTCCTACTCGTGAGATCTTCACTTACAGCAACAGTATCAGTACATGATTCATTTTAGCTTAAATTTCAATTCTTGATTAATTCTCAAAGAAAAGAATATCAGTATTATTTCGGCAATTGAGAATTCCTAGTTTATGCAACACCTCTATGAAGGATCTGTTTACTAGTAAAGAGATAAAGTACATATACGCAAATTTATCATAAAATGACTGCGCAGTGCATTTATCATAATATAATTGGACATTTATCATAATATTTTTTTTTATTTATACAGGAGCACCCGCATCTTGGCGATTTGGCTTATCATAATATGATTGGGAACTTGCTACATCATTAGTTTGACTGTACATGACGTGTTTAATATAACCAACAACAAAAAAATACTCAATTCATGGAAAGAAAACTGGCACAACTCATTTAACAAGTTGAAAGAAATTAAATATACTGTCGAAGCATGGCCAAATGAACACATGACACGACGAGAGTATGTTATACTAACACGACTACGAATTGGACTTCCATTACTGACACACACATATTTGGTAGAAAGAAAAACAACTCCAATTTGTCAGACTTGCAATGTTCACCTAACAGTCAAACACAAACTGAATGTCATCAACGTATTAACTCACAAAAACCACGCGACTTACACGAATATATTCTAGACGAAACGCTTTTAGATGAGATTCGTGAATAATTAGTTTAATCAGTATGCACAAAGTATTTTACATTACTGATCTTTCCTTTAATCAAATATGTTACTATACTTTTTTTTAAAATAATCAATTATTTATACATTTAAGGTCTTATTATTATTATTAACTTAATATTTTCTATTTACTGTTCATTTCTATTTTTTAGTTCCTACTTTTTTGTTTTATATTCAATTTCACATTAGTACTTTTGTGTTCTTAGAACTAAACTTTTCCTCTAAAATTATTATTCAAGTTATGTTCTTGTTACTGATTTCGGGATGTTTCGTTATTTTCATTCATGTATTATATATTTATTATTGTTATTGATCTTCTTTTGTTGATGATTTTTGTTTTTTACTATTATTGTTAATGTTCTTGTTCATTGATGTTCATGTTTTTATTTTTTCTCTTTTGTTATCTGAGTAATATCGCCACGTGCTCCAAAATAATTAAATAAAATCATAATATGACTGTACTTAATGCACATATTGTTAAGCATCAATTAAAGCCCGCATAGGACCACCATCATGCCCACAGGTTCATGTATTACAAGTTCATAGATAAAGAAAAAGAAAGTAGACCTACATAGAACGCAGAAATTTTATGGAGGCTCATATTTAGTTATGTATGTGTGTATGATTATTGAATACTAGATACTTGCAAATGAAAGTTTAACTCTTTTTATTACATTGGAGTTATTTCCTCAATTCCAGATCATAATTCGTAAGAATTCTATGGAACGTCAACATTGAACCAGAAGCTCAAAAACTGTTATTTTGCAACAGTGATTTACATGGGCACAGATTAATGATAATTGTTTTTTATTATACAAAAGACCATTGAGAATATTTATTAATGATTTAAATGTGTTTGTTGACAAATCATTTATGCCCTTAATCCAGAATGGAACGTCAACTGCATTTTCATAAATGTCTTAAAAATAATTCCGCTTCTTAAATAAATAATCAATGAAAATGAATGTATATTATATTCAATAGCATTAGTATTTTATAATTAATAATATATTACATTATGATATTTTTCTTTGAGGTCTAGTTATATTTTACCTCGTGCCTAACTCAAAGAATATGCATGTACAGATCTGTAATAAATCATGTAATTCCATATTTGTATATAAAATCAGGGATATATCAGCCCCTGAAGAGGTGCCAAGAAACGGAAGAAACCTGTAGGATATAAAGAACTCCGTAAGTAACTACTAGTTTTTATTTTGTTACACACTTGGCAAATAATAAATTCAAATTATCAGGGTCTTTGGAAACTTGCCTTAATTGAATTATATTTTGTACGGGCTAACCTCTCTTAAATTTACTTCACTTTGCAAATAAGAATATCTATATCTATATTCGCGGTGCAATTGGTTACCAAATAAAAAGTATTGTGATAACATTAGCTAATATTCCCAGACATAATAGAGGAGGAGAGGTCAAAAATACCGAGTTCGGTCATCCATATGTTCAACCTACATAGCGCATTAATAATCAAATGCAGATATTTTCTAGTAACCAGAGTTCAAAAATAAAAAGTTCCAATTATCATTTATTTATGTGTACGTTTAAGTACTAAGCTTTTATGCCCACCATCACTAAATTTGCAATAACAGAGAGGGTCCACTTCATGGACATTTTTCTTTTTTGTCGGTATTTTGTAATTTAATGTCTATTTATTGTTCCACTTTATGCTATGTAGGTCATTCTGGTAGTATTTGGTAATGAAACATTGAATTATTTTTTTTACGAAGTTAATTTCTCACAAAATAAAATATTAAGCATGTGTATCGTTGGCAAACGGATTCTAATCTCACTCCCCTTCAGGTCCACAAAATGAGTGAGTCTATGAAAAATAATCAAACTTCCAGATCGAAATGTATGTCGAACATTGTAAATTTAAGTATCAGTCGTATTTCACCGTGTTACTGAAAATGTGAGTAGTCAAATATAGGTGGCGGGGAGTAAAAAACGTGTCAATACAGTTGTTGATGTAAATGGAAGTATACGGCGACACGCAAATGAAGCCGATATAGATGTTCAAATATTTACAGACTGGCATCTGAAAATCAGAATTGTCATTAAACTACTGAACTAAATTCTTGAACACAATCCCGAAGCAGAACAATGCCCTCCACTCCTATCCAATATAGAGAAGAGAAACTTGTAGGGTCTTACCACTAGTCGTCAGTCAATATCATATATATATATATATATATATATATATATATATATATATACATATATGTGTGTGTATGTAAATACATATATACAGAGAGAGAGAGCGAGAGAGAGAGAGAGAGAGAGAGAGAGAGAGAGAGAGAGAGAGAGAGAGAGATGCTTTTATTGTCATAGGACCTACCAATGGTCCTCTCTTACAGACAATAGTCACATGACATACATATGTTTACTATAAACTGGTTACTAATACTATAAATCAAACTAAACAACTTATAAATTAAATGAAAACTTATCCAAAAAACATAAAAATACTGTATATATATATATATATATATATATATATATATATATATATATATATACAGTAAAAACTGTCTAAAACGGACTCTGTATAAAACGGAAATCTGTCAAAACGGAAAAATTATCTCGGAACCGACCAACTTTATACCTAAAAACACTCTGTATAAGCCGGAAATCTGTCTAACCCGGAAACGGAAGGTTATTTTCGGTACGAAAAGTCACCTAAAACGGAATATAGCCAACCTTGTAATCAAACTATCTTTTGAGGGACAGGGTTCGAGGAATTGTTTCATTAGAATTAAATAGAATTAGGGCTCTTAGGTTTGAAAGTGATGGAATTGAATTTTCGAAGAACTGTGTCCTGTTGGTTTCATCAGTAATCCTCCAAGAATTTTTAATTTCCTTCACTTTTTATTCAGTTCCTATTTTGTTTTGGAGCAGTTCGGTTTAAAAGTTTCTTTTATCAAAACGAATTTTTTATTGATCCGTCATGTCAGGTGGTAAACACAATACATTATCTCTTAGTGAAAAAGTGAAACTTATTGAGGAGCACGAACTGAAGAAAACATCGGCGAATTTTTTAGCTGAAAAATATAAAATCGGAAAAACTCAAGTTTACGAAACTATTAAAAATAAAAATAAAATTATGGAAAAGTGGTTAGGTGGAGCAGCACGCCAAAACGGGCCAAAAAAGTTGGTTCGAACGAAGATATTAATGAAGCCGTTTGGGAATGGTTCGTTAGTGCCCGTGCAAGAGGAATACCGATCTCTGGACTTATGATTCAAGCGGAAGCTTTGGAAGTAGCCCAAAATATAGGTAAACTGGATTTTAAAGCATCTTATGAATGGCTTGAATGCTTTAGAAAAAGGCATAATAGTGTTCAATAAAATTTCTGGAGAATCTAAAGACGTAGATCCTCAAACTGTCCAAGAATGGAAAGATAAAATCAACAAAATCATAGAAAGTTATGATAGAAAAAATATTTACAATGGTGATGAAACCGGACTATTTTATAGAATGTTACCAGCTAAGTCCCTAGTGATAAAAGGTGATATGTGTAGTGGTGGGAAAAACTCGAAGGAAAGGTTGACGATTTTTCTCTGTGCCAGCATGGAAGGAGAAATTGATAAACCTCTCGTCATTGGTAAGTCTGCACGTCCTAGACCATTTAGACACCTTGATAGGAATTCATTACCAGTCCATTGGAGGTTTAATAAAAAAGCGTGGATGACGAGTGCAATAATGGAAGAGTGGTTGCATATGTTCAATGAAAAATGAAAATTCAAAAAAGAAACATATTGTTATTTTTGGACAATGCTACATGTCATCCGCATATTTCATTATCAAATATAAAATTAGTTTGGTTTCCAGCTAACACCACATCAATTACTCATCAAGGCGTTATTCAAAATTTCAAATGCTTTTACAAAAAGTTTCTTTTAAAATCACTAATTATAAAATTGATCGATTGCACGAATGTTTCGGAGTTATGCAGGGAAATTAATGTTCTGGATGCAGTCTATTTTATTAGTAAAGCTGTGAAGAGCGTACTTCCAGCTACTGTAAAAAATTGTTTTGTAAAGGCAGGATTCCCAAGTGGAGATGTTCAAATGGAAGTTCACGATGTAATCGACAGCGATGAAGAAATGTCTGAACTATGCCACAGAGCTAACCTTGATGTTGAAAGTAAGGACGTGTTACACTTCGATGATAACCTCCCAGTAGTCGAATACGTAATTAGAGCTGTTGATATTGTAAGCAAAGGAACTGAATCAGACGACGATCCGAAAACAATTCCAGAAAATGAAAGGGAATTGAAAATAAAAACATTCAGTGAAGCGCTTAAAGCTGTAAATGATCTGGTGGAGTTTGCAGCAAATAAAAACTGCCCTCAATTGTTGGATATAATGCAAGATGCAAAAGAAATTATTTATAATCATTATTCTAAATCTGTTCACCAAACAACTATAACCGACTTTATCAAAAAATGTTAATGTACATATATTACATACATACTTACATAAATTATCTTAATTTTAGTGTCTTGTATTAATGTAATGTAATTTAAGTTTCGTAAATTAATGTAAATCTATTTGTTCATTACAAATTACATATATGTTACTTAATAAGTTACTAAAAGAACACAAGTTATTGCTTTTTTTTTTAATATGTACATATTTCATACCTTTTCTAGCAAACTGTCTAAAACGGAAACCTGTCAAAACGGAAAAATATGGCCGGACCAATTGCATTCCGGTTTAGAGAGTTTTTACTGTATATATATATATATATATATACTAACTCAGATACCCGGCTTCGCCCAGGAATTGATTTGAGGCTGAATGGTGATGGTATTTTTTTGGCAAGGCTTTAATTTGCACAATATTTTGACATTTACCCGTCCCAGTATTTAGTTTAAATACCCGTCGTTTCTGTGGATTTGTTAATAATAAAATTATTTCTTTATGTAAGACTTCACTGTCCTCCAAATTGTCATATTTACTTCGAAATTGTTCATATTTATATATATGGATATTTATTTACTTATAGTTTTGAAAGGACATCATTTTCATTATTTGCTAGGTAGGACCAACGGACATTTTTCGAAAATTTAGTACAACTTCAATAGTTGATTTCCATCAAGGGAAATCTGCTAAAACCGTAGTAAACATGTTATTGTGAAGAGAGGCAACGCATAGCTGGGGTTCCCACAAACTAGACTTGGAATCCCACAGGCATGGCATGAGGTGCAAGCAATGCTGATGTATGTGAAAGTCTTGATTGACGTATGAAAGCTGCGAATCTTCACGCTAGAGTGCATAGGCCGATATATATAATGACGCCTGATAGATGGAGAAAAAAGTTTCTTTCACTTCAAAGCATCTCAAACGAGTATCAAGATGGCAGCCTAAATAAACAGCACCTTCAGTTTTATCGGCCACTAAAAATTTACACGTTTGAATATTCACGAACTTGGAACATTCTGTTAACTTCATTACGAATGTTCAATTTGAGCTTTTCTCATTTTTAGTTCTTTCTTTCATCATCTTCAGAACTAAGGTCATACTTTATATCTACCAGTAGTTCATATTTAAATCTGGAATTGTAGCAATCGAGTCTTTATGTAAATCCTTATCCACACGATTACTACTACTACTAGCGCATATAATTATTTTTTTTGCTATTTTGTTTACTTGGTTTTAGTTTTGGTTTTCCCCCATGTTTAAGAAGAGCCAAGTCGCCACAGTTGCGGAGCTCTACATAATAAATAAATAATCATTTTTCCAATCAAGAATTAATGGTTAATTAATCGAACATATGAGTCAGTTTATTGTTTCTTCTTCTGTGGTACCTTATCTCTGGCGGTATGTCTGTTTAATTGTGTAAACACGGACTCATAAAAAATGAGTTTACAGGGGTTACACTAATGACATATTGATCTTGAAGGGAGAAGAAGAAAAAGGAATTAAGTGTGGCTGCTCAGCGATGGACAGTTGCTGACTGGACAACTAAATCATCAATCACATGCCATTATAAATAAATAAATAATTAAAATAAAAGTAAATGATATTGAAATAAAATTTCAGTTACAACAAAAGTAATGTTTGCGACAAAAATTAAACCATATATATATATATAAACTTAAAAAAAAAACAATAATAATTTAAAACTACATATAAATATGGTGGTTAAAACCATATGTAAATATGATTTATACACCAAGGATGGCTCTACGAAAAAGAGACACGACTTCATTTCTTTCAACATTTATCATTAGCAGAAGTTCTAGGGTTATTTATTTTCTCAAAATTGAAAATGTTTTGTTCATCTACGTATATCAAAAAAGGCTGCATCGCAGGGGATGTGTATACAAAGCAGAACTCTCACGTGTTAAACGAGTTCGTAAAATAGAGTCGTGGATTCGATTCTATGTTGGCAAGAGTATTTTCTTTAGTTAAGAACACATTAAATCCCATCCAAAGTCCGACCTTCGTAAGAAAAGTACAGTAACGTTTAGTTAACCCGTCCCAATAAATCAAAGCAGGACTGGACGTTAATATAAACAATTTAAATTTTCGGTAGTTTGGAAGTGGAGTCGGTTTGTCCGATTTGACTTCGAGCTTTGAGTCTTCCCGAATTTGTCTTCTGTTGTACTGGCTACTCTCCATGAGCCCTCGACAGTGCACTGACCTAGGATGTGATGAGGCCCATTAGCCTATTAGAGAAAAAAGTCAACCAAGCCTTCCTAATTTAATGTTGGTACGTTGACCGCTGCTTACGTAAACACCTAGTCACGAAATCCTTCCGAACCGTGGTGGATGATCTCCAAAGTTTTCGATGAAAAATTAAAAAACACAGTTATAGGAGTCAGTGAATATTTGAAGAGATTATTTAATGTGATTGACTTCAATGAAGTTTTCCTTTTAAAAATATACGATGAAATAATAATTTTTATATTTAAAGTATGAATATAAATACTGGCTATTGTCTTTATTACGTCATTGGTGATTTTTATTTGATGAATTCATTTGTCACTGAAATGAAATGCATCCTTTTCTACTTGAACAAAACTTTAAAAAAATAAAACCTCTGAAAATATAAGCAAAGCCTAAGAATAAACTTGAGAATAGTTTACATCTTACTTTCCTAGTTGTCTTTCTATATTTGACAGAGTCCAAACGTTTGATGTACCTGCTGAGAAAACAAACCTATAAATTATTGAAGTACACAAGATATTGACGCCACATTCTTCTAGCAAGGTTTTCCTGGAATCTGCGTAGAAAGGCGTTTTCTGCACTCCATAACTACAAGGTGAGAGGCTATGGCTTGATATACTATAAGTGGTAAGTATGTTTGAATATCCCAAACCTGTTACATAACGGATATTAAATATCAGTACATTATCAGATGTTTACAATGATACAAGCAATGGAGTTTATTTAGTGATGGCTTCTCTAAATGAAATGCCTATATCAACTTAGAAAAGAATGATAACCTGATATATCAACCGCATCCCAATCAGCCTAGTTCCACAAATTGGAAGTTAATTTTATTTGTCCTGTTTTCTATACTGCAATACCCCTGCAATACATTTCCCATGCTCCAACTTAGATATTACATGGTTTAATGTATTCTTTTTTAACAACATAAATACAAATTACATTTTGCAAAATATTACAACTAAAAATAAAATTATTATAAATAGATAATTTAAATTAAGAAGCTACGACGATAAGTAATAGTAATAAAATTTGGAAAAAAATTAATGTTTCAACTCAAAGATTTTAAGGTCAAAAAGTCGTAGCCATCATAGTAATAGCTGGTCAGACTTTGTTATTTACTATTATGTTCTTTATCCCAGGTAAGAAAAACAAAGGCCTCCTTTCTTCACAGTTATTTATTATAGGCAAGTGAACGCTTTCAGATCATACGCTCCATCATCAGTGGCCAGCTAGCAAACATCAACCATTAATAACGCTATAAAATCTGTTATTTAATTTGAAATGAAAAATTTATATGTACACATTGAAAGACAAGTATTCGATTTATAACATATAATTTTAAGAAAAAAATTCTGCGGCACTAATTTGTATACCAGATTCCTTCACCAGCAAAAACGGATTAAGTTTTTTTTTCTAATGACGTCCGTTGTCTGCTTTTAAGGCTACAAGAGTATATTATATGGTCAAAAGTTGGTTCAGTTTCATTATCACAGTCATGCACAAGGTTCATCAAGTAACAAGGTTCATTAAGTACCTCATTAAACAGTCCATTTATGAATGTACTCTCAGGTACCGTTGTAATGAATACATATAGAAGTCTGCCTTGTGTCCCATAAATCAGGTGATCGTTCTTTCAAATGTTGCTTTACAGTCAGTGGTTGAATCTAATATCATGGTCATTATTTACCGAAGCTTCTTTGGCATGTAAGCCAATTTGTTCAAGACCTACATGCTCTATGTCTGTTTTGATATAAGTTAATCCTACTTTTATATGATTTGGCCTATATTGAAAAATATTTAGTCTTGTTGGAGTTAATTTATAAAATAAAATATTATCAAAATGATTTTTACATGATGATCTGGGAAGTCCATTTTGAGATACTCAGATTACATTGGACGTGTTTCCAACAGATTACCGCCCTTTCTAGTTCGATAGTCGATTCGTTGTTCTGTCTATAAATTCTTAAACATATGAGGAATTGCACCCACGACTCAAAGATAATCAAGAATAAAAGACCAATGCCCAAAATAAAGATGTAAACCTAACCCAAGCCCCATTAAATCATCATTCATTCTAATTAAAGTTTGCTAATGCAATGATATAGGACAACATGCCTTTGGTTTTAGATTACTAATTATTAGTATTACATCACTGACTGCAAACTCTAACTATTTAGTACATTTTTCGTATTGAACTCTGTAATGTTACTGCCACCATAAAGTTAATAGAAATGTCATTCCTTCAGTTCATAGCCATATTTTGATTTATGGGGCAGTCTTCCATTAAATGATTCCACGTCAGAATTCAAACGGCACGGCCTTGAAGACCATATTGCTGATGCAACAGCAAATAGAACATCATCAGAAGACACACCAGAAACCACGTAAAGTTAAGGCAGGGTTTCCCCTGTCTATTTTTAAACTTATCCTCAACTTGAACTGACCACACAGAAATATGCTACAATTCAATTAATTAATTGGAAGATAACCTCTCTATTATCCTGGAAGGAGCTATTTTCATTTATACTTCAGCCCTTCGGTGAACCCGCTTCTCCTTACGATTTCAGATATAAACTAGGCATATACACAGTACATACATACATATACATAGTGGAGATTTACCAAGGAGTATACCTGCACTCAGAGATGAAAAAAAAACTATTCGCCTACATTACTGAATTATAATGTGTGCATCCTCCAAATTAATTTAGTAATTCTCAAATAATTTTTTTCTAGGGCGAGGGAAATCCAAGTATTTTCTTTACACATTTATAACTGGGGAATAGACATTTGTTCTTCTGGCAGAGGCCAATCGCAATCAAGATTGCTTAAATTTGAAAGAATTATCATTTATTCCAAACGTTAAAGTTCAACTAGAACAATATTTGATACATAGGTTTCAAATGATGTGCGTCATAATATAACAAATTATTGTTAGTGTCATGAGTAAGAATGGAGGGGGGGGGGGTTACTGAAGTTTGAAAACTAAAAAATGCAAATATCTCGGTTAATAGTCAAGATAGACCAAATGTGTATATTGTAGGGCTATATTGAGGAAATTGTTTGAAAATCGCGTCATGAGAACGATCTCAAGGGAAATCTGCTAGAAAATGACAGTGCGCCATATTTGAGAGAGTCCTGAAATAGCATGGTAGAATGTACGTTTCCATACTTTTTTGTCAAGTAGTTGATCTGCTTCAAATTACTGACGTCAAGCGTCGATATTGGAGAGATTGACTTAGGAGAGAAGAATCCATCGAATTAACCGTGACTGGATTCTGAGTGATAGTTGGTTGAGACAGCCAGGAGGCATGGGTGTGAGTATAATAGATATTGTGCTAATGAAAAGCTGTAACGTAAAATATCCTATATATAAAAATTGCTGTAATTTTCTAGTAATAAAGCTGCATAATGCTCAACTATTTCATGACAGTTTAAATTAATTATTTAATAGTTTATTTTTTACTCAGAGCTCTTCTTTGATTTTTTCCAACGAAAACAAATTTATTCTGAAAAGTCCGTAAAAGACTAATGCATTATATCAACTGAATTAATTACTGTTCTCAATTACATATTCGTGGCAATACTATCATTCGACTCTATTTTTCTAATTGTCTGAAATTGGTATTGAAAGAAAGTATATTATTACAAATAGAAGCACTTGTAGTCGAATATATTAGTATATTAGTTAAAATACTAGAGCAACATATTTATTTTTTGTATTCAGCAGTCTATGTTGAAGAAGCCTATTCACAGGCCATGACCGTATGGAAACCGGTTTTAAAAACCTATTAAACGAATGGGGAAACCATGGAATCGTGGTATTCTTTATTTGGTTTCTGAGAATAGAGAATCAGCATATTACTTTTTCGTTCTTTCTTTTTTTTTTTTTTTTTTGTTCGTTTCCTCATCATTATCATTTACTCATCATTTGACCATCAGTTCAGCAATTTCGTCTCTTATTATTCAATCTTCTTGGACTTAAAATGAAGTTTGATATACAATGGGAGACAAATTTTCGGTCGTGTAGCTGTTTCAGAAAATCGCCGATTTTCAAGGGAAATTCCAAGGGGAGAAATTCAAAAGGACCTGCAGTGTCTTTCCTTGATAATGAGACTATCCAATAATAAAGACAACATTAAGAATCAATATGAAGAGTGGACAACATGAGGCCAAAAGACATCCTCCAATAACCTGAAGAAGCAGATTACTCATTGAAGCTCTAGTTAAAATAAATTACTATTAAATTATATCTATTAAATAAATTATTTAACAATTTATATTTATTTTGCTCCCGATTAGCCTAAGTTGCAAAAAGTGGACGTTAATAAATAATATTTATTTTGCTACATTTTTTTTTAAATGGTTATCCAATACCCGTATGAAGTAATATTACATCACAATGCATATACATAAATAGATACCATATATTAGATGCTTAGCTGTCACTTGAGTAAATTAACTGTTTAATTTTGCACTGGAAGAACACAGTTACACTTGTTTTTAATTACGAATTTGTGAATTCAAAGCAAATACAAATGTTCTTATACCTGAAAACATGTTATTTAATAAATATGAATATTAATGGCGAGAGTTGAGATCTTGTTTACTTTTTGCGATGTAAATATTTTTAAAGAGATATTTTCGGCGTCTAATTTTGTAATATTCCGGTAAGCCATGTGAGTTAATCGAAGTTAGCCTTCAAGCATTTGCAAAACCTAGAGTCGTGGGATCGTCCCTCACCTAGTCAAAAGGAATTTATTTAGTGACGAACTCATTATAAAATCCTTAGTATGTAGATAGCCCATCCCAATTAGCACTAGCATAAAATGGTTGTTCATAAATAGTTAAAGTTAACCTAGGTTTTTTATTAAGTTGTGTATAGAAAAAACAATACAAACCATAAATGACAACATTGAATTGAAAGATAATTACGAAACAATAACAGCAATTCTCTGAGCAATTAGGGTTCAAGTTAAAAATGTCAGTTAACGCATTGGCTTTAATCTCACATGGTAAATCATGAGTGGCGAGTTCGATTCCCGCCTGGTCAATAGAAACTTATTCAGTGACGAACTCATTAAATAAAATCCTTAGTCCCACCCTGGCTTATCTGTAGATAACCCGCCCCAATAAGCCGTATTACTGGACGCAATAAATAATTGTTAATTCTCTTTAACCTCTAAGGTTCATATTTTTTTTAAATTTATTTATTAACGTCCACTTTATGCAACTATGCCTAATTAGGACGGTTTATCTACAGGTTAACGCCCTATTCTAGCCAGGGTGGGACTTAGGATGTTATTTAATGAATTTGTCATCGCTTTTGTTGAATCGAACTCGCCACTCTAAGTTTACGATAACTCTTGGTTCATATGATAACTGATTCGTCATTTCGAGTCGTGGTCCCAGTTTCATCATGAACGATGGATGATTTTAGTTATTATTAATATTTATTAATGTCCTATTTTTGCTACTATGGCTAATTGGGGTGATTATAATTAGCGAAATCTCACTAAATAATATACTTAGTTGAATAAAATGTACTTTAATAAATGTCTTATCCTAGATTTATCTCTTGTATCTTTCCACTTTATAACTTGCCTATATTCTATTTCTGTAACCATGTGTAGGTGCATAAATATCTCAATATTAAGGCTCTTAAATTAACTATGAACAAACTATATAGTGCTTTATATAATATTCTGAAAATAGTCTGTGTCGAGATAATAACCCAAATACTGTATATAGTTTTCGAAACGTAGACAGCAGTCTAAGGTCATTGGTGTGAAAGTAACATGCTTAACACCTCGCTACTACGAAAAATAACTGATTACGCAGTTCTTGTGTACGTGACTATTTATAAATTGATTGGAAATCGTTCTTAAGGATAAGATAAAAAGACTCACTCATTATTTTAGGGGAATTTCATCTTGCTTGAGAACTGATGCAAGTTTTTAAAGTGAAACATAATTCAAACTGCTTAAACCACATCGATGCCGGAACCCAGTGAAAGTTGGTAAACGGGATCAACCGGCTTATGCGTCGCTGTTTGACCTTTCCTGCATTTGGAGGACACGCCTTTTAGGACGCGTAAATTTCAAACCTGTATTACTCGTTTTATTCTATTATGCATGTATTATAATATTATAAACGTTGTTAAATGTCAAACTCATTCGACATACGTCTTTGTACGAGTTTAGGAGTTATTTAAATAAACCATACATATCCAGACACATTTTTTTGGCAATCGACGTCGAAGCATGGACATTACAATAACTAAGACAATACGATTCTTCAGTTTTCAAGCAGTGGAAAGATATATATGTTGTACTGTAAACTTTAGTTTAGGATAATTTGGATATTATCGCTGTGGTGCGTTTGCGACGGTTTTACCTGTTACATAAAGTAATAATAAATGAAACTATATTTGCGGAAAATTGTTAGTTCCCTCTTTTCCAAAAAATGATCAATATAACATCTTGTCAATACAGCAACCACTCATAAGCCAGCTGGAATAAAATTTTCAAAACGGGGTTAAAAAAAAGTCGAATGAATTCTGCAGTTCAAAGGAAGTTTTAGGACTCTATCTTAGTTGTGCAAATACTTTCATTATTTTATAATTTACAGAGCATATTATTGCTGTGTCTTCAACACCATACTCAGTTTTTGAGAGTTTAAGCTAAATATAAATAGGTTATGGCTTCTTTCAGTAAGAAAAAAAAAGTAAGATACTATTGTTATAATTGGGAAATTTGCCATTTTGAATCTGTTAGTTTTCCATTGGAAGTAGATAGATAGATTGATCTTATTGGCTAATATATACATATTTTAGCCAGAGTCTGGCCCATTTAGTGTTAGTAATCTTATTAATAATATACCCAGAAAATATATAAGAACAAATGGCATAACATTAACCAACTATATATATAAAATAATATTTTTGTTTTAATAAATGTATTCGAGTAGTACTTAAACTTCTAAAATTCTTTATAAGCTTAACCGATGAATACTATTTACAAATCTTATGTATTTACATTTATTTATTTGTTTACTGTGACGTATAAATTGACTTTTTTGGACGCTTCTATATTAAAGTGTTTAATTATCAACATAATTTTATATACTATGTCGTTGCCTAGTTTCATACTGCTGAAAGGAACAAATAAATCATGTACAGTTTATGAATTTACTCAATATGAGGAATATCTTCCAGGGACATTAAGTCATCACTTGTGGCTATAAAATTCTTTAAGTATTGTTCCCTATGATAGCTGTATTGTGAACGTTGCAATAATAAATGCTTTAATCTGTTCGATATAAATTCCTGGCAGCATTCACAAATTTCTCTGTATTTTATTATTTTCATTTTTTTATTGTGATACAGCTTCAAGTTATCATTTTTTGAATTTCCAATTGGCTAACTAATCATACTTTCTTCTTATTCATTTTGAATTTCAGGTAATATTCAGGTTGTGGGCTGTTTTTCCATGGAAGGTATATAGGAGTAACATTTCTAAAATATGTGAGTCTATAACGATTTAAATAGTAGTCGAGTTGAATAAATAAACCAATGAACAGACTCATGTACCGTAGTCGTAACAAGATGGTATTTTTTTTTAAAAAAAAAAGATATCTTCCCATGGAGGTAAGCTTTCTTGAATAGAACCTTTGAACCAGGAGAAGATGGTTGAGTGAATGGTTAGTGAGCGATCGTGACTTCGTGAAATCTTCCCTGTGTAAGGTCCGTGCAACACGACCTCCAGAATGTAGAACGGACTCAACACGATACTACACTATACACCCATGTTTAAGCCGTCTCTTAACCTCTAATCGTGATGAAAGATCTCTCGCATATGCCTTCCTACTTTCCTCTTGGTGAGGTAGGCTTAAATTGCACATGGTGGCCCTTCTCGGTTTGAAGTTCTTTATAGATTTAAGCTCTTAAAAGAATGTTACCAGTGAAAACGTTAAGAGGTGTCCAATTCCAACATGTAATGATCAACCCGGAGCTCTCATGTTACTATTACGAGCAACTCCAGGGTGTACCCTAGTTACTCGTCAGATCCAGCACCTGAATCGATTCCTCCTCATGGAAGTTGCACTAATGAAGATTGTGTATAGTGAGCCGAATACTTTGTTGATTATGCTTAGAAACTAAAAATACAGCCAAATAACAAGAATATTCCACACTGAGCGGGAGACCAACGTTACAACAAAAACGCCAGTCACATAAGGGCTAAGTAAATTAAGCAGTCTTCCAATGTAATGTCATGTCTTGCTGATATTATCTCACATTCTGTTCTCTATTTCCCCTGTAACAAGAAGCCTATCTGAACACCAAGTTTAATGTTAAGTAGTACAGTTGCTTTGAATGAAAATCGCTTCTGTAGAAATGGGGTTTAATTTATTCTCCCAAATACATAGACAAATTTATGTATAAATGTAAATAGGTTGTATATATATATATATATATATATATATATATATATATATATATATATAAATACACACAGAGAGAGGATTGGAGAGAGAGAGAGAGAGAGAGAGAGAGAGAGAGAGAGAGAGAGAGAGAGAGAGAGAGAGCCCTCTATAACTTTGAAGTGACCTCATTTTTTTCTCAGTTTGGTGACATTTGAGGAGAGTTTTCAAAAATCGCCTCATATGTATAACCTCAATAAGTGACTTCCCTTTACGATGCTACATACTACTTTATCATAATAGTGGGTAGATAAACTACATAAAGTCATATAGATGTTAGAGATAACTAATCAGAAAGAAGAAGAAATCATACAGGTACTGTGTATGGGCAGGTCCGAATTCTCTTTGAGATGTGTTGAGACAAGATCCTCTAAAGAATAATTTTATTTATGACAGTTTATGTGGCAACCTGTAGAAAGCCCGTACCAATTAGGGAGAAGAATGAAGTACAAAACATTTTATTTAATGATGGGAAAAGCTCTGTGAAGGCTGGCCATTATCTTGAAAGTTTAATTATCTGGCTCACCAAATAAAATAGAATCATTTGATAATTAGATCAGTTGAACGTGATCTTGTTTCTTCCCCTAAAGGAGCACTTGATTATTGAAATAACAATCTACCATAATTAACAAGTGTCATGAATTTCTAATAAGAGTCTACTATTAAATACGATTAATTAATACTTTGATGTACTAACCATTAGACTACAATGTAACTACTGTTTTAAAGTGACTACTAATTTTAGAAGTGTCAACTATCTTTTTAGCAGATTTTCCCTAAGGAAAATTAGCTATTGAGGTAGTACTCATGACTCAATTTTCAAAAACATGTCCTCAAATGTTCATCCATCCCACCTAAAAGTTGAGGAAAATAAATTCCGTTCAAAACTTTATATATATATATAAAGCTTTAGCGTGAGGAGGGGGGTGTAGATTGGGGATTTCAAAAATTCTTAATTCCTCCGTTATTATGCGTTGGATAGAAAAATGGTATAGAACCGATCTTATTGCATATGCAATATTGTATAAATGTTATTATGTGCATTTTTTCACTATCTTTAATATTAACCGAGATATTTGAATTTTTTAGTTTTCGCCCTTCAGTAAAGTCCTTCTTCTACTAATGTCATATGAAGAATAAGCTTCACATTCAAGTTAACATTGTAATATGTGTTACTTAAACGACGATATAAATAAAACAAACAAACTTTCGCCTTCATTAAGTTGTTCATTTTATGTAACGAAACTACTAAATTATTGCTGGTTAAGAGTCATAAGGAAGTTTATTAGCGGGCGGGAAAGCTTTTGCACGCCATCTTTTAGGTAATTAATACTAGCCTGCGGTCTAGCAACTATCTGATTCCTCCAATAAATTACCTGGGACACACATCGTTTAAATTGCCATATCTTCTATTTTTTTTTTATTGAATTATATATTATAAATGGAGGGGGAATTGTAAAAAAAACTAATGGTAATATTTTATCCCATATATAATCGTATACCATCGTATTCTTTTAAATAAATTTTTTGTTAAAGAACAAACTCCTAATTGACAACTTCATAATATTAGCTTTATGAACATTAGTTAAAACGATCAATTTTAGAAGATAGTTAGTTATCTTGAATAAGCCAAAGTACAAACAATCCAAAACAAAGTTCCCCTGATAGCAACAAGTGGTCTACAGCTTTCCAGAAAAATTCAAATAATTAGAGAACATGTAAAGTAATTTATTTGTTCACATTACAGTAAGATTGTAAGTCACGCACGCCCATGAAGCCTACAATCCTAGATGTCATATAAAAAAGAACAATTAATACGAATACATTTCTGAATCCTCTATGCGAAAATATAGTGATTGATATTCTCAACTAGTCTACAAAAATTATTTCAGCTGTATTATATTTCATTGTACCAAACGTTGATTGGTAGATTTGTAAGGAGCTCTGTAGATAGATACTATAATATATTAAACTAATCAATGACAAGGAAGGACAAATTGACAATGGAGCGGGAATTTCCCAAAGCGCTTTCGTGAGAAATGAAATTCTAGTCAAGAAAAGGCTTTACGTTGTTGCAAATGCATCCTTCTTCAATTCATCAACTGCTTGGCGCTGAGGTCCTTGATTTACTTCACACTCTGCCATCATCTTAGGTCATTTAGTTGTGATCCTCCATCCATCACAAGTCCTCCCTTAGGTCATGTTCCCTCTCCTACTCGCCCCAACTAGCGTAACATAAAATATTTTTTGCAGATTTTCCTTAAGGGAAAGCCATTAAGTTTAGTAATGTCTGAAATAGGACGAAGTAGAGTGGGGGTTTAGAGGGGAGAATTTCGAAAATTCGAAATATTACCGTATTATAGGGGTGGTTATTATACGCCAGATTAAAAAATGTTCTAGAACCAGACTTATTGCAAATTTAATTTCCTATAATTGTTGTTACATACTGTTGCGAAAATTAAATAGATGAATAATCCTTCAGAGAGAGGGAGAGAGAGAGTCGCGTATTTGGAAAGTGTGACGTAGATCAAAAGACATACATTTACTTCTTGAATATTAACAGAAATATTTGATTTTTTTTAGCCTCGACCATTATTAAACCCCCACTCCTAAATGAGTGATGACACGAATTTGGCGGTTCTGGTTTTGAGTAAACTTTATTAATGCAATATTAAAATACATACGACATGTCTTGAATTTCTTTGGTATAAATATGAAAGTACCAGACTGAAAAACTAAATGGTACCTTTTTTAAAAAAATTCTTTATTCAATAAATCAAGAATTACATACAATTTTAAAAAATATTAAAAAAGTAAGACAATACAAATAAAATGTTACTTAAATGAAATTCTTACAAAAACACAACTTTCAAATAAGTCAATGAAACATTACAAACCAAAACCACTAAAGTCATTAATAGGCTTAAGAATGGTTGAAGCCGACGGGGAAAAAGTGTCCAGCATATAGTTCAGTTAAAGTAGGAGCCTCTGGGTAGCCGTATCGCTATATACCCATGAGGATACACATCCCTGGCAAATTTATGGCTCTACACATCACTACCAGCTGATTACACAGGACGCACCCCCTTTCAGGGACACACCCAGCATTCTTCTTGTCGCCACCCTCCCTTAGCCGATCACAACCAGTTTTAAACTCCGCTAAAACAATAGCATTCACCCCATGTGTAGTAAAAAGTATTTACCCATCCTCAAGCATTTAATTTTATCTTCATTATAATAAAAAAAAAAGTCCCTCACACAGGAGTTGCGTAAATTAAGCAGATTTCCCACGAGCTGGTACGAAACACTTTTGATCTTATTTTCTATTTCTATGTAAAAACCGATGAATAAAAGTTTAGGGGGGGGGGATTATATAGTGAAGGGTAAACACAAGAAAGTAGAAATAACTCGTTTAATACTTGAGTTACGAAAAACTGAATAGAACAATTGTAGAGCATCGATAACTTAATAAGATTGGGTGTCTTATACCAACCCCAAGTTCAGCCATTAATCTTCTTGGGGACGTCATCGCACTAGGAAAAACTCAGCTTTGTCAAGCTTTATCCCAACGACCAAGTACACCAATTCATTGACCAAAGCGGAAGAGCCCGATCCATAACATGATTAAACAGGTAAAAAGATAGAGGGTCATCTCTCGCAGAAGATCGGACTCGAAGGTGGAGAAATATATTCGCCTTGTTAGGCGAAATATTTGAACGCTAGTAATGTCGTACATGAAATCGTACATCTCGGCTCCTATCTCAGAAGACATGGCCTGGAGGCACATGATTAATGCAACCGATATCTCCAGTCCTCTTCTGTTCAATTTGAGTTTTGAGCACGACAATATCCTAATGTATCTGTCAGTTCATTACTTTCCGAAGATTGATTTTCCCCGGCAGTACTGCTGACTGGTTCCTGAGAGACATATTTGTCATGGTTGAACAAGGGTTATAGGGAGTTTAGGTCACATCATAAGCCTTTTTTGAAGCTCAATTTGCATGGGTTCAAAAAAAAACAGGTCTATTTGCTTTCCAGAATCATATCAAGAAATGTCGAAATAGAAGGATATTACAAAATAAATATTTATAAGAAATAAGATTAACTTTGCGTAATAAAAACAATATTCAAGAATAGCAATGATAAGTAGCGTACAACTATTTAATAAAAAACCCTATAATATAATTGAAACTTTCTTTACATTGTTTTCTTTATTGGGATACACAGGGTAAAAAGGCAACTCTGAACATGTGTATATAATTTGAACGCGATCTCATAATAACTGCGATGGCTATCGAATAGCAGACAGAATATATGTCTTCCACATTCAACAATCAGGACTCGCTCATGTTCATCTAGTATAACATTGTAATCTTTTGACAATGTTCACAAACAGTAAGAGCTCATTGTATGCTAATTAATAACATTTGTCTAACGGTTTTTTACTTTATCTTTGTCAAATAGGAAAAAGTTAGTTAATCGTTTTAAATAGGTCTCTGTTCCCTGTACTTGTTACATGAATCGTTTAGTGAAGAACAACTGAAATCCTAAAAAATTATTTTGCGTTATAAATTCTCCGTAACTACGTGATTTGAAGAATATGTAAGCTTCACTACGATATTATACAATTTTTCAAAAGGTTTTTCACAAAGGATCTGAAAGGTGTACTTTGAGCGAGGCCAAATCATCCATTGAATATATTACCTATGTAAAAGATTTGTTGTCAAACAAAGCGTCGATAATGCCACTTACAATGAGCAAGGTCATTATTTCCGGGCTGATAATGGCTGGTGAACAGAGTGACAGTTCGTTAGTAACATGTTCCAGCAGAAATTACAAATCTCGTCCTACTTACTCATAATTTTATTTTTGATTCGGCCTCGCATTATTCATTTTTAGCAGATTTCCCTTAAGGGAAATCAGCTATTGAGGTCGTTCTCATGACGCGAGTTTCGAAAAATTTCTTCAAATGTCCATCGATCCTACCCAGGAGATGACGAAAATGAGGTCCGTTCAAAATTATATATATATATATATATATATATATATATATATATATATATATATATATATATAATAGCTCAGATACCCGGCTTCGCCCGGGAATTCATTTGAGGCTGAATGGTGATGGTATTTTTTTGGCAAGGCTCTACTTTGCAAACTATTTTGACATTTACCCATCCCAGTTTTAAGGGTTTATACCCGTTGTTGGCATTTTTTAATACTAAAATTAATTTTTTATGTAAGACTTCACTGTTCAAACCATAATCATGGGTAGTATTTATTACAATTAAATATCATCTATAATGAACATATTTCCTTTCAAAAGCCAATCCGAGCTCACATAGTACAGGCAAAGTTTTGCACGTAAGATTATATTTGTAATAGTGAATCTCACTGGAAATCGCTTCCAGGAATGCCAGACGGGAAATAAGTTAATTCAATTAACTGGTCCCGTCATCTTCCGCTCCCGCATGAGACTTCTCAACATTCTTCTACTTATATTATTGATGCAAAACATTATTTTATAATTTATCTACCGGATAGAATTAAATAATAGTGGTACCCTGAAAATATCATATCATATATAAACGCATATTGTTTTTTGTCATAATGACATTACCATTAACGTTTAACTGTTATTATATTAGATATTTGTTTCAATAACTTCAAGGTACATTATAGAAATTAAATAATGGAAATGCTCTTATAGTTTATATTTCTATTGGAAATAAATAACAAAGTTATTTTCTAAGAAAAATAAATAAATGAGGAGGGGATGACGAAGATTTATTACCTCACTAATCCGAATCATACTTTGAACTATCATATAAGACGAAAACATCACATCATTTGTCATAATATTCATTTATTAAAACCCCTTAAATAAGTACTAATATAATTATTGACTCCCGTTTAGCGTATATCCCGTGTTTACTTCATTTTACGACAAAAGTGAATGCACACAAAAGTTACTCTAAATAACAAAGTAAACAAATTTTGTTATGTGCACGTTTGCCAAAAAACAAATAGAAAATAAAAAAGCGAGTTTTTCATTGCAGCCTCTCTTATAATCCCCACTCCCCTTTGAACCTAAAATTTTTAATATAGCTTATAATCATGGAAGAATTAATGCTTATTCACATACAGAGTTT
Source organism: Riptortus pedestris (assembly GCA_019009955.1). NCBI lineage: Eukaryota > Metazoa > Arthropoda > Insecta > Hemiptera > Alydidae > Riptortus > Riptortus pedestris. Next base: position 51,061,703 of record CM032230.1, read on the forward strand.
TGCTAAGTTCGGTTCAATCGTTAGTGCCCAACAAAGTTGTTGGCTCCCGCTTTAGATTTTAGTGTATATCTCGTTTATACTTTTCTATACGACAAAAGTGAATATAACAAAAGTTACTGAAAATAACAAAATAAACAACTTTTGTTATGTTTATATTTGCGGAAAAACCAATAGGAAACGAAATATCGCTATTTTTAATTTCAGGCTTCCCTTATAACCCCCACTCCTGCCCCTACATAGAAATGTTGGTATGGCTTATTATAATGAAGGCCTCACTGCAAATACACATACTGAGTTTTATTTAGTTTGGTTGAGTCTTTTTTGGCAAATAATATTGTTGACTCCCGCTATAATTTTTAGCGTATAACGCATTTAAACTTCGGTATACGACAAAAGTGTATATAACAAAAGTTACTCTAAATAACAAAATAAACAACTTTTGTTATGTGCATATTTGCCGAAAAACCAATAGAAAACGAAATATCGATATTTTCAATTTCAGGCTTCCCTTATAACCCCCACTCCTGTTCGTCTCAGAGAAAATTAATATAGCCTAAAGTCTAAGTTGGGTTAGTAGTAATATACATACCAAGTTTCATAAAATTCGGTTCAGCCGTTTATGCGTGAAAAGGTAACAAACAAACAAACAAACAAACAAACAAACAAACAAACATACACGAAAGAAACAAAATGCAGTTATGGTGTCTATGACATGTGAAACGAAAAGTTATCGTGAAATTTCGCGAAAAAAATCAATGTACAGACAGAGGTTACAATTTTATATATATATAGATATATATATATATTTGTCTGTTAACGCTCTAGCGGTCGCAATTTTTGTTTGATCGTTACCAAACTCGGAATTTAATCGTTTTATGTAAAAAGGAAGATCAAGTTCGTTAATGGCTGAAATCGGACCAGTGGGAGGGGGGTTTAGAGGGGGGAGTTTTGAAAATTCGAAATATCTCCGTTACCATACGTCGGATCAAAAAATTGTATAGAACCAATCTTATTGCAAATTAAATTTACTATAAATATTGTTCTATACATTTATTCTGTATCATTAATATTAACCGAGATATTTGCATTTGTATTGTGAGTCTGGTCGGCTGTTGGGTTTCCGCCGAGCGCTAGTGCGGCCGGCCATTTCACTAACTATTCGTCCTCCTGAGAATAGGTTACTACTACTGTTATTATTAGGCAGATTTCTCTATTGTAAACCTTCACGTGGGAAATCTGCTTAGTTTACGCAGCCCCTGCGTGACGGACTTTTAAAAGGCTGAGACTTGGTTTGCAATAATTGGGACACCTGAAGAATTCTTTCAGTCTATATTCCACCTCATAACCTTCTCCAGCGACTTTGAAATTTCCAATGGAATGGAAAAGAAGGGGGGGGGGGGTACTCATGACGGAATTTTCGACTTTTTCCTTCAAATTTCCATCGATCCTATCTAGGAGATGACGAAAATGAGTTCCGTTCAAAACTGTATATATATATATATATATATATATATATATATATATATATGTGTCTGTTACCGCTCTAGCGGTCGCAATTTTTGTTTGATCGTTACCAAACGCGATATTTAGTCGTTTTATGTAAAAAGAAAGATCAAGTTCGTTAACGGCTAAAATCGGACCACTGGGAGGGGGGGTTTAGAGGGGAGGATTTTCGAAAAATCGAAATATCTTCGTTACTGTACGTTGGATTGAAATATTGTACAGATTCAATCTTATTGCAAATTAAATTTACCAAACTATAAATATTGTTATATAAATTTACTCTCTACCTTGAATATTAACTGAGATATTTGCATTTTTATTAAATCTGGGCGGCTAACTTGACTTTCCCGCCAAAAATTAGTCCGGCCGTTTCTTTGATTGATTGCTCGACTCTCGTGAAATTTCTCTATTCTCTAAAACTTCACGAGGGAAATCTGCTTAGTTTACGCAGCCCCTGCGTGACGGACTTTTTTAAGAATCACAAATAGAAAATATGACAGGAAAAATGGAAAATGGAAGACAATTTAGCGAAACTAATTCTCCAGAGGCTCATTTTTACTCATTTAACTTTGGAAATTACAATTTCTTAAAATTAGGTTAAAAAACCTAAAAGGCTTAGTTTTAAATAAATTAATATTCCCTTGTGGTTCATGAATTTAATGAAACAATAAGAGGTCCTAGTAGCTGACATGTTTTCTCCACTTGTGAAGCTTCTGTAACCGGAATATATATAGGTACATGTTCGAAATATAAATTCTTCCGATAATCTCCCTATTAGAGCGAACTGTGTAGAGCAAGGCCATTAACAAGATTGATCATATATAATTTCTCATGACGAAGTATAGTACTAAAACGCTCCGAAATACGTTTATGTATTTTACCCATTCACTGAACTCTATCTCCGCCGAATTTCCACCATTAAGATCGCGAAAATACATAAATATCAAACTAATTACAAAAAAGGAAAAATTGCACTTGCTGGAGCGTTAACATACGAATATATGTCATTTGAACGAACCGTATTTTTTGTCAAATACTAGGTAGAATTTAAGGTACTTTTGAAGAATCTTTCCAAAATGGGATTATGAATACCTTAAGGGAAATCTACTAAAACAAAAAATATGTTCTTCATAGTTTAATGAAAATGAATACTAAAAAAAAAAACTGCCACCTCATCAGAGCTGGATTGTCCCTGAAGAGGTGGTAGTTAAACCACGAAACATATAGGGCAATGTTAATAAAGTTTGCATGGAAAGAAATGTATTTTATTGGTGACCCTTCCCAATAAACTATGAAGAACATATAAGAATATTTGGTCCAGAATATGAAAAAAAAACTTAGAGGCTATGTAAGTATAGCAAGATACATTTTCATGTTTCCTGAAAACATTTGTTTTTGTTTTTTATCGGCTGCTTCCCATTTGATTCTTAAAGATATTTTTCGCTACGACTTGATAAAAATTGTCAGTATTTTATGAATAATACAACGTTAGAAATTGAACCTTAAGGAAAAAAAAGTAAGCATCTCCAAACTTTATTCATGAAATCAACAAATATTAACCATAGACTTAGTTTATATAAACTTTTATGTTAACTAAAAAACGTTTAACACATATTTGCATCTGTAATAAGATTAAATAATAAGCAATTTCTTGTTTTTATCCCTCACCTCACCCCAAAATAACTCCCACTGGCTTAACTAATTTCCAAGAATTTAGAACGTAATATTACGAGTTTTTGGTCATACGTACGTAACTCCTGAAGGGGAAATTTTCAAAGTTTTTTCCATTTATGTAATACACAGGAATAACTTCTAAACGGCTTGTAAATGTCTCCTTAACGTTTAAATCGTGACAATAGAAACTGTCATTACAGTACGATGGCAGCTATTGTTAGAACGTGAGATTATCTCCTATTATCAGTATTTCAATAAACAGTATCTTATCTGAAGGCTTCTGGTTTTCCTGAAGAGATGACCCTATATTGTTAGGATAACCTACAGTTGTCTTTGTCCGAGAAAACAGTTTCAGAAACTTTCGGAAAATCCAAAATGATGATTCAAAATAATGGGTTTAACAGAAATTCTAAAAATGTTTTTCTCTTATAAGCTCCTAGAGGTAAACAAACCTAGGAATAGCTTTCTTCGAAAATAAGACCTTTGAAACAGACAACCTATTAACAATTTCCATTTTTAACATACTGTTTTTATTTGATCACATCAATGACTGCAACAAATCAGTAGTACATAATGCTGAATTTGGTGCCAGACATTGATGTTTTAAAATACTGAAATATAATTAATTTTAATAATCTTCTTTCAATATGTATTTTTATTGTTAAAGTTCGAGCCAACTCCCAAAAAGAAGCAATCCTTTCCCCGATCGCCAAGTTTTCCTCCATGTGGGTAAAATTAAAAACCCCAAATGTCTCCTTTATTAATAGTTGGTTGAAAAAATTATTTAAACCCTATCATGATGCAAATTTAATTCTCTAGTATTGTTGTACAATCACACGTCCAATTTAAAATTCAAGTGGTATTTTCATAGCCTTCTTATTAAATTCAAATTAAATTATTTATGAACGTCCACTTTTTGCAACTGAGGCTAATTGAGACGGGTTGCCACCCTTTTCTAGCCAGGGTGGGATTAAGAATTTTATTTAATGAATTCCGTCACTAAATAAATTCCTCTGCCCAGGCGGGTATCAAACTCGCCACTCTTATTAAAGGAGAAATAGAAAAAATGAATTTGACATTCAGCTGCTTGCTATTCAAATACTGCAATCTGCTTAGTTTAACCTCATACTGTTCCTGTATGACTGGCATTATGTTTCCTTTCAGCTATATATTAAGCTATTGCTGTAGTAAACATCTCACAGCAACCATAGATTTCAAGCCTTGTTTGCATAGGGTCCTTACTAAGGCAGTAGACAATTTTTGATGATTCTGTCATCTGTGAATCATTCCGACAAGTAGGAAATCCGCTTAGCCTACGCGGCCCCAACATAGGAGTTACTTTGGTGTGTTTATGTTTACTCTATGAGGGTAGACAAACAAGAAATGAGAAGTTCCTAATAAAAATGTTACTAGAAATGCACCCCCCCCACGAATTTAAATATAATTTATGACAAACCTGATGAGGTTTATTTCAGAAACCAAATGAGGTAGAAACCTGATGAGGTAGAAAGTCATAATTGCAAGTTAGTATTCCGTTATGTTTCACGCTAAAATAAATGACGCTGTAAACGGTCTATAAAACCATTTATATAATGAGATTACATAAGAGATACTCAAGGTCAACTGGGATTTGAAATAAGTTATCTTGATAAATCAGATCTAAACAATGCTTCGGAGAAAGTAGTTTTTAGTCAGTCCTTACTGTCCTATCATTAGGCTTCATTCATAAAGGTTGAAAATAAGCTCTTTCATATAGACTACAAAAGTTAATAAAGTATATTCATAACTCGATGTACATTAATTATTATTTATTTATTTACGTCCACTTTATGCTAATATGGCTAATTGGGACGGGTTGTCTACAGGTTACCACCCTTTCCTAGCCAGAGTGGGACTAATGTGTCCGTCACTAAATAAATTCCTATTGCCCAGGCGGGGACTCGAACTCGCCACTCTACATTTATGATACCATTAGTTGTTTCTGTTCATATGCAATGACAGGAGTTTATTTTAATACTATTAGTAGCAGAACTGCCCGAAAAATTAATAAAACATTTTAGGTTATGGCAGAATTAAAATAGAATTATAGACAAATCATGTTTTTATATATATATATATGTGTGTGTGTGTGTGTGTGTGTGTGTGTGTGTGTGTGTGTGTGTGTGTGTGTGTGTGTGTGTGTGTGTGTGTGTGTGTGTGTGTGTGTGTGTGTGTGTGTGTGTGTGTGTGTGTAAGAATTTTTCGATGGTTATTATTTTAGTAATTTTTTTTTTTATTTTTTTTTGTGTTTTGCCTGAGTAACATTAGTATCTGTTATAAAATATAATTAATATCTGCTATAATGGAATGTTTTATTATCCCAGGGTTTTTCTTTTTTATTAATTATGATAGGCAGATGACTTTCTGTAGTATTAGGCCCTGGCATTGAGTTTTTTTTCTTCTTTGATAGTAGTAGATATTTTAATACAGACACGGAATCGGCAAAAAATTGATAGTTTCTGGCGGCTGATAATTTTCTTCGAAAGATAAGAGTATTCCTAATTTCTGCTTACACGGTATTTCCAAGAGCGATTTACGCATATTGCATCACAAAACGAGGTCAGATTAAGGTTCTCCATGTTGCTTACAGAAACAATTATTCTCGATTTGACTTGCAAAATGTGCCTATCTTTATCTATAAGTGATAAAATATGGAAATGAAAAAAAAAAAATTTAATGAGCCCGTGTTGGTGCAGTCAATATCTTAATCAGGTAGGGAGTAGATAGGGGATAGGTTTCGTGAACTTCAAAGATACTGAAAATGATAGCAATCAATTTAAACAAAAAAAAATGGAATGGCAATTTGTTTGCTCAAGTGAATTGGCTCATTATATAATATGAGTAAAAGCGATGGCCACAATACCACATGGTCTAGGTTTACAATGTGATATTAAGCGTTGTTTTTAATATCACTTTGTAAACCTAGAGTCGCGAGTTCCATTTTCACCTGTACAACAGGGAATTTTTTAAGCGACGAGCTCATTAAATAAAATACTTAGTCCTACTCTGACGAGAGAAGAGTGCTATCTTATAGATAAACCGTATAATTAGTCTTAGTAGCAGAAAATGAAAGTTAATATTATTATTATTATTATTTATTATCGTTTACGTTTTGCAACTAAGGCTAATTGGGACGGGTTATCTACAGGTTACCACCCTTTCCTAGCCAGAGAGGGACTTCGGATGTTATTCAATAAATCCCGTCACTAAACAATTTCCTTTGCCCAGACGGGAATCGAACTCGCCACTCTAGGTTTAGAAGTATCATTTAAAATTGTTATAATTGTTTATATAAAAATTTTATAATTGTTTATATAAAAGTTGTTTATATCATTTAAACGATATAATTGTTTATAAATATCATTTAATATTGAACGTCAATAAGTATCATTTTAAAATTGTGAAATACGTTTGAAAGAATATTACCTTGAATCAATCAGAGTAATGAGTTTTGGAGCGCGATTTGCTAACTTCGTTCTTGGACCTTTATACCTTTGATCTATAGTGCCCACTCAGTATCTTAAGTTAATAATAGAGGAGATGCTTGAGTGAAGAAGTAGCAAACTGTAGTAACTTAAGTTTTTCTTTTCAAACTGGTGTGAGATCAAATGTCAAAACCACGTGTCTTCCGTAAATAGACCAGTGAGAAAGTAATGAATGCTACATGTAATGTTCTTTTAATGCAACATAGTCCCAACCTAGCTCGAAAGGGGTGGTGACCTGTAGATAGCCAGTCCCAATTAGCCATAACAGCAAAAAATGGACGTTAATAAATAATACTAATTATTGGACTTAATGTTATATAGGCTCATTATACACTTGGGTTTTTGCGTTTTTGATGATCACTGCTAAAAATATCGCAGCATTGGCTAATACTTTGGAAGAGTTGGAACAAGCTGATCTAGGACTCAAAATAAGTTAAGAAAAGACCAGGAATATGAGAACTTCTAGACGGAGAAGCGTGGAGATTGGAGGCCTTATCGAATTGGGAGAGTTCACATTTCCTTGTTGCAGCACGTTCGAGTACCTGCGAGGGATAGTTACGGAGAGCAATAGTACTGATGGAGATAAAGTCCGTAAAGCAGGGGCTGCGCAAACTAAGCAGAATTCCCAGTCACCGGGCAGATCAGAAACTATATATTCTTCCCCGATTAGCCTAAGTTGCAAAAAGTGGACGTTAATAAATAATATATATTCTTCATTATTCCTATGCAACAAGGACTTGAAATTTAAGCTGGTCATAAGATGTTTAGTGGCTCATGCGCATTAGGTTAAAATAGCATAAGTAGGAGAGGGGGTGGTTTATAGAAGTTTGACAAAACATGCAAAAACGCTGGAGCTGCGTAAACTAAGTAGATTTCTCACTTGAAGTTTTACAATAGATAAATCTATATACTGGTAACACTTAAAACCACCCTGAATTTGAGTGAATAAATTCATACTGTAATGAGAAATCTTTCAGTCAAAACCTTACAACGGAAAGCATCTGAATTGTAAACAAACAGGTCTGACAAGCGCTTATAGCTGAAAGAAAAACAATTACTGGAATATATCTGAATATAACATATTGATTTTATTGAAAACTATTTACTAGATCTAGTCCTGTAATTTATAATGAGTCAGAATAATTTTTATCTCAATCACTCATATTTTTGTAGTCCAGGAACCAAAGAAGGTGGGGGGGGGGATCAACAGACCGTATTAGCATATATCTCACAATGTAGAAGTTCAATGAAAACAATATTTGGTATTTTACCTTGGAATGAAAAAGTTCATGATTATTAATATGACATGAGTAGGAGTAGAGGGGGGAGGAGGTTTGCTGAAGGCTGAAAACTGAAAAATGCAAATATCTCGGTAAATATTCAAGATAGAGATCAAATGTGTATACCTCTATATATAGTACGTTTAATTTTCAATAAGATTGGTTCTATATAATTTTTCTATCCGACGTATAGTAAAGGAGATATTTCGAATTTTCGATACCCCCCCCCTCTCACTGGTCCGATTGCAGTCATTAACGAACTCCATCTTTGAATTTTGCCAAAAAAAAATTGACCATATATTATAATCTTAGTGCTTGGACACATTCAAACCATTGTATTATTTAAATAAATATACAAATTAACGTAAAGGGACTAAAAAGAATAAACTAAAAAATCAGTAAATGGCAAACATAGAAGTTAAATATGAGTCTATGAAGACTTATATTGTATTAACTATATAATACTTATCTTTATTTTTATTCTAAATTAATGCACAATTTGTTTACCTTTAGGAGGTAGAATCCCTTTAGTTGAGTAGTAGGAGGTAGTTACTAATATTCAACAATAAAATTGTGTTATATTCTGTTATTTACGACAAACTACACAATTCAAGTTGTCAAAATTTTTGCCATCTGCTAACTGGAGAAGTAATAGCAAAGTGTATTATATGTAGTGTTTTCGTGGATTTTGTGATCTTATCTTCTTATCTCCATCTTTTATTAAAATTCAGTTTTAATTTTATTTAGGCTGAGTAATTTTATTTTAGAAAGACTATGTCAAATAGAAGATCTTATTTTATTTATTGTGTAATGATCTTATATTAGATTAATAACTTTTTACTGCAAATGTAAATTAATTAATCCAAATATTTTTATGATGTCTTTAACCGACCTAGAGGTCGCAATCCGAAAATTAAGGAGGTACTTTAGTGGTACCATTATGATGTAACTAGTTCATTTGGTTCATGATAATATGATGATTACAGAGAGAAATATTCCAGGAATGGCTGATTCTGTGAAGACTGAGGCTTAAATTGTGCTTGGATACAACTATGTCAGAAGCAATATTGAACTTACGAATTTTCATGAAAAACCATCGTGGTGGTACAGTATTAAGAAAAAATAGCAACTTTCAAAGAATGGAGCCCAGCAGACTGCCCAAAGTAATGTCATATGATACACAGAGGCAGAACGGCCATGATGACGTGGGTTAGGTGAACATGAGAAACGAGTAACAACTAATATTTGTAGACATAAAGACAACATTAAGTTCAGAAAAAGCCTAATTTCAGCTGAAACGTTATCTTAATTCATTGCTAAAAAGCTCGGCTTCTTGAAACGCTTGAACGACTTCTTTCAACGTGGTGATAAGACAGATAGAGAGAGGAAAAAGAAAGCAACACAGCAATAAGATACTGTGTTAGAGTCAACAAGTATTCCGGTTCTAAAAATGCCAAGGAGTAAAAGTGGATCATATTAGAGACACCCACTGCATTATTAGACCTTTTCTCGATCGTTAATCACAGTCCCAAGTCCCTGACGTAAGCCCGATGACGCAAGAAGGACCCACAGCTCCAGTAGGTCATGATCGGATCAGACAGCGGAAAAGGCTAAGGCAATGGTTAGGGTTATAAATATATCCTCGCTTAACAAGACTCTCTAGGCAGCTCTTTGGAATATTTAGTACCTAATAGACTTTTTATGTCATTTTTCCATCATTGTTTTACCACATAAAATACATATTCATTATAGTAATTAAAATATCTATTTGCCGATGACCTTGTTGTGGGGTGTTTCTAATAAACTCCTGCTGTGATTTGTTGTTAGCTGATGTTGATTACTCAAACGACTCTACTTATCACTGTAATAATTCTCCCCAGAGGAAAATTGTTTTAACTATGTCGCATTAAAAGAATATTATATGAAACATTATGACATGAAACCGCTCACGCGTCTACTTACGGAAGATATGTGTTATTCACATATTATCTAAGCCCACTTTGCAGAAAACCCTTAAGTTGCTACAGTTTGCTACTTCTTCACTCAAACAGCACCTCTATTATTATCTTAAGATGCTGAGTGGGCACTATAGATCGAAGGTATGAAGGTCCAAGAACGAAGTTAGCAAATCGCACTCCAAAACGCATAACTCTGATAGATTCAAGTTAATGTTTTTCTATAGATGTTTTACTTTTAAAATGACATTCATTAATGTTCACTTTTTGCTACTGAGGCTAATTGGGACGGGGCACCTAAAAGATGCCATTTTTCTTGCCAGAGAGCGAATAAGTATTTTATTTCATGAGCTTATCGCCAAATAAATTCCCTATTATACAGATGAAAATGGAATTCGCGACGCTAGGTTTACAAAGTCAGGATAAAAACAACGCCTTAACTCACATGGCTAACCTGAGCCTCGTTTACATTGTTGCATTATTTTTGAACGAATAGGTTTTATTGATGAAAAATTTCGAACTTTAATACCAAACATTGCCAATAGTAAAAATGGTCAAGGACATGTATAATTGCGCAGAATTCAGTAGCAGAATTACCAAAAAGCAAAAACTTTCTTTGCTAAGGGAGGGGGCTATGATATTATATTATTCATTAATTGAGAAAAATGAATATCATGCTCAACAGACGTTGCCTCACGGCTTTGGCGAGCAGATCAAGTCGTGAGCTTGTCGCATTCCCAGGCATATTGTGGTTGCATTACAAATTGAGCAAAACTACTTCTTTATTTAAGTAGGTACTCAATTCCGTCACATTGCTGAGCGGGCTCCGGAGAACTGATATAAGTCCAACATCAACCCCCGGTGGCTGTGGAGCTAAATAACATTGGGAATGCAACCCTGGGATTGTTTGGCACCTCTATGATAGTAAAGGTTCAATAAACACCTTAACCACGGCTTCACATTAAAATAGGGTTGCTTATTAGTGGTTCGTTATTAAGGATTATAAGCAGTTAGAAAAGACTTTATAGCGTTTATGTTTTATTCTTTTACTACTTCATTTTTACGCTTCTCCAGTAATCCTGGAAAATTGTAGTTTATAGGCTTCAGGCACCGCCCTTGTGGCATCCATACATCCAGCTCATATTGATTCCTTTGCTATTTTTCGACACACATACAACTAAAAAAATAAATCTATATAGTGTCATTACAAGTACGAAAAAGAAAGAGGTTAAATATAAACAGAAAAATGTTTAATTTGTATCTTTATTATATAAAAAGGCGAGAAATGCCCAACAGATAAAATCACCTTATTCAAAAGATACGCCTTATTACTCAAAAATACTAGTCTTGTCTTGACAGACTCTAACCAACGGGCAAGAGATACAATAAATATATAACAATTAAGAAACCCCCGATCTTATTCATCTCCCATAAGCAAAAATAGCAAAATTATATATATCAGTACTAAAGATCATATTTGTCAATGGCTGAAATCGAACCAATAATAACAGGGCTCATTGGGGGGGGGGGGGATTCAAAATTCAAAATATATCCATTATTATGAGTCAGATCGAAAAATTGTATGGTGCCAATATTGTTAAACTATTAATGCTCTATTCATTTTTTCGTAATTCAAATATTAAGCGAAATGCCTCACCTCCACTTTTAGCCATCGGATATTTGCTTAAAAATAGACTATATATGGTGAGATCAGATCAGTATGATATACCTCCACGTAGGAAATCTGCTTAGTTCACGCAACCCCTGTGGGACTGAGTTCCCCCCTCTAACTCGAATATTGAGAGAAATCTTAGTTACAGCAGCACCTGCGTGACGGACTTTCATTCTAACAAGGTTTTACAACGCCAAATAAACAAGTCATGAGGAAACTGCAGTCGGAAATGCATAAGTAAATATAAAGGTCTTGTTTAATTACAGGATCTGATATATGTTGTCTTCATCATTGCATCATTGTGATTGCCTTATCACAGCTGATATGGCGGTGGTTTGCAGGTACGCCTTGTTTAGAATATAGACTTGTTCAAAGTTTGAACATGTATTTTCATGCAATAATTACCTGCAAGGAAATATTTGAATAAATTATAGCTACTATTCTTCTCTATATACCCACGCGTATATTACCTAACAATGTTCAAAGTGTGTTATCAGTTACTTGTTTTAAAGCGTTTTCGTGTCAACAGTGTTATCATTTCTTTTCTCAATGACATTAAAAGGCAAAAATAACATTGTTCATAATCGTGAATGCAAACTGAGAGTTATTTGGCACACTTCTCAACAATTGAACGCTTAACATAAGGAGATATTATTTCATTCCTAATATATTTTAAAAGATAATTGATTAGAATAGAGATATTTTTCAGTTTACTTCTACGTAATATGCACAAGTCGATTAAATCTGCTTATGTGACATACGCGAATTTAACGAAAATTAGAGGATCAAACACAGTTTTAAGCATATGTATATATACAGTTCCAGTGCCTTAAAATCTCCAATTATTTTGATACAAAGCTGAAACTTGGTTGCGACCCCTGAAAAATCCTTTCAGTCTATATTCAACCTCGTAACATTCTCCAGTACTTCTCCACCAAACATAACGTTGGAATTTCCAATTGAATGCCGTACTTTTTATGGTGGATTCTTGTAGAAAATCGAATTCTAAAACGAGTTCACATCGGTGATTTTTTTTATTTGACGCCTCCTTTAGCCGTAAAATACACAAACTATTTTTTTCCGAAACGGAACATTTTATTGAAAAATGCTGCGACATAAAATTGTAGTCAACAAAATGAAACAAGTCTACTGGAAAAGGAATGGATTTTGAAATAAGTATATTCTCAAATGAGTATTTAAAACGAAATAACGCAAAAGTATTCTGGAATGAATCCAAAAACATTTTGCTTCAAAAAACGTTCTTAGAATTTTTTAATATTATTATAATTACGTAGTAGTTATTTACAAAAGTCAAGTCCTGTTTATACTTAGATTTCTTATTACGGGGGAAATAAAGAATAACACGTTACATGACGTCAAACAGCAAGTGGGAAATTTACTTATTTTTATGCGGCATGTGCGAGCATGATGCACTATTTTTTTAATAAGCGCCTAGGCCCACAAAGGCCAACAAAGTTTTTTTCAACTGAAATATGTCTGGCAACCGAAATTAGATATTTACTACTTATGGATAGATTAATCCATCCATTTCGTCCAACCTCGTGCCACAACCTCTTTGATTGAGTCCCAATCATCAGCACATATTCCCAAAAGCACTACATGGGTTTGAAGTGGAGGAGTCTAAAAGACCGTCTTGTCACATAGAACAAGACACAAAAAAAAAAATAAATAAACAATCTCGCCAGTAGCTCATTTAGTGTGTAACGTATTTGTACGTTTCCCTATATCACGATGTTTAAATATTTTACACTCTATGTCATTATTTTTTTAATACATTTATACATTGTGACAAAATAAAAAAAATAATATATAAATAAAGTTGATTAATACAACTACATTTTGAAAATCTCATGATCTATTACTATTGGAATAAATGATCTTGTTTTAGAAATCAATTTCGTAATATCGTCTAGTGGAAGATAAATATTATTTCATTCTTGGAATTTGAAATGTCGTTGATTTCATGGTGATAAATGATTATTGAGTTGTACTCAACACTGCCATATCTCAAACTAGCAAACTTTTTCATGCCTCTAATTTCCTTTTCTTTTTGCTTGGAGGAAAAATATGTATTGCAATTTTGGTATTAATGAATGTCTTTGGTGACCGCAGTTGGGACTATTTAATGTTACGTGCGGTTTTCGGTCGCATTGAGTAAGTCAAGCAACAACAGCTTTGCAACGTGTTGGTATAATTTGTTATATTTTTCGTTGCCTAAAATAAATACAAATTTGTCAGAAAAGTTTAGATTTTTTTCTTTAATTTTAATTTTTAAACCCGCTATACAAAATTCATAATTAAAACCTTCTTACATAATTAACTTTTAGTTACTTAAGTACTATAAGTTCATATACTTTTATACTCAATCCCACATAATGAATGTTCTTTAGCCTATTATATATAATAATATAAGTATAAAAAATTGGACAATCGTTAAATGGACTAGTGTAAGCCTTCCTACATTAAAGTCAGGACTAATATTGTGAATGATCAAAAAGTTGAAAAAAAAAAAAACTGTTTTGAGAAGGAAAGGCAGAATAACTAATGAAATCAGACAGCAAAATGAAACCTGGTAGGGAGGATGGGATAAAAGCTGAGATAAAGACCCTTCAAACAGCTGATATTAAATAATTATATTCTTAACGTTCGCCCCTCCATACTATGGACATTATACAGACACAAACCACATATATACCCAAACGCACACTCCTAGGAAATTGGAATTTATTTAGTGACGAACTTATTAAATAAAACCCTTAGTCCCACCCTGGATAGAAAAGGGCGTTTATCTAATGATACTCACGCCCAATTAGTCTAAGTAGCATAAAGTGGGCGTCAATAAATAACAAATTATCATATGCCACATGTCAATTCTATAGATTTCATTATATTCAATCAACAGTTTAAAAACACACACATATACACCACTTGTAAACCATACTCTGAACCAAAGCAAAATATGAAATAAATATCGTCCTTTCCCATTGGAATATAACGTAGAATTAGCTCAGCATCTGTACTAAATAGCATATTCCAATTCAATGCATTTAGCAATACATACAAAGAATTTCTTAATTTGATTGACATCAAAAAAGTTCTATTTGCCAAGCGGAAGTCCAAAGTAATTATTTTAAAATCCATAAATCAAAACTACTTTTTAGTACTGCCAAATATATTATTATATTATTAACCTCCACTTTTTGCTACGGAGGCTAATCTGGTTAAATACACGTTACGCCCTTTTCTAGCCTAGTAATGACAAGAGAATTATTTAAGTAATGGAAAAATTTTTACATGAAATTCTAGATAAGCCCTATATCAGCCCTCCCCCCCCCCCCCCCAGCCTAACCTAATTGGCAACGGACCATCATGTTAAATTTCTGGCATGTTTACCTTGACTTATGTTTGATTAGTGCACTTGTGACCAGATCGCCTTTGCATAATAGGCTGCCAATCAAAAATCCTCTCTACCTGTCAAATAATCTAAAATATTTGTAAAATAATTTTTATTATTTCTAGGGTTTTTTAGACATGCATTCCCTTACAATAGGCTTCTTTGTCAATTCTAATACTCAAAACAGCCACAGCATGGCAGTGCATGGAAAGTTTAGGCACTCAACGTGCAGTTAAATGAGGGAAGTGTTGGTTAGCTGCCTCGCATATAATGGCTTATCTCAGGCACAACTCTCATACAGCTTTAATGTACCTAATCGTATATTGTACGTTGCATAACAAACGATTCTTAGGATATCGTGTGACGTAGAGCCATAAGCAACAACCTTATCTAAGAGAGTAGAGTAAGCTTACGTGATAAGACTGTTTGTAATCTAATGGTATTCACTTAGACATTTTAATATAAGTCATGTAATGGTAATTGATTGACCCACTTAGCGTATTTAAAAGAAGACATTTTTCCCGAATGCAGTCACGGAAAGTCTGGGCATTAGTAAGCGCCTCAAATCGTATCTCACAACTTCATTGAAACTAATGTTCTTTTCATTTTTAGTGTCAATGGTGAAGAGGAATATAAATCAGGTTACTCTGAAACAAGGAATAATGTCTCCTTTTTATACATATTAACAAGCGCTTTCAGCAATTCTTCCTCTCCAATCTTCAGAGCGCATGAGCGAAATGCGGCCCTAAAGAGAAAATAATTTGCAAGCAGCGTGCAATTCGCTGAGCGCAATTACGAACTGAAGATGATAATGTACATTGTTGAAACAGCTAACGCTTTTACATAGTGAAGAGGCATTAAACTTTTTATTTTATTTTTTCATTATTCACCATCCATGCCCAGATGGGATATATTTTCTGTACGTACACTACAATAGATATATATTTCTTTAGATATTTTTATTAAGAAAATTACATTCTGCAGTCCATGCATTTGGCAATGTGACACTGTACAATGGTCCTCCAATACTCTCGACAGAAGCTACACCCCTTCACCACAATGAGAGCAGCCTCTCCCTGCATGGCAAGGAAGTCACGAGCTAAGGAGTAATACGACACTTGAGAAGAAAATAACCATTGCTAGAAGATCTCTGGGTCATTGCCTCTTGAGGTGCCGTGGAGAAAAATATGGATGAGTGGTACTAGAAAGGACTTCTATGTCTATGGATGAGTGGTGGTACTAGGACTTCTGGATTAGGATGATTGGATAGCCTGCTGTGGAATGTTCTGAATCTTAAGGGAACTAGTTTCTTTGCGAATGGGATATTAAGATCTTTATGAAGAGTGTAGTTTGAAATATAATATCGTACATCTTCTATGGCTGGACTTTCTTTTGGATTGAAAAATCTGTATGCGTCTGATGTTCGAAGGTTTTGCTGTACCCCACACACCTATAGTGTCAAAATTGGTTTGAGTAGTAATTTAATATTGTTAGTTTGTTTTCGGTAGGCAAGTGAGATCTTCTATTTAGCTATTCGTAAACTAGTCGAAATCACAATGAATATCACAAACATTTAATTACATAGTGTGTTTACTATAAAAAGTATATAATTGTAAAATTAAGATTGAAACGATAACCAAATTAGTGTGTGAACTGAAAAATAAAAGTAAAAGAAGAATCCCAGGAATTCAGATTACAATAATAATATTAAAATAATTAACAATTAAAATTAATAATAGAAGAATAAATTAAAATATTCTGTTACAATGATACTAAATTGAACTGGGTTATTAACCATTTCATTGATGAATGTATTTTATTAGAAGATTACAAAATTATTTTTTCAATTGACTGATTACTTACTTCATTGTGTCAATTGTTTGTAGTATGCGTTTTGAGTAATAAGTTGTATCTTTTGAATAAGGGGGGGGTTTTCATTTCCTGTCACGGTTTATAATAAACAAACAAATTCAACATTGTTTCTAATAACCCTAATTCTATGTGATTTGTTTTTGTGGTACTAAACACAACACGTAACCACTATAGTTATCTAGATTTATTTCTGTGTGTACTTTATTCATTTTTATTTGTTATCATAGAACTAGAATTAAATGTCAGTGAAATAGTTGTCATGCGTTTAGAAGGGAGTTAGATGCTTGAATTAAGACGCTGGTCCCGGAGGCCATAGAAATTTATTTAGTGGCCACTGAATAAAATCCTTAGTCCAGCCTGCTAGAAAAAGATAGTCGGTAACTTCTTGATAACCTGTCAACATAAAGTGGAAGTGAATAGATAAAAATCGGCATTGTACATTTTAGCTCTAGAGCAACACATATTGTTAAGGGTTGGGCTTATTATTGTATTTATTGATTGGATTCCATTAAAGTCTTCCTTCTTTAGAACTGATTATTCCACGCACACAAACGCAGGTACAGCTCAATATACTTGAAGAAAGCTTACCCTCGTTATTAAATGTCATTTCATGGTGGCTTCCGGTGACGAGATCATGGTAAGTCATTACGACAGATGATTTCTGTACATCTTCATTTTAACACAGTTATCGTTAGCAATATGGATTAAATTGAATTATATAAATATGTGGCAAGCCATAAAATCAGTTGTGCTATCAGAAAGGTCAGACTCTGAATGTTGGAACAAGAGTGAAACCCGTAATAATGGTGATGAAGACGTCATATTAATGTATTACTATACCAAGAACAAGAAGATTCAAAAGCGTATGGACAAGGTGATTGTGACTTAGGAAATAGCTACCGTCTTATACCGAAAGCCCGTCACGCTGGGACTGGTTAAACATAAGCAGGTTTCATCAGCTCCCTCTCTATTTCTCCCTTTATAAGTTCCATAGTAAACAAGTCTATTTAATGACATAGTAGCTACAAGAAATAAACATTGGTAAGAGAGTCATCATGGATATAGAAAGACATTTTTCGAAAGTCGTGTTACGAGTACAACCTCAGCAGTTGATTTTCATTCAGGGGAATCTCAAAGATTTTCAACACTTCATGCCTCTTTGAAGTAGCCTCAATTTAAATTCAAAACATGGGAACCAATTTAACTCGCTCTCGAAAATATCAAGTCAAACAGAAATACTAGCCCTGAATATAAGATGTTGAGGTTAAGACAGATATAACAGAAAAGATCCTTTATCCATTGTATGGCTGTGAATAAACAGAAGATGAGTCGACGGACTTGTAAAGCTTCTTGGAGGAATAGCTGTCTGGCAGAGGCCATTGTTTCACGTCGCTCATTGTCATTCAGGCACCGATAGCAAGATGCTAATACCCTTGCTAAACAACCTCCCGTTCCTCTTTTAGTGTGGGATCTACAGGTGTCACGATCCCAAATTGCTCGCTCTTGTAATGTATGCCTTTCCCTTGTAATGAGTTCAGCCAAACCCCGACGAATCCCAGGTTGCTTAGGAATGTACCAAACAGGTACATTTCAGGTGAGTTAACGTAAAAATGTATGGTGGCGTGAGGAGAAGTGGCAGGTTCCATGACTCAAGAGGGGAATTGCGGAGGCAAGGGTCCTTCCTCCGGTATACCGATAGGAGTGGAATAACATGGTCCCAGAAGGCCAGATCCTAAAAGTACTGTAACACCTATACTCATATTGTTTACACAGGGCACATGTTAACTACTCCAACATATATACTTAAAATTATGCTCCACACTTACGATCCATAGCCTTTTTTTATATATATAATTATTCATTTATTTGCAACAATATATAAATATTACAAGCAAATGATGTGTCTGAATATAACAATTGGCTTGATTATTGACTTGAGGTGGGAATTGTCCATTGAAAATACCCACAATGGAATGAACATTGGATTATACCGTCTGGATTTATACTTTGCACTGCACAAGAAGACCTCTTTGCCACTTACGCTTCAGATGTCGTTTTGGGTCTGGGGAAAATTAGGATGCCCGGGAAGGGGAGAGTGGAATTGATATCGGGATTTTGAGAGGGCACGAATAAAGGAATGTTTAGGTCGTTATGGAGAGTTAAAATGGGTACATAAAATGGGGAATCTGTAATTTTGCGGAGTATTCTGGATTGGAGGGTTTGGATTCTGGAGGAATTTGATGGTTTAGTGGAACCCCAAAGTTCAAGTCTGTATGTCCATTTCGGTCAGAGTATTGTTTTGTAAATCAATCGTTTGTTATGCAGTGACTGTTTAGATCTATTGTCAAGTAGTCTTAACAGGAGTCTGTACCGTCCTTGTCTTAGCGATAAATAAACTAAAATGTTTAAAAGATGTCAATAGTATATTTCGGTGGAGAAAATTAGTAGTCGTGATTGTGTCCTTTCGTGTCTCCCTGTTTAGAGATTTGAGAAAAGGTTGATGTTAGATAAGATGACATGATAAAATTCTACAAAAATTCCTTCAAACTTCGTAGTAAATGAGTGACTCAAAAAAAATACAAGTTTCAATTTAATTTACATAATTATATTTTATATTTATGATTTCATGTATGCGGACTCCCATCACATATTGTGTTGTATTATAAATATTGTCTATCCTTGGTGATGACCGCCGTTGGAACTATCATTGTCTTATGTGGTTGTCAGTTTCGTGGGATGACATGAAACTACATCAACTTGCCTACGTTTCTGCAAAATTTATTACCTTTTGTCAAGGCAAACTGAAAAAGAGTTCTACAAGTTTGAATATTATAACAAAGTCGAAATGATAAAAGAAATAATCGTGGGAAGGAGAGTAGGAGGCAGTATTGCAGTGAAATCAGACAATTTCATTACGGTACTGCCTCCTAGTATCCTCCCCGAATTATTTCTTTTTGCATTTGGGTTTCGTTATAATATTCAAACTCGTACGCAATAAACGTTAGCAAACTAAGCAAAATTTAGTTTCATTTCAACCCACATGATTGGCAATAACATAATTATATTATTATTATTTATTTACGTCCATTTTTTGCAACTTAGGCTAATCGGGACGGGTTATCTACAGGGTACCACCCTTTTCTAGCCAGGGTGGGATTTTAGGACGTTATTTCATGAATTTCGTCATTAAATAATTTCCTTTGCTCAGGCAAGAATCGAACTCGCCACTCTAGGTTTACCATGTGAGATAAAGGTCAACGCTTTAACTCGCATGGCTAGGCAATAACATAAGACAAGTATAATAAATATTGTCCTTACGATTGATTTAGTATCGTGTGTGTTTTAGCAACTCAGTATAATTAAGAAGTCCCACAATATGTACTATTTTGTACAATAAAGAAATTCTCTCCTATAAGTTTTACTTTATATCTTACCTGTCTCCAATTTTCAAACATATTTATAGATGGCTTGAATAAATTCTTGAACTTAACTCTCTTCATAATTGCACTATAATCTGTCTTCATTTAACTGCCTACCAGTTGTGCCCAACCATGGTGCGAGATCTATTTCAGAAGCTTTAGGACTACTTATTTGAAACTAACATTGGAATCACTTGAATCTCCTGGATGGTGGGGGTTGATGTACGGTATACATACATTGTAGAAAAAAGGTCAACACCTCCACTAGGTTTTAAATGTTTATTCCAGAGCTAGCTTTCGATGCCCGGCCTCATCATCAGTTCACTCCAGCCACTGAGTGGTACCTTAAAATAGAACATACAAAAATCAGTTTCCAGTTAACTGTTTCTCCTTCCTTCCAGGATAAATCTTAGTGTTACAACAGCTTCTCTTATCCCTCTTCCGGATTGAAATACAAATTGATCTTAGTCGACGTAGCGTTCAATTTTAACTCTTAAGCTGGCTTATGAAAGCAACTTCAGTATCTGGTTTTCATAAAAGGAAATCTGTAAAAAAAATAATTGAAAAATTATTTTTTCAGCGGTCTAGAAAAATTAAATTAAAAAATGAGAAGATGAAACATCCAAAGAAGTATGCTGATGGAGGCGCATGGAGTAATATCTTTTTCATAGTCGAATATTTCACACTCGACTCGGCCCCTGTTTCCTCCTTCCTCCCACGTGGGAGTGGGGTGACCCCAATTCTCCTTCAGTCGTTCAACTTTCCCCTCCAACTCCTTTCCTTCCGCTTTTCCCGCAACAATTTCCCCGCTCATTTGTATGCAAATAAATGAAAAGTGTCAATTACTTTACTTTTATCAGATAATGGAAACAGTTATGGATTTAGAAATTTATTTATATAAATTTCAAATTACCATCTCAACTCAACATTGTTTACGACTTATGGTGTACATACTACTCTTTATAAAATATAATGAAACATCCTTCATGGGGGACTGTGTTAACATAGTAGATTGCCGAGGTACGAGACTAATGAAGGTACAAATGAAGAAGCAAAGTTTCCACGTGCTGAAATGACATGGAGTATCATTCGGTATATATGCGAAAAGTGGACCTTAATAAATGCCAGAGTTCGATTACCACCTGGGCAATTGGAATTTATTTTGTGAGGAACTCCCTTTGTCCTACCCTGGAGAGAAAAGGGTGCCAACCTGTGGATAATCCGTCCCAATTAACCATAGTAGTAAAAAGTCCGTCACGCAGGGGCTGCGTAAACTAAGCAGATTTCCCACGTGCTGCTATAACACATTTGTGATCTAATCTCATCACATATTCTCTATTTATATATACAAAAGCGTTGAGTAGAAGAGGAGGGAGTAACTGAAGGCAGAAAACAAGGAAGTACGAATAACTTGCTTAGTACTTGAGTTAAAAAAAAAAATGCATAGAATAACAATTGTAGAACATCAATAGTTTAATAAAGTGGTTTTATAACATTTTATGATCCGACTCATAATAATGGAGATATTTTGAATTTTCAAGTTCCCTCTCTAAACCCCCTCGATTCCAGATCTGTTTTCAACCAATATCAAATATGATCTTTAGTCTTGGCTGAAACCGTTAAATATCGAGTATGGTATCGGTCAATTAACTTTTTCGAGTAAAGAACGAAAAATCTTAAGTGTATGTATCTCCACAAAGTAAAAATTCCATGAAAGCCAGATTTGGTATGTAACCATAGAATGAAGTGGTTCATGATAAACTGCTTATTGCTAATATGACATTTATAGGAGTGGAGGTTTATTAATGGTGGTGGTAATATTCAATATACAGAATAAATGTACATAACATCTATAGAACATTAGATTTGCAAAACGATTAACCATTAATTCTATACAATTTATCCATCCGGCGCATAATAACGGAAATATTTTGAATTTTTGAAATTTCCCCCTCTTAGCTCCTCCCTTCCACTGGTCGAATTTCAGCCATTAGGGATCTTAATCTGTAGTTTTACATAAAACCTATAAATATAAAGTTTGGCAACGATCGTTAATAAATTTCTAAAGTACAAATTATAATAAATACCTCTGAATAAATTCTAAGAAAAAAAGTTTGCAAAATTTTAAAAACAAGTTTATTACGTGCCAAACAAGCAGAGCCCTTAACATAAAAATTTAAATCATGTAGACAGAAAGTGTGTTTCTGCACTTACCAGTAGAGAAGTGTTCGTTCGTTGAACTTCAAACTATTTAAGAGTCCTTCCTACCTATTTATGCTATGTATAAACTTTTTAAACTCTTAGTAAATATTTTAGCACCAAAAGAGCCACGGAAATGTAGGGCAAAATATAATGAAGAAATGTCCTGAGAAGAAGTATTTTATTTACTCGCCCTGCCAACAAATTAAATAACTTTATTGGATAATATTTTCGATGGGACACACATCCCTCCTTCTCTTAACCACATTAACAAACTTCACCATGAGTTTATCATGAATCCTTTATGTATTTCACGATATATTGAGAATGGCTACAAAAAGCTAATTTGTGGCAAGTAGATAGTTAAAGATATATATTGTTTACTGGGTAAAGAAAAGTTTCAAATATGAAGTCATGAGCAAACCTCAGTTTCTTACTTCCCTCAAGGGTAATCTGCTTAAAGCCAGTTTACTGATATTGATTAGACATACAGAAAAGAGAAACATAGAATTTCACTATGTTATTAATTAATTATCGTCTAGGAAAAAAGGGGGGAAATTAATGTTAAAAAAAATAGTAAGCGCTTGAATTCTAAATTTTAATCTCACGAAAACGCCATCTTTATATAAACTTCCGCAATGAGATGGGGATCGTAATCAAAGCACTATAGCCACTTATAAGGAATAATAATCTTGATCAATATTTTTCCACTTTATATGAGGTTCTCAAACAAGATTATGTGAAACACAACACAGGTCACTTGGATTGGCGTTGACCTTGATGTGGTTCAATCACAGATATAATAATTTGTTCATTGTGATTAAGTGTACCACTGAATAATACCGTGCAGTAATTATCAAGAGGCTTTATATTCCATTAATTACTTCCTAATTAAATAGCTCACAAAATAAAAATACTATTAGTTATCGCTCAAATCGGTGGCACTGTTAGCAGATTTCCCCTAAGGGAAATCAGCTATTGAGGTCGTACTCATGACGCAATTTACGAAAAATGTCTTCAAATGCCCATCGATCCTACCCAGGAGATGAAGGAAATGAGGTCCGTTCCAAATTTTATATATATATATATATATATATATATATATATATATATATATATATATTTGTCTGTTAACGCTCTAGCGGTCGCAATTTTTGTTTGATCGTTACCAAACTCGATATTTAAACGTTTTATGCAGAAAGACAGATCAAGTTCGTTAATGGCTGAAATCGGACCAGTGGGAGGGGGGTATAGAGGGGGATTTTCGAAAATTCGAAATATCTCCTTTACCATACGTTGATTCGAAAAGTTGTATAGAATCAATCTTATTGAAAATTAAATTTACTATAAATATTGTTCTATACATTTATTCTGTATCTTGAATATTAACCGAGATATTTGCATTTGTACTGTGTGTGTGGTCGGCAAAAGTCGGATATATTCGGGACATTCCCCCGAAAGCTAGTTCTGCCGTTTCCTAAACTATTCGTCCCTCGTGAATTGGTTTAGAGATTCGCCACTACTAGTGTTATTAGTAGGCAGATTTCTCTATTGTAAAGCTTCACGTGGAAAATCTGCTTAGTTTACGCAGCCCCTGCGTGCCGGACTTTTTTTGGCCATACGTGGACAACAGCCGGCCCGCGTTAAGGTTTGATCCGGCCCACCAGACATTTTCAAAAAAAAAAAAACAATTAATCAAAAATATTACACTACTTACTCCAAATGAGGAAGATGAGAAGAGATTTGTGCTTTTGGCAGTACGTATAAATGCCAACTGTTCTTTTAAATGATGAAAGTAAATAAATCAAAACATCTTGCAAGGCTGACTGACGATAATTTGGAAAATTCTTTTGATCTTTGTATCAGTGGAATTACTCCAAACATCGATGGATTAGTTTTACAAATCCAAGCTCAATTGCCTTATTGATTTCGGTGGCGCTATTGAACTTTCGTTGTTTGTAATAACTCCAAATTTTAAGATTTAATTATAATGTTGCACCTTTTTTTTTCATTCCATTTTGTTATTTTAATAAATTGTATTATAATTACATTGTCGTATAGTTTCATGTCTGATATCTATCGTTAAAAGTTATGAACACTACTTTAAAATGCACTACTTTTAAAAGCGGCCCGCGAAGGTATTTGCACACTGAAGTTTGTCCCACAACATGTCAAAGGTTGCTCATACCTGATTTAGACTAACGACAGAGTGAAGCACGTATTGACTAATACATATGATTTTAAAAATTGTTCTCAATAAAAGTACTACCACGATATGCATTTTATTTTTACTTGAGGAGTTTAAGCTCAGTCATGGCGGAGTCAGTTCCGCATCGAGTTTAAGAGCATTGGCCAGCCTGCTAATCAGCCGTGGAGCAGAGCCAACTATCGAACCTTTCTTATCGATTGTTGGTAAACTCGAGTCATCCAAATTGACTGTTTTTCAACTGATCTCCGAAGTCGACACTTTCTAATTCAGATCCTGGATTATAATACGCATAATAATACATAAAATTATACCTTGGTATGTCCACATAATCGTAAACCATTCCTCGAATTATAGATGGAATTACAGAAGAGAAAAGTTATTAATTAACAATATTAAGAGGGAGAAATTGTTTTCAAGTCATCTCAAAGGCAAATCTGCCACTCTGAATGTTTTTCGCCAAAATTATAATATTAAATTCTTATTATATGGCTTAAACTCATAAGTATTTTTCAGGGTCTGAAGGAAATAATTTATAACGGACATGCATCGTAATCATTATTGTTTTTAGTGACAGAATTTGATAGAATGTTTTGTTTTCTGTTATTCCTTACCGCTTTTTAGAAAATCACAACTTGTTGTGTTTTATACCTAAAAAAGCAATCTAATCTATTTCTTGTTAGCAGATTTCCCTCGAGGGAAATCAGCTATTGAGGTCGTACTCATGACGCGATTTTCGAAAATTTTCTTTAAATGCCCATCGATCCTACTCAGGGATTCAAAATTATATATATATAAAATTGTAACCTCTGTCTGTACATTGATTTTTTTCGCGAAATTTCACGATAACTTTTCGTTTCACATGTCATAGACACCATATCTGCATTTTGTTTCTTTCGTGTATGTTTGTTTGTTTGTTTGTTTGTTACCTTTTCACGCATAAACGGCTGAACCGAATTTTATGAAACTTGGTATGTATATTACTACTAACCCAACTTAGACTTTAGGGTATATTAATTTTCTCTGAGACGAACAGGAGTGGGGGTTATAAGGGAAGCCTGAAATTAAAAATAGCGATATTTCGTTTTCTATTGGTTTTTCGGTAAATATGCACATAACAAAAGTTGTTTATTTTGTTATTTAGAGTAACTTTTGTTATATACACTTTTGTCGTATACCGAAGTTTAAATGCGTTATACGCTAAAAAGTATAGCGGGAGTCAACAATATTATTTGCAAAAAAAGACTCAACCGAACTAAATAAAACTCGGTATGTGTATTAGCAATAACGCCTTAATTATAATAAGGCATACCAACATTTTTAGGAACGGGCAGGAGTGGGGGTTATAAGGGAGGGCTGAAATTAAAAATAGTGATATTTCGTTTCCTATAGGGGTTTCGGCAAATATGCACATAACAAAAGTTGTTTATTTTGTTATTTGGAGTAACTTTTGTTATATACACTTTTGTCGTATACCTAAGTATAAATGAGTTATACGTTAAAACTTTAGCGGGCACTAACGGCTGAACCGAACTTAACAAAACTGGGTATGTCAATTAGCATTAATTCTTCTATGATTATAAGTTATACGGAAAATATTCACATAACAAAAGTTGTTTATATCGTTATTTGGAGTAACTTTTGTTATATACACTTTTGTCGTATACCTAAGTATAAATGAGTTATACGTTAAAACTTTAGCGGGCACTAACGGCTGCACCGAACTTAACAAAACTGTGTATGTCAATTAGCATTAATACTTCTATGATTATAAGTTATATTAAAATTTTTAGTTTCGAACGGGAGGGGGGTTAAAAGGGAGGCCTGAAATAAAAATTCACCATATTTACATGTATAAGAGACGGGAAATATAAAAATATCGAAGACTGTGAAGCCTTATCGAACAAATAATTCTATTATTATGAAATTCACGGCAAAGATGGGTATCAATCCTAAACACTGGGACGGGTAAATGTCAAAATATTGTGCAATGTAAAGCCTGCTAAAAAATACCATCACCATTCAGCCTCAAATTAATTCCCGGGCGTAGCCGGGTATCTGAGCTAGTATATATATATATATATATATATATATATATATATATATATATATATATATATATGTGTGTGTGTCTGTTAACGCTCTAGCGGTCGCAATTTTTTTTTTATCGTTACAAATATTTGATATTTAACCGTTTTATGTAAAAAGACAGATCAAGTTCGTTAATGGCTGAAATCGGACCAGTGGGAGGGGGGTTTAGAGGGGGGAATTTTCGAAAATTCAAAATATCTCCGTTATTATGCATCGGATCTAAAAAGTATAGAACCAATCTTATTGCAAATTAAATTTACTACAATATTGTTACATACATTTATTCTCTAACTTGAATATTAACCGAGATATTTGCATTTTTATGAAGTCTGTGGTCGAGTATAGTTCGGATTACGTCGGCCATCTTCGTCATTTCTCGGCTCAGGCGGAAGCTTCTTCTAATACGTTCTGTTCACCCCCCCCCCCTTCTTTAGTTCTTGGACTACTAAAATTTGAGTTATTAAAATATAAATTATTCTTAAAATTCAGAAGCCGTTTCAGTTGGGAATTTATTTTAATTAACTGAATGATTTCTCATTATCTAATCACGGTGGTATTGTGTTACCAGTATGCAGATTTCTCTATTGTAAAACTTTACGTGGGAAATCTGCTTAGTTTATGCAGCCCCTGCGTGACGGGACTTTTTTTGATATATGGGTGGTTGATATATATATATATATATATATATATATATATATATATATATATATAAAATACACGTTTCTTCATTCAAATTTATTACAGCTTATACTTCACACATAAAGTATATATTTATTATGTCCTGTTTATATTACCTAGGAGACGACGGAAAAGAGGTCTATTCAAAATTATTCTAACGCACGCACATGCTCATCACACCCACTTATATAGATTTATTCTTCATAGTTTAATGGCAAGGGTCCCAATAAAAACCAACTTGTTTGAAGAGGAATGACCCCTGAAAAGGGTCGTTAAGCTACGAAATATGAAGAGCAATGTAAATAAACTTTGCGGGTCATTACCCGTTCATTAACGTACGTTCATTAACGTTTATCGAAAATTAAACCTGTTATTTGTACTTTCTCGTCTTCATCCTTATCCGACTTAACTCAACCAATTTGTACTTGTAAATGAGTACCTCATTGAAGCACTGACTGAGTCAATGAACATCTTGTTTTCAGCTTTCATTTAATTTAATGTTTTAATAGCTTTCTTATTAAGGGTGAAATAGAGAATAGATAGTGATATGAAATCTCATCATTCTGACAAGTGCCCTTGAGTGAAGGACTTTCCGACAGATTCTATTCTCCTTCGTTTTTATTCCGAATTACTGTCTGTTTATATTTCATTAGAATGAAATGAAAGCATGTGGATAAATCACAGTATTTTCTGTTCTACAACTTCGAAACGCAGCCGAATAGATGATGAGGGAAAGGCATAACGGTCCTTTGATGTTCGTCTTATCATTCAGTAGTAATATAACTTCAGCATAGCGGAATTACCAATAATGCATTCCTCGAATTAGACTTGCATAGGCTGCATATTTAACAGTGCTAACGTTTTTCATATTCATATCCAAAGGGTACATTCTTGTGGAAGCAATCTGTTTCACTTTCTACCTTGTCTTTGTACTAGCTAGGTGAATGTAGAGCTTATGGTCTTATTTAGGACCTACAACACATTAATATAATTAACTAGGAGACTCGGGTGACGAGTCCCACATGGGACAATAGGAATTATAAGAAGTTATAAAAGTTTCTCATTATTAAACTGACCTTTATCCCACAGTCCCATAGAGATTTCTAAAATTAAGAACTTAATATCGCTGGGGGGGGGGGGGCAGGCCTTTCCCTTAATTATAAATTTATGTTTGCCTATTTACGAAAAGCGACTTTTGGTTGCCTACTTTCTTGAGTTCAGTTATTTCAGAAAATCTAAGGTCTTCTTAATAACTTTGATAGCGAATACTTTGTCGCCAGATAAAGATGAACTACTGAAAAGTGAGTATAAAGGAGCTTTAATTTACTGATGAACAAATGCTAGAAAAGTATTTAAAAACCCCACGGCGTGCCAATCGTTCTGCGGAAGGTTATATTCGTTAAATATGTGGATTCAAAAGACAATAACAAAAATAAAAGTAGACCTAACTGCATACAAATAAACGGAAATCCGTTCATTGCCTCATATATCAATGGCGGGAAGGTTAGAAGTAGAAATGATGCAATAGATGCAAATCCTTCATCTATCCTCCGTAAGTTGCAGCTCAAGATATATGAACATAGAAGATAATGATAGTAGACCTGGAATTGATAGAATAGCTCCCGGTGAGCAAGCATACAATATCTTAAATAGTGTATAGTGTTTTTTTCCCCTCAAAGTTTGTAGCCGGTTAGAGTATATCCACTAATACTCAAAATAGAAAAATTAAAATATTTCCCTTATTATGGGCCGGGTTGAATTATGGCATAAAAACTAATCTTTTTACAAGTTTAATCAAATTTAATTTTCCAATAAACATCGTTGCATACTCCGAATATTAATCAGAATATTTGGATTTTTTTTTAGTTTTCATCCTTCAGGAAACCCCCACTTCTACTAATGCGATTTTATCCCTGGAGCACTAAAAGCACTAAACACATAATTTTAGCTTAAATTTAAAGCCTTGTTTACATATTCGTCTTAATTCAGGAAAAAAGAACAATATTTGGCGTCAGATCAATTACTTTTCGGCTTCTAGTTCTGCAAACTTTTATAGTTTCGTTTATTTCCTCTGGTCCTAACTATATCAATTTAAATAAAGTTTCTTTACTGGAACTAGTTTTGCTAATATAAAAACTCTCAGGAAGGCAATTTGTGATTTTCCCTCATTCGAGTAATACTCTGAATATAGGTTATATACTTGATCATTCCTCATAATATATTTCGAAAAGATTCACTGAGGGCATTTACGAATTTATTTAGGACACCGGAAGTCAGTTGCAGACAATACTTTTTTTCTTTAGGCGAGAACATACAAACCCTCGTCAAGTGGCACCAGGATGTTGGAGATAAGGGTTGTTTCAATTAGTGGCCAGTTAGAGAGGGGCACGCCCTTAGGTCCCCTTACTTTCTAAACCCTAGGACAAATAAGCCCTTTCACGGGAGTTGTTTTTCTACTACCCTTGTCTGCAAGTTATTACTCAAGGAATTTCCGGTGAAATCTTTGTCGGCTGGATGACTCAACAGGTGGGGCATTCCGCAACATTTCTGGAGCCCAGCTGATTCTGAAGTCATGGCAAAAGTATATGATGTTTACTGTATATATATATATATATATATATATATATATATATATATATATATATATATATATACATATACTTTTTTTAAAAATACTGTTATTCTGGTTTTCGCATTCTACAACTAAAACATTGTTTTTGAATATAGAACGAAATATTTGCCCCTAACAGTTAGTTTTCCTCTTATTTACAATATATTTGTTTAGCTGACATAAATTGGTCTTGTTATGTTAAATATAAGTTTAAGATAACGGAAGACACAATGTAAAACAAATAGAATCCTTGAACTATTCAGAGAAACAGTGGAAATTACATAATTTACAATTCAGGAAAATGACAATCCTGTGTTTCTCTATAACAGTATATGAGTTGCTTAGTCATTTGGAGGACAGATTTTCTTTTAATGGCAGTATTGTTAACATGTATCAAGAAAATACGTCACTAACAAATATTGATATTAATTAAATTATAATATTAGTAATTCTAAATATACCTCAAAATCATCATGTTTATAACTATCAGGAAGACTTAAAACAGAAATTTAGTTTAAAAATTTAAAAAGTTGGTTGATCTAAGAACAGTTGCTAGCAAAAGTTATGTTCAACATTTCCTGGTCTTGCACTATTTCATGGTTTATGCTGCAAATTTGACTATTACAAATATTTGTGGCTGAAATAATTGAAGGATATGTGTTCCAGATAGTTTTATAGTAAAAATAAATAATAAAAATTACAAATCTGTTCAAGGCAAATTTAAACCTGACCAACAACTCTCCAATAACTACGAGAAAATAGTAAAATAGTCAACATTGTACTCTCCCGAAACGTTTAAATTAAATCAACGGCTCCTAATAAAAATAACTTATGAGTTAATGTATGAATATTGTTTCCTGAAATTAAAATTAAGATTTTCCCCAATTTTCACTATTTTACTGTTTACTTCATAAGATTTACAATGTGTTATTAAATACATTAATTGAGCATTTAAAATGGAAACGTAAAATGCCTGAAAAGAGTAATGAAAGCTTGTATGTGAAAGGTTTTATTAAACTAATTAGAAATTAGTCAAAAATAATACTTCACATTTTCCTGATCAAAATAAAAAACTCATATGATCTTGTATAAATTACTGAGAAATCCTACCAAGCCAAAATATTTCTATAGCTCCATTAATAAGATCCAATTAACATCCCTTTTCAGTTTGTTTGCACTCCGAAGCTATTCACAATCTTTCTAAACTGCTTTATGAAATTAATATAGATATTTCAATTTTTTCAAAATGTATATATATAATTTCAAAGTTAATACTACATAAAAACTGTTTTTGTTGTTTGTGAAAATTAAAGCTGTAAGTCGATGAAGATGATCAAATAGAAAAACAAAATGTCTTAAGCAAGACCAAAAGTTAGTTTTTTTCTGAGAAAGTGAAAGAGTTTAGCTCATTACCAGTACTGAATTGAAATTCATTGACTTTTTTTGAAATAAAAAAAAAATAGAATAGAAATGTGTGAGTGCATATGTGAGTGAGAGGGAGTGTGTGTGTTTCTTTGATGATACTTTGTGATTAACATTTGTTTTTATGTTTATTATTGATTAGTATTATATTTATTTATTTTTCTTGGTATTATAGTACGTATTAAATGTAGTTAAAATCGTTTCTGGCCCTCTTTCAGGGATACTTGACCAGGAGCAACCCGAGAATGTTAAAAACGATTTCGCAAAAATGAAAATTGACCAGTTGGCTATTAGATGGGTTCTACAAAAATACTCTTAACGTGAGGCTTTCTGCCGACTTTTAAAATGAATCTTCGTCATTTAGCAACTTAGCAGTGTTATTTAGCTCCGGCCTGGTTTAGTTACCCTGGATCTGAAGATCGTTCCTCTTCTCGACTAACAAGTGAGTAATTGTCTTCGATAAATCACTATCAATCATGATTTGCGAAAGCAATGCCGTGAAATATCATGCTCTTCGTTCAACCTATACCCGTCAGTTGGCTTTATTTATCAACTTCAATAAACTTACAGTAAATTACTTTTTCGCCACGTCAACTAAATCATTTTTTAAAAATTTTATAAATCTTTGCGTTTCTCTTAAATATCGTAAGAGCCATTAATTTATCGTTAATCCAAGGTGCAATCTGGTTACAAGACATTTTTAATAATGAAAATATATATTTCTTCAGTTAGCTTAAAATATGTGAAATTTAGTTCTTCAAATGTAATTATCAGATTTCCCTTAGGGGAAATTAGTTATTGAGGCTGTACTGATGATGAGATTTTCAAAAAAATCCTACCTAGATGACGAAAAAGAAAATATTCAAAATTTTATATATATATATATATATATATATATATATATATATATATATATACATATAAATATACACATATTTTTCTGTTAACGCTCTAATAACTTTTTTTTCTGATCAATACTAAACTCAGGTTAAAATAGGACAAATGGAAGGGGGAGGGTAGAGGGGGAATTTCGAAAATCCGAAATATCTCCGTTATTATGCGTCAGATCCAAATTTTATATAGGATCAATCTTATTGAAAAGGTGATTTTCTTTCAATGTTGTTATGTACGTATTTTCATTATCCTGATTATTAACCGAGATATTTGCATTTTTTAGTTTTTGGAATTCAATAAACCCCCACTCCTACTCATGTCATATTAATAATAAGCTGTTATATTATGAAGCGCAGTATTTAAATCATAAATAACAAATAGGTGACGAAAGTTGGAAATCTAGTCTTAGTTAACGCAGCCCTGCGTGACGGACTTAATTTTTTTCCAGACATTTCACAATCTCTTTTATAGACTTAGGTAACTTCAATCCCTAAAACCTTCATCATGCCCGCCTTCGCTAAACACATCCCTTCTCCACAGGTGTGAAAGAAGTTTGGTTGTTTTCAATTTTCTACCTTCCTCATTATTTCTCCTTTATTAGCAACTGGTTTCCGAGGCATCTTGAAGGGTTATCATTGGTTATTGTTATTATTGCAGTAACATTCGTCCAGACATTTGATCCTTCGGCGTCCTATCTTTATATAGACTGTTCAACGAGTGGAGCATGGTTCACTAACTAGAAAGTGCATTTCTCCTTAAGCATTCTTCTCAGATCCAACGATTAGATTTTATCTGAACGACCATGACCAGGAATAGACGGTCAATCCAGAAAAGAAGTGCCATCAATATTCTCAAAGTGCCTGAGTATTTCAGGGAGAGAATTACGATTGCGGTTTTGTGTTTATAAATTATTTTGCGAAGATTATGTGATTTGGAGTCAAGGAAACAATAACCCAATCTCTCACTCCAACTGCTTCCTTAAGCATACCGAATTAGCAAGATTTTACTTTAAACTGCGTTTCTTATTTCAAGATAGTGTTCATCCTATGTATGACTCCGACACATGATTACTTTTCTCTGTTGGTTTTATGCCTGTCTGCCTAGACTTAAAGCCGCTATTCACAACGTACTTCACGTTCTCTGTTTACTTTGGGCTACGAGTTTTCAGTCCATTTCGTTGAACTCCATATCCATATCTTCGGTCTGCCTCTTGCCGGTAGCACCCCTTCCCATTAGTCCCACCCACCTTAACCTCTTACCTTTCGTATGGTTTGACATATTTTTTTTTTCGTTCCTTCCTAAGTCATTTTCCCGTTATGATCTAATTACTTTGATTTTAAATAAGTATGGTAGCTACTCCCATATTTTAAGTTAAGAATTCCAAGTCAACTTAGTTGGCAATCTCTCTCTCTCTCTCTCTCTCTCTCTCTCTCTCTATATATATATATATATATATATATATATATATATATATATATATATATACATACAGTAGTTTAAAACACAGAAGAGTAGATTTACAGTAGAATTTGGTAGTGGCTAAACTAATTAGTAACCAAAAAAATCAGAGATATGGACAAAGGTTCTGATTAATATCATAAATCTATAAATGTAAATAAAACAATAATATATTGTCATATGCGTGTCATTGAGTCAAAACCGAACAATACTGTTGAATTTAAAGTTAAATTGGCCCTTTAATTAATTTCATTAGTTAAAATGTTGTTGTAAACAAAAACCATCCTTAAAACCTGGTGTGCGTCATTGGTAGCTCGTCATGTAGAACATGAATATTCTATTTTAGCAATAGCATTGAAATAATCAACTGGTAGTATTTAATTTGTGTATTTTTTTAATTCATCAGGTTGATTAAACTGGTAAAAGTACATTAATTAAATTCTTCTTAATTATAATTTCAAATGTTCCACTTCACGAAAGCAGGGCATACAGAGAATTCATTTGGGGGAGAGAGTTTTATTTTTTTTTTTTGGGAAGGGGGATTACAATGGTTGATGGTCAGGCAAGTGGTTGTTGGAATAATTAATTAGTTTTACTTATAACAAAATCGTAAATTCTTAAGAAATTACACCATTTACTTATTGTTTTATATGGTTTGAAGGGAGTTAGGCATGCTATAAAAGCTTTTAAATGATAGGGGTGGTTTGTCCACGATTCTAGAAACGTTTTGTTGGTACTCCATAAACTGAAAAATCAAGGGATAAGATGATAGTCGGGCAGTTATTGCATTGGCATTTTCTGTGTTGAAACTTTAAAATAACATAGTAAAACATATTGTAGTTCAATAAATAGGCATACAATATTGCCCAAAATACAGAATGAATCTTTTAAATTGACTCGTGGACTTTCAATTCCCTAGATATGTAATAGTTGAACATACTTTGTCGTTTTGTGTTGGGCGTATTTTTAATCACCCAACAATTTTGCTTCTGATGCGAGCCGGCTACATTAAAAAGTCCGCCACGTAGGGTTGCGTAAACTAAGCAGATTTCCCACGTGCTGGTATGACACACCAGTGATATCTCACCTCTGGTATTTTGACTGAAAACCAGAAAATACGAATTACTCGCTAGTAAAGGAGATATTTTGAGTTTTCGGATTATCTCCCCCCTAACCCCCCCCCCTTATACCTAGCTCGGTTTTTGCCAGTAACAGATATGATATTTAGTGTTGACTGAAATAGTTAAATGTCGAGTATGGTATAGATGAAATAAGCGTTTTCCAGACAAGAAGGTCAAATAATAAAAAATTACGTCATCATACAACGAATTCGTATGTACCTCCCATAATGAAGGACTCATGAATACATCATTTGGTATTTAACCTTAGAATAAAGAGGTTCATGTTATAACATCGGGGGGTTTACAAAGGGCTAAAAACTAAAAATTCGAAGTATCTCGGTTAATACTCATATTAGAGAAAACATGTATATAACAACATTTATAGAACATTCTGAGTTGGTTTTCTGGCAGGTCGAAGTGACTTCTAATCTAGGTAGATGAAAGAAATGGCTACTCCTCCACTGTAACAATTTATTAAAACGGCAGAGCGCTTTCGATGCAAAGCATCATCGTCAGTGCCCTGTTGACACACAAAAACAATAATTAGTTATCTCTATTAAAATATTTTAGATAAAGGGAGAAATATATAACATATAAGAATAAAAACTATTTAATCTCATCTTTAGTTCGAAGAAAGATAGTTTTTATGGCCATATGTTATCTATTTTACCCTTTATCTAAAATATGTTAATAGAGATAAGTAATTATTGTTTCTGTGTGTCAACAAGGCACTGATCGAAAGCGCTCTGTCGTTTTAATAAATTGTACAGTGGAAGCGTAGCCATTTTTTCCATCTAACTACATTTATAGAACATCACATTTGCAATAGTATTGCCTTTATACAATTAATTATTCGATCCGACGTATAACAACGGAGACATTTCGAATTTTCGAGATTCTCCCTTTATAAAATCCTCCTCCCACTTGTCCGATTTTAGCCGTTAATGAACTCTTTAATTTTACAGAGAACTATTATATATCGAGTTTGGGCACGATAACACAAAAATTACGACCGCTATAGTGGTAAAATATATAATTTGTACGGACCTGATTTCTTCCGTTTACTAGGTAACATCGATGGACATTTGAAGAAAGTTTTCGAAAATCGCGCCAACCTCAATAGCTGATTTCCCTTAACGAAAATCTGCTAATACGTTTCGCAACTATCAAACCTTTAGATGAAACTTGATTGAGATAGTTCTTTTTTTTAGGTTTGATAACATCAAGGCTGGTGAATTCCAGATTTGCACTCTTAGATGCTATGCTATGATAAGAATGCCAAAAGAGGAGTCGCTGATGAGGAAAAGTTGTTCCAGTAGTTGGCTCCTCTCTCTAATGGCTGATAGCAATTCCTTTCACTTAGTTCGGATTCTATTGGAGCTTGCGATTTAAGCCCCTTCACTTCCTACCTCGTAACACACTTCGTGCTGAGGATGCTTTTAAAGAAACCAATTATGACGACAAAGCTTACACAAGGTATCACATAACCGAACTTCAAATGTATACAAAGTCCATCCTCAAAGAAGTCTTAAATTCGCCATGAAGAAATGAACACGTCATGTTTCAGTAAATATTGCTTAAATACACACCCTAAAAGCAAAAAATAAAAAATCCAGAAAAAAAATAGTAGGAACAGCTCAAGACGTTCAGACAAACTTGAAACTTTTTTTTAAACGAACGCGTGAGAAGTGCGTTCTCTCGAATTAGCAGAATTGGTTTTTCATTAGGTAACTAAACACTAAAAACTTTCCGTTCAAATCGATGGGGGAAGCCCGTGCACTCCTCTTGTTAGTCTTAAGCCATGAAGAAATGAACACGTCATGTTTCAGTAAATATTCTTAAAAAATTGAAAGGACTTGAAATTTAATCATTTAATTTGTTTATTATTGCATATTAAAACTTCACTCTATCTTTAATACTAAATTACATACATGGATTCGAATATATATATATATATATATATATATATATATATATATATATATATGGTATTGGATAGTATATTATCAGGTATACCTTAAGGGAAACCCGCTAAAAAGTAAAAATTGAAGTTCGTTAATGGTTGAAATCGGACCAGTGGGAAGGAGGATTTTGAGTATTCAAATTACTTCTGTTAATATATAGCGGATCGGAGAATTGATGTATAGAACAATCTTCTTGAAAATTTAATATTTATTAATCTTGTTATATATAGTTTTTAATATCTTAATTATTAACAGAGATATTCCCTTTTTTTAGATGTCAGCCTTCAGTAAACTCCTACTCATTTCATACTAACAGTAACCACTTATATCTTGACCACATTATTGGAAGCTTAAATGCCATATATTGTTTTCATTCAACTCTTACAAGTTCAGTGAGGTACATGCAAATACGTTGAGTGATGCGTAACTGATTTACTCAACAATAAAGATCATAGTAGTTAATGGCTGAAACGGACGAGAAAGGGGGGGGGGGATTATTATCAACCTAAGTAGGAGGGAAATTATTAAAATCGTTTAAGTAATGCATGCTAATGCATTCGACATTGAAAATCAGTAGGATAAAACTTCAAATACGTAATGTACCACATCGTTATTTTAATAAAATTTTTGAATTAGCATAATAGATTTTGGTAAAATATGGAGTTCAGTTCACAAACCATTCAACGAAGTACGCCCTTTGTGCATTTTCTCCCGGGCAAATAATATTCATGTTAAAAATGTTTTGAACAATTGTTGAACATCACTTCATCAATAATATTGAATAAAAATTTTAGTCTCCCATAATAACGTAATAGCATTTGCCAACAACCTCTTAATAACATTTGCTAATAACTAACTTGATCTTTTGTTGTACATGTAATGTATTAAAATTGTTTTTTTGTAAAAGGATTCCAGTTTTCATCTCCAAGTCGTGTCTATACTTTTAATGAAATTTATCGAAAATCATATCATGAGTTGAACAATAAGGATATCTTATTAAAACATCCTCCATTGTAAATGTCACTTGGAAGACCCTTAAGTTATTGTTCTAATTAACGGAGAACAGAAGCCTTTCATGGAGGTTTTGAATAACGACCAACTGACTAATTTCCTGTTGACCTATTTTCCGATAGGTGAATCAATGGGAAAGCACTTGTTGATATACCTGTCTTAGAACTCCCACTCTAGGAGGAAGTTACCTGCTGTTTCCTTTTAAGTAATGAATTGGTTATTGTATTTATTCACAACCATGCAACCTGTTCAAACCTTAGATCCTCCCTCCTCCATGAATTGTGTTTGTATTTGAATGTGATTAATATGTATGTCTCACTCCATTTAATAAAGCACATTCCATTTTGTGTTAATTACAGTAATAGTTATTTTTGTAATGTGTATTGACGAACCTTCAAAATATGTACTGCTACGAAAAATAGCCTTTTAAGGCATAAAGAAAGACATATTACAAAGAGAAAAAAATCCCTTAAATAAAAAATACTTGTATTAATCTTCTCACCTGGAGTCTTTACTGGATGATGGTCGGTAGACCTGGCCACTTCCATAGATTCGAGAACTGTGTTATCTTTGAGTACTTGGTTGATAAGGTCCTCATTTACTTATTTCAGTCGTATAGTACTTTTTAGGTTCAATATAGGGAATATTGTGTCCATGCATGGCTGTATACATAGCTGTACAGTAAGGTAACACTATTTTTTATTAGCCCGTATTCCCAGGTTCGGTTAAACTTTACGCCTAAAGATTTTGTAAAGGGATGCATGTAAAAATGAGGGTATAGTTAATATTAAGGTGAAGTGCGTTTGCTTTTCATTTTTAAGTCGTATGGTTTAATGGTTAAGGAAATACTGCATAATTGTCAGGTCCATCTGGTAAAAGCGTCTAAAAAATTCGAGGCTGTCCAAAACATTATTGTACAGTTAAGCTGTTCTTTTGTTTACATTCTATGCATGCAGTCTTGTTTGACAACGCAGCTAAAAGGAAGTTCAACATTTTAAGTCACTTTGGTAGCTCCTTTTACTTTTACTTCTATATATAGCTAAGGATTATTTTTTTATACATATCCCCCACCACTCCAAACTAGGAGCTCAATGCCAGTTGGGTATTGAGGCTGCCATCTATATGATAGATGCCTAGCTTGCTTGGTGTTGCCAGTGGAAGAGAACAGAGATTATATTCTAGATAGGGAACAGTCACAGCTGTCTGGAACATTACAGTTCCGTATGATAACTAATGCTCTTTCTTACTCACTTGGCTGGATATAGGTTCTCTGTACTCGTACATATTAAACAAGTGAATATATTAAATGGTTAATAGTGCTCAACAAAAACTGTCAGACGTAGTCATGAATATTAATAAACAATAATAACGTTCCATAGGCTTCTTTCCTGGGCTAAATGTTCTTCTATTCCACAGCGGAATTCTGTTCCAGCAATGGTGCACCGCATTTGTAAGAGTTAATACAACCAATAACAAGTTCTGAAAATGATGGTGCTAGGCTGTTGCGTGTGCATAAAAAAGCATATTCCACACATCAAAATAAGTGGTTTACGGCTGAAATAAATTGTCACTCTGTTTTCAGGTCCAAAAACCATTTCGTCATATTCATAAAAGATTCATAATCTTCTCGGAAGATGTTCTATCATTAAATAATTGAAATTTATTTTGAATATATTTCCTAGGATAGGTAAATGGTTTAATACCCCGAATAGGATGACTCCGTTAATGTTTTGTAACTGCGAAGGAAATAAATCATTAGATGGTAAATGTTGAAAGCAGAAAGTATAAGAATATTTTCCCCTTGAGTTATAATTTATCTCTACCACTCGCTTTTCAATTACACGCCTCTATTTGAAATAATATAAAACCTTGAATTTCCTTGAGCACTATAATGAATGCCATTACATTGTACTTCAGCCATAAGAGCTTTAGACTCGGATTCACAATATTGAATGGAGTGCTTCATGGTTTCACTCTTGCCTCATGTCTTCCATCGTTCCTGAGCAACTATAATAAATGCTTAAAAAATACTATAATTGGATAACAATAATAAAGGATTTGTGTGACTAACTATAAGGTCCAGAGAACAATACTTTACTAACGATCCTAAGCAGAGGTTAGCATTGGCTCCTCCATGAAGGGCGTGCCTAATTACAGGGGATTCACTGTTTTCCTCCTCCGAGTGGAAGGAGACTTTTCGCAGAGAGCTGTAATTTATATTAGCAGAACTTGGATAGGAGCTGATTCTCCAACCAGAATTTCGTGGAGGGGGATAATAAAGTCCGTCACGTGGGGTCAGGGTAAACTAACTAGAAATAACTCATGACGTCATTTGTGTATTCCATTT
The DNA here is from genome assembly GCA_019009955.1 of Riptortus pedestris. Classification (NCBI taxonomy): domain Eukaryota; kingdom Metazoa; phylum Arthropoda; class Insecta; order Hemiptera; family Alydidae; genus Riptortus; species Riptortus pedestris. Next base: position 51,102,019 of record CM032230.1, read on the forward strand.
TCTGTATCTCTCTAAGTAACGTTTCTATTTTAACAATAAATGAAATTTAAGCTGGACTTAGGATGTTTAGTGATGTAATAGCTTAAAATAAAAATTGAATTTTTACAGAGGGTCTTTATAAAAGTATAAAACGTAAAAAACACAAATATATGGTTAATTCTGAAGAGCAAATTGCATGGAGAAAAACAAGCTAGTATGAAATTCCTCCCAAACCATGCCCGTTGGGTACCAAGGTCTGGAGAGAAGAATGCGACTGCTTCCGTAGATATGAGATATAAAGTCCGCATGCAAGGAAATCTTTCGAAAATTAGATCATGAGTAGAATCTCAATTGCTGATTTCCCTTAAGGGGAAACTGCTAAAACACCCAAGGATGCCTAACTCAAAAGGGTGCAAGATAGTAAAAAAACTCTGTGTTCATTTAAAATGAAACCATGTTTCAAATCAGATAGCTTCAGAATGAATTGCAGAGGAGGAATGGCGTAGCTTTGATTTTAATTAAAATATCTTCTACCATCTGCTGATAATAAACTCAAATTGTAATTCTGCCAATGTAGTTATAATCCAAGCGTATTTTTAGCAGATTTCCCTTAGGGGAAATCAGCTATTGAGGTTGTACTCATGACAGAATTTTCGACATTTTTCTTCAAATGTCCATCGATCCTACTTAGTAGATGACGAAAATGAGGTCCGTTCAAAACTGTATATATATATTTATATATATTTGTCTGTTACCGCTCTAGCGGTCGCAATTTTTGTTTGATCGTTACAAAACTCGAAATTTAATCGTTTTATGTAAAAAGAAAGATCAAGTTCGTTAACGGCTGAAATCGGACCAGTGGGAGGGGGGGTTTAGACGGGAGGATTTTCGAAATATCTCCGTTACTATACGTCGGATCGAAAAATTGTATAGAATCAATCCTATTGCAAATTACATTTACTATAAATATTGTTCTATACATATTTTCCGTATAATGAGTATTAACCGAGATATTTGTATTTTTTGTAATGATTTCCGCTTTCAGTAAACCCCTACTCCTGCTAGGGATATATTAATAATAAGCTGATATCTCATGAATCACCTCATTATTAGGTTAAATACAAAATATTGTTTTCAACAAAGCTTTATTTTACGAGGTGAAAAGGGGGGGGGGTCAACAGAACATATTTGTCTGTTGACCCCCCCCCTTTTTTTCTTGGACTACAAAAATCTGAGTGATTGAGATAGAAATTATTTTGATTCATTTCAAATTACTCCACTAACTATAGTAAATAGTTTCCAATAAAATTAATATTTTATATTCAGATATATTTCTTTAATTGTTTGTTTTTTCGGTCTATCTATCGATACTCCACTACAAGGTTGGCTAACCTGTTTGTTTACAATCCAGCCGTATTACATTGTAGGGACTATTAACTTATATTGTAAATTCACTGAAAGATTTCTCATTGCCGTTTGTAATTATTCACTAATATTCACGGAAGTGTTAACTGTATGTATATTTGTCTATTGTAAACCTTCGCTGGCTAACCTGCTTGTTCCTTAATCATGTGAAAATCTCATAACCGTCTGAATCGTATTTTGCCCCCCCCTTTCTATTTTCTTCCCGGATTCCTAAATTTGAAATGGTTGTGATTAAAACTATTCTGGTTTATTATTAATTACAGTAAAAAAAAAAAAAAATTATAACTTATATTCAAATATTCCGTAATTGCTTTTATTTCCGGTAAAAGCTGGCTAACCTGATTGTTTACAACTCAGACTGTTTGCTATCAGGAAGGTTCTTACCATTTGACTTGCCCTTTATTTGTTGACTTAAAATTCACAGCAGTATTAAGTCTTACAAATAATAGATATTCTGTGGTACTATTTAGTGTTGGTGTAATAAGTGTTCAGAGCGCTGCTATCATTAAAGGTAAGTCCATCTTTTGTGTTCTTGTTGTTTTTTTGAGATTGAATTGTTTTTAATTTAATCTCGGAGCCTAACGGACGAGAGTTACTTTCCCGCCAAAAGCTAGTTCGGCCGTTTCCTTGACTGGCTCGGCTCTCGTGAAATTTCTCTATTGTAAAACTTCACGTGGGAAATCTGCTTAGTTTACGCAGCCCCTGCGTGACGGACTTTCCTATAACAGATTACTCTGAAGAAGATGTCCACGTTGTTTATGATAAAATTCAAGATTCAAAAATGTAAAGTCATAATAAGATTTCAGGCCAATGATACGTGAAAAGTAACTTGACGGTAACATTGCATTCACGGAACACCCAAACAGATAATGTAGCGAAAATGCAATCAGTAAACAACATGTATTCTTCATAGCAAAAACCTTTCGAAGAAGTTCCAGAAAGAAGAATGTTTTGGTCTCGACTAACTGATAATCTACGTTTTTACACTGACTCCATTTACTTAAACATGGATCGCCTTCAAGTATGGATCAATAGCAAACCATCATTATCCAGGAGTAGAAGTTAAACACTGAACCACTGAGGAAGAAGCTATACGCTCTTGATAACTAACCAATTATCTCTCGAGTTCAGGTAATTCGGTTGGCTTCACTTGTTCTCGATACAAATGGCTGAAATCAGAGCAGAATTGGCATGCCTTAAAGGAGCATTGACGATCAAGGATCTTTTAGATAATATGCTGGTAATTATTCCTTACTTGATACAAAATAATTTCAGTGTTTCTATTTCATTTAGTATTTTTTTTTTCTCACCAAAATTTCATTGTTGTAGCAGTTTTCCCTAAAGCTTTCGAAAATCGCGTCATAAATACGACCTCAATAGCTGATAAAATGCAAATATCTCCGTTAATAATACATATATACTATTAGTAGTGTGTCATACTAGCAGGTGGGAAATCTGCTTATTTTACTCAGCCCCTTCGTGGCAAACTTTTCTCTTCCTTGTAAGAAGTAATGTACTTCGGGAACATTTTCCATTTGCACTTTCAACGAAATTATTATCCGGTTTGATCTCCCCTGAACCCGATTTGACTGGTTTCGCCGAGACACCTGTACTTACGTACGCATTTGGGTCTCACATACCTAAGAAACGAATGGCCTTAGAATTTTGAAATTTCATATGTAGAACTGTTGTACTGTCTGGTTATGTAACTCCTCATATGATCAAAATCGAGTGACGCGCAGGCGGGTGTAGAGTGGTGGTAATAAAACATTTTCTCCGTACCTACTAGAGATACAAAAAAGTCTTGCAATAGATAAATCTACATACTGGTGACACAACACCACCATGAATATTAAGTGAATAAATACAAACTGTAATGAGAAATTTTCAGTCAATTTTAATAACCTCCCAACGGAAAGAGGAGTGGATCGGGACAGCACGTTTGCTCCTCTGATTTTCGTTTCAAAGTATTGTTTTGGCATCATCTATCGGGAACTAAGATGAACATTTTGAATGGGTATTATTTATTGGGTGTTCATTAGTTTGTACGTTTTCCTTGTAAGACTCAGTTTTATTCTCTTGCGGTTTTGTTTTACATTTCAGATATTCAGCGGGATGGAGGAGAATGCACTTAGCCATAATAATTAAGCTGATACAGCAGTAACACCGGTGCATCGTTATTGCATATGACATAGTATCTGAAGATAATAAAATTGTTCACGCCAGGAATAACTATGAATAATTTATATTTTATGGCATACTCATATTCTGTGGCTTTCTCTTGTAAATACATGTTTCTTCAAGCTATTAGTATTTGGACCTTGAAGAGAACGTCGTTTATTCAATGACTAGTCTCAGTTCTTTGTTACGAGTAAATGAATGTTAGTTTTTATCATTTAAAATGTTTTTGATCCTTATTGCTGGTTTTTATGCATATTTCCCTTAAGGTAAACCAGCTATTGAGGTTGTAATTATGACGTCATTTTCGGAACATGTTCTTATATCCATTGATTCAACCTAGGAGATGACGTAAGTGACATCCGTAAAAAAATACATACATATTTATCTGCTACCGCTTAGCAATCCTAATTTTTGTTCGATCGATATTTTTTTTCAAACCCGATATCTATGCTTTTCATATAAAGCGAAAGAGCAGGTTTGTTAACGGCTGGGATCAGTAGAAGGGACGTAAGTCAGAAGGATGAAAAAAGAAAATTGAACTGTGTTATTATGAATCGCGTCAAAAAATTTAATATAATCAACCTTAATAAATTGTTATTATATTTATTTATTATCTATATTCGTATTTTATAGTAATCAGCATTCAATAGCCCCCCCCCCCTCCTCCTGATCACACATTGAAAATAAGACAATATATCACGAATCTTCTTATTTCAAGCTTATAGGGCTTCCTGTGTTCAGCTTACATGGAGGAGGGATAAAATTTAAAAATCTAACTACCTCCGTTGCTATGATTTAAACCGAAATATGTTATGCTGTAAATCGTCTCGGAAATGTAATGTTTAACAATTTTTGCAGCGAAACAATAATTTATGAAAAAATGACTTCAGGTCAGCTAAGATAAACTTCAAACGATTATTAAGATCACTTTTATTTCTCGAATAGTTATTTGACACATCAGGAGAAAAATAACACTAAAAGGTACGACTACATCGTTACATAAAACCTTTCACTAACATTGCTAAAAAGTGGTGTTATTAAAATAATCTGAGATTATGTGTATTACAGCCTATTGTATTTAATCACGCTTTTTTAATAGGAGTGCTTACGTTTGTTAATGATCTATTTCTAATGTTTTCTCTTTATAACACCGTTTATTGAATTTTTTTTTTTTACCTAGATGCAATCTTTATGTCTTCCAGGGTCTTTATTAATCAAGTTATCTAGTTTAGTTATTCAGTTAGTTTAACTGGTTGTGAGACCAAACGCTGAAATCTTTCGCCCTATAATGTCAGGTTAAAGAAATTTATGGTAATGATTTCTTCTATTTAAGAAGAACGATATAAGAACTATCGTTAGGCCCATGTATGTTTGGGATCCTTCCCCTCCCAGCAATTGAAGGAAAACGTTTGAAATCGATTTCTAAACTGACCAGGAAATGGAAAATGTCTTCTTCTTAAACCAATATTTGTGTATATTAAACGCCTTATTTGGCGCCTTAGGAAACTTCACTAAAATCTATGAATATGATATGCATGAGTATTAAATATTAAATTAACGTTGACTTTATGTTACTAGTCCTCACGGTTTATTAAAGGTTATTACGGCCTTTTCCTAGCAAGATGGGACTAGAATTTTTTTAGTAGTGCCAGAAAATAAAAATGTGAAAACTGAAAATGTTTGCGATTAAAATACTTCCTTTACTACGTACGAAGAAGTAAAAAGATCAATGATAGACTCATTTTTCAAAAATTATTGTTGGATTGTTTGTAAGTTTTTCTAGGCGAGAATACAATAACATTTAAGGGTTGGAAAGAGGGTCACTTTTTATTAAAAGGTATCATTGATACGGTTATTAAGGCTTTAGTGAAAATTCAAACAGCGAATCTCTAAGGAAGTGAAATCGGCTGGAAGCAATGACTTGGAACTTGACGGAAGTGGAGCGGGTTACAGTTCTTCTGCAGCAGCTTAGTGATGGAGGAGTTCGTTCAACCAGCTAGCTACCAACAATATTCAATGCTGCCATGATACTCGAAATCCATCATCAGTAGCATTGTATATTGTCTGCTTGTCAGTTGCTTTATTCCGAGCAGAAATAAACTGCAGCAGTCCGAATAACTGGTCAATGTCATTAGGTAGTAAATATATACACAAAGCAGCAATATAAATATATAAATTTAAGCGTTAGATACTATTTGACTATATCTAACCTGGTGTCAAATACTAAATAAATTGATATCAACAAAATGAATGTGTGTCTGTTACATAGGAACGAAGAATTATATTTCACTCTTTAGAGGTATTCAACAATCCAACAGCTAAAATATACCTGTGTAACATATCGAGTATGTGTTACCAATTTAAATATAACCAAGTGACAAAATTTGTTTGCATGTCTCACCTCCCCCAAGCTTCTCCATTCCATTTTCCACCTGCTTCTTACAATATTTTCACACACTAACCTCTCTGGACAGCCATTATGTGAGGGGTTCCTTTACTGTCTCTTCTTACCAAACAATATCTTTTCTTTTACCCTAAAAATACTCCCATTAATGCTATTCCATTCAAGGATCAAATGGAACAGCCTCAGGTAAGAAGTTATCCATTAACCTTTTTAGCATATTCCCCTTAAGAGAAATCAGCTAATGAGGTTGTATTTATAGCGCGATTTTCCTATTTCCGCGAAAAATTTCCTAAATGTCCGTCGATCCTATCCAGGATATGCTCAAAATTATATATATACTGGGTGCTTCAAAAACATTTATACACCCTTTGAACTATAGAACATTTATTTACCGTTCTACTAATATATTTGTAGAACGATGTATACTTGTCTGTTAACGCTCTAGGAGTCGTAATTTTTGTTTCATCGTTATCAGACACAATTGGATCAAGTTCTTCTTAGACTTTGGGCAGGTAAATTTACCAAGCCTTTAAGATTGAAGAAAAACAGTTTTGTTTCAGAGCAAAAACGACCATTTATTTGATGTGAGGGTTCTGAGATGTATGCTTACGAATAACGTTATGCATTGGACAGATTAATAAAATAGAATTTGTTTTATTGGAAAGCTATGAGACGTTCTGAACTGTATTAAGAGGATAACTATATCTGGTGTCCAGGTAGACGGGTCGGAGTCCAGGTAGACGGGTCGGTGTCCAAAAGTTCTCATGCTTCCGAATTGGCTTGAAATGACCTCTGCTGAATACTGGGGAATGGTGGGGAAATAGGAGAAAGGGAATGTTTATTAGAAGATAGGGGACTGGATTAGTACCGCGCTCGCTTTCCAAGCAGCCACGCCTTCTATCTGCTAGGTTGTACCTGCAAGGGTTGGTTGCCTTAGATCTACTGCAGAGTTTCTACTGGGAGCTACAGAGGTTGTTGCGGTTTTACTGCTCCGAAACAAACAGGTTGGGAAAAGGCTAACTGAAAGATGACCGACGTCAAGTTCATAGGTGGTGCATCAGCTGTTGTTAAACTTTTCCTGACCACAGGATTATCAATAATTTATTATATGTATTAAAATATATTTATCGTATTCCTTTATGATTGTGATTCCATATTGAGAAAAAATGATTTTGACTTATTCTACCAGGGAAACCAATAAACAAAATATCTTAAAATAAAAGTAGTGTTAAAACGTTAATCAGTATTTAACAAATAAACTAAATAAACTTATGCTTCTATCATAAAAAAAGTAGGAAACATTAAATTTTTAGGTCCTTAAACTGTTACTTAATGCATTAAATATTTCAAATATTTTTTTTTAAATGTTTCAAATAATGAATATCCTTGGTGACCCGAATGGACCAGGAAACCGCGGTCGTCAATCACGCAGGGTAGAATCAAACTTATTAAGCTTTGCGGGCGTTAATTAATTACCTTGAAACTTGAATATCGATTACCTTGGAAATTGAATACTGCTGTTATGTCATGAAATTAATGGAATTAAGAAAACTTTAGCAAAATGCAATATGTTGTGATTGAGGTAAAAAGAAAATCCTACTTTAGCAAGGCGAGACGGAGGCTACTAGTGATCACCCCTGTAGAGCTAACGTAATCAGGCTGTAGACTCTACAGTCCAATTTCATTAGTTGCTCTGCTACTGTCTCTCCTTTCCACAGTAGCCTTTCTTTTAACATTCTGACCAAATAGGAAAATAGTGCTAACCTTAATGACAACATATAGCTTTGTGATAAAATTCAATTAATTCCATTAATGGCATGTTATAACAGCAGTATTCAGTTTCCCTTGAGAATGGTAATAATAATAATGGCTACCAAAACGCCGCAAAGCTGAAATAGTTTCATTTTTCCTTAGTTGACCGACGACCACAAATAATAAAAGATTCCAAGTGCCTAATAAGTAAGAAGTTATACAAGATCAACACTATACATATAATCGCGCATATCCAGTTAGGATTCTGTAAAAATACATTTACAATATTACTGAAAATTAATAGTCTTCTACGAATTTTTATTTTACTACAGCTTCAAAATGTTAACATTTTGGGATTCATCATCAATAGATGTAATGCACTGTCAGCAAAATGTTACTACCTTTAATATCTTCTGTCTGACTTCCTTTAATGGAAACTAACTATTGAGGTTGTGCTAGACTTTCTTCAAATGCCCACTCATCCTACCCCGTAGATAACAATAATGTGGTGGTTCAAAATTAACCATCTCTCTCTCTCTCTCTCTCTCTCTCTCTCTCTCTCTCTCTCTCTCTCTCTCTCTCTCTCTCTCTCTCTCTCTCTCTCTCTCCTCTCCCTCTCTCTCTCTCTCTCTCTCTCCCCCTCCTCCTCCCCCTCCCCCTCCCCCTCTCTCCCTCTGGGTAATCTGAGACCCAAATGATTCCATACAATCATCCTGTATATTTCAATTATTACTACTTTTCTTTATAATTCAAAGTAGTAGAAGCGGTACGGCAAAAATATAAAGAAATTCCAGACCGAAGAAATACTCATTTTTATTTTCAGCTAGTGGTGAGGGTGATGAATCAGGTTAATCAGAAACATTTTTTTGTGGCTCCTCACAATGTATTTTTTACAAACGCTTGGCGCTTTCCCATTTTCGGCGGCTTGACTCTCTGAAAATGGGAATTTAATTCTCGAAAGCGCTAAGCGTCTTTTTTTTTTTTTTTTTTTAAATAAATTGTGAGGAGCCACAAAAAAGTGTTTCTGATTAACCCGAAGAAATACTATTTATAGCCACACTTAGTTTTAACTTTCTCTATAACTAAAATTGAAGTGACCTAAATTGAAACAAGTTTCATAAAATGGGTTTAGCCCCAGTTGCACAACTTAGCCGTGGGGGTGGGTATTAAATAACCTGCCTTCAAGTCATGAAAGTGAAACCAGATCTTTCGAGCCCTCCCTAAGCTTGTCTTCTAGTTGCTCTTTTTAACGATAGGTTTTCACGCGGATATTTTATCAGTCGCTCAATAGTGCGCAAGTGCTTGCATGTTGAATCCCGCTATTGCTAATTTTAAGTTCTGCCCCCCCCCCACTTAGTCAACCACTATTCGATCCCAGCAAATTTTACTACAGTTAATTGGTAAAAATAGCTTGTAATTCTTGTTCAATCAAGGGGTTTTATCATTACCGAATCACTGACGAGTTGTTATCAAAACTGTTTTCACCGTCCACCGTTGTATCAAGTTCGTAATAATGAACTCCCAATTGTAAATAATATTTATTAATAGAATAGAGTTCTTGAAATTTCTCATTATAAGTTTTGTGGATTTATATTCCGAATAACATTTTTAGCAGATTTCCCTTAAGGGAAATCAGCTATTGAGGTCGTACTCATGACGCAAGTTTTGAAATTTTTCTTCAAATGACCATCGATCCTACCAAGGAGATGACGAAAATGAAGTCCGTTCAAAACTGTATGTATATATATATATATATATATATATATATATATATATATATATATATATATGTCTGTTACCGCTCTAGCGGTCACAATTATTCTTTAAACGTTAATAAACTCCATATTTAGTTGTTTTATGTAAAAAGAAAGACCAAGTTTGTTAACGGCTAAAATCGGCCCAGGGGGAGGGGGGGGGTTTAGAGGGGAGGATTTACGAAAATTCGAAATATCTCTATTAGTATACGTCGGATCGAAACATTGTATAAAACCAATCTTATTGCAAATTAAATGGTCTATAAATGTTGTTATGGACATGTTTTCATTATCTTTAATATTAACCGAGATATGTGCGTTTTTTAGTTTTCGGCTTTCAGTAAACCACTCACTCCTGCTTATGTCATATCAACAATATGCTGTTATATTATGAAGCACTTTATTTGAAGCCTAAATAACAAATATTGTTTTCATTGATCTTTTACGTCATGAGATAAATGCAAATACGGGACTCAAGTGGGAAATCCGCTTAGTTAACGCAGCCCCTGCGTGACGGACTTTTGTTTTTGAGTGTGAGATTCTCTACACTTAAGGATAATTAATACTCAGAATAAATCAGACTTAATAAAGTGCACTAGGACATTTGTGAAACCCTTAAACAATTTCTAATGAGCCAACAAAGAGTACGAATAGTGGGTTTGTTTGAGGCAATGTTAAACACAACTACTACATTTAAATGTAAATATTTTTAATTAATATTGTTATTGTTATTATTTATTAACGTCCACTTTTGCAACTTAGGCTAATCGGGACGGGTTATCTGCAGGTACCACCCTTTTCTACCCAGGGTGGGATTTTAGGACGTTATTTAATGAATTTCGTCACTAAATAATTTCCTTTGCCCAGGCAAGAATCGAACTCGCCACTCTAGGTTTACCATGTGAGATAAAGGTCAACGCTTTAACTCGCATGGCTAACCTGAGCCCCTTAAAATTAATTAGAAAAATGTCTTATTCCTCTAGAAAAATTTATTTTAAGAGCTGAAAGGCTTTCAACATTCCCTCAAAAGCCGGAGCGCTGCTTGCGAGCACAAACCAATAAATACAACAAGTAACCGACGAAAAGATTAAATTACTGTATACATTTCAACATAAATATTACCAAATAACGTGTCTGAATAAATTAAAAAATGAAATTTACAATGTAACTTTATAATTGTTTGACAAAAATCGCTAGGTATTTCCGAAGAAGTCATTATATCAAATAATATATTCTCTAGGGAAGAAGCAAAGAAAAAAGGAAGACACAGAAGACATGTAAAATAATTATCTCCCAGAGTGAACTGGTCTTGATCAAGGATTCCTAGAGAATAAACCTTTCGGAGTTAAAGTCAAATTAGGAAGGCTTCAAAGACATGACCATTTCCTTGTCTATCCATTTTATGTTATAATGCCTTTTCTTCTGTCTACCCAGAGTTATATAATATAATTATATAACCCCTCCATTGCATTTACTAAATTCTTTCTACGTCGTGATGTTTTAAAATATCATAATTCGTTAGTTTTACAGATTTCCCTTAAGGGAGAGGGGGGGGTGTATATTATTTTTGAGCGGACCTCATTTTCCTCATCTAAAAGGGTAGGGTCAATTGACATTTGTAGAAAATGTTTCGAAAATGGCGTTATGAGTATGACTTCAACAGCTGATTTCCCTTGTGGGAAATCTGCTAAAAAGTAAAAGAAAATTAATATTTAAGAAAAATGACCAGTCTCATCGCCATCTCAGCTGTCTGAAAATGATTAATGGGCAGCGGAATGATGACGATACCTTTATTTCTTCTGGCAGAGCTTTATGTCTTGCTGCAAAGGCACTAAAGGCACTGATACACGAGTTCTGCAGGCTCCCAGTTTGAAATTGTCTACTAGTCTTGCTCAGGAATGAATACCTCAAATAGATTCATTGGTACATCAAAGTCAAGGAATATCTTAGCAAGTGATATATGATGGTGTATCTATTCTTTAGAAGTGAGCCATCAGAGAGCTTTAAGCAAGGAATAATGACCTCCTCTGTCTTGGTACCTTATATTCATCTAACAGCTGAATTATAAGGTAACTAAAGAGAATATATTGATATATATATATATATATATATATATATATATATCTATATATATATATAACGAACGTAAAATCTTAAGTGATGACGTCATCAAATATCGAATTTGCACGTATCTCTCATAATAAAGGTCTCTTGAAAACAATATTGGGTATATAACCTAAGAATAAAATGGCTCAAGATATAACAGCTTATTGTTACTATTAAATGAGTAGGAGTGGGAGTTTACTGAAGGCTCAAAACTAAATTATGCAAATACCTTGATTAATATTAATCTTTGAGGAAATATGTATACAATATTTATAGACAATTAAATTTACTTTCTCGTCAATCTAACATATAGTGACAGATAAATTATGAATTTTCGAAATTCACCCCCTCTAGCCCTCCCCGGCCCGATTTTAGCCGTTAACGAACTTGACCTTTAGTTTTGCATGGCTTATATATCGAGTTCAGTAACGACAATACCAATAATTGTGACCGCTAGAGCGATAACAGACACACACACACACACATATATATATATATATATATATATATATATATATATATATATATATTATATACAAATTTGAACGGACTTCATTTTCGTCATCACCTAGGTAGGATCGATGGACGTGTGGAATTGAGGCAATTTTTATAAAATCGCGTCATGAGTACGACAATGTTAAAAGATTCTACATCTCTTTCACATTTCCTCATCCGTGTTTATTGATTAATGTTTTGAATGGCTCAAAAAGTCGATTACTTTAGGTAATGCTTGCAAATTGATCATTATCGAACTCTATACACTTAATATGGAGATTCGCTGTTTTACTTCAATAATTCATACATATTTCACCATTTCAGAATATTTACAATCAATCTGTGATATGAAAACCTGAGTTCGCATACAAAGTAGGAAAAGGAACGAGAATCCTTTTATAGCTGTATCTTTTGTTAAGAAAAAACTATTAAAAAACTGCAGGTCCAAAGAATTTGCTAAAAGGTGCAGGTAGAAATTATGGGTTTCTATTCAGGCTGAGAATAAGAAACGTCATCCTTCCAGAGTAAAGGCCTGATTAATGAGGGTTCCTTAGGCAACCACAATGCTCAATCATTTGAGAAAGGTCAAAAGTTTACAGCAAACGATAATGAATTCACGTTTTAATTCTAAAATATTTTCTTAAGAAACGGTTTTGTTATTTTGGTCCTTGTTATACTTAAATTTTGGTCTCAAAAGGAAAATGTTTTTCTAATTTATTATTATTATTAATGAATTGCGGCATAGTCTAACAAATAAACTGTGAGTGGGAAAAAGTGGTATCCCCTATTAAACTTGTTTGGTATTAGTTGATTTCCCTTAGAGGAAATCAGCTATTGTTGTTTTACTCATGATGGGATTTTCGAGAAAATTCTTCAAATGTCTATCGATCCTTCCTAGGACGACGAAAACGAGGTCCGTTCAAATTTATATTTATTTATATATATATATATATATATATATATATATATATGTGTGTGTGTGTGTGTGTGTGTGTGTGTGTGTGTGTGTGTTAACATTCTAGCGTTCGCAATTTGTGTCTGATAGTTACCAAATGCGATATTTAAAATAAAACTTTAAATATTGAGCTGTTATAACTTGAACCATTTTATTCTAAGGTTATATACATTTATTATGAGAGATAGATGTGATGACGTCACCACTTAAGAGTTTACTTTGTAACTCCATATTTAACCTTTCCTGCCAACATTTAAAATCTTATTTGTCATTTGCTGAAATCGGAAATAGAATAGTGGGATTTTAGAGGAGGGTGAGATTCGAAAATTCAAAATATATTTGTTAATGTGAGTCGGCTCGTAAAATCGTAGAACCAGTCTTCTTAAACTATTGGTGGTCTAGAATTATTTTTAGCAGATATCCCTTAAGAGAAATGAGCTATTGAGGTCGTACTCATGAAACAATTTTCAATTTTTTTCTTCAAATGCCCATCGATCTTACCTCAAAACTATATATACTCGTATATACCCCCCAACCCCGCCCCTTCTACTCCACGGTGTTTTACATAGAAAGAGAGAATATATGGTGAGATGGGGTATCAAGTACGCTATAACAGCACGTTGGAAATCTGCTTAGTTTACGAAGCCTCTTAGTGAAGAAGGTTTATATAAATATCTATATTTCCTCTTTAGGTACCTTATAATTCAGCTGTTAGATAAATGTACAATACCAAGACAGATGAGCGCATTATTCTTTACTTAAAGCTTTCTGATGGCTCACTTCTAAAGAATAGAGACACCATCATATATCACTTGCTAAGATGTTCCTTGACTTTGATGTACCAACGAATCTATTTGAGGTATTCATTTCTGTGCTAGACTACTGGACAATTTCAAACGGGCAGCCTACAGAACTCGTGTATATCGCCATTCCTTCAGCGCCTTTGCAGCAAGACATAAAGAAATAAATTAATCATTTTCAGACAGCTGAGATGTCGATGAGACTGGTAGTTTTTTAAATATAAACATTTTTCTTAAATATTAATTTTATTTTTATTGATAGCAGATTTCCCCCAAGGGAAATAAGCTATTGAGGCCTTACTCATGAATCCATTTTCGAAAAAGTTAACAAATGTCCGTGGATCAAAGGTGACGAAAATGCAGTCACGGTCCGTTCAAAATTATGTATTATACATACATATTTGTCTGTTACCAATCTATCAGTCGCAAGTTTTGTTTGAAATTTACCAAACTCGTTATATATGTACTTTCTGCAAAACTAAACGTTAAGTGGGACGGAGGGTTTAGAGGGAGAATTTCGAAATATCTCCGTTAATATGCGCCGAATCGAAAACTTGTGTAGAAACAATCTTATTGCACATGTAATTGTCTATATAGGTTGTTATATACATTTATTCTATATCTTGAATAAAAACCGAAATATTTGCATTTTTTATTTTACTGTCTTCTGTAAACCCTCACTCATTTATGTATGAATGGCAATCCGCTGTTATATCATGAACCACTTTATACTTAGCTTAAATACCAAATATTGTTTTCACGTGACGCACGTGGGAAATCTGCTTAGTTATACAGCCCTTGCCCGCCGGACTTTCATGTATAGTGCCTGACTCTTAACCACCGAAAATCCATAATAAATTTTCAAAATTTAAAACGATAATCCATCCACGCCTTTTACAAATCAGTAACTCAAATATGTTAAGAATAAACGTTTCCCAGACCATTTCTCAATGGTACAATAAACAACTAAAGAACATATAATATGCTCAGTTATATTTATGTGACATAATATTATAGAAAGAAAGTAAGGGCGGTTTTAATAAATATGATTTTGCTAGACTGTTATAATGAATATGATTATATTAGCCGGCAAATTTCTCCATATGGCCAAGATATTTCAGTAATTAATGTAACAACAATTTTTTTGATTTGTATACAAAAAAATATTCAAATACTACCTCATAGAAAGCATTTGAAATTAGAATACAGATTGGCGAAATTATAGTTTGAAAGTCCAGGCAGAGAACTCGAAGTGTCAAGGGTGAAGAGAAAGGAGTCTAGTATAACTTGCCAGTTCACCACGTGGTTTGATTCAAGAAATGGGTCGCTCGCTTCCAAACCAATCTCTCGCTATTATTCTACACAAATAAATAATGTCCAGTCAAATATCAAATTCCATTAGTCAAAGAACTCTTTCCATCTCTAATTCGGCTCTTAACTCGACATAATTAATCTTCAGGGACATTTTTAAAATCTCAGCTGTTGAGTTTGTACTCATGTCGCGATTTTCTAAACATTTCTTCATTCTAAACAAATATTCATCGATTCTATCTTGTAAATGTCCAAATTGAGGTCCGCACAAAATTGTGTGCTTCCGAGTGTGAGTCTATATATATATATATATATATATATATATCTATATATATATATATTTATATATATATATATATGCATATTCTTGTACAATATGTACCGCTCTAGTGGAGGCAATTTTTTTTTGTTCATTACCAAACTCAGTATATAACCGTTTCATGTAAAGATAAAGGCTAAGATCTTTAACGACTATAATCGGACTGGAGGGAGGGGATGGGATAGAGATGGAGAAAATCGAAAAAATATTAAAAATATCTCCATTGCTATGAGAGGGTCGAAAAATCATATATTGCCAATCTTGTTGTAAATTTGTTTGGTGAAAGTGTATTTTAGTCCCCTCCCCCCTAGGTGGCGTACGATGACGAAGGCGGCCATTTTGTTTTTCTAACTATCTTTTTTAACACTTTAAAATTTCCAAAATACACCATCGGTGGTTAAACCCGAGATTGGGGGTTTTGTTGTTTTAACTTTGTATTTTTTAACACTAAAATTTCCAAAATACGCCATCGGTGGTTTTAAGCGAGGTCGGGGATTATAACGAAATAAGATGGCGGCGTAGGGGGGACTAAACTGCACTTTAGCCATTTGTTTTACTATTAAGGTTGTTCATTCTCTTTGTTTTGTTGATTATTCAGTTTTTCTCTATCTTGAATATTAACCAAGATTTTTTACTTTTTTTTTTTTTAATTTTCAGTAAACCCTTACTTTTAGTCATCGCACTTTAACAATAAGCGAATATGTGATGAATCGTCTTATTCCAAGCTTATATTCCCAATATTGTTTTCGATACATCTTTACTAGATGAGATACGTACAAGTACGTTACATGATAACATAAATAAAGATTTTATTTACCCAACTCTACTAATCGGATTTTAATATGGAAATAGGGAATATATGGTGAGATGAGATCAGGAGTATGTCATGCGAGCACGTGGGAAGTCTGCTGCAGCCTCTGGAAGATGGACTTTCTAATACTTACTCCTAAAAAACGGTTTCCCGTAGGATTTAGTTGTCTTTCTCAAATTGCTTGGTTCACCAACAGGAAGGTCTGATTTTAACGCAAATCATAAAGATCACAAGGGGATGCAGTGGTTTTCCAGTTGCCTTCTGCATAAGACAATTTTAAAAAAAAATAAAGATATCAGAATGGGAGAAGAGAGCTCCACTCAGTTTTGCTAAAAAGAATTAGCCTTCATGAGCTGATTAATTATAGGCATTAGCCAGTTTAAACCCATATGCTTCAAGCTTTAACTAAAGTATGTACATATTAATGGGGTAACATTGTTCCAAAATAATATTAGGCTTGATTTCAATAGCATTTTTACATTTGGGACATTGTTACCCCAATCAAGGAAACAATTAGCCCTAATTTAAAAAAAAAAATCATAAAATATATATAAAAACTTTCTGAGCTTTAAATTATAGTCCACGTGTTCTCTAAAGTTAGCAGAATTTACTAGAAACAGAAAATTTGATGATAGTTTGGTATAGTTGTGTGATTAAACTCAATTTATGAAAGAAAGTCATAGAAATTGGGCTAAAGTTACCCAAGTTGACGGTACCTCTACTGACGACATCTCAATGAAAATTCCGATGAAGAGGAATTCACATTTTTTTTAATGAATACTTCCTACCTGCCCATTTCTAACTTTGTTCGTTACCATAAGTAAAATATAGGTTCCGGAGAAATTTAAAAAACGTGCTAAATACGTTTGTGACATAACTTGTTAAATACCAAAATGGTTTTATTATTTAAAAATGGGGCTCGGATTAGCCATGTGAGTTAAAGTGTTGCCTTTAATCTCACATGGCAGAGTTAGGAAGTACTTAATTAATTCCGGTAGTTAGTTACTACTTTTTAACTACTAACTACAAGTTAAGTTGTTGCATTAAGCGACTATAAAATAGTAGTTAGTAGTTGACAATGAACAACTACTTTTTGTAACTACATTAGAAATAGTTAGTTTTCTTAACAACTATCTGCTAGTGAAAAGAAATAGTTATTATTTTCAAGTACAACTACTAGTTGGTAGTTAACTCAAAAGGT
This sequence comes from Riptortus pedestris, assembly GCA_019009955.1. Lineage (NCBI taxonomy): Eukaryota > Metazoa > Arthropoda > Insecta > Hemiptera > Alydidae > Riptortus > Riptortus pedestris. The sequence continues at coordinate 51,119,512 of CM032230.1, forward strand.
CTTCTGATTTCAGGTTTCTTAACATAAAAATTGCTTCTTTTTTTCGGGTGGTTCCCTGTAGATAACCCGTCCCAATTAGCCAAAGTAGCATACAGTGGACGTAAATAAATAAGCAAACAAAATTGCCTTTTAAAATTGACACCCCTCCCCCCTTTTCTGAAATAAAGCAGAACCAGTAACATCACGAAGTAGTTTACAATAAATAGTAGTTAAAAGTTAAATAATCTCATTTACCAACTACATTTGTAGTTAGTAGTTAAGAACGTCTTAACGACTATTTTCTAACTTGTAGTGGGTAGTTGGAAAAATGTGACTACTAATTACAAAACTGTAGTTGCCCGCTGTTAACTATTAAAACTACAAATGTAATAGTTTTAGTTACAGTTTCCCCCAACTCCATGGCATACCCAGTGAGGAGAGTTCCATTCTCGCCTGGGCAACAGGAATTCATTAATAAAACTCATTAAATAAAATCCTTAGTCCCACCCTGGCTTGAAAAGGATGGTAACCTATATATAAACCGTCCTAATAAGCCCTAGTAGACGAAAAGGAGGCGTTAATAAATAACAACTATTAGTTAAAATATGGTAACTACTATTTGTTTCTTAAGAGCATAAGTCATTTGAATTTGCTTTACTAAAAAAAATTCTTTTTAATATGTAAGGAATCCCGGTCGAAATTTTAATATATAACGTTAAGACCTAAATGGAGAAGATAATCAATGAAGACATGGAAGATTTGATTATTTGATTGGTTTAGAGTTTAAATTCTCCATATTTTTTATGCTTGTTTTTTTATCATACTGTTTTATTTTCAATTATTATTTCCATACATTCCAAGAACAATTATACATATTTAAGGAAGCAATTTTTATGTTTCCTGGTAGAAAAGAACTGTCTGAGACTCGTCACGTCTTTTATTAATGAAGGAAAAACAAATTCCAAGTTCTCTAGTTTAGGAATAACATGTGAAACTTAATCAATGTTTTTTTAGTGGTCGTAATTGAGAATATATCCAGTGGTTTAAGCTGACAAGACAGAAGCCGGAGGAAGCGTGTAAAAAGGACGAGGCGGATAACGGGACCAAAGAGTAGAGGAATGCCTTCACCGCCCCCTCCACTTGTTATTACATTCTTATTAGAACCATTTTTCAATTTTATGTGTGTCACGGAGGTTATCATTACTATTTCTAAGTGAAATTAGTAAAAACATAACTAACCACGTGCTCGCAAAGGTAGAACTGTTTAAAAAGATGACCTTTCAAGTGGGTGGGACCCAGAGTCGGGCCGTCCAATGGGGAGCCGGCAAGTGGAGTCTTGAAAGCAGTCAGTCGGACTTGTGACGCCATTCGCCTTCCACGTTGGAACCTCCCAGCCGCATAGCCCTCCAACATTTCACAGTTTACGTTTCAGTTTTTAATTATTTCCCATATAAGTTTCCGGCTGAATAATTTTTTTCGAAAATTCGTACAGCCCCCTCATTTATTGTACTAAGAAAAATAATTGATTTTTATTTTAAAGTGGGAAACTTTAGGGAGTAGTTCTATTTTTGTGTTGGGATCAGGCTATATCCCTCAGTAAGTGTTGGACGGCTGGCGTGCTCGGGTCGCCGATATACGGGGTCGGCTGACCGCAAATTACCGGATATTTAAATCTTACAGTGAATGGTGTTATTGTTTTGGTTTATAGTACACACGCGATTTTATAGATATTACAATCCCGTCCTTAGTGAATTTGTTTATCGGCATATGGAAATATGTCTGTGATGTCCGATTTAAGTTTTTTGGATGTTATATTTGACAAAGATGAACATATTAAATTAGGAGAAGAAATTAAAATAGAAGAGAAGAATTTATCCAATGTAAGTTTCGTAATTCACACATCACCATTTATATTAAAACATCATAATTGTCAAATGTGTGTCTGTGAATTAGTTGCTGATATAGAGACTTTTTGTTTACTTGTAACCAATTCATTGATGTTAATAAATGACTGGAATATATTACAGCTAGTTGATTGATTTTACAAGATTAACTTTTAAATTAAGTCTTCTTTCTCATTGATATATTTTTCACACATATTACATTCTAGTGACATATGTTCGTTTATATTCAAATGATGATACATTTCCATCTGTTGTTCCTTTCATAGTTCCGATATCTTTCATAACTAATTTGTTCTATGGGTTAATTGTTCACTTTCTCTTGTTAAATTGTATGACTTGTTTATATGTCAGTTAGTTTGTTTCAAAATAATTCCTACTTAATTTATTAATCTAACTCCCTTTTTATAATTTGATGCCATTATTGACTTGTCCCTGATATTTCCAGTTTGGCTTTTGTTAATATTTTCCCTTTTAGCTTTGAACTCGACTTGCACAATAATGTATATTCATTAATTAAATGAATGTTTTCTTAGCATTTAATAATTCTTGATCAAATTATTCACCTCAACTAGTATTATTGGTAAACATTGTATCCACTGAATTGGATTAATAACTGCTAGCTGTTAGGAAGTTAATTTAAAATTCAACCCTAATGTCTTTCCAACATTTGTTTTCTTAACACCCCAAGGTAATAATGTCACAACAATGCCCTAGCATGTAAACAATAACTTCTCAATGCTCATCCATTAAGAAAAACAACTAAGCTTTCTTAATTGTTAAAAATGCAAATGTTGAATTTAGTTACTCTACTAAACTGTCAAAATGAGTTATAGTCTTTTACATTATGTTAAAAAGCATTAAATATACTTGGCCTATATAAATGTTTCATTAATTGTTTTTCTATTACTTGGATTATGTTTTTAACAGAAATAGATGATTTTTTAGGAACTATTCTTCTTTACTAAGTAGACTAATAGTAGATATACTAATTCAATTCTCCTTCATTTAATAATTTTGAAAGCTTAGTTGTTTTTAAAGTAGTAAGGAATATATCACCCTTACAATTCAGTTTGAATCCCATTGTATTGAGCTATCTATAAATTCATTATTCATTGGAAAGTTTGCTTAATACTTTATTTGGAATTGCAGTTGTCACCTTTAACTTATGTTATTAATCTATCAAATTTTGGAATAGGTCCCATTTTTCTATTTATATTTTATAAATCAGTCCTATTTGTTTATTTGTTATTCAATAACATATATGTTATCAAGTCCACAATGATGTTTATAAATAAATACTAAACATCATTATGGACAGAAAATTCGCATTAGAATTTATAAATTCTATTACATGCAGCACTTTTTTTTTGTGAGTGTAAGATGAAACAAAATTTCAATTTCATAGAAACTGATTATATTACATCATCCATTTAAAGATAAGCTTTTGTCATAAATTGCTTTTCATCGTAGTAGGGAGCTTATGAAATACGTGAAATTTTTATTATATTGTTTTCATTAGTAGCAGTAAAATTTTTGCATCAAAATACAAACTTGTTATACCGAATGAATTAAATGATGTTGTGTAGTGATGTATGTACTAGTTATATCTGATTATTTGAATCTGTAGCATTTGTGTTTCCTTGATGAAATGACTATAATGAAGAAATGAAATGAGCATAATCACAGTTTAAAATAGCTATGTTTTGTAATAAATTGAACCAAGATCCATCAAATAATCAGTGTATTGTGCACATATATTATATATATTGTATGCATTTTAGCCTTTGATACTTTAAAACCACATTTTTCTTTATAATAGGACACACAAATATTGTTCTCAATTCTAAGTTATATTCGATGTGTGGATATGATTTTATTTGTACTCATGATCATAATCGCAGTATCCCCATATGTTATTTTAGTCTGTCATATTCATGAATACAAATACTTTCATCTGAGGGTTGAAGTGATTATACTGCAGGCTAACTGAGTAAAATCCTAATCTCTTCCTATTCAAATCACTCTTCTTCCTGTGCCCACTGTCTTATATGAAGGTGGCCTCATGATCATTTTGTTTACTGATGTATAAAATATTATTAGTTAATGATAGAGACATCAGTTCATATATTTTCCCCTGTTTTATCATAGTCCTTATATCCTTCACTATCCCTGTTGCATGGAGTTGTAATAAAAGAGGGTTTAATGGGATTCTTCCTACAGTGAAGTAGTTGGTTCAGCTCCAGGGAATATCAGTTACTTACAGGTCATTATTCAAAATTTTTAAAAAGTCTGAAAAAATTCAGTTCGTAAATAAATTAAATGTGCTTAGTCAGTGACTTGCTCCTTTAAATTGATGACACATGAATATTTCATTTTATCTCAGGTAAGAAAAAACGCCTCGTTCCTTCGCTATTCTTTATTCGTTGTGACAGAGCGCTTTCAGAGCATACGCTCCATCATCAGTGCCCTGCTGGCAAACAAATACCATAAAAACGTTGTACAATATGTCATTTAATTGAGAAATTTAGAAAATATATGTACATGTCGATGGTCAAGAGTTAAAACATACAACTTTCAATTACAACCTAAAAATTAGTGTCCCAGTGAATATTTACAGAAATAAGAAAAACTATTTTCACAGATTAAAATTAAAAACTTGTTGTTTTAATTTTAATCTGTGAAAATAGTTTTTCTTATTTCTGTAAATATTCACTGGGACACTAATTTTTAGGTTGTAATTGAAAGTTGTATGTTTTAACTCTTGACCATCGACATGTACATATATTTTCTAAATTTCTAACTAATCAATAATTCCTTCACCATCCAGCACCTCAAAAATGGATTTCATTTTAGTTTTACTGCCATGTGGTTCATTTAATGAATTGATAAGAATTAATTATTTGACCATGTGAATATTTGTAGATACAAATAATTGACCTGAATAGCAAAATTATTATATTTGTTTTTGTCTTTTCAGGAAAATTATTGGGATAGTTCAGGTGTTGATATCCTAGATTCAGTTTTATTTAACCAGTCATTAGACTTCCTTCCAAATGAAGGTTTCCTTTCACAACAGACATTAGGAAATGTTTCTGGAAGTTCTTGTTCTGACAGTGGTAAGAAATAAAATATTTGAGTTAAAGAATTCATCCCTTTGGTATTACTTAACGTTAATGTTCCTGATGCTTATGAACTCTGTATATAGGTCTCTCGAGTGATCAACAGTTTTCTCCCGTATCATTTGATGAAATTGAAGAAGAACAAAATGATATCAAACCTGATATTTCAGATATCAATGAGTCCATGCTCAATATCCTCTGTGAGGATACATCCTCCGATCAGATAACTCTCCACAAAAGCGATGATGATGACCCAATCGATGGTAAATACTAGCCATGTGTCTTTTTATTCATCTTGTTGCTTTTCGACTTGTGTAATCGTCTTTCATTTGTTTTTAAGTGTGTACTGTGAAAACATCGAAGCCTACTGTTCGCGTCAAGCCGTCTATAACTCGCAACACTTCTAAGGTTTTAAATATATCTGGGCTTCAAAATAACCCCCGATCAATCCTCATCCCAGTTAAAGGAAAGAATGGCATGAGAACAATAAAAATAATAAAGCCAAATGTTCGAATGTCAAGGAGAGTGAAGACAGAGCCAGTTGAAGATGTGAAGTCATCAAGTGAAGAAACTGGTGATGAAGCCGACCAACAGTCGCGCTACCCCAGGGTTCAACTTACAGGTTTGTTTTCTTTTTTAATTTTTAAAATACTAACAGCTATTATGTTATGTATATATCTATCATCAACCATGTATATTAAGTATTACATTAAGAATAAATATAATTTGTTCATTTTTTACGCAAAATAATGATGTCATTGATATCAGTATTCGGCATTTACGAACATGATATATTTTAAATTGAATCAGCAACAATGTTGGTAGTATATATATTGAAACTATTTACAGTTTTATTACTAAAGATTAACTAAGCATATTTAACTGTTTCTTCAAAAGGAAAAAAAAAACGTTTTCATGGCATTGAATTCTCATAAAAAACTTAGATTTTGTCCACTGGTGTTTGTCATCAAATACAAAAAATTAGAAATCGTTGGTTTGTGCACGCACTCAGTACAGAGAACTGTCATGAACATTTAATGGGCTCTCTTAAGTCCTAGGGTAACTTTTGAATTCTAATTTTGATTTCCATATGGGTATAGGAATAATTTTGGTGATGGTCTCACCAAATGAAAGCCTTAGTCTCTACATGGTCTTGAAAATGGCGATACATTATAGATAAATTTCTCCCATTAGAAATAAAGTGGATAATTATTATAAAAATACAATCCACAATAACTACATGATATTTTTTAAGATGTGTTCTTTACTTGATTTGGAAGTATAGCCGAAATTTTCAAGTCACGAATTCATCATAAAAGTCTGTAGATCATTAGTGGGGTACTGGAGTATATATCTAGGTTCGACTCCTGGTAGGTACAAAAAAAATTCTCTAAAATTAAAAATAATTAAATTACAAAAAATGTATTATTAAAAACTAGCGGGCACATTTTGAACATTCTGCCCTTAGTCTTTTTTCTAGAATACGATTAGTGATATACATCCATATCAATACTTAAAAAGTTATTATGTTTAGTGTTTGGGGGGTCTTGAAGAATTTATGTGTCATATAAAATAAATATGAATCATAATTGAGTAAAAAAGTCTTTTGGATTTCCTTTTTCATGTCTTCACATTGTAATTTCATGTTATTGTTATTCTTTATCTTATTGCTCCTCTAATATTCGTCATGTTATTATTCCACTTTTCATGAAGCTTTTATTGTTGTACAGTCTCGTGAGGGGAACAGTAAAAACACTTGTGACCCTCTGTATTCTCTTTTTTTTCCTTTTTTGTGAACATCAGCATTTCCTGTTCAAAGGAACATTGCTCAATGGGTCTCACTGTAGTTAATACAATAATTCTAAATAACAACTTAAAATAGAATTCCTACTAAGTCTGAATTGATTTTTACGTTGGAACACAGTCTGTAAATAAATAATTTTTTATTTGAGGGAACAAAATAAATATTAGAGATTTGTATCATTGCACTTTAAATTAGAATTAACTTAATATTAAAAGAAAGGGAATGGAGATGGTGCACAGACTATTTTATCAATTGTTAAAACGGATCATTTGCTCACAGTTTCATTTGAATTACTTCAGTGTAATTAAAATACTAAAAAAATGAAAACAACTAGATTTTTTTTTTCCTTAACCCGTCATTTTCCCTCTAAATTAAGCAAATGATGATAAGAGGCGCATATAATTGGATAATAAATTTCACACCTTCAATCTCATTGTAAAAAATCTAAATATTATTTCTTATATTTATTTTCTTACGGAATTTAGAAATAACATTATTCTATTTTTATTTATATATCCCTTAAAATAATATTTTAAGAAAATGGAAATAAAGTTTGCTTCTCTTTGATAAGAGTCTTATCCACACTTGGTATCTCCTGTTTAAAAATAGTCTATTAGCAACAAGATCTAACTAAATTCTCTTTCCTTGAAAAGGTTGTAAAACAGCTTTCAATGAATGTAACATTCCTTATCTTAAAAGATAAATATAAATTACTTCTCTTAATTCAAGTTAATATGCACAATGTTGAAATGCTTGAAGTAACTTTCTACTCATTTAGATGAAAAATACCAATTTTAACTTCTTCATTGACATTACAAAAAATGCTATAACTGATCAAAAATCTATCTTTTTATTTTCTTTTTTAATTATATATATATATATATATATATATATATATATATATATATATATATATATATATATATATAAAATGTATAATAGGGTAAATTTAGATTTATACCATGTATAGAACCTCCAATAATTTACAACTGAACTGTCAGATAAAAATCATATTTTCTATATAAATTTTATTACTGAAAATTTCAATTTATTTGATAAATCTGTAACATTTAAATTGTATAAAAAATGGGTATTTTATTTAACTTAATTTTCTCTAAAGATTTAAATCTTAAATACAATTATATTTTGTATTTTCTTTATATTCAATCAGTTTTGGGAAATTAATTTTTATTTATTGTTATCCTATTAGAAGTTAATATTCACTTCTCTACTTGAAACTTAAAGATATGAATGTTATTCAATTGAAAACATTTTCCAAATGCATTATTTTCCTGGTTTTAATGCTCACTTCAATTTTTGCCCGTAGGGGTAAATAATTTGTTTCAATGATTATTCCTTTAATCAGTAAGAATTGTAGATTGTGGCAAAAAGAAAATAATATTTTACTCCTGAATTTATTTTGGCGTTTGACCTGTACAAAGTGATTTTGCATACATATTTTGAGATAATATGTATCTCCACGATGTCTATGTGAATAAGGCGAATGGAGGAAGAACTTTTTAACTTACTCCTAGTGATTAGAGGAGCCTGACAGTTAGTGGCAGGAAGTCGGCTCTAGGCCTTTATCTTGGTGGCCCTTTGTATTAATGCATGCTTGTGGAGGCAGCTAGTGCTGATAGCTAACCCACTTTCCTCCCATAAAATTATGATAAAACTTCAAAGACATGCTTACCCTACAACACAATATTCCTTTATTAGCATTTTGATAAGAAAAAATTGGCAAGGCAACTTAAATTTTAAAAACTGAAAAATATTTCTTCTAAATATTCTGTGATTTTCTTTGTTTACTGTTATGTTGGCCGGGAACAAATAATATTATAGATCTGTTGACCTCATTGAGAAATATTTCCATTTAGCCTTTAAAAACTGTTTGCCTTTCCAGATTTAGTTTTATAATTAATTTATTAGGACAGTTTTGTGTTTGTTTTCAAATATTATATTTCCATTCCTTACTTTCCAACTAATGAATTCAATAATTTTTATATTTATGAGCAGAACCTAAAATGCCTAAAATATTGTATTCATTTGCTCAATGAATTATAATTAAATATGAGATAATTGATATAAAATAAAATAAATTTAATTTGCATAAAGCTAATTAGGAAGATTTACTTTTAAGAAATGTGAAATTAAATTTCAAACTAATTTAAATAAAATTAAATAGTGTGCATATCAATGTTGTGTTATCTGAATTAATTCCTTATTATGTGAAATGATGATGAGCAATAGCAATCAGGGCCTTGTCTGTTACAAAACATGTTTTATCATTAAGAAAAACATGCTTTAGTATTACAATTATGTATCTGGTGGCACTTTGCAAAGCTATTTGTGAATACTATTTTTCATAGTAATTAATATTTTGTACTTTCGTAAAACATTATCAGAATTAAATATAATTGCTTTTTAAGTATATATAATTACGTTCACAATATTATTTATCCTGTAAAATGGTTGAAGGGTGTTATTATGATAGTACTACTGATTAGTTCATGTTTGTCTATTACAAACAAGTTATTGTGATGGAGAAGCTGCCTCCTTTATCACCAGTCGGTATTTTATTTTGTTATCTAAGTGTTGTACGAGTTAATGGGGTATTTTACTCCGGTTAGAATGGGTCTTACTAATTGGAGGTTAACTTTCTTTTGCATGGTAGCTTGATCCCATTGCTCAGGGCTCCTCTCACATTTAAAGCCCCCTTCACTCGTGCAGCCCTGCTTTCACCTCACCTCCCTCTCCTCCCCCGGGGACTTTATGTTTCATGGCCTCCAGTGAAAGTGTTCAATTGACACCTGACCTTTCTCAAGGCATCATCCATAACCCTTTGTAACTTCATCTCTCTTCCTCCTCCCATTCTCTCCTTAGAACAGTCCGTTCTTTTTATTCTCCCAGTCTACAAGTTTCTTTGTACACTCAGCTGAATTTTCTACGGTCCGATGAATTATAAATTTATGGAGCTTATTCCTAAAAGTGACAGACTTTACTGCATATTTTCAATAACATAATTTTGTTATGTTGAAATTTTGAAATAATGTCAAATGATACCTTTTGGAAACAAGGTCATAGATATCTTTAAAATAGAGACATCATTTCCAATTTGATTTCTTTTTTTAAATTATCAGAATTAATGACCAGGGCAGTATGTAGATGTTGGTTTTGACATGATTTTTAAGGTAGAAATATCCTTAAAATTGTATATCAGACTTAATTGATAAAAATAAATATCTAATCTTTAATACTGAATAATCACATCTAATATTGTCTAAATTCCATTACAGTGCATTTATTTATCTCTCTTACATGCGTGTATTTATCTCTCCTAATTGTCCTTCACTCTTTTGAATTATATCAAAATATATTAGTTGATTATAAAAAGAAGTAGGAACAAATTTTAACATTTTAGCTATTTTATGTGATACAAATATTTTAATTCCTTTATATAAATAATAAAGGTAATAAGAGAAATTGCATATACAGAATAGGATTCAAATGGAATATACTGACATTAAATGATAAATTTTAATTTTCTCCTTGTGTATGATTATATTGATAAAAGCGTATGAGGCACACACCTGTATTGAGTTATGCGAATTGTAGAAAAAGGGAAAAGAATTTTATTTTTTTTAAATCAATCTGACTTAATATCCCACAAGTTAGGGTATTACCATGATTTTTATTATTTAACAGCCACTTCATGTTTCTACCTGTAAACAGGATGGGTTATCTACAGGTTACCACCCTTTTCTAACGAGGGCGGGATAAATAATTTTCTATTTGAGTTTGTAGAATATATATATATATATATATATATATATATATATATATATATATATATATAGCATACATCTTTTAATATGAAATGAGTGGAAGTTTACTTAAAGTCAACACAATAATATGTATAAATATATTAAAATGGAAATGTATATCATTTTTTTTTTTTTTTACGTATTGGTTACTAAAAAGAGTATTTAGTCAAATTAGAATACGCAAACATGAAAAAAAAATTGTCTTCACATCTGTTGTATTATTCAAATCCTGTTTTGTTTTACTTAGTCTCTTCAGAAAAAAACTAAACTTAAAGATCAGGATCAGAGAGTAGGATATTCCAAGCTGAGTGTAACATCACAACTGATTATAAATGGCCAAGTATTTAGGAAAATTATTTATGCAATCAATAAATTGATTACTAAACAAAGTATATTCTATTTTATCTATCAATGTCCTTATGTGATGAAATAGGGTCACAAATCTATAATAATATGTTTCAAATTATAAGACTAGATTATTCATCATGTTTTTTTTTAGATTCTGTATACCAAAAGTAGTTTGGAACAATTTTGTTTTGAACTTATTTCCTAACATTAGTGAGTTTGGGCAATACTAGAGACATCATGTTATTTGGTCTTGTGTGCATACTATTTGTTAATGGTTTTGTAAGAGTTGATATGAATATAGAGAAACGATTAATATTGAATCTTATTAGATAGTGTTTTCAAAATTTCATAGAAATGCTAATTTGTGTAAACTACCCTGTTTTTTGTAAGTGTGTCTATAAATCTCTGTTTGATTTATCTATGTTTTAAAGATTTATTGATGGTATTAAATAGTTAGATAAGGTGATGAACACTTTAATTGGCATTAATTAACTGTATTCAGTTCAGTAGCTTCCATATTTCGAATTTTCACTTTATTAAAAAACAACATATGCTGAAATACCATACTATATTCTCCTGCAGTTAGTCCTCTCTAAAAATGTAAAACAAAAGAAACACTTATTCTTGGAAGCAATAGTGGTCTAACTCATTTCCAACCGGTTTGTAGATGTAAGCAGAGATTCCTAAAAATATCAGTGGAATCTCTAGTCAATCTGTAACCCAGGCGAATAGACACCCATAGTTAAATCACAACTAAGCATATTAATGTTGGAGATCATTATATGCAGAATAAAAAACAAAATTTTTCTAAATAAAGTTATTTAAAGCAGTCATTGACCTGCAATGCAGTTCCAGTATTCAATTCATTATCAAGATTTTGCACAAATACCAGCCTCTCTGACTGGTGCTGCAACAGTTGTAGAAATAGTTTAATAATTTGAATTTAATGAAATTTAAGTTCAATTTTTGAAGGATGATGCTAAAGGCCTAACTTCCAAGTTCGAACAAATAATTTTCGAATTCTTCTGGCTCCACACAAAATAATATCATATAACATTCTATCCTCCATTTCTCCCTTGGTATCCAATGATTCAAGCTTGAAATTTCAACTAGATTTAAGAAGTAATAGCTTAACGTGAAAATTGTACAGGTAGGACTGGGACTGGTGACAAAAAATGATGAAATGGAAATAACTTCATAATGTTCATTTTTAAGAAAAATTTACAGAACAAAAATTGTATTAACACTACTTTATCAAATGAATGGTGGTATAACATTTTTCAATTCAACTTCTCTAACCATCCTTCCACTCCTAGTCTGATTTCTGCTTATAAGTTATTTAGTTTAGATATCGAGTCCCTTAATGATTAAAGAATACTCGTGGGTCCATCAGAGCTTTATACAGGCCCAAGATTTACAAGCATACATTAATTATATTTTTTATTTTATTTCCAATATTTGCAGAAGAAGAAAAGAGACTGATGATTAAAGAAGGTATCTCGATTCCTACTCATTACCCTCTTACAAAACAAGAAGAACGAGATTTAAAGAGAATTAGGAGGAAAATCAGAAATAAGATCTCAGCTCAAGATTCTAGGAAGAGGAAGAAGGAATATGTTGACGGACTAGAAGACAGGTTAACAACTTATCCTTCTCTTAATCTTTTACACTTTGTAGCCATATCGGGATTATAGTTTTGTTCTCTGTCTCCCTCCGGTGTTTGGGCATTTCATCATGACTCTAATTTTTTGCAAATATAGAACTTGTATAATTTCCTTGAACCTTAACCACAATTTACTGTAATAGTATTTTTGCATCTTTTAATTTTTAAAACGTTTTATCCATACTAATTCTTCCATTTCTTTTTATAACCAATACAGTTATTTAAAGTGAGTTGAAAATTGAATTTTTCATAGACAAACTATTTTATGAAATGGTCAATTCAAATATTACTGGATAACAAAAAGGAAATAGAGACTAAGTAGTTACAAGATACGACAACAATAAATTGGGGAGCAGTTGTTAACTTATTTTTGAATCCTCTTACCCATTCTGTAAAATTTTAAAAGAAATAGCTAATATGAGAAGTATTCACACATTACGCCCTTTAGTGTGTCAAATGCTCAAAGGATAAAATACCCACCATGAACTGTATCAAATTCCTTTGTTTAACTTACCAAATTGTAGTTCAGTGTTCGAGTATTCTGTTATGATAAATAATTTATATGTTCTTGGTTATTATATTATTATAGGCGAATGTTTCTATGAAAGAAATGGAAACTACTACTTGTCTATCATGAAAATTTTAGTTGTCTGAAGGTACGCTTACACCCCTTGTCATAATTATGTAACTTTAATACTAATCGTCTTCAGAATATCATGAACACAAAGATAATGATTATTCATTTAGGATTTTTTTTTAATGTCTATTTAGATTTTATGTCAAATGGGCATTTATGTGATTTCATTATTTAAAGAATAAATTGCATAACAATTCATAGACAATTATAAATCATAAACTCTGGGTTTTGTTATAGTAGAAGTAGCTTCTTAGCTTTCAATTAATAAGAAAGATTTAAAAATCCATGGTCTATTTATCTCTTCCATATTTTTATATTCAAATAATTTGTATTAGTAGTTGTATTATAATTTAATGATTCAACATTATAATGGAGCGTGGCTTTATCTTATCTTAAAATTGTTTCTAATCTGATAGTAATTGTTTGATAATGGGTGGGGAAATAAGTACAAAAAAAATGTTTTGATTACCATCTTATTCATTGTGTCCTTTAAATTAGTTTATGCTGACAAGTATGTTTCTATTTTCGTCAGTCTCAGCACTAGATGTCGCAATTTACTGACTGTTGTATTTTCCAATCCTTCTGCTCTTTTGCAGTTAATTGCTCCACATTCCTCTTTATGCATTTCTAAACAATTCTTCACATTTTTTAGTAGTGATATGACTGTTCTCATTTTTTTTATTTATTTTAGTTCTTCCTTCTGATAAATCATTAAAGAACATTTTAATTAACTAAGAGTATTAGTACACTTGGTTTTCCTTTTTCTAAAATTTGTAAATTTCAAATATATAACCATAAGATCATGATTACTGATTTCTCTATGCTAAATAATAAGACTAAAAATGTTTCTGTTTTAAATTAAAACTCTTCTTATTATGAAAAAAAAAAAAAAAAAAAATATGATGGCAAATAATTAGCAACAGCTTGGAAATTTTATTTTATAGTATATATTTCATTTTTCCATTTACATCATTGATAACAGTTACATTACATTGCATTTTATAGTAATAAATAAGTATTGGAGACCAGACAGAAAAATAAATTTTCCCTTTCCAGATTATAATTTTTCATGTTTTGTTTCCTTTTTAATTTACAATTATGAAAACCATAACAAAAATATTATTTCATGTTTAAATGAAGTAATAAACACTATTTTCTAACGTACATTTCGTAATTTGAGCCACTTTTTTTTAACTCTCTTCTTCATAGTATAATCACTACCTAGTGTTTGTTATACTTCGGTTCTAATAGATTTTATTCTATTATGCTTTATGTTATTATGCCCTCTGACATTTATAAGTTGTTTGATATCTTTGAAAAATGATGTTCTTCGCCTCCCCCCTTTCCCTATATCCAATATACTTCACTTTCCTTTTCACCACAGTACAGTGTAGAGGGAAAACTGTATCACTGTACTAGAACTACCTTGTGCAAGGCCAGAGATTTTAAACAAAATTTTATTCAGCTGTCCTGCTAATGGCCTTTGATGGCAAGCTTCAATCCATTGAAGCAGTGAGTCACTTGTTATCACTCATCAGGCTGACACTTTCCCACCTACCAAAGGCCATTATAAGCTGTTGAACAACAATTTATTTCCTGAAAACTTATTATTTTAGTTAGCTAATGGAGCTTTTGGATCCGTGTAGTGAAATGCAATGAGCATGTTTGCCTGAAATATTCATTAGAGGAAATATTTTCAATAAAAATAATTATTAATTGTAAAAATGTCTAGTCATTCACAATAATATATTTGAAGGAATTTCAAAATCCCTGGTCCCTATTATCAGAGCTACTCAAGATGAGAGATATGCTAGTTACAAAGTGCAAAAATAATTTTGATTATTAAAGATGGATTTGCTCTTTTACTACATATTGTGAATCTTGAGAGTATTTGTTGAACCACAGGAGCATTCTGATAACACAAAATAATTTATAAATGTCTAGCATATGAATCATAAAATATTTTTTAAAAGAATTCCTTTGTATTTTTTTTTTTTTTTATTGTGAATAAAATATGAAATTATTAGCATTTTCAAAGCAAGTTTTTAATAAAATTGAGAAACATATTGCTCCCTGTTTCCTTCGAATAGTTGAGTTATTTGTTTTATTTTTTACTTCTTCGAAACCATTTAATTTCATCCAGTGCAGTAAAGAAAGGAGGAAAGTATCTCAGCTCTAGTGGTGGTGATTACTCCTAATTGTTTGAGCTTCATTATGTAATCTAATCCCATTTCTGTGTTACTCTATGGCATCCACTATCTCTATATCGTTCTCTTCGATTCATTTTTCATTTCAATATCCATCAATTATTTTTTTATTAGAATTTGTTAATCATTATTTGTGTGTTTAATTTGAATCCTATGTTCTTATTAGATTTTAATTAACTTTCTAGTTGTAACAAAAACTTATTTTGCAAAGGCAACAAGATGAATATCTTAAATTTTAAATTTAAACAAATTCCACTTAATTACATGAAAATAATTAGTTAAATTTCTACGAAAAAATCCAGTAAATGCCCTAATTAAAAAATATCTAAATGAACATCTTATTTCTTGATTTAGTAAAAGATTTAGATAATTAAAATTTGAACATGTTTTAAAAATAATATTTTTAATATATGATACAGTTTGAGAACTTCAGATCTATGAGATTATAGTAAAAATAAAAGTGTGAAATTACTTGGATGATGTGTGGGTCACTTGTTGAGTAATAAAAAAATTTAATATTTATTTAAAATACATTTCATATCATAAGTCAGCATGCTCAATTACTGGTGGCAGTATAAATACCACCTTATAACAAATATCTGATGGGCATAGGTTAGTCAGTGAGTTAAGGTGCTGGTCTTAATACACTTTGTAAACTTAAGAGTTCTGAATTCAAATCCTCTATGGGCAATGGAAACTAATTTAGTGATGAACTCCTAAAGTCCTGTCTTGTCCCTGCTAGAAACGGGTGGTAACCTGTAGATTACTCCATTAGCTTTAGTGCAAAGACTCTCAACTCCTTCAATTATTTAATCAGATTATACTTTGTAAACGCCTGCTTGATATTTTTCTGGTAGTAATAGCTGATTTTGTTGCACTTAGATCTGAAACAACTCAAGAGTGGATCCCACTAATCATACTGTTAACGTGGCTTCCAAAGCAAAGTTGGAAGTTTATTCTGATTATCTCATCAGGTTTATTAAACCTTGTACTCCTGACTTGCAGCAGAATCCATTGCATACATTAAGTTGGTCATCTATCTGCTCAGTCAACCCCTTTTCACTCTCTACCATCTGTGAGTGAACTGATTTTCAAATAGCTGTTGTTAACTGATTCTAATAGGTCCATTCAAGGGCAGGAAAGATTAAAATTATAGAGATATTGAAGATTCAACAAACCCTCAAAATATAGATTTATCATATATTTATTTATTTATCTCTATAGACATTTTTATTTAAGTAATTGGTTTAATTTATGAAGAATGGTCCAATTTTAGAATTTCAATGAGTTGTTTACCTCAAAATCAAAATATACCTAATTGTGAAATAAGCATTCTCATCTCAGGGAGATAGGGGGTTCTAAAATTTAAAAAAAAAAAACTGTTTTATGAGTTGTTTATGGCCAGTCTTGTTGCAAATTTAACACTTTTTGTATTTATATAATTTTTAATTTTCAGCCTTCAGTAAACCTACCTTTTAGTCATGGTACATTGCCAATATATCATGAAACATTTTACTCCAAGCTTAAATTCGAAAAGCATTGTTTCCAACAGACCTTTATTATGTCTTATTCGTGCAAATACATTGTGTGATGATGCCATTAAGATTTTATAGTCTTGGTTTGAAAAGGTTTATTTGATCATTATTACCATACTCAACAATGAACTATGTCATTCAACACTAAAGATCCTATTCGTTAATGGCTGGCCCAGAATATTGGGGAATTTTAAGAGAGGGTATTTAGGAAATTTGAAATATTCTTTTTATGCGTCAGATTGAAAAATGTTAAGCCGATCTTCTTAAACTATAAATGCTTTACAATTGTGTTCTATGCTTTTTCTCATAACTTAAATATTGAGAGAGTTATTCGTACATTCTTGTTTTCAGCCGTCTATAAACCCTTATATACACTTCTACTCATTATATTTTTACTTAAATATAGAGCTTAGATGGTGAGATGTATTGTTTCATTCAGAGCAGTGGAAATCTGCTTATTTCATGAAGCCACTGCATGACAGAGTTTTTCCTTTTCCATCTTCCACCAGTTTCTTGTTAATTGTGTTACAAATAAAATTAAAATTTGTAATTTAAGCATTTTCACACTGTTTTTACATTTTGTTATTTTTTCCTCAGAGTAAAACAATGCTCCGTTGAGAACGCCAACCTTATGAAGCGAGTAAAGGCCCTTCAAAGTGAAAACCAAAGTTTAAGTGCCCAGTTACGGAGGCTACAAGCACTTGTAGGCCACAGTAGTGCCCAACCTGGAACATGCCTCATGGTGCTGGTACTATCCTTTGCACTAATCATGGCACCAAATATGAGAAATTCTACTAGACCTGCCACCAACACAGATCTAGCCATTCCAGAGCATAAAACTCTTTTGTCTGGTAAGATTCATAAAATACAAGAGGCATATAAAAACTGTATTATAATCATCTGACTTAGTAATTTTAGAATGGTCGGCTTATTACTTTAAAATAATTGTAGCTTCCTCCCCTTGGAAGACAGTCATCTTTAGTTTGGGTTGAACTGATAACAAGAGCATTAGATATGATCTTTAAATAAGTCAACAGTTTAGTGTTTAAGGTGCACTAGGAAGTCCAGAAAAAAAGAAAAAGAGAGGGGGGGAGAGAGAGAGAGCAAAGGAGCAGTTTATCAGAGCCTTAACAAAACAGGCTTGTCACTGCTAATACATATACTTTGGATTATATCTAGAAAGTGTTCACTGTTTGTATAAGTGAATAATTCTGTAGATGGTAGAAGACTTTCTGCAGTTCATTCTAGGGTGACAACTATCACCACAACTCAAGGGCATTACCAAAATGTCTATTCCCCCATAAGTTGTAATCCCTCTTATTACGAGTCTCTTCTTATCTTTATTCTCTTGTTTATTTTTAAATTACCTGTCAATATTTAGGCAGCTACATTAAATAAATTGTTTTTTTCTGCTTATTCAATTGCATGTAGAGTATTTTAAAAGCTGTAGTGATCAGTCGAACCTCCGAAGATGGTTTTTCTTCTTATGAAGAAAAGAAAGAAAAAAATATATGCATGAAAAAAAGAAAGTTAAAAAAAGGGAAAATTGACTTTTATTGATTGATTTCATTATATCAGTTTTATTGAAACTATGTAAATGTTTTCCAGTGTCTTACTATTATTATTCAAATTAATAATCTTATTTAGAGGTTTTAATGGAGGAAAAAAGATCTACAAGCATAATTATAAATTATATCGTATTTTTCTTATTTCAGGTGTAAGGTCCAGAAATATTCTTTCAACAAAGTCAGAGTTCCTCGAGCCACCTTTAGACGGTGATGGGATTTTACCAGACATCATGAGGGGAGCATCTGAGCATGACCATGATTATACCCACCGGCCCCAAGCAAGGAAGAGGTCAGTTAATTTCAGGGAAATAATTTTTTTTTATTGTAGTATGTTATTTTATAACCCGTACCACATTCCATGCCAGGAAGAGTTTGTTTCTGTAATCAATATATTTTGATACGGAAGTGTATTCGCACAAATGTATTAAAATCGTGTTTTCACATTGTTCTTAATACTCTTCAGAGGTGATATAAATTTTGATACCAAAACTATTCAGTTTCAGCTTTACATGCACGTAACATGGGTAACAATATATAATTGGCACCAGAATATATTTGCATGTATCTCTTATAATAAAGGTCTCTTGAAAACAATATTTCGTATTTAAGCTTCAAATAATATGGTTTATTATATAACAGAGCATTGTTATGTGTCATGTGACAAACGTTTTTCATCTTTCACCTTAACATAAGTGATGGCCTCAATACCTCTTCTTCAAAGGCATTTGCCTGAAAAGTATTCAAACAATACTGTTAAATACTTAATCTCCTAAAATTGATTAACATGTAACAGTGCTTAGATAATTCTATTTTGGAGCCTCTGGTTACCTCATTCATGAAGTACTTATTGCCAGTAAGGCTTTATGTAACCCTTAGCTTTTAATTTTTATAGCATTTTAATAAAAGATATTTTTTGAGTCTTCTAAGGAAGACAGTGGCTCTTAATCTTAATAATATGGTATTGACACCACAAAACATGGATGAAATTTGAATATAGATAAGCTTTATTATGAACACAGAAGCAGCTCTTTTCCTATAAGTGCCAAATTATTGATTTTCCGATAATATATAAGACTAGTCTTTTCTGATGTTCACACCGATCTGATTATAGTGTTTCTGCACAAGAAAGGAGATAAAACCTGAATAATTTGCTTGGTGAAATGATTTTTGAAAAAGAGCTACTGATATGTATTATATATATGCTACTTAGCTAATCTATTCAAGAAGCAGAATGACTCTGATTATATTTTCCCACATTTTTTTATAATTATTTTATTTTACTAATTTCCACCATCTTCATTTTTCTCAATTTTATTTTATATTTAAAATTTCTTTACTAGGTCCCGAGCTTCCCTGATTCCACCACTAGATGAGACATGGCCACCACCAAAAGTTGGATTGCCAACAAAAAGAAATAGGACAAATTCAAGAATAGAAAATCTAGATGACCAAGACATTGTCGAGGTTGAAATTTCTTCGGAAATGTAACACTGACCAATCTGCTGCTGTTTCCACTGACCTAACATTCTTTCCTCCTGACCTATTTTTTATTTATTTTTTTATCAGAAGGTTCAAAAGTAATGTTTCCCAGAGTATTTATTAATTCTATAGCTTCACTATAGATTTAGTATTATTATAATTGAGGACATTTACTTTTTTTTTGTTTTGGAAACATGTAGCACACTTTAAGAAATATTATATTTCAATATTAAAAGCTAGGAACTCATTTTGAGGTCATAAATTTATTGAAATGAATGAATTTAAAATTCTATATGAATAATAGTCATTTCTTAGTTTGACTAGACTGAATTTTATTCAATTTTATTTATTATAGAATCTAGATTTAAGAAGTCCTAAAAGAGCTTTAGTACAATTAATATTCCCTTCTTTTTTCTTTTTTTTTTTTTTTTATGAAAAAAATTTAATGTTATTTAATGTTGTTAATTGAGTTTAATTAGAGCAAGGATTGTTAATGAAAGAGCTATATTTTTGTGCAATGTTTTATTAGAGTTTTTATCAGTATGTCATTGTTTTTTAGTAAAAAGCAGTTATAATTTATTGTATTTAGGTTAAATAAGCATTATTTAAACTTTGATGAAAATATGTCGAGCCACTTGTTGAACTGTGAAACATTACTTCTTTCCGATATTCTTATTTGTAGAATATTATGTATTAGGTCAGTTATATTTCATTATAAAAAGACCAATATAAATAAAAAAAGTAAAATATTATAAAATGCCTAAAAAAAATTACAATCATGTACATTATGATTGATTATTTATGATCGATACTTAAATGGTCAACTCCTCAGAAGGAAAGAAGACTGCCAAATATTTATTCTAAACATATATTAATTTTATTAGTTAAAATTTTATTATCTGAAATTGAATGTGTATAAACAAAATTAATTTAAGTAAATTTGTATCAAGGGTGATAATACGTAAAGTATTAAACTGTAGAATTATATAATAGATTTTTCTTTCATATATATACACAGACATCTGTTAACAGATAACTAGAAGAATCCACAAGTAATGTTTTATTCATTACTTGGAATTTCTTCAATTTAGATAGATAAAGTCATTTAAATATTATATTTTTTTATATTATTCCATTTATAAATAAAAAAAAGAAGATATATTCTCATCAACCCACAATTTTTTATTTAATTTTATTGCGGGTCAATTTTATTATGTAAATATTTTTTGCTTGATATTTCCAAATAGTTCCCCTTTATTTGTTGTTTTTTGTGTACATATTTATATATAGATTTATTATTACAATTGTTAAATTTCTTATATGCTTTATCTAATTAATACCTTAAGTCCCTATTACTTCTTTTATTAGATAAGGTTTTTATGTAAATGTGATTTAAAGGTTGCTTTCATAGAATATTTGGGTTATACCTAGTGCCTAATTTATCACCAAAATTGTATTTAATTCTGAATGAAATGTTCATTTTGTTGTGTTGTTTCTATGTCTTGTTTTAATTTTTTATGCTTTTTAATAATTTTAAATTTTTATGATAAAGAATTTATTAGTAAAAACAAAAAACTTAAAAAAAAAAAATAATCAAAGAAGGGCCCAAATTCTGCATTCCGATTCTTCCTTCTCTTTATTGTTAAAAAAAATATTAAGTTATTAAAAGACAATTGTGTTAGATGTAAGGTATTGGGAAGGCTATTAAGATGCGTGCAATATATTCAAAGTTACTGTATTTTAATGTATTTCTTAAAAAATTATTTGTAACACCAATGTTTTAATAAAAAGAGATCATTATTTTTAATAATTAAACTTGAGTTTCTTGTATAAAGATAAACTCATCGATAGATCTATTACATGATGACTGTTTAATAAAAGGCCGTGTGCTTTTGATTAAATCTTGATAAAAATCAAGATATTTAGTTAGGTTTTGATTCTTCCTCACCTTGCTGGAAAATGAATGAGGTGAAGTATTAGTTATATATCATATGGTAATTGTAGTTTTGCTATTCAATTTAAATTATTATATAGCAATATATTTTCCCCTTCGCACTCTGCAACTTATGTTATTTTTCACTTATTATTATTTATATAGTTTTATTAGCTAAAATTATATTGTTGCAAATTTAAACTACAATTATTGATCATGCGATTGTGAACCATTGTTAAATATTTCACTTGTATCATTTATTTTGGGATGTTGTGGTGGGGAATTGTTGAGGTACGTCAAATAGGAAATGAGTAAATAAACAGCAGCATGTTGGACATGAAGAGATACTGTTTTTCTTGTTTTTTAAACTATCCTTTGCCTCCATTAACCAAATATACAGCAGATCATCTGCTATAGAAACTAATTTGGGGGGAGGGGGAGACACGAGTCTACTCCAATTTGCCAACCTTTATAATGAAGAAGCTGTGCCACTTAATTAAGACTGAAATAATCATGTCTCATATATTTTGTCTCCAAAGCCTCATGACATTTCTTTTGGGATTGCTAAAAAATGAGGCTTTTTAGTGTCAACAAAACAAGCGTAAATATATTTTTGATGATTGAAAAAAAATATTATCATGATCCAAAGAAGAGGGAACAACTGGATCATTCATACATAAGTCAAATTAAACTTGGTTTTAAAAAAAAGTTCTGTATAGTCATGTAAGTTTCCCAAATCGGGTAAACTATTTAGAATAGGCAACATTTTGTGTGGATTCAGTTACATTGCCATGATATTAGATTACTTCTAATCGTAATCCCATTCACAGTACAGTCATGTAATCATGTCTCATAATGGTAAAGCAGTATCAACTATACAATATGTGATACAATGATAATTAAGTTTTATTTTCTGTAGTAATCATTGATTAAAATTATGCCCATTTCTGGTCTAAACCAGGACTGTCCTTTTCGGAGGTTTTTTTATTCATTAATATCAATATTTTTTATTTAATTTTCTTTTCAAGCAATATTTACATTAATAAATAACTCTCATAAAGAGATGATTTCAATTAGTATTAATTTGTCTTTCACATTCCAGATTCAGACCCTAATGTAGCTAAGTATAGTCAAATGGTTAAATAATAAAAAAAAGCAGGGAGATGCAGATTTCCCACGTGTAATTTTACAATAGAGACATTTCACGAGCCGAAGAGTTAAGAAAACGGCCGACCTAGCTTTTGGCGGGAAACTCACTCTCATCTGTTAGCTGCCCTGATTTCATAAAATTGCAAATATCTTGGTTAATATGCAAGATAGAGAATAACTGTATATAACAATATTTATAGTAAATTCAATTTGCAATAAGATTGATTCTATACAATTTTTCGATCCGAAGTATAGTAACGGAAATATTTCAAATTTTAGAAAATCCTCCCCTCTAAACCCCCCCCTCCCACTGGTCAGATTTCAGCCGTTAACGAACTTGATCTTTCTTTTTACATAAAACGACTAAATATCGAGTTTGGTAACGATCAAACAAAAAATATGTGACTGCTAGAGCGGTAACAGACAAATATATATATATATATATATATATATATATATATATATATATATATATATGTATATACACAGTTTGGAACGGACCTCATTTTCATCATCTACTAGATAGGATCAATGGACATTTGTAGAAAAATGTCGAAAATTCCGTCATGAGTACAACCTCAATAGCTGATTTCCCTTAAGGGAAATCTGCTAAGAGTCACATACAGATGGCTTCATTCTAATTTCCATATCTCGCTCAGTAAGGATCTATTATTTAATCATGTATTTAGATAGTGCATAGGAAATGAGGTCATCCCTGCAAAAGATTGGCATAGATGGAGCCAGGGTGAGAATCTAAAACCTCCTAGGCGACGAACCCACTCCGACCAATCAGTGGGCGAATTGGAGCCTTGAACCTACTAGAGCATTTAAGTTAACATACATATTGTGGTTAGTAATGGAAAATAATTTATCAAGTGTGTAAATAAAAGTAGTGACCGTCAAATAATTGTGTAATCCAAAATAACACTAATTATCAACATTTATTATTTTTGTAATAAATGTAACAACCGGTGTCAGAAATGGGATTTCAAAATAAAAATAATCTAAATTGAAGTTTGAGGAGCTCTAAAAGTGGAAAATCTGGAAAAGGAGCTGGGTGAAAACAGTGAAATAAGGCTGAACATCAAAGGCAGTTAATAGATGAATTCCAAAGTTGAGGCATTGATTGGAGGAGCAATGGAATAAATCATGCTTCAACAACTGCGGTAAGTTCGGCCATTTCAGGGAATAACGCCAATTCTCATGGGTCACCATTAATCTAAGACGAGCTTGCACTGATGGGTATTAGCTAGCTCCAGCAAACGTTGGCCCCACATCTCCATTTTTGCTATCAATGGAAGGAAGTAGGTCCTCACTGTAGACACAGGAGCGTCACAGTCCATAATTAGGCTGATTTGAAAAGCGAGCAGTGGAACCGACTGTGCACTGTTACTGGGTATTCGGTCACTGTCTATGGAAGATCCAAGGTTAGGCTGGCTATCGCCAACATCAATGCTGATCTTGTATTTTTTGACGCTGACATAGTGGATGAAGTTATCATCGGTGCAGACATGATAGCTCACAGTATTAATCTGCACATGGGTCAGCAAATAATGATCTGGAGCAACTCCGAAATACCCTGGGATGTTGGATATGAGAATAAGACCACAGTAAGGAAGCTATTTACCATCGGGCACCAGAAATTACTATTTCGAGAGGTTCATTCAAATTCATACTATTTATTTATCCTTGTCGATAGGCTGAAATAGGAATGGTTTTTCACAAAAAAATAACAATTGGGCTAGTGTATGTACTAAATAATCCCATAATTTTGACATATAACACAAAGGTTCTTTAGCAAGTACAGAAAGTGTATAGTCATTCACTTGTTACATCCTTAAGGGAAAAATGATGTTAAAACAAATGTGTATGAATTTACTTTCAGAATAGCTATTGTATGCCAATGGCAGGTTAAAATAAAACTGGATTCCCTAAGAAATATAAATACCGGATTAACTTAGTAAAAAAATAATCCTTTAATTTTCATGAAATGCTGAAAATGTTTTTCCAGTACAGTAGTTCTGCCTTTTTATAGAAAAAGTATGGATAAATATAATATCTCATCAAAAGATAATAGAGTTCTGTTGTAATGCCAGGCGATATGTGAGGTGGTGAAAGAAGTAGAAAGTAATCAAGTAGCTACGACACCCCTCATTGATGGACTAAAAATTAAAAATGATTTCCCATGGAAATATAAAAATGGGATTACCATAAGCACTAAATAAAATTTTATTTTTCTATAGTTTTATTAGTCTGTTTAAACGAAATTCTATTTAAATTTTCAGGTAATTATGTGAACAATGGCATCAAAATTGTATTCGCTCATCCATGTTATTCAGAATAAGGAGCATTCATATAGTCTTCTTGATTTGTACCTTTTTTTCTTACTATTAATTAGCTTATGCCAGAAAAACTAATAAAATTCTGATGTGAACACCACATGACTTCCTTATATTACTATTAAATTAAGTAAAAGTTTTTTTCTGTAATTCATTTAAAGATTGTAATTAAAGAAGATTGGAAGGTGATTCATGATATCTCAGTTCAAATGAGAGTTCAAAAAATACCATAAAACATAAGTTATAGATCTATTTATTATAAACATTAAAGATCCTATACAAACATTCTGCATCAGTAACAGGTAAAGAGAAATTGGTAATTAATGAGTTGTACAAACAACAAGGGGGTTGGGATGTATAACTGGGTGCAACAACATCCATAAATATGTTATTTCAACATTCTAAGATTAATCATTTTTGAGCTAAAGAAATGTGACATCACACTGAAAGAAGAGTCAGATAATTGTGTTGAATCTGAAAACCATAATTTCTTGAAATCACAGAACTTCTTTAACTTCGTACAAGAAAGTAAAAATTAATAATTTCCATTTATACTGATTCAAATCTCAGGAAAGCATAGTGAAATAGTTTAAACATAGCATGCATTGTTTCCAAGCAAAGTAGTTTTTTTTTTTAAGAGAATACCCCTAAATATCTGTACATTTCTTTCACTTTTTAGCTACTAGCTTATTTATAAAGCTAATAATTTATTTAGTAAATTTGTGAATAGAATTTATTTTGTTTTTACATTCAATGATCATAATAAAATTTGTACAGCATAATGTATGTTAAAAATTAATGTAATATGCTAGTAGTATGTGGGCACAAATTAATCACTCTTTCTAAATTGAAATTATGTATATTTAAAAATTCTAATATTCCATATTTTACAAAATATGTATACATTGTTATAATCCCTGAATTATTAATAAATATTTAAATATATGAACAACTGACAAAGAAAAGCAATTAGAACAAAGTTTTATGAATAAAATAAAAAACTACAGAAACTTTATTGGGGTTAAATATAACTATTGGAATGATTATTTGAAGTATTGCAAATCATTTACATCGGGCATAATTATTATAAAATATTAATATATCAGTAAAAAATAAATATTTCACAAAACAAACATATTCTTCATTCAGTCCAGCGATGTGTACAATGTTGATTAGTACAAACGTAATACAATCTCATCTCTTCCTGAAAAATAAAAATGACAAATAGTAAAGTAATTCATGAGACAAAATATGATAATTAGAATTTTTTTTATTATTACACAATTATATAGAATTACATTAGCAACAAGATTAGTCATATTAAACAATTTGGTACACTCATAATAATGGAGTTATTTCGATTTTGTGCCCTTATTCCAAGTCCGATTTCAGCTATTAACAAACAATCTACAGTTTTACGTAGAACATATAAATATCAAATTTGCCAATGATCAAACAAAAATTGGGAACACTAGAACAATAACAGACAAATATACCTGTCTATCTATCTATTTGTGTATGTGTACATACATATATTTTAGCTATGATACCCGGGAAATCATTGTTGACTAAATAATAATGTTGTTTTTATAGCAAGGCTTCCAGAATAACACATATTGAATTTAAATACATATTGTCTTTTGTCATAGTGACATTACCAAGTAATGTTTAATAGTTATAGATAGTACACAGCTATTTCAATAACGTCATCATATCGGAGGAATTAATATAATATATACCAGAATTAAAGAGTTTGATTCCCCACAAATTCCACTGTCACACGTCGTACAAATTCAACAGGACTTTGTATAAATAATACATTATAAAAATTAAATAATCAAAATGTTCTTAAAGTTTACATGTATATTGGAAATAAATGCCAACATTAGTTTTTAGTGAAAATAAATAACAAATGCAGGGGGGGGGGGGAAGAAGGGCAGAGATTTATTAACTCACTAATCGGAATTATACTGAACTGTCATATATTTATATTTATATATATATATATATATATATATATATATATATATATATTTATATATATATATATATATATATAAAGATTAAAAACATAACATCATTTGTCATAATATGCCTGTAACCAATAAACTTTACTCTAATCTAATAAAATTATACTTTACTATAATAAATGTATATCATGTTTGTACTGCGTTATACAGTAAAAATGCATATAACAAAAGCTACTATAAATATAAAAAAAAACTTTTTTTTTGTGTGTGCACTTTTGACAACAAACACAGATGGAATTATGGAGGTACTTATTTCATAGAGACACTTTTTCAAAAATAGCACGAGTACAAACTCAATAACTGGTGTCCCATGGGGGAAAATTGTTAAAAGTAAGCATGTGAAGCACTACTAACTTTAGGGAAAGTGTATATACACATTTATAGTTATACACAAGAAAAATATGCTAAAAAAGAGTAGCTATTGGATTTCAGATAAGTAGAGTTAAAGAAAAACAATGGACTATATATCAAAATGTTAAATATCCAGAACATGCTACTAGGACTAATAAAGAGATGTTACCTATAGGTTACCACCTTTTAGGAGATTTCCCTTAAACAAATCAAAAGTCACCGGAAAATGTTCAAATATCAAAAAAGATCTCTATATAAGTGGCCTATGTAAACATCAAGATCAATTTTGTTAATGGCTGAAATCAGACCGGTGGGAGAAGGGGAATTTAAATTATCTGTTGCATCTAGAACACATTCTGTATTAATAGCCTACTTTGTTTTGAACGAGGTGACACCATGGATGAACGTGTCAGAAATCAGCAAGGTCATGCCGACAACACCAATTAGAGAAACAGTAGAACCTCCCAATCAAGATTACACTGAACTCTGTACACTCAACACATTCACTAAAGTCTAGTGTCAGGTCAGTTCCAGCTCCCACCCTTTTTTCAAGACAATTGTAGCCTCACAATAATGGGCTAGAGAGTTTTTAAAGTGTGGGCCTCGGGTCCAAAGGAGAGTATCACCAAAGACCAGCCAGCTAAGTTATAGCAGCAGGAAAGGGTAACTTACCAATAATTTGCAATGTCCAGTACAACGTAAGCCATTGCCTTATTTCTTCATTTATTTTTTTCCCCATCACCATCACAAATCACTTGCTATAGTCCCCATATCAAATTTTATTAACTCACTATCACATATATGTAACCTTTTGGCCTATTCCCTCTCTCATTTGTAAATATCTGCATAATGCATTCTTATTATCTATCCAATTAGTTCTCATTTGTACACCCTTTATTTTTATTTTATTCAAATTACAAATTGGGAAGGAGTGATTCCACCTAAATGCTGGAGGAACTCCGGATGTAACAATATGTGCTATTTTGAGTCTGATCAAAAAATGTTAATTAACCACTCTCAGTTAAAATTTAATTTCCTACATTTGTCATTCAATATGTTTTCTGTAGCTCTAAAATAGATCAACACATAACATTCTTTTAGTTTTCAGGATTCAGTGTACCCTATTCCTACTCCTTTCACATTAGCAATAAGTTTATATATCAGGAACCATCTTATTTCAAGCCTATATATGATGTATTGCTTTCGTCATAACAGGGAGAAGAGAGAAAATAAAAAGTGTAAAATATCTTTGTAATTATGACTGGTTTGGAAAAATGTTATATAATCAATCTTTTTATAAATTTAATAACAAATAAGCTACAATTTGTGTTCAAAACAATGTTTCTCTAACTCGAACATTATCGCAGATATTTGTATTCATTAGCGATTAGCCTTCAGTAAACCCTCACTTCTACTCATACATATTTTAATTAAAGCAACCGTGCCATTAAACTTCTCATGTTCAGCTTAAATGTCAAGCCCTGTTTACCTAAGGTTCTTATTATGAAATGGATGTGACATGATATGATCCATATAACAATGGAACAGGAGGGAAATAAACATAGTTTATGAAGTACTTAGTTAAACCTTTTTTTAGCTAGGGGATAAGGATTTTACTTAGTGAGCCACAATAAATTCCAATTGCTCTTATTGGAACTGAACCCATGACATTAAAATTGGCAAATACATTAAGACCAACACTTTAACACAAACTAAAATAAAACTACTAAGTAAATGAAACGTAAAACAAGAAAGCAAAACATAAAATGCTTCTAATACATATAGTATAATAGACCATAATGCCTAATGACTATGTGATTTATCCCTGAAATTATAGCGTGTATGACACTTATCAAGAGCCTGACATATATAAAACAATTTATAACAATTAGTAGCAAGAATTAGAACAATTAACATACTTCAGCTCTCCTGGTTTGAGCTTGAAAGAAAACGGCTTCCCTGTGGTTACACTTGGGACAGGGATGCTGCTCAGTTCTAGGTAAAGTTGGATCAGATATGACATCCGACACTATATGAGTAAGTTCACTGTAAAATAAATCTGTAATAATTAATAGTACACGATATTTTAATAGGATTTCAGAGGATGAATGTACTATAAATTCTTACTCAATTTCGTGCATAATTTTGTTCACATATATGCAATTACTGTCAGCCAGTTGTTTGTAATCACAGTTTCTGCACTGTAAATCAAAATATATATTTATTAAAAAGAAGGAATATAAATATTTAAGACGTTTTACTAAATAGTAATAAATAAAACTTACAGCGTAAAGCAGAACTTTTGATTCTTTATCTTCTTTTGGATAAAGCATATTGTTGCTGAAATAAAAAAATTCATACAGAAACAAGCATAAGTAAAAAGGACTTTGAAGTATAAAAATAAAAACAATATCATGGGGTCTGATTTATTTGAAAAAATAAATGAGAGTATAGGATTACAAAATAACATGATTGAAGAATAAAGACCTTAAATTATTAAAATATATATATTTGAATATAGCCAATCCTATTTGGAATAATTAATCTAAATTATTAATTTATTTATTGGTATAGAGAAGCTCCACACCTGAGGCGATTTACTAAGAAAATGCCAAACTAATAATTTATAAACCAATAATGATATTCCTAGATATTTTATAGTATATTCAATTACTCACTAAACCAATCAGAGGGAGAAGTTAAATTTTAAAGTATACTAATTTTTTTATAGGGATTAACTAGTCCCATAATGTGAGCGCTTATGATTTGTATTTAATATATGAGTTGTGGAATCGTTTAGTAACAAGAAAATCTAAAGGATAATATACTTAAGGAGCAGATACATTAAGAAAAATATAATGATCTAATAAAGATATTTTGGAAATAATGTAAAACTTAATATAACAGAAATTACAGAGCCATAAATTTAGGTATTTACCATTCTTGACAAAACCTTATCCCCACAAAGCCAGGACCATCATCATGAGTGTCATATCCACTGACCGGCATCTTAAGAAAAAATAAATTTACTTCAGTTTTATCAAGAAACTTCCAAATATCAGTAAACAAAGTAAAACAGATTCCCTCCTCTCTCTGTTCACAAAACAAGTCGTCAACGATTCGTTCAAACATTTACAACTAAGTAAATCTCCAGACGCTTCTTCCTTAGAAGCTCATATAACTAGCACGTGAGTTTAAGGCGTCAGCTTAATACTCACATAAGAGGTAAACCTAGACATGGAAAATTCGAGTTTATTTAGTGGCGGACTCATCAAATAAAAACCTTAGACTCATCGTGGCTATAAAAGGTTGGTAATCTGCCTCCATTAGTCTTAGTGGCCGTTAAGTAACATGTAACATATCTTCTTGTCACTATGTAAAACGAAATATAAAGGAAATCAAAAAGTTAGTAAATAATGACATTTCACTCATAAGATCAGAAAAACCAACACCTGAAATGAACTTTCAGTGAAAATGCAGTTTTATCCCACCCTTGGCGGCGAAATTTTGAAAATGGCGACTGCGGCCATTTTTTTTAATCTTTTATTGTTTGTGTAACTGAAATTTCGAAGGTTGCTTATTTGACATACATTGTATTAGAAAAAAAAGTCAGTCACGCTGGGGCTACGTAAACTAAGCAGATTTCCCACGTGAAGTTTTACAATAGAGAAATTTCACGAGAGTCGAGCAGTTAAGGAAACGGCCGAACTAGCTTTTGGCAGGAAAGGCACCAGCCCGTTAACCGTCCAGATTTAATAAAAATGCAAATATCTCGGTTAATATTAAAGATAGAGGATAAGGATAAGGATTCCTAAGGGAAATCAGCTATTGAGGTTGTACTCATGACGGAATTTTCGAGATTTTTCTTCAAATGTCGATCGATCCTACCTAGTAGGTGACGAAAATGAGGTCCGTTCAAAAACTGTATATATATATATATATATATATATATTTGTCTGTTACCGCTCTAGCGGTCGCAATTTTGTTTTATCGTTACCAAACTCGATATTTAGTTGTTTTATGTAAAAAGAAAGATCAAGTTCGTTAACGGCTGAAATCGGAGGGGGGGTTTAGAGGTGAGGATTTTCGAAAATTCGAAATATCTCCGTTACAATACGTCGGATCGAAAAAGATTACAGAATCAAACTTATTGCAAATTGAATTTACTATAAATATTGTTCTATACATTTATTCTCTGTCTGGAATATTAACTGAGATATTTGCATTAGTATTCTGCGTGTGCTTGGCAGCAGTCTTATGTTCGGACTTTCCGCCGTGAGCTCTGGCGGCCGTTTTCGTAACTATTCGGCCCTCGTGAATAGGTTTAGAGTTTTCTTACTACTACAGTTGTTATTAGGCAGATTTCTCTATTGTAAAACTTCACGTGGGAAATCTGCTTAGTTTACTCAGCCCCTGCGTGACGGACTTTTTTTTTTTTAATAATGCATTTAAATTACAAAAAACTATTGGCTTTTTGAGTAAGCATAATTTTTAATTTACGAGGAGTAAATTTACAAAACATGAATATTCTCACGCTTTCCTTATCAATAAAACGTCTAGGTTGAGTGTTTAAACTTAAAAAGAAAGGATTAAAATGTTTACTATCATTTTAATCCTTTTTGGGGGGAATCCAGCCTCGCATTCTCACATTAGTGGTGTTGCTAGTACTGTTCAGTGAAGTCAACAAATATGGCTAGATTTACCAACGCTGAATACGCGGACATAGTCTACGTCTACGGATTCTGCGATGGCAATGCACGTGAGGCAGTTCGGGAATATCGCAGACGGTTTCCTGACCTAGAAACCCCACACAGAGGTGTTTTTACCAGCACTTTCAGAAGGCTTCGAGAGACTGGGTCCTTCTCATGTAATCGTCGTGGAAACCGTATGCAGGCTCCGATGGAAGCCGACCTGAGGCGGAGGGAGAGGATACTGAGGCACTTCAATACCAACTCTGGCACAAGCGTCCGGAGAGCTGCTTCAGTTCTAAGCATACCAAAGAACACCATTTGGCACACATTAAGGGCTGACCGCAGGCATGCTTACCATGTACAAAAGGTACAAAATTT
The DNA here is from genome assembly GCA_019009955.1 of Riptortus pedestris. NCBI lineage: Eukaryota > Metazoa > Arthropoda > Insecta > Hemiptera > Alydidae > Riptortus > Riptortus pedestris. The sequence continues at coordinate 51,152,450 of CM032230.1, forward strand.
AATACCCGCTGATTATCCCCGCCGATTAAATTTTTGTAATTGGTACAAAGAACAATTGCAAAACGATGTAAACTTAAGTTCGAAAGTAATCTGGACGGACGAAGCGACTTTTACACTTGCGGGCATATTCAATCAAAGAAACTACCACCTTTGGGCACATGAAAATCCCCGCGCTGTTAGAGAATTTCAGTACCAGCATGAGTTTTCTGTAAACGTGTTGGTCGATCTTTGTTATAATCGCATAATAGGTCCCGTATTTTTACCTGCTCGACTTCACGCTGAAAGTTATCATCTATTCCTGGAGAATGACTTACGGGCACTTTTGGAAGATATCCCTTTGGAAACAAGGCTTGAGAGCTGGTTTCAACTCAATGGTTGTCCTGCACATTACGGAAGGGCCGTACGAGACTGGTTGGACATCAACTACCCAGGTCGCTGGATAGGACGAGGTGGGCCGGTGCCTTGGCCTCCCCGGTCTCCGGACCTCACGCCACTAGATTTCTTCGTGTGGGGATACGTGAAAGAAAATGTCTACCGAGAGCCAGTCCGCACAAGGGATGACCCTATCGAGCGCATCAGAATGGTTTGCAACCAGCTCACCGCAGAACAATGTTTAGATGCAGTGCGATCTGTGAGTACGCGATGTGATGCGAGTATTGCAGCGAGAGGCCAGCACTTCGAACATTTGCGTTGACGCTTTAGAAATTAACGATGTAATTTTAGAGAAGGTAAAACCTTCAAAATTTTCAGTTTTTTTTTTTCTCACTAAGGTAGACCCATATAAAAACTGAAACATTTATGTTTTCCAAGTAAGAATATTTAATTATTTTATTAATTTTCTAAATTTTTAATCTTTTTTTATGTTTTAATCTTAAGTTATTGTTCATAATGTTATCTACTTTAAATAGGTAATTTTTTTATACTATGAATATTAGAATAAAAAGTATTTATTATTTTTTCTTAATAAAAAATAATTTTTTTTCAATTACCTTTCTGTTAGTATAAGATTAGAATACAATAATTCTATTGGAATAACATTTATTGCTAAAATTCATTCAAGGAATAAAATCCGCTCTTCCATTGGCCTTAACTAGTTTTTGCACAACTATTTTTAGTTTTTTGTGATTTTCTCGAAAACGAGGCATATGCCAGAGGACTTTTTGTTTTAGTTTTTCGATCCTCTATCGATCCCTAAAGTTTGGCCGTTTGGTTTGGGGACACCCTGTATATATATATATATAATTTTGAACGGACCTCATTTTTGTCATCTCCTGGGTGGGATCGATGGACATTTGAAGAAATTTTTCGAAACTCGCGTCATGAGTACGACCTCAATAGCTGATTTCCCTTAAGGGAAATCTGCTAATACGATTGGGACAAGAAGAATAACCATTGAAAATAAATTTTGTACAGTTTTCAGAACAACATCTCATAAAAATGCCTGACATCAGGGTGCATAACTATGTTGCATGCATCTATGACAATAATTGGTATTTAGGTTTAGTTTTGTCGAAACACGAAGATGAAGGTGACATTAAAGTTAAATTCTTCTACCCACATGGTCCTGCACCATCTTTTTATTGGCCTTCAAAGGAAGATATTTGTTTTATTCCCATATGTATTGTAATAGCTTGTGTCGCTGCACCAACAACAAAAGATGCATGTAAATCTCCAAAAAATCCATAAGCACTCAAAAAGCCGCTATTTTTCTTTCATAGTCTTTTAGTTTGCACATTAACGCATAATTTAAAAAAAAAAGTTGTCTTGCTTAATTACTCTGTCTCATGTGAAAAAGCATATTTGAAAAATTGGGTTTTTTTTTTTAATAAAAATTTTAATAAGAACGCAGTTCGTGAAATTTTGGGGGGGGGGTCTCATATTTTAATATGATCATCAAATTATTTTTTCCTGTATCTTCATGCTTTTGTGAACACTTTAGTGAAAATTGTATCTTGATATGTTGAAAATAACTAAAGTTATGATTTCAAATACAATGTGTGTCAAATAAGCAACCTTTGAAATGTCAGTTACACAAACTTTCACAATATGTCAGCATTTTTTTTCACAAAAACTACTGGAGATATCAAAGTAAAATTTAATATTCTTCATAAGGAAGGTAAAAAGTGTTGTTAAAAAAAAGTTCATTAAAATCTGAGACCATGGGTGATTTAAAATGGAATGACCCTTTCACCCAACTTTTTCTAAATCATACTAAGCACTAAGTCCCTAGATACATAGAAAATATTAGAGCCAATTAAAACTAGTAGCAGCTGGGTACACAAGTTATATGCGTGAAATCATAAATGCCCTCCTTGACGTTTATTCGAACATTTACATAAAAAATAGAAAATTACAAATAATTTGACAATGGTGCACAAATTAAAATATAACGAGGCAGAACAGCAGCCCGATCCCGCGTAGAAAAATTTCCCTCTGGCATTTGAGAAGTTTTTTTAAGTGGCAAAGGGCTATTATTAAAGCATGGACTTAATCGTATACCGTAAACCGTGAGTTACGCGTTCGATTCCCGCCTAGTAAAAAGAACTTATTTAGTGACGGACTTATTAAATAAAATTCGTAGTGCCACTGTGGCTAGAAAAGGCTGGTGACCTGTAGATAATCCACCCAATCAGCCGTACCAATACAAAGTTGACGTTTATAATAAATAAAAATCCAATTTCTTAACTATGTCTTGATTTTTTAGTGATATGTCGAAGTAAATAGATGTTCTATGGCGCTGTTACAACACCTGTTGTTATTGAGATAACAGTTTCACTGATATGTAACCTCCTAACGCGCTGTGTTACCTGTCAAGTACAAGCTTTATGTAGTGTACTCCGCATTTGTGTCTGTTGTTTACCTCTACTCTCGTTGCAAGTCGTTAATTTACACCCAAAATGGATCACATGTTAGCTAGCCCTTTTAATATACCGAGCATAGGGACGCCGGTACATCAACCAGAAGAAGACCAGCAAATATTACCTCTAGCTCAACAGCAGCAACAATCTTTACAACAACCCCCATTACAGATGCCTCCTTTGCTTCCCATTCAGTCTTCCATGTCCCAAAAACCACCTCACACTTATGCTCCCTCAATGGGTTATACAACACCCCAAAGTATGATGCATCCTCAAACACCTGTAAGTAAATTTTATCTGGTATGTTAAATAACTTGCTATTTGAAGTTGCTAAATAAATACCTATTTTATTTTTAATTAGAGCAGTCCTAGTAGTGAAGCTCAACATTTTCTAGTGTCTATCAGTGTATTGGAGGAAACGTTTTCCAAGTTCTGATGCGGTAATAGGTGTTGTGTTCACCACGATACTCACTATGCAAAATCGTTAATTGCGATTCCCCTTGGGCGGTAGCTATGTTTTTGCTTGCAATTAATCTACTAAAACTCCTTCCCCTCCCTTGTTATGTTATTAATCTTTTAGTAGATTTCCCTCAAGGGCTATCAGTTATTGGCATTGTAGTCTGGCGGCGTAGGTGTAATTTTCAAAAAAATTCCCTCAAATGTCCTTCGGTCCTATCTAGTAGATGACAATAATGAGGTCCGTTCAAAATTATATATACTTTTCTATTACCGCTAGAGCAGTCGGTCTTATTTTTACCAAACTCAATATATAAGCGTTTCATGCAATACTAAAGATCAGTAATGGCTGAACTCAGACCAGGGGGAGAGGGGGGTTTAAATATAGATGGGATAATTTCTTTATATACTTTTTTTATACTATACTCAATATTTAACTGTTTCTTTCAACACAAAAGATCATATTAGAATGGCTGAAATTACACCCGGAATAGGAGGGTTAAGTGAGGGGGAGATTTTCAAAAATCAAAATACTTCCGTTATTATAAGTCGTATCATAACATGGTATATAATCAATCATCTTAAACTATAGATGCTCTACATTTGTTCTTCTATTCATTTTTTTTGTAGCTGAAAAAGTAAGTGAGTTATTCGCACTTTTTTGTCCCCAATTCTACTCTACGAATTTTTAATTAGATAAAGAAAATATATGGGGAATGAGATCTCTAATGTGTCATAACAGCTCACGGGAAATCTGCCCCTGCTTGATGGACGTTTCTTTGGTTTCAGCCTTCAGTAAACCCCTAGTCCTCATCTCATATTGTCAGTAAGGCAGTACATCTCGAATCATCTCATTTCAAAGTTACATAGGATTTTTTTTTTCCTTTTAACTATGTGAAATGGAAAGTTGAAGTACATATCGCTTTTATTATGTGTGGATCAAAAAATGTTGGCTAACTAATCTAGTTGAAAATAAAATTTTCTACAAGTTATATATTTTTTCTCTTCTAGTTAATATTTAACTAACATCTTTGCATTTTGTAGTTTTATGTGTTCTGTTAATGAAAAATTCTATTGCATTTTTCATTTTGAACAGCTGTATCACTAAACTTCTCATTTTCAGCTTAAATTTTAAGTCCTGTTCACATTGTCTCTCTCATAATATACATATGCATATTATTCTCACATTATATTGATTGCTTGGTAAATTTACTTGATGCTGAGTCACTAACGACAGTCGTTGCTGGTAGATTTGACAATGGTATTTTATATACTGCTGGAACCCATCCTCTGCTTGATGTGGCAAACTCTGTCAATAATAAGATAGAGAGAAATATTTAGAACAACAATTGTAGAATAATATATTATCAAAAATATAGCTTATTCAATATTTTTCAATTCTACACTTGATAATCGATGTTTATGACTTTACATTGCAATTTTCTCTAAGCTCTTATTTCAGTTTTGATTTTATCCATTACCAAACTTAATCTTTTGTTTTACATGAAATGTTTAAGTATTTAGTTTTGAAACTATCTAATAAAAATTGTTCCGGTTCGGGTATTATCAGGCATACATTCACACACAAATTTGACAGCCCGCATTTTCTGAAAATTTAAACACTAGTACAACCTCATTAGCTGATTTCCTACAAGAATTATTTAATACATTCACAAGTTACTTTTTTACACTGTTCGTTAGAAAATGAGAAAATAATAAAATTACAGTCTTTTTCATTGAATAATTGATAAAATGATAGCTGAATTATTTGGTATTAAAATTTATTTGGTGCTAATAATAATCTTTTGTTGCATTGTGGTTAATTTTAGAATATTAAATGAGGGAAAAATCAGAAAAATAATTTTGGCCTTAAAATATCAGGGAATTCTTTATTTTCCCTCGAAAGATAGAAAAACTTAAGTCAGAAACTTATATAGTGCATTTTTACTATAACTCAAATAGATGAGATGATACCCATTGCTCTACTGGAGGGGGGGTGATTAACAAACCGACTTCATGATTATGAGTTAAAAATAGTTGTTAATTTGTTGAATGACATAAAACCTAAGACTGCTAGTCCACAGATGATAGAAATATAACTTCTGCTCTAACTGTATGGCTAATTAATACAATTCATGTATTAGCATATATTTTTAAGTTCATAACTGTTGATACAATTGTAAAAAGTTTTGTTTTATTTTATTTTTCTTAATAATTTATATCTCAAAGTGTAAATAACTAGTACTATTGATTATCTGTCTAGTACTTTTTTCATTACTATTCATTATATTATTATATTTTAAAATACAGTAATTCCGTTTACAAACTATTTAAACTGATAAAAAAACGTTCTTCTTTTCTTTATGAAACCAAAAAAATTATATTCTGAAAACGTGGGGATGTTGCTGCCGCTGAAGGATTTGTTGACCAGCCTGACCAACTTTTTTTCTCTCATTGTTTTATTACATTTCAATTTTATTTGGGTTTTATGTTTTTCTATAATCATTGAAAGTGAATTATATCTAGCTGCTGTTAGATACAAAATAATTACAGGAGATTTCATGTTGTAATTTGCCTATTCGTGTAAGCTTTTATACTTCATGATGCAGTTTAGGTAGCATTAAAATTTTTAATTTTGTACGGATTGCTAACGATATGGGTAAAACTGTTGTTTTTATGTTTGCAATTTTTGTATAAAGAGTGGAAGTTGTTACCTTTTTATGTTGGCTGTATTTTCTGGGTAAAGTTAGCATTTCTATGTTGGCAGCATCTTTTAGACAGAATAAGTGTTATCAAGATGGCAATAGCTTTTAGATCAATACAATAGTTTTTATGTTGGCAGTATTTTATTAGACAGATTCAAGCAAAGTTATTGGTTTTGTTGTCAGCATCAGAAAAATAAGTTATTATACATCATAGCAATGAAAAATTTAAAAGAAAAGTAATTGCTAAAGGATTTGCTTTCTTCTTTGAAAAATCGTTCTTGTTATCCTGCAAGAAGCTCAGACATAAAAATATTCACTAAATCTTCATTAAGTGCATCATTGCTTTAATAATATTGAATATTGATTAAAATATAGATATTATTATTAATATAAAGAGGTCTTTGTTTATTATTAGTTCTTTACCCCAGGGGAAACTCCCATAATCTTAAAAATACGGACTACTCCTATAATGGAACCCTATATATATTAAGGTACATACAATAGTTGTGACATTAATAATACCAATATTTTCTAATATTTATATTCCAGCAATAATCATAGTTTTTTAATTATTATTATTTTTTTTAGCAAAATCTAATGTCTCCAATGGTTAATAGAATGGACCAGACACCTAATAATATCATAAACCCGACTACACCTGGCCCTATGACACCAATGACTCCATCTTCAGCAGATCCCTCATTCATGCCACAGTTGCAGTAAGTATATACTAAATTACAAACAATGGGTAGTATAAATAAAATTTTATTACGTTTTAAGTAAAATGTACAATAGTTCAAGTGGGTAAAACATAAGTAGATATGTTAGATGGCCAATCTTCACCAAATGGTTGTAATAGCATTGTCTGGTTTAAACCACTTTATTTTTATAAGGAAATTGTAGAATCTCTTCACAGTATTTACTTTCAAAAAGGTACAAAATTTTGTTATGTTAAAAATAGTTTGGTCTAATACTATAACTCTAGTTAAACTTATTGGAATGCCATTGTTTTTATTTTTAACCATCACTTTCTTTGCCTAGGTCCACACTGACCTCAAATCAGTCAGGTAAGGTGGATGATAAATGCTAAGTTGTACTTAACGATCTTTTACTAGCTAATGTTTGGCATTAGTCAGTTTATGCTTGTTACTGAGGGATAACTCGAATCTGGCTTCGAGTGGAACCTTTCTACATATCAAGATACCTTATGAAAAATGAAACTTATGGCTCAATGGGTCAGACACATGGCTTTGCTGGGTGGCCAAGTGATCAGCATGTACCTACCTCTGCCATATTGTGGTGGAATTATAGAGAAATAATCGCTACTTGTTTGCTAATGCTGTGAAGCCATGGGGAGAACTTATAGATAGTCCAACCTCATACATAGCATTTAGCATAGAATCTGGAATCTTTAGCACATCAGTATAGTGCCTTTTAATTTATTCACAACTGCCCCCCCCCTCCTTAAAAAAGGACTGTATTTCCCCATAACCTTCTTCAAATGCATATTTCAAGTAAAACTTAAAACATGAAACTATGCACAGAGACATTGAGAAGGGATTCAATACAAACAGTTATCTGAATACAGCTGAGATCCTTCAGGCTGATGTCATGAAATAATTAATAATAGTATGGTGTCTAATTGGTATAAAGCATACTGCAGAGGATATACTCAATAAATTCAAATTGAATGAAGTTTAGAAAATTAACTACTATTTCTAGTAATTTAAAAAAAATTAAAACAATTAGTTAAATAAAACTCATTATTATAAGGCTTTACCCCTGGTTCATTTTACAGAAACTGTTATGGAAATTTTTGTAACTTAGCCCATTGAAGAATTTCATTATAATTTTCATAACAGAGCAATTATGACAAAATATGGAACCACCATTTTAATTCGGTTTCAGAAAATTACACTTAAACAATTTTTGAAACCATGTTGTCCTTCTTTATAAACATTAGATAGTAGATGTGGGGATCTACCAATCACATGTTCAAATTTGGTGTTCTTTACTTCATGAGTCACCATGACTCAGAAGATTAGGAATAACAAATTGTTTTATTAGCTCACTGATTACAATAATATTTTTGTAGAGTATTTTGCATTGGACAACGCCACTTATAGTCTCACTTGTTACAGTTCAGTCCATTCCTTTTAGCAGATTTCCCTTAAGGGAAACCAGTTATTGAAGTTGTACTCATGACACAATTTTCAAAAAATTTCATCAAATGTTTGTCAATTCTACCTAGTAGGTGATGAAAATGAAATCCGTACAAAATTATATATATATAAATACATACACAGTTTTCTGTTACCGCTCTAATAGTCACAGTTTATATATTATCGTTAACAAACTCAATAGTGTTTCATGCAATACTAAAGATTAAGTTCATTAATGGCTGAAATCGGATCAGAGTGAGAGGATAAAATTTCAGAATATCTCCGTTATAATGCATCAGATCGATAAATTGTACATAACCAATCTTATTGCAACTTAAATATACGTATCTTCTCTACCATGAATATTAACCGAGATATTTGTTTTTTTAGTATTCATCCTTAAATAAACCTGCATTCCTACTCATGACATATTAACAATAAACTGTTATATCTTGAACCACTTTATTCTAAGCTTATATACCAAATTTTGTTTACAAGAGACCTTTATTATACAAGATACATGCATGGTGTTGGGGGGGGGGGGGTAAAAATCTCTGTTATTATGAGTCGGATCGTAAAATGTTATAGAACCGATCTTGTTGAGTTATTGATGCTCTATAAGTTGTTCTATGCATTTTTTTTTTGTAACTCAAACACTTTTAAGTTATTCATACTTCCTTGTTTTCAGTTCTGAATACACTCCACCCTCTGCCATGCCCTTTCTAATCATCTGATTCTTACATAGAATTAGAGAATATTTGGTATAAAAATATGCTATACCTACATGTGGGAAATTTGCTTACATTATGCAGCCGCTGCGTGACAGACTTTTTTTGAAAATTTGCTTGCTTATTTAATATTAATAGAAAATTACACGCAAAATTTTGTTCAGTATAGTGATAAAATCTATTTTCAAGTGTATATAATTTTTTATTTATTCTAACTTTAAAGTAAATTAATCTTGTTTGTTCCAGAAATATTGTTTCAACTGTTAACTTAGGATGTAAATTGGATTTAAAAAAGATTGCCTTGCATGCCAGAAATGCAGAGTATAATCCTAAAAGATTTGCTGCTGTTATCATGAGGATAAGAGAACCTAGAACGACTGCTTTGATTTTTAGCTCAGGAAAAATGGTGTGTACTGGAGCAAAAAGTGAGGATGATTCTCGGCTAGCTGCAAGAAAATATGCTAGAATTATTCAGAAGTTAGGCTTCCAGGTAAAATGTCTTATTATTTTAATAATACTTTTATCATAGAGTACTCTCTTGTCTGGTTGATGGTATGCCCAACTTATTTCTAGGCATGAGCCCATTTGCAGAAATTCCAGTCAGTGTAAATCTAGTTAGTTTCAATTTATTGTATTATCTGACATGCATACATAGTATTATTATGAATTTCGTAGATATGTCTTGCATTTTTCTTAATTTCTCAGATTTATATTCATCATTTGTAATGAAGACATCAATTGTATCAGTTTCATACTTTTTTCAATTTCAAGGCACTATATTCTCCATTTATTGTTACCATTTCTTTGAAACCTTTTGATATTAATTATTGGTCCAAAATTCTTAAGGTAATTTATTTTTCATTAGGAAGCATGCATGATTTTTGTTCAGGCCAAGCGTTGGAATAGGAAAGAGGGGGGGTGGGTTGCTGATCTATTTGGTAAAAGCCACTATATTGCTGTATTAATGTTGCCAGGTAAAATTGTATTTACTGTGTAGTTATAGCAGTTCATGGTTGAACTTCTATTCATCCCCTGGTTCATCATTTACCTCATGTCACAATTGAGTAATTAACTAAGCAAAGTAGTGATATTTGTTATGAAATGCCACCACAGTATAGTAGGAAAAGTGTCAAGCTAGTCTTTTAACCTCTCACCTTTCAATGCAGTGTGGCTGTGGTTCTAGTCCTTCTTGGCCTTTTAACAGATTTTCTTTAAGGGAAATTTTGGAAAGACTTGAAGCAATTTTTCTGTAATTTTATCATGTCAGCAACCTCAATAGCTCCTTTTTCTAAAGAAAGCCCACTAAAAGTAAACTCTGTACCACAATAGTCAATGAATAGAACCTAACCAAGTATGGTTCGGTTTTATCATGTATTACCTCTGTTAATACATGACAACTTACCATCTGAATTACCTAAGTTAGGGTCCTACACAAAAAAATTAAATAGTATAGATATTTCAAGCCTATCTAAATATTTTTTTAACCAACAAAAAAATAATTATTTTAAATACAAGCTAATTCATAATGTGATCAAAAATGTTTTCTCCGCTCTGTGGTTTTTATGAGGGTTAACATTCTTCGTTTTTCTCAATTTCCACAATCTAATTTTTCTGTAATTAGTTACATATGATAATAATATGATTTGATTTTAGGCCAAATTCCTTGATTTTAAAGTTCAAAATATGGTTGGAAGCTGTGATGTCAAATTCCCAATAAGATTGGAAGGATTGGTATTAACACATGGTCAATTCAGCAGGTACGATATTTGCAATGAACTATATACCACTATTACATTTTCTTTGAACATATTTTAAACATTTTGTCTTTTTTTTTTTTTCAGTTATGAACCCGAGCTTTTTCCTGGTCTCATCTACAGAATGGTCAAACCACGTATTGTTCTCCTAATTTTTGTGTCAGGGAAGGTGGTATTAACAGGTATGTTTGTATGAATTAATCTGTATAATAGACTCCTGCAGGTTCAGTGGTGTGTTAAGAGAGAAAATACTTTATAAATTTTCTCATTAATAAAGACGTTGCCCAAAATATTGAGTTGCTGGCTTCACAGCATAATTATCATTCAATAGGATAATAAATTATAATAGAGAACTTATAAGTTTATTGCCAAAATGTAATAAGAAAAATTATAAGTAAAATAAAATGGTAAATAATTTAAGATAAGCCAAAAATGCTACATTAAAATTAAAAAAAAGAAATGAATTATAAAACAGAATGTGAACAATTTAAAAAAACACAAACAAACCTTTAATTAGTCATTTTTGCCATATATTTCTTTCATTCGTCAAGAAATGAAGACATTTGTGTTGGAATGTTTTCTCGAGCCAAACCACAGGCCTAGCTCCTTTTTCTGAAGATTTCTTCAAATTTTTTTGTATTGTTACATCTCAAAATAATTAAGCATTTCAAATTATCTGTATAACAGATGCTTCTTCTATAAACTGTATATTAAAGTAGCAATAAAGTTTGATAATAAAACAAGGAAAAAAAGGTAATTTAAAACCATGACAAATTTTATTAGTTTATTTACATCCACTTTACGAAACTATGGCTAATCAGGACACGTTTCCTACATGTTACCACCATTTTCTAGCCAAGATGAAGGGTAAGGGTTTTATTTAATGTGTTTTTCCAGGTGAGAATCAAACTCACAACTAGGTTTACCAAATTCATTAAGACAGAAGAACTCACATGCTAAGCTGAGGTCTAAAAAATTGATTTGATGCACAATAGAGCAAGAGCCTAGATGTTTATTTATCAATGCTCACTGGGTTCATAATAAATAACGTAACAACTAGTTAACGAACTTATGAATTTCTACAACTGGAGAAAACAAGAGGAAATAATTAAATATGAATCTTTTTAGTCCTTTGAATTGATTTATTTATGAATCCCCCATTTTTTAGTTGTATTACTTTAGTTGTGGTCCTCATATAATTTATAGTTGTAATTAATGTTTATTCTTCTTTATGTTATTACTATATGTGTTTTATTTTTTTTATTTTTAGGAGCAAAAGTGCGACAAGAAATTTATGAGGCCTTTGATAATATCTATCCTATACTTAAAAGTTTCAAAAAACAATAATTAATGACTCAAAATAATTGTACTATTTTTTTATAACACTGTAAATATTGTAAAAAGTAATGTAAATTATTTATTTTTGATGATATATATTTTTTAAATTAAAAAGAAGTTTCTAAAAATATCATTTAAATTCTAGTACCTGTTATAAATTTACTAAATAGGAATAAATCAATCAAGTATTTAGAACTACAGATTGCAAAATCAACGTAATAATATTATAAAAACTATAGAGCGTGTACACTATTCACTGCTAAAGATGGGAGAAATCATGTATAGATAGGCTTAGATCAAAACAGGAGAAAGAGTTAGAAAATATTTATTTAGTACTGAAAAGAAATACTTTAATTCCTATAAAACTATCTAAATATTATTTAAATTAAAATATTTATTAGTAGCAGTACCAAAAAACGTATCTCAAATCAAATGGAACAATCTCCAATTTCTTTCTTTTCTTCCTTTTTTTTAATGATGTGTTGAACTATTGGAATCAAGTGGGATCAACTATCTCCACTTATTTTTATATACTTGTAAGTTGTCTTAAGCATTTTTAATTGTGTAACATGAATTAATGTAAAGTGTAATATGAATTAATGTAATTCAGATAAGATAACTAAGTTTTCTGTTATGGTTTCAATACCTCATAATGTTATATAATAATGACACTCTTGCTAGTTAATCAATTTGGCAGTGAAATAATTTGAAATCAATTTTTGTTAGAATGTATATACTGGTATTTTCCTTTATATCTTAGAAAATAGTTAATTAAGATGAGACTCTTATGTTTTTAATGATTTTGTCTTCCCAGATAGGAAAAATGTGAGATTTAATACTATGTGGTTGAGCTACAAGAACAGAAACACTTAAACAGCCATGTAATCCATACTTTTTTTGCCCATTGTTGTTTATTACCTTTCGAACTGTAATCCAGATCAATATTTTTTGGTTTATAGTCTTAATATTATTTTAGTTTAATATAATAATTTTTTATCATGTCCACAATTACAGGAGTCAACTTTACAACAGAAAATTGTTTTTTGTATGCAAATCTCTTTCCCTTTGGTTTTATTGACTTTCTATGGATAAAGTATTGAATTATATTGAAAATCTGAAATATTGTAAATATCCAAACTAATATGTTTTAAGTAGTTATTTTTTTTTTTCTAGTTCAGAAATTTTTTATCAATTTTGTAACAATAAATGTGTCACAGTGCATTTTCTGACTTTTGTTTTAGTGTAAATTATGTTTTGAAAACGACAGAGTATGAAAAGTGCGATATGTTTTATTAAAAGATAAGAACAATCTCCATGCAATGTTGGTTTTGAATTAGATATTTACTTACTAAAATTTTAAATTTTGTAATAAAAAGTTTACAGAATGCGTATGCATTTGGTTTCTTCAAGCTATCTGGGAATCTGCGAGATAATACTGCTCCTAACCCCTTCTGACTGGCGTCTGTTGATAAGATCGTCGTTGGTAACTCAGGATCGAAATGTACAAGAGTACTGGACGAGGAGAAATACACTTCAACTGCTGGAATAAATCAGTGTCATGATCAGACCAATCCCAACGATAACCTTAATTCAAAAATCTGTACAGAGGAGCACAAATGCTCTGCAATGTGGTATGAACTTTTGGTAATAGTTTATTGAATCTAAAAACGCCCTAAGATCCTTAATATTTCTAGGCTGAGGCATATCGCAGATAGCTTGGAGGTTTTCTTCTATCTGGTGTACCTCACCTGTGTTATTTCTGTGTCCAAGATACAGAATCCTATAAAAATTGACACTTTTCCTTACTCAGACATATCCCACATGATTATAACCTTTCAAGAACTAGTTCTAATCTAGCATGGTGTTCTTCGGGTGTGCTGCCACCTACTATATCATCTAGTGGACAGGCTATCCCATCAATTCCTTCAAGGATTGTGTTCATCATTGCCTGGAGCTACATTTACTCCGAACCGCACTCTCTTAAAACGGAAATATCCAATGTGTGTAGCTATTACAAAATATTTTCTGGAATTCTCATCCACCATCATCTATAAATATGCTTCTCTTAAATGCATCACCAAGAACTGTTTCCCTGCTCAAAGTTTGTACATTATTTCCTCAAAAAATAGAAGAGGATGTGTCTCAGCTTGAATGCATTGGTTGATAGTTTGTTTGAAATCAACTCAAATTTGGATCCGTCCATTCCGTTTAATACATATTAAATCAGTGAGGCCTTCTGTAGGATTTACTCGTTAAAAAAACCAAAGTGCTTTGTCATTACTTTGGCCTGACATACTTGTGCACCAGGCAATAACGGAAGCTTAAAAGCCAATATCCAATCCAACTTCAACAAGTGTGTATCATTTTTCCAAATAACTGTTTGGGTAGAACTTTCTTTTTCACAAACATGTCCATCTGGACAGACGTTTTACCAAGAGTATCGATGGGTAAGCCTGAGTACGTCACCAGGTTTGACACAACTCCTAATGTTGGACTACCAAGTTCCCACCATATATGTTTACTTATAATTGTCAAAGATGCATCCGGATCAAATAACATTTCGAAAGGTTTGTTGTTAATGCGTACCTTGAGCATTACCTGTGATCCAGATACAACACTCCTGACAACTGCTTCCGAGTCTGATCCATCTGAACTACGTGGACTAATGCCACCACAAGAACCTTGTTCGGTCTTTCTTACTTGTCTCGCACCATAATTGCTATCTCTTTTGATTTTTGATTTACGTTTCTGTGAAAAATGCCTAACCTTCCCACATACTTTTCCCTTAGCTGGACAACACTGGTTTTCCCCATGCGATGGCCATCCATATGAGTCACATGTTTGCTCGGTGCTGGCAGCCCAGAAATTTTTCCTTTTCGTTCATGAAACCTCTGATTAACAGCACACATCCCTGACCATTTTAAGACATTCTATCTGTTTTTGAACTGCATCAGCCCTTTCTAAGTTTCAAACAGAAGATTGTACTTCTGATAGACTACCGCAACAGTACCTTTTGCCAGAAAGAATTATTAATACCTAGTATTAACTGGCCTCTTAATATTTCATTAATAATTGATTATGCTTCAAACTCACAGTGGCAGGCCAGAGTCTGTTGTAATGAGTTTAAAAAGTGTGTTGAGAATGCTACCCGTTTTCCCTGGGTTCTGTGATATATCAGAATATTCTTGCTTGCTTTTCTTCTGTGGGTGGCAGTGATCAGCTATTACCTTCAAAGGTGCTATGTTATATATTTTTCAGCATTTACTGACATTCTGAAAAATGGGATCAAAATTGACTTTTCTCTGTTAGATCACTTTATCAATCATTTAATAATGTCTCAAAGGGGTTCAATAAACTTTTTTATTTATGTGTCAACTACACCATAATCTCTTTGAGAATTCCATTTTCCTAGCAGAAGTGTGCTTTGAGAATGCCTGAATAGGGCATTTATAGGAATCTGTTAAATACAGCTAAGTACATTTGTCAGTATGTATCCTATATTCATATCATACATCATGGGTATAACAACATTTATACATTGCAAGAATGATTTTTGGTTAATAATAAAATAAAAAGAGAATATTTAGTCTTAGGAGTTAATCCAGTACGCATTTTAGCTGGAATGTTTTTTTATTATAACTCATGAGTAGGTAATGTTAGTACAGCTAGGCTATTAATAGACATCATCATCCGGAGTGAGAAAACCACATTAGACAAAAAATGAATCCTACTGTAAAAAGAAAAAACGCAGATTGCTGCTTTTGATAGCAATGGAAACAATGATGAATACCAGAGTTTGGCATTATTCATAAAAATTTTCAGATCCAATTCCCGTAAATAGATATGAAGTGTGAGGCTTACTTCCAACCCAAACCAACAAGAGCTTCTACAGCATGTTTTATCTATTGAAGTTCTTATCACAGTGCTTTAAGTTTATGATGACAAATGTCAACTTTGAAAGACTAAGTCGGAGCTGAATAACACATAATGTCTAAAGGTAAATATCTTTGTTTACAAAACCTGACATGAGATTACTAGGGGTCTAATGCAAGGAGATCCATTATCACTGGTGCTTTTTGGCTTTATCCTTGAAGAGGCAATCAGCAATAGAAATAAATCATAGTGATACCATATGCAATAGACTTGCACATTGCATGGCATATGCTGACTGTGTGTTAAATATGGCTACGTCCACCGTAGCATCGGCTCTAGAATTTGCATGATTTAGGATCTTTAGGAGGGAGAAATCATGACCGACAGTATACAATAAACAATAACAATCAACAATAACACTTTATGTTATGTTGATGAGTACATATACTTAGATCAAGAATATAGTACAAATAAGGAAATCCAGAGAAGACCCTCACTTTGTTGAAAAAAGTAATGGAGCCTCAATTTTATATTGAAAAGCAAATATGAAATGCACCTTAAAAACTAATCTTTGACAGTTGTGTGTTGCCAGTAGTTACTTACAGATCTCAGACTTGGTCCCTCACCAAGGCTCAAGCTAATAAAGTGAACGTCTGGCAACGTGCAGCTGAAGGACGTGTGCTCCATATAAAGAAAAAGGAAAAGGTGAGGTGCACGGAAATAAGAAGACAAATGAAGTGGGCTTGACACTTAATGCGCTGCAGGGATGAGATATGGTCACAAAGATTCACTGACTGGACGCCATACAATTGGAAAAGAAGTAGAGGGAGACAGCCAACAAGATGGAGAGATGAGTTTAAAAATACAGTTGGCCCCAACTGTGGCTGGGACATGTTTAAAGAATAGAACCCACCCCAGGAAAGCTGTCCAAGTAGATGTTGCAAATTAGTAGGAATAATATAGAAAGAGGTAGCCACTGGCAACAATGGTTTAATCCCCTGGAGGGGATCTAACAAAGGAGAGGCCTGGCAGATAATCTTGAGAAATAGTCTGAAATGTTAATGGCACAAGCCCAGACTGTAGCAATGTGTATCAAGGTTTACTTCAAAGTAAAAAAATTAATTCATCAAGGAATTATTAGTTTAATAGATAAAATTTAAGCAATAAATTGTGACTAGAACAAAATACAATAATACTAATAATTATAAAAAAATTAGTTCTACTTGGATTTAAGTAATATATAGTTGGGAATAGGTTCTTTATTTTTTTGAAACTTTTCCA
The DNA here is from genome assembly GCA_019009955.1 of Riptortus pedestris. Taxonomy (NCBI): domain Eukaryota; kingdom Metazoa; phylum Arthropoda; class Insecta; order Hemiptera; family Alydidae; genus Riptortus; species Riptortus pedestris. The sequence goes on from CM032230.1 coordinate 51,169,605, forward strand.
ATGATTTGCCCATTAAAAATAGTAAAACAAAGTTTGGCAAGTAATAAAATTACTCTTTATCATCCTTCATATAATCGTCTAAAAATTTTTCTACAACATTAAGTTCGACCTTTTTTCTTTCTTGACTTTTATTATCTGAAATATCAAATTCTTCATCATTTCTTTCTTCATCAGTTGTTAAGTCAACAGGTGAATCAATCAATTCTCCTTTTCCAATGGATTTTCTATGCTTCGATTTCTTCCCATCTGTTTCAATAGAACCAGAATCTTCTGTCTCAATTTCTGATGAGGTGGAGGATGCACCATCTTCATAGTCACCTCCTTCATCAGGATATTCATCTTCTAGAACATCCTGCTCTTCTAGTTCCATAATCTTTTCCACTAGTTTTTCTTGTAAATATACCTGCTGTCTTTCAATTTCCGAAGAACCTCTTATATATTTAATGCTATTTATTTCATCAAGATAACATTTTTTCATGTTTTCTTGAAGTTCTAGTGTAGTCTTTAATTCTTTAATACGTTTCGCAATTTCTTCAAGAGTTAAGTACTGCACCTATAAATAAATAATGTGTAAGATTTTTTAGTATTTTCATATGCTGAAAAGGGGCAAATTAAATATGAAAAACATTTGAATACTTGATATTTAATCCAATATAAAATTTCTATCATATTGCTTTGTAGTAGAACCTTAAATGAATGACTATCTGTAAAGTTATTTATTTATGTCCATTTTATGCTACTAAGGCTAATCGGGAGGCGTTATCAAAGGCCAATATGTTAAATGTGCAGCAACATTTTTATTAAATATAGCTTAGTTTCAGAGATCTAGTCTTAGACATTGTTTTAAAAGCATGTTTTTGAAAAATAAAATAAAATGTAATCCCAGAAAAAGTTAGGTATACATTTTATTTCTTCCATCAAAATAAAATACAATCTTAAAAAACAAAAAAACAAATCAAAATGTCCAATCAAATATTTGTCAATTATTTAATCTATTATGACTTTACATTTCATCACAAGAATATTTTAAATTGTAGGCACCTATTTCAGAAACTAAATTATTACCAAGTTAATGAATAGAAAAGGGACTTTTCTTTGACTGCACTAATGTATATTAAGAGTATTCTGAAAGTTTCTGTTACATTTGCTCTAATTATCATGGTCACTGTCACACTTTGATGATACTAATTATTGTTGATAATTCATAGTAACTGATACATGATAATAAGTAGCAAGAGTTGTTGCTGTCAGTAAAATGGCCAGCAAGTTCTCTTATCATAACCTTACAGAAGCCTAGTTGAATCCGATAAAGAGACATTTTAAGTCATAGTTTACCACTTTCCAAAAACTACTATTTTTCAAGAAAGGGATTCTGTAACAAAAGATGAAATCCAGTTCTTTGTTGCATTGCTAGGAACCGTAATGCTAGAGGGGGTAATCAGTATTTACATCAGTACTAGATAATAATTATCCAGGATCCAGGAGAGGTTTGACTCCCAGCTGGTGTGAACATTTTTTCCCTCAAATAATAAAAATATAATTATTAATTATTTACTGGTGGTGTATTCTCTTTAAAAAATCAATAAAATACAGTACATAATATTTGCTTCTTAACAGATGGTAAATTCTTTCCATTCCATTAATGAAAATAAAATTTCTGTTATTTTGGCTGATTTCCTCTAAACTATCTTAATTTACAAGTTTTTATCTTGCTTTGTTTGGTTTAAACTAAAGTACCTAATCATATAATTAGCCTTAGTTGCAAAAAAAGTGGATGTTAATAAATAATCTAATCATATAATACTTAAATTAAATATTAATGTGGTAACAATAAAAATAAAAAAAAAAATTTAAATATTCTGAAGTAAAATGTAATAGTAAAATCTTCAAAATATCTTTGAAACTAAATTGACAATTTCAGTGCATATAATGTTTTAAATGATCACCCTCAAAATAAATTACTGTATAATAGTTAAATGACCCCTCCCTCTCCCTCAAAATGTAAATGTAACAGGAAAAAGTTAGATATGTTTGTTCTCAGTAAAACATTAGATAATGGAATACTTAAATTTTAAATACAATATTACATACACTTCTTTTGGTATTGACTTTTCTCAAAATGTCTTGATAAACCCGTTTTTGCTCCATTAAGGCTCCCAATTTTAACTGCTCATAAGTATTTAGTTTAATTTGTTCCCCTGTGGTTTTCTGGGCATTTAATAATTCTTTCTGCAAAGTAAAAAAAATCATTCAAGAAAAAACTTTTGCTTTCCATGAAAACTAATATATATCTTCTATAAATTACCTGCAGTTTTATTATGTCTACATGAAATTTTAGATGGAATGGAAATGCATCATACTTGAAATCTTTTATTATTTTCAACTGTATTGACTCTTCAAGACGTGCTAAATTAACAGGTACTCCAAATTTGTGTAACTTTTCTTTATTTATTTGATCTTTTACGTTCTTGAGTCTTTTTCTTAAATATCGAATATCTAAATCTAGTCTTTTAACATGTTTCACTGTCTCCCTAAAATATTAAATTAGTAAAATTCAATAATGGTTTTTAAAATTAAATGTAATCTAATTAAGTATAGTTTCTATAGTTAATTGTCCCTATATATGGTGCAAAAATAAATTATTTATGTGTAGCAAAATTGACTTTTTAAGAGACATCCCTCTAACGGACTCCCTATAGAAACATATATTTCACTATTAATGTTATATGGAGCTTTATCTGTAATTCATTTTATCTTCAAAAGGCCACTGAAATAAAAAAAAATAAAAAAAATCTAGTTAAATGAATACTTTTAAAATATTTACAGTGTCAGACTGCCTACTTACTTCCTTGACAAAAAGTGTTGATAATAGAGAATTGGACAATTGTTTTAGATAATTCAAGCCGTTTCATAATTTTTATACTTTGAGGGCTTGTAGTGCATGGGAGGAGGGGAGTGCTACTCTTGTGGGTTGGATTCCTACTTATGAAGATGAGAGTTCAAACCCATGAGGAGTGACATTTTACTTTTACTATAGCATAAATAAACGTAAAATAATGACTATTAAATATAATGAAGCTTAAAATAAAACAAGTAAAATTGATCAGGTGCACTCAGCCTGAGAGGCCAGAGTTAGAATAGCACAAGCCACCTAGGGTTCAGGAGGAAGAAGGATAGACTAAGGTAGGGGATTCTATGCATGATCACAAATCAGTAAGCTATTGGGAATAGTGCCACACTGGTGAGACAGGAAGAGGCGGGCCATTAAAAAGTGTGTTTTGATGGCCTCTCAGGCCAGCTGTGCCGGACAGAGGGTTAAAAAGGAAGAGAAACATTATTTAATATCCTTGGTTAATTTGAAGTACAAGCAAGTCTATTATTACTTTTAATAACCACTTAATCAAAATTACTTTTATACCCTTGAATCATTTCCATATGAACTTGGGATTTTATTTATGATGGGATTCATAGTTGTAGAATAGGAGGATAGGGGTGATCTGTAAATAATACATCCTGATTAATGCCCGTTTTATTATTTATGGCATAACTTAATAATTTAAGTAGCACCTAAGTTGTTTGCCAATACGGACTGGACAACCAGTGGTTATTGAGTAATCAATAACCCCCCCCCCCTTCTCGCCTTCCCCAGTTACTTCAAAAAAGTTTAAGCTCCATAAATAAACATAACTATATTATTACAGTGGTGGCAAATGTCATAAAAAAAGTCTGTCACGCAAGGGCTGCTTAAACTAAGCAGAATTCCCATGTTCTGGTACACACTAGTGATCTCATCTCACTGCCTATTCTGAGCAAAGATGAAAAATACAAATTACTCGCTTAATATTTGAGTTATGATAAAATACTTAGAAGAACAATTGCAGAGCAATAGTTTAACAACATTGGTTCTATAATCTTTTATGATCCTACTCAAATTACAGAGATAATTTGAATTTCGGAATTCCCTCTCCAACCCCACTCCTATTCCTCGACTGATTTCAGCCAATAAAAAATATGTGATGACTGAAACAGTTAAATATCGATTGTGGTATAGATCAAATAAATATTTTCGAGACAAGAAGGTAAAATCTTAATTGATGATGCCATCGCACAACGAATTTACATATATCTCGCATAATAAGGATCTCCTTAAAAGAATATTTGGTATTTAAGCATATAGCAAAGAGGTTCATGATATTACAGCTTATTGTTAATGACACGAGTAAGAGCGAACGGGAATTTACTTAAGGATGAAAATTAAAAAAATCCAAATTTCTCGGTTAATATTAATGATAGAGAAAATATGTATATAACAATGTTAATAAGTATTTTAATTAGCAATAAAATTGGTTATGTTTTTACTACAGAGATATTATATTTTGAAAAACCTTCTACAGATGGTTAATCACTCATTTTATACTGGAAAAGGAAAATAAATCCTCAAGAATCCTGGCCTAATCATCTTCTACTAATTGGTTAATTATTGTAAAAGTCATATCAGCTGAAAATGCTTACTGTTTTTTTAACTGGACACTAACAATATCTTCCATCAGTTCTCGTTTCCTTGATCGGAGAGTTTTTAAAGTATACAATGGGAAAAGTACAGTTTCTTTCACTGGAGGAAATGTATTGGTTTCAGGATCAAAATATTGCATTTGAGATGCATCCAAAACTACTACTGTCCTAACACTACTTAGTGCCTTGTGTTTTTCTTCCTGTGAAAATAAAGAATTAATTAGTAATTATATAACTTCTATTACCTGACAGGCCATCTTTCAATTCTATACCAAACAAACCTATGTTATAACAATATAAACAATAAAAAGTAGCAGAAAATATGTACACAATTATTATTTTTTAAATCAATTAAAACTCTTACGCAACAAAAACAATCAATACGAGGGAACAACCAACAAAAGGTTTTTATTAATCTAGTTTTAAAGAAAAAATATTGAAGTTTAGGAATTGGTCACAAGCAGTAAGCCATTTACTTTGTATTTCATCCCAAAAAAAGATTTATTGGTAATTGTAATACTTAAAAATTAAAATTATTTTATAAATTCTATTTGACAAAACTTAATCATTGCTTATAATAACAGGCTTATGAAAATAAGTTTAACAATTTAACTACACCACTTCCAAGACTTAAATAAAACCAAAGTGCTAAAATCCAAGAAGCTTGCAATCTAAATTTGTAATGGGGTGTAAATTACATAGAAAATAATCTATTTATTTAATCTTTGGTTAAGACTATTGGTTTAAAAATAATATGATATTGAAATGTAATATAGACTAATGTGTACACATATTTCCTAATTTTTAGATATTTCTTTCTGAAATAGCTCGATAATATTCATCAATATATAAAAATACTGATATTGTAAAATATATTCCAGTGTGGTTTTTTTTTTTATATGAGCTCTTACCAAAACAATGCTCATCTTGACTTGGTACAGAGCAATAAGAGTTTGGATAGTAAGTAGTGTTTTTTTCAGGTGATCTATTTGATCTTTGTAGTGTTGTATTTCTAGTTTTTTCTCATAAATTTTCTTCTCTTCAGCATGCCTAGAACAATGCAATCTTATAAGTAGTGTGTGGTCCATTATCTTATTTGCATGTTTTTAATTAATTTCCAACCAAGTGAATTTTTGTTATGATTATTATTAGAAATACCTTTGTTAAAAAAGTCCGTCACACAGGGGCTGCGTACACTAAGCAGATTTCCCACGTGAAGCTTTACAATAGAGAAATCTGCCTAATAACAACAGTAGCAGTAAGGAATCTCTAAACCTATTCACGAGAGACGACAGTTACGGAAAGGGCCGCCCTAGCTCTCGGCGAAAGCTCCCGAACATAGCCGACTCCTGCCGACCACACACACAATACAAATGCAAATATCTCGGTTAATATTCAAGATACAGAAAAAATGTATAGGACAATATTTATAGTACATTTAATTTGCAATAAGATTGATTCTATACAATTTTTCGATCCGACGCATAATAACGGAGATATTTTGAATTTTAAAAATCCTCCCCTCTAAACCCCCCCTCCCACTAGTCCGATTTCAGCCGTTAACGAACTTGATCTTTCTTTTTACATAAAACGACTAAATATCGAGTTTGGTAACGATTAAACAAAAATTGCGACCGCTAGAGCGGTAACAGACAAATATATATATATACAGTTTTGAACGGACCTCATTTTCGTCATCTACTAGGTAGGATCGATGGACATTTGAAGAAAAATTTCGAAAATTCCGTCATGAGTACAACATGAATTGCTGATTTTCCTTAATGGAAATCTGCTAAAATGTTATATAACCCATAGTTTTCAACATTTAATGTACTAAAATTTTTAGCAGATTTCCCTTAAGGGAAATCAGCTATTGAGGTCGTACTCATGATGCGAGTTTCGAAAAATTTCTTCAAATGTCCATCGATCCTACCCAGGAGATGACGAAAATGAGGTCCGTTCAAAATTATATATATATATCTATATATATTTGTCTGTTAACGCTCTAGCGATCGCAATTCTTGTTTGATCTTTACCAAACTCGGAATTTAATCGTTTTATGTAAAAAGGAAGACTAAGTTCGTTAATGGCTGAAATCGGACCAGTGGGAGGGGGGTTTAGAGGGGGGGATTTTTGAAAATTCAAAATATCTCCGTTATTATGCGTCGGATCGAAAAATTGTATAGAATAAATCTTATTGCAAATAAAATTTACTATAAATATTGTTCTATTCATTTTTTCTTTATCTTGAATATTAACCGAGATATTTGCATTTGTATTCTGCGTGATACTGGTCACCAGTAGGCTATGTTCGAACTTTCCGGCGAGAGCTCTGGCGGCCGTTTCTATAACTTCGCCCCTCGTGAATAGGTTTAGAGGTTAGGTCAACTGTTTTTCGGGGCTAAAAACTACTGGGTTGTTACGCCCTAAATAATGTTTTAGGTTTAGAGGTTTCTTACTACTACAGTTGTTATTAGGCAGATTTCCCTATTGTAAAACTTCACGTGGGAAATCTGCTTAGTTTAAGCAGCCCCTGCGTGACGGACTTTATGTATTCTCCAACTCAAAAATTGACGGAATTTCTTGAATTTTTTTCAGCTTTCAGTAAAACCCCGAACACTCCTACTCATGTCAGATTAATAATAAGCTAATTGAAACAGGTCATAAATGAATATTATACGCTATAATTTGTGCATGAAAGATAGCATACTTGGTTAAGTTCATTAATGGGCTAGGAGGAATGGAGTTTAGAAAGGGGAAAAATATAAAATACAAAATATCTCCATTTTTATAAATCGGATAAAAAAAATGCTATATAATGAATATTGTTAAACATTTAATGTTCTACACTTGTTCTATATATTTTTTCAATAATTCAAAAATTAATGGAGATATTTGTCTTTTTTTTTAATCTTTTAGTAAACCCTAATTCCTGCTCACTTAAAACAGTCGCATAAATAAACATCAAATGTTCAGCTTAAATTTCAAGTTGTGTTAAATATAAACACATTGACTTCTCATTTTGAGAGAAATAAAGAATAGAATATAGGAAACGACACTACCAGTATGTCATTCGAGCACATGGGAAATCTGTTTTTATGTAGCCCATGCATGACAGACTTTTATAATTCATTCAACATTTAATTTAATTTTTGGGGGGGGGAGTTTCATTTTGCTATGTATTTTATTTGCCCTTCCTATTATATAATTTATTTGGTGTATATATATTCAATAAATAACTTTATAGTAAGTACCTTTCTTCACGAGAAATGAATGTTTTATCAAAGACTTCTTTGGGCATTCCCTCAGGCCTAACATTTTCATCCATTGGAGCAAAATTTGCAGCCATTAAGTCTTCAAGATCAATATCTTCCTCTTCTTCTTCATCCTCATCTTCTTCATCTTCCTCTTCACTTGACTCCTCTTCATCACCTAAATTTCAATTAAAAATATTGACTTTATATTTAAGCCTTATTTATTTATTCTTTACTATTTTATGCATCCATTATATTACAATTTTTTTTTTTTATTTAACTATTATTATAGTCATACGAGATCTGGATATTAGAGATTAAAAAATGATCATTAGGGAAAGATTTTTAGTTTTCCATTCATTTTAGCAGATTTCCCTTGAAGGAAATCAGCCATTGAGGTTGTACTCATGATGCGAGTTTTGAAAAAATGTCTTCAAATATACATCGATCCTAACTAGGAGATGGCAAAAAAAAAAGTTTTTTTTTTTTCATCTTTACCATCCTTGATATGTGAACATTATATGTAAAACTAAAAATCAAGTCCATTAACTTCGGAAACTGGACACACAAGATGCAAATGAAATATAAAGTACTTTTTGCTCAATATTGAAGATAAAGATTGAATAATTCCATTTCTTAAAGTGACCAAATAATTTGTTATATAAGTAGTATATTAAAAGAAACAAGACAATTTATGAGGCAAAAATATAGGGTGGGCTGCCCAGTAGGATGTTTTGTAAAAAAAATATTTAAAGATTAATATTGGGAAGAAGTTGCGAAGGAAAATTCATGAATGAGTAAATAAGGAATGGACTTGACTTTTAAATGAATGCTTAGATTTTTTGTGGATGTAGGAAGAGAATAGGGGTTAATGACTCAGTAGCAATATTGGTTATGTTATACATTACCGCCAACCAAATATCGCAAGTGTAAAATTCATGAGGCAATTGAAATTTTCAGGAGAGGTTTCTAAATGAATGGCATATATTGATTAGACTATTGTTCGATAGCAAGAGGAATTACAAAAGGCCAACAAAGAATATTTTTAAATAAATTATGGAATGTTGTGAGGTCATAATTTGATTTAAGTGTAAGTCAACATATGTTTTATATTTTAAACTTTTGGGATTGACTCTGGAGAAAAAAAACAAACATTGATTTAACCATAGAACTAATTGTGATAAAAAATATCTTCGAATGGAAACAACATTACTAATACACCAGGGCTATTCCACTACTTAGTTAAGTTGCAGTATTACGTACCAGGGTAAATGAAAATGTAAGTGTATGTAAATCGCAAAAGTGAAAAAAAAAATTGAGATTTATTTTGGTTGCTAGTCATCAAGTAATACAAATTCTTCTACTTTCCTTCAACTTTAACCATATGAGAAAACATTTCTAGAGATAAAATTAATTATAAAACCAGTTGTTTATTTATTTTAGGTTTTAATACCTCCTCCTTCAGCTTTTTCAGGCTTCCATTTCTTCTTGAATATTCTTATTAAGTGTCGTTTATGATCTGCAGTTAAGTTAGTAATAATATTATAAAAACTTGCAGTTATTTTATCAAAGTTCTTGGAGCAAACTTTTATATCTTCTTGACATTTATTTATCCTTATCTTCCTTATATTTATCTGTAACAAAATATTAAGAAAAAAATACTCTTTAGACTTTTATCAATATAAATAGATGTGTCTGCATGTGCACGAGTGTATGCTTCTTTATTTTGTGTGAGAGTGCAAGAAAAGAAATAAAAGGGAAACCTTACTTATTTAAAATTTAGTAGCTATTTGTCAAAACCTAAAGTACTGGCCATTTTAAGTATAATAAAAAAGTATTAAAGTAGATAAGGAACTTATCAATTTGCTTGTCATAAGGTTGATAATTAAGAGAAGTTTAGAGACATGGATTTTCCAAATATCATGAATGGAATTCATAATGACAGAGCATTGACATTTTGACATATGTATGTAGTACCTTAATTATAATTCAAAATGCCTTAAAATTAAAAGGAAATCTAAAGAAATAATAGTAGTCTTCAATAGACATATACTTATAAGTAAAAGAATACGCAAAAATTTAAAGGTAAATCTATAGAATGAGTAGCAGTCTTTAATAGGTACATAAGAATAAGTAGAAATTCAAAGGGAAATGTAAAAAAGTATTAGTCTTTAATAGGTACATAAGAATGAATAGAAATTCAAAGGGAAATGTAAAGGAGTAGTCTTTATCTTCAAATAGAAATATAAGAATAAGTAGAAATTCAAAGGGAAATGTAACGAAGGAGTAGTAGTCTTTAATAGGCATATAAAAATAAGTAGAAATTTAAAGAGAAATGTAAAGAATTGTAGTAGTCCGTCTTATAGGTACATAAGAAAAAATATAAATTCAAAGGGAAATGTAACGAAAAAATACAAATCTTTAATAGGTACATGCGAATTATTAAAGCATGGCTTAGTCTTTGTTATTTCAGTGTTGTTTCATTATATTTCTAATCGCTTCAAATTAAACTTCTAAAAATCGTTTATTCTAACAAAAGACTAAAATTCGATAGAGTAATAACGCGAGACTAATCGATTAAATCGTCATCGATTACCATAGCAAGATAACAGTAATATTAACTTCACTTAGGTTATTTTTGTATATTTACTCGTTTTCTTGTCGTGAATCTTCAATATAAAAAGGTTTGAAATAATGGAAATTAATTCAATAAAACGTGAGGATTATCCTTTAAAAGTACTATACTGTGGAAATTGTTCTTTACCTATTGAATACTGCGAATATCACCCGGATTATGAAAAATGTAAATCTTGGCTTGAGAAAAACATGCCAGACGAATTTGAGAAAATGGCTATAACTGATCAACCTGATGACGATGGGGGTGAAGAAAAGAAGAGGCAAAAAAGAGGCGGAAAGGGCATGATAAAGACTAAAGTTAAACAAGACGAGGGACCAAGACAAATCTGTGTCTCAAGGGCTCCCAGAGGTAAGAAGAAATCAGTGACAGTGGTAACAGGAATGAGCACATTCGGTATAGACTTAAAAGTTGCAGCTAAATTTTTTGGGTCAAAGTTTGCATGTGGTTCCTCAGTGACTGGAGATGATGAGATTGTTATCCAAGGTGATGTAAAGGATGATTTATTCGATGTTATACCAGAAAAGTGGCCAGAAATTGATGAAGATTCCATTGAAGACTTAGGAGATCTCAAACGCTAGTGAAATATGATTATAAAGAAATTCCTAATGTTAAGTATAAGATAAGCAGGGAGGAGTATATAATTTTTATGTAAGCAAAGTGTTGAATTTTCTGTAATAAATGCTTGTTAAATTAATGATTTTACTTGACTATTTATGGGTTTCAATGCCACTCTACACACTATGATTAAATAATAATATTATATTGGTTACCAACTTTTTCTAGCCTGGATCATGTGTTTGGAAGAACACAGTATCCCGCTGAACCCCTAATTCTCAAGATTAATGTCTGAAGCTTTTTTCCCCAGACAATTTTTCAATAAGATATGATTAACATTTGAACAAGTCTTTAGAAAACAAACAAAAATTTGTTAACCTGGAGAGAATGACTTTTTCAAATTCCTTTTACTGGTGTCAGGGGTTGAAAAAAAATAAGTTTTGAATTATAAGTTATTATGTCCTACTATTTAGAATTTCTATCATTAAGCTAATGAAATTTCAGTAATAAAGTTTAGGCATCATTTGCAACAATGTAATGTGTGGTTCAATTCTCACCTGTCCATTTTTTTTTTGTTTTTGTGAATACGTTATGATTTTTAATGTATCAATTCCTTACATTTCTTGAACTATATGTAATAATTATATCATGCTCATCCGAATGAAGATAAAATTTTCCTTTAAATCAATGATTTTTTTTTTTTTTTCAAAGTTATACAAACCAAGTTAATTCACTCTAAAAAACGTGAATACCAAGTATGGATATTTTTTGTAAAATGTGTTCTTTATTTCTTCTAAAAACCTTTTAGAACATGTTGTAGTTATTTATTAACAACCACTTTTGGCTGATTTCGAACATGTACACAAAATATAATTATTTTTATTCAGATATAACTACACTGAATGAGTTTTAATAGCATATTTCATATTGAAAGAATTTATTCATAACAGAGAACAGTATCTGAAATGTCAAAGGGAGTATAAATTTTTATAAAATAATAAGAAATGATTTATTGTGTTTCATCCTCAAAAGAGGAATCACCCTTCAAAAAACATAATAAACAATTTTGGAAAAAGGTGGACCATTTAAACTTGAACTTCATTTTGCTCATCCAGTGGTACAATTATTTTACTGCCTATTTTAGTCAAATTATAAGTCATAATTATCAGAAAGGTTTGATTAAGTGAAAGAAAGAATATTATACTAGAGAATTAGGGGGACAAGATGCAAAATATTAGAAAAACATTATTTATTCTAAATAATAAAATCGTTCTGGCAATTATGCCTTGTTTTCTAATTTGACTAAAATTTCGCAGAAGCATCAGGGTTCCACCAAGAATGATATGAGCTATATATTTAATTCATGACGAAATGTTATTAAGAACTACCAAATACCATAATTATTTCCTGAACTGCTTACGTTCAACTTGTTTTGATTTCATAGCTGGCCCTATAATAATACTAGTTTCATTATTTTACAAGTTAATGAAATTTCTTGAACTATATGTAAATTATTATCTGTGGAGGACACTAATGATCACTTAGAATTTTTTTTATTTAATTACAATTAGCTTGTTAGAAGCTCATTAAATAGCCCTGTACAAGCAGCAGCTTTGCTTATCTATCTAATTCGCCAAATACTAAACTAACACTATCATGTACCAAAACAGTCTGCTAATCACGCCTATGTCAACTAAGCAGATTTTCCTTGTGTTGGAATGATACACAAGATGATATATAAACTCACATTCCATGGTTAATAATGATTTCTTAGTAAGAACCTTATGTAAACAAGGTGACATGAGAGCTATAAGTAGAAATCTTAAGAATAGGAGAGAGTATTTTCTTTAGGCTGAAAACCTAAAAATACAAATAATATTTGAGTTAGATTAAAATGTATAAAGCAATAATAATTGGTCATTGACAAGGTCGTAAGTCAGTAACATTGATTATGTAAAGAGATTGAAACAGATGGTAAAATACAATTTTTAGTTGTTGAGTTAAAACAAGGACAATTTAATTGAGGTTAAGTGATTTACAAAGGCTTATCATTCAACAAGAATGATTATTTTTTACTTCATTTAACCATTGTATTTTAGGAGTATTTTTATTTATTATAAAACATTGACAGTTTTAAGGAGAACATCACAAAAATACTTTAGTGGAATTAAAAATAAACTTAGATCTAATATATAATTATTCTAATTTTCTAAGAAAATAATAGAGTGAAATAAAAAAAAAAAAAAAGTCAGTGGCGCAGGGTCTGCTTAAACTAAGCAGAATTCCCAAGTGCTGCTATAACACACTTTTGATCTCATCTCACTATTTCTATGTGAAAAAACAATGCGTAGAACGGCAAGGGGGGGGTGGCTACTAAGGGCTAAAAACAAGAAAGCTCAAATAAATCACTCCATACTTGAGTTATAAAAAATGCCTAGAACAATTTTAGACACTGATTTAAAAAAGTCAGCCATGCAGGAGCTGCGTTAAGTAAGCAGATTTCCCACGTGCGTCACGTATTTGGATTTATCTCAAGACGTAAAAGTTCAATATATATATATATATATACTATCGTCGTATAAGGAAGTATAAATGAGTTATAAGCTAAAAATTATAGCGGGAGTCAACAATTTTATTTGGCACAAAAGAATCAACCAAACTAAATAAAACCCGGTATGTGTATTAGCACTAACGCCTTCATTATAACAAGCCATACCAACATTTCTAAGGACGGGCAGGAGTGGGGGTTGTAAGGAAGTCTGAAGTTAAAAAAAGTCCGTCACGCAGGAGCTGCGTAAACTAAGCAGATTTCCCACGTGAAGTTTTACAGTAGAGAAATCTGCCTAATAACAACTGTACTAGTAAGAAACCTCTAAACCTATTCACGAGGGACGATTTCAGCCGTTAACGAACTTGATCTTTCTTTTTACATAAAACGCTTAAATATGAAGTTTGGTAAGGATCAAACAAAAATTGCGACCGCTAGAGCGGTAACAGACAAATATATATATATATATATATATATATATATACAGTTTTGAACGGACCTCATTTTCGTCATCTACTAGGTAGGATCGATGGACATTTGAAGAAAAATGTCAAAAATTCCGTCATGAGTACAACCTCAATAGCTGGTTTCCCTCAAGGGAAATCTGCTAATAGGGATATTTCGTTTCCTATTGGTTTTTCCGAAAATATGCATATATCAAAAGTTGTTTATTTTGTTATTTAGAGTAACTTTTGTTTTATAACAAAGTATAAACGAGATATACACTATAAACTAAAGTGGGAGTCAACTATTTTATTGGGCGCTAACGATTGAACCGAACATAACAAAACTCGGTAAGTCAATTAGCATTAATTCTTCCATGATTATAAGCTATATTAAAATGTTTAGGTTAGAAAGGGAGTAGGGGTTATAAGGGAGGCCTGTAATAAAAATTCCCGATATTTCATTGTCTATTTGTTTTTCGACAAAAGTTGTTTACTTTGTTATTTAGATTAACTTTTGTTTTATACATTTCTCCAGGAACATTGTGTGGAGCAAGTAATTTGCGTAGAAATATTGATATGCTGAACAATTCATTCCAATTTGAACAATGAGGTACCTCACCTGGAAAGATTAATTCAAATCTATGTTAATATTTTGTCCTTAATAACTGAAATCTATGCATAATGCATAGGAGACAGGAGATATGACAATTTAGAGGACAGTGAAGACTTACATAAAAAATTAATTTTATTATTAACAAATGCCAACAACGGGTATTAACCCTAAACACTGGGACGGGTAAATGTCAAAATATTGTGCAAAGTAAAGCCTTGCCAAAAAAATACCATCACCATTCGGCCTCAAATCAATTCCCGGGCGAAGCCGGGTGTCTGAGCTAGTATATATATATATATATATATATATATATATATATATATATATATGTATATATATATATATATAGTACAAATATCGGGAAACTTGCTCCACACAATGTTCCTGGAGAAATGTATAAAACAAAAGTTAATCTAAATAACAAAGTAAACAACTTTTGTCGAAAAACAAATAGACAATGAAATATCGGGAATTTTTATTACAGGCCTCCCTTATAACCCCTACTCCCTTTCTAACCTAAACATTTTAATATAGCTTATAATCATGGAAGAATTAATGCTAATTGACTTACCGAGTTTTGTTATGTTCGGTTCAATCGTTAGCGCCCAATAAAATAGTTGACTCCCACTTTAGTTTATAGTGTATATCTCATTTATACTTTGTTATAAAACAAAAGTTACTCTAAATAACAAAATAAACAACTTTTGATATATGCATATTTTCGGAAAAACCAATAGGAAACGAAATATCCCTATTAGCAGATTTCCCTTGAGGGAAACCAGCTATCGAGGTTGTACTCATGACGGAATTTTTGACATTTTTCTTCAAATGTCCATCGATCCTACCTAGTAGATGACGAAAATGAGGTCCGTTCAAAACTGTATATATATATTTGTCTGTTACCGCTCTAGCGGTCGCAATTTTTGTTTGATCCTTACCAAACTTCATATTTAAGCGTTTTATGTAAAAAGAAAGATCAAGTTCGTTAACGGCTGAAATCGTCCCTCGTGAATAGGTTTAGAGGTTTCTTACTAGTACAGTTGTTATTAGGCAGATTTCTCTACTGTAAAACTTCACGTGGGAAATCTGCTTAGTTTACGCAGCTCCTGCGTGACGGACTTTTTTTAACTTCAGACTTCCTTACAACCCCCACTCATGCCCTTCCCTAGAAATGTTGGTATGGCTTGTTATAATGAAGGCGTCAGTGCTAATACACATACCGGGTTTTATTTAGTTTGGTTGATTCTTTTGTGCCAAATAAAATTGTTGACTCCCGCTATAATTTTTAGCTTATAACTCATTTATACTTCCGTATACGACGATAGTATATATATATATATATATATATATTGAACTTTTACGTCTTGAGATAAATCCAAATACGTGACGCACGTGGGAAATCTGCTTAGTTAACGCAGCTCCTGCATGGCTGACTTTTTTAAATCAGTGTCTAAAATTGTTCTAGGCATTTTTTATAACTCAAGTAGAGTGATTTATTTGAGCTTTCTTGTTTTTAGCCCTTAGTAGCCACCCCCCCCTTGCCGTTCTACGCAGTGTTTTTTCACATAGAAATAGTGAGATGAGATCAGAAGTGTGTTTTAGCAGCTCTTGGGAATTCTGCTTAGTTTAAGCAGACCCTGCGCCACTGACTTTTTTTTTTTTTTATTTCACTCTATTATTTTCTTTGAAAATTAGAATAATTATATATTAGATCTAAGTTTATTTTTAATTCCACTAAAGTATTTTTGTGATGTTCTCTTTAAAACTGTCAATGTTTTATAATAAATAAAAATACTCCTAAAATACAATGGTTAAATGAAGTAAAAAATAATCATTCTTGTTGAATGATAAGCCTTTGTAAATCACTTAACCTCAATTAAATTGTCCTTGTTTTAACTCAACAACTAAAAATTGTATTTTACCATCTGTTTCAATCTCTTTACATAATCAATGTTACTGACTTACGACCTTGTCAATGACCAATTATTATTGCTTTATACATTTTAATCTAACTCAAATATTATTTGTATTTTTAGGTTTTCAGCCTAAAGAAAATACTCTCTCCTATTCTTAAGATTTCTACTTATAGCTCTCATGTCACCTTGTTTACATAAGGTTCTTACTAAGAAATCATTATTAACCATGGAATGTGAGTTTATATATCATCTTGTGTATCATTCCAACACAAGGAAAATCTGCTTAGTTGACATAGGCGTGATTAGCAGACTGTTTTGGTACATGATAGTGTTAGTTTAGTATTTGGCGAATTAGATAGATAAGCAAAGCTGCTGCTTGTACAGGGCTATTTAATGAGCTTCTAACAAGCTAATTGTAATTAAATAAAAAAAATTCTAAGTGATCATTAGTGTCCTCCACAGATAATAATTTACATATAGTTCAAGAAATTTCATTAACTTTTAAAATAATGAAACTAGTATTATTATAGGGCCAGCTATGAAATCAAAACAAGTTGAACGTAAGCAGTTCAGGAAATAATTATGGTATTTGGTAGTTCTTAATAACATTTCGTCATGAATTAAATATATAGCTCATATCATTCTTGGTGGAACCCTGATGCTTCTGCGAAATTTTAGTCAAATTAGAAAACAAGGCATAATTGCCAGAACGATTTTATTATTTAGAATAAATAATGTTTTTCTAATATTTTGCATCTTGTCCCCCTAATTCTCTAGTATAATATTCTTTCTTTCACTTAATCAAACCTTTCTGATAATTATGACTTATAATTTGTCTAAAATAGGCAGTAAAATAATTGTACCACTGGATGAGCAAAATGAAGTTCAAGCTTAAATGGTCCACCTTTTTCCAAAATTGTTTATTATGTTTTTTGAAGGGTGATTCCTCTTTTGAGGATGAAACACAACAAATCATTTTTTATTATTTTATAAAAATTTATACTCCCTTTGACATTTCAGATACTGTTCTCTGTTATGAATAAATTCTTTCAATATGAAATATGCTATTAAAACTCATTCAGTGTAGTTATATCTGAATAAAAATAATTATATTTTGTGTACATGTTCGAAATAAGCCAAAAGTGGTTGTTAATAAATAACTACAACATGTTCTAAAAGGTTTTTAGAAGAAATAAAGAACACATTTTACAAAAATTATCCATACTTGGTATAATATATATATATATATATAAACAAAGTCGGTATTTATTTATTAACAAAAATATATCTCATGTTGCCAAGTGGGGAACAGATAGTTTATTATACATTGGCAACCAAATTATTAATAATTATATAACATAAACAATTAAGATACAAATAATGTCACCCTATTGAAATACAGAGCATTCAATTATGGGAGATCTGGATTTACACGCTTCCTGCTGCATATATGAAGAGAGGTAGAGACTCTGAAAGAAAATATGAAAAAAAAGAAGCAGAGGCCATGTTTTTCCGTTCGGGAACATTTAACAAGAGCAACGCTCCCATGAGAAAGTTCTTCAGAGAGCGTTCTTTAGGCGGTAGCTTGATTTTCACCTTCCCACTACCGCTTCCTTAAAAAGGATGTATTTCGATGTGATATGATCTGTAGTTGATACAACATTTTCCCCTCTTCAAATCTTTAACTCTACTTTCAATGAGTATAAACACTTCCTGCTGTTAGTGAAGCGTTCCTAACGGCGACTCTCACAACTTTATTTGCGTGTACCTCATTAGCGTATTTCCCCTAAGGTAAATCTGCTATTGAGGTTGTATTACTCATGATAGGAACTACCCTATGACTAATAGGGTGACTGCCCTATGACTAATAGCAGAAAGAAGGTTTGGTAAACCTCAATTACAGATTTCCTATAGGGTGGAAAATAGGCTAATTAAAATATAAAAACTAAGCTCAACCTTAAACCCCAAAAGTCACCCAGCCACTTATTTCTGGCAGTGTGTGTACTTCATATTTCATATGGTTTACCACACATCATTATTTTAACCAACAATGCAAGTTCCATTTTCTTATTAATTAACGGTATTATTTTATTAAATATTAATTAGCAAATAACTAGATTTGAAGATGCCACAGAAGCACTTAACATGAAACACTGAATATGAGGTTTATGCCTTGAAAGTGCTATGTGCTAATCAATTTTTTTTGAGTGATTGACTTTTAATTTAATAGACACCATGATGTCTAAACCTCACCTCCCAGCCAATTTAGTATTGATTCACACTTGCAAAATATCTGTTGGGTTTCGAAGTTGTTATTTTTTTCCTTTTCGCCAATATTAGTCATTATTAGCATATTTCTCATAAGGAAAAACACTCACACACACAACATGTCTATCTGTAACTGCTCTAGGATTGACTTTTAACTTTGAGGGATTGACTTTTAATTTAATAGACACCATGATGTCTAACCCTCACCTCCCAGCCAATTTAGTATTGATTCACACTTGCAAAATATCTGTTGGGTTTCGAAGTTGTTATTTTTTTCTCTTTCTCCTATATTAGTCATTATTAGCATATTTCTCATAAGGAAAAACACACACGTACTCGCACACACATACACACACACAACATGTCTATCTGTAACTGCTCTAGGAATTTTCCACAATTTTTGTTTTATCGTTACTGAACTCGATATATAAGCATTTCATGCAAAACTAAAGATCACATTCGTTAATGGTTCAGGGAGTGGGGAGAATTCAAAATTTATAAGTCGATCAAAAAATTCTACAGAACCAATCCTAAATTTAATTGCCTATGAATGTTGTTACATACATATTTTCTGTGAAATGAATATTAAGCGGGATATTTGAATTTTTTAGTTTCAGCCTTCAGGAAACCCCCACTCCTACTAATGTCATAATAACAATAGGCGGTTACAGCAATAAACTCTTTATTCTGAGTTTAAATAACGAATATTGTTTACATGTGACATTTATTATGCGAGAATATGTGATGACATCATCAATTAAGATTTTACGTTCTTGTCTCAAAAATGTTTATTTGATTTGAACAATACTCGATATTTAATCGTTTCAGTCAATATTAAAGATCATATTTGTTATTGGCAGAAATTGGACCTGGAATAGTGGGTGTTTAGAGTGGGAAATTTGAAAATTCACAACATTTGTTATAATGAGTCAAATCGTAAAATGTTAGAGAAACAATTTTGTTAAACTTTTGGTGCTCAACAATTTTGTTAAACTTTTGATGCTCTACAATATTTGTTATTATATTGCATTTTTTTGTAGTTCAAACACTAAGCAAGTAATTCCTACTTTATGGTTTTCAGTCAATTATGTGGTTAGATGCAATCACTAGGGTGTCATACTGGCATGTGGGAAGTCTGCTTAGTTTACACAGCACCTGCGTGGTGAAATTTATTATTTTTAACTTTCAGTTAACCCCTTTTCCTATCCATATAATTTTCACATAAATAAACTGTTTCACTGAGCATATCAAGTCCAACCTAAAACCTAAAGCTAAGTTTACATAGGTTTCTTATTACTGAGAAAATAGCGAATCAAATTTGAGATCGCATCATGAGTGTGCTATTTCGGCACGTGGAAAATATGCTTAGTTTATATAGCACTAGGATGGCAGGCTTTCATTAAGACTGGAACTCCCTAATAATTTGTTTTGTTACTATCAGCATTAGAAGTTAACTATTGACAAACTCTGTTTAAAACTATCTCATCTAAAGCTAAAAATTATTCATAATAACATTTTTAAACTTCTGATCATGTGAATGTACCTTACTAGCCGTTATATTGGCCAATTCATTTAGTGAGATTTAGTGTTTCTAAAGTGGTTGTATACTAATGCTATATAAAATGTGTATATCTTTTTTCTGAGGCAAAATAAACTATTGAAAGTTACATATCAAAATAGAACTAATATGATTAAAACAACTTACCCGTAAGATGTAAATATGCTTTTGAACCAAAAATATTTCCATTTTGTTTGTTATTTGTTTTTCCACTAATTGATAGCTTCGAATAATTTGCAACTCTTCATAATATTTGCAGAAAAATATTTTAAGGTAGTATATTTTAATTGCATAATCAACTCTCTTTGAATATAATTTTGCAAGCTCCTTATCAAATTCTTCTATCATGTCTTTCAATATTTGTGATTTTTTTATGTATTCACTAATGAGGCTAATAGTAAGACAAAATTAGAATAAGTGAAATAATATTTGAATACAATTTTGTAGTAAAATAATTAATATTATTCAGGTAATTGTAAATTGTAAACTTTCTAATGGCAATGTAAGGGATTTAATTCAATCCATTACATAACATTTCTGTTTTTTACTCCATCCATATGCTAGGAGGAGTGTGATGACTTCAGGAGACCATAGTTCGCTTCACTCAGGTATGCTTTTTATTCCCCTCAGTTCTGGGTTAAATGTAACCCACCTTATTATTGTTAAATCTACACATTTTTTTTGTATTTTTTTTTACCATAACTCAGGCAAAATAATTAATTTCTTTCTTTCTTTAAGTTCTTTCAAAGTTATAATTATCACAAAAGTGGTGAGTTTAATGAAATTGTGTTAAAGAACTGACTACAAAATTAATTTAGTACTTATGCCAAAAGAAGACATTAAAAAGAAATTACTCAATGCTTGGATATCAGACTTATACAACAGAACTTATAATAAAGCCCATTAGAGAACTGTTATTCCAATTTATAACCCCCAATAAACCACAAATTTCTTTGGCTCAACAGCCTTGAAATGCAAGACCCTGATACATGGCTTTGGCAATCAGTTAATAAACGGATACCCAGTAGTATTGTGGATCATTACAGAACAAATATCAGGACTTATTTATTCATTAGCTATTAAGTGTCTCATAATGCTGAGGGCACTGGTGGATAGAAATCCAACCTTGGAGCCTAGTAACCCAAGAGCTGAATAAAATACAGTGTGCAATCTCTGTAAGGGTGAAGTTTGCCCACTACATCACCCCCTCCTCTCTGGCAATGGGCTTTTGATTTTAATTCTTCATTGATTATTGCATTTACACAACTATTGTCTTGTTAGGCTAGAAATTAAAAGACATTGTGCCCACTTTATAAGAAGCCTTGCTGTTTTTTATTTACAATTTTATACTAATGTTCTTTAGCTGGCTCCATCTAAGACAGGTATTCCCGAACTATTATGGGCAAGAGACTCTTTTCCAAAATGAACCGATACATCAGATCCCATAGCCAAATTACTATAAATCCTATCTCTAGTTTTTTTTCCCCTATTGGTACAAAATACTTACCAATTTAAAAACTGGTAAAGTGAGTAAACATTTTCACATCAAAATTTAACAAAATAAACAGACATAACATTTAGTAAATATCAAGGGTAATTAATAATTATTAATATAAATTATGTAAAAATACTTAAGTAGGTAATTACTTTTTAAAAAAAAAAACATTGAAACAAAGTAAAGATAAAAAAGTCAGTGTGATAGATGAATCTGATGACCTTTTTTATCTAGTACGAACTTGTGCACGCTTATCAACTTGTTGAGATTTTTAAAAGGGTAACAATGATACTTCCTATTAAAATAGTAGTCATTCATATGTGAATACTACTGCCATGTGCCAACTTGTTAAATGAATAGTCATTCATATAACAAGTTGGCACTTAACACAACTTATACAGTATCTTGAAAGTTTCAACTAAGAACTTGTGTTAATTAATAGTAGTGCATTTTTAGACCCCGTCAACCCCCAATCAGTTTTCGTTTATGACGACTCCTGGGAAATCAATTTGACCCCAAGGGGTGGATATTGACCACTTTGGGAATTCTGGGTATAAAAGATGCTTGCTAAAACTATAACTTCCTTAAATGGTTACATATTAACTTACAATTGCTTTCTCTCCTCCATTAATTCTTGCTCCCAAAGAGTGTGAAATCCATACTTTCGTTTTATCTTTCGGATAATGGATTTACGTATATCTGGGTCTCCTGAATCTTGAATTTTATTCATAATTTTTTCTTCAATACGACCGTCATTTTCAATAGGAAATGTTTTGTTGATTTCATACAACTCACAAAATAAATGATCTCGGTAAGGATGTTTCATAATGTTTTCTTCATGTGGAAAATCTGGCGGGTTATCCTAGAAAAAAAATCAATGAAAACAATTCATAGTAATTAAATGAAGCAAAGCATATCATTTTCTTACATATACATGCTAATCACAATGAAAATGTATGTCCAAACATTTTTTAAAGAATGTGGGAACAAATTAATTTTTAAGCAGATATTCCAATATTAAATTATAGTCTTTTTTTTCTTTTTTTTGAAGTATTTTTCCTTTCTCTTTTTCTTCTAATACTCTGAAGACTAACCTGGTGTTGGTTCAGATCACATCCACATATTTGAAAGAATTCCTTCGGGGACAATATTTTTAACCATCATCATCTTTTATAGTACTCAGTAAAATCTGTCGCACCAGTAGGTTACAGATGGAATGTTTTTATTTTTACTTATTTATTTTTCTGTAATATATGTGGGAGCTTCCATTCCTTACACTCAACCCTCCTCTTCTACCCCATCATGGGACAAATATATTACTACTCCTGGTAGGACCAGTGTTAGCAGCTCCACACATCTGCTTGGCATCTTGGTCACCTTTTATGACACTCAGTGAATTCAAGTCATCACATACAGAAGGGAAACAAAATCATAGACTGAAAAAAAAATAATGGAACTAATTTATGACAGAATGTAAATAGACAGATTACCATATAAGTCAGTTCAGGAAACTCTAAAGGCTCAAATATAACAACTCTCTTTGGTGGTGGAAGCATGGGAACATCTTTAAACTCAGTATTCAGAGCAATAGCATCAAATATTAAAGATTTGTAGAATGCAACAGCCTTTGATTTCATATTTCTTAATCTTAATACTTCAGAATTAAATTCTGATATATAATCATTTATCTGAAATAGTAAAAAAAAATTGATATATTATTGAAATCAAAAAATAGTTTTTATGGTTCTTTCAAAATTTTGAAAATATCACTTGATATTGTTTTAATAGGTTACTAAAAAGTTGTTTGGTCATATAGTTTATAATTTAGAGATGATTTCATTTTGATAACACAAGATTTCACTGGATGAGTAAGTAAGAATTAATGGTTTAATCATATTTTGTTTATAAGTTATAAATTAAAAGTTAGTACATTATCATGAGCCCTAAGCAAACCTTCTCTTGGTGTTTCATATAGTATGCATTATAATAATAATAGTCGCTAACATATAAATATATATATATATATATATATATGTGTTTATAAATAAAGTAATTCTGATTTGATTTCAAGGAAATTTGGAATTATCTCTTCATCACGGATTAAATTGGATATATTTAAACCAGAAACTGGTCAAATTCCTTGAAATAAAATCAAAATTTCTTTCTTTATAAATATATGTACATTTATATGTCAGTAACTATTGGATTGGTAAATAGTCCTTTCGGTTTTCTGTTTATTCTCATGCCACTATGAGACACTTATTATCTGATGAATTAATCCCTAAGGTTAAGGATAGTTGAACCTGATCGTAATATGTCAAAAACTACATCTGGTAACTCTTGTTGGAAATAGCTTAGTATTGTTTTTGCTATTGCACTGTGACTATGGAAGGAAATATCATTCATAATTCAGTGCCATTCATTAATGGCATATTTTGGTATATTCATGACATATTCTTTTAAAAAAGTAAGCTTGCTACAGAGGCTCATAGAAAAATTTGCATTGTTTATGTGGATGCCTTAACCGAACACACCTGTCAAAATGGGTATTCCAAATTTCATTCAGGAAATTTTGACATCAATGATGATCAACAGTCTGGTTACCCACATGATATTGAATTGAATGAGAAATTTTAAGGCCATTATTGATCAAAATCCCACCCAATCAGTGTGAGATATTGCTATGTCTCTAAATGTGTTGCACACAGCCAAAAAAAAACCATTTGCACCAGCTTGACTGTTTCCAGGCTTAATGTTTGGGTCCTTCACTCTCTAATCAAAGTCAACTTCGCAACACGTGTTTCTCTTTGTGATTCACTAAGGAAACGGCAACGGAACGACCCATTTTTGAAAAGGTTGATGACAGAAGATGTAATATAGATATTTTATGATAGTGTAGTTTGTAGAAAATCTTTGGGACCTAGTAAATATATATATATATATATATAACATTTTTAATGGACCTCATTTTATTTATCTCCTAGGTAGGACCGATGGACATTTGAGGAAATTTTTCAATAAAATCCTTAGTCCAACCTTGGTTAGAAAATCTTAGTTATCTTGGGATAACCCATCCCATTTAGCCATGTTAAAATAAAGTGGACATAAATAAATAACATTTAATTAACAGTCTGTCTGTACACTGATTTTTTTCTCGAAATTTCTCAATACTTTTCCGTTTCACACACCGTAGACAAGATATCTGCAATTTGTAGCTTTGGTGTCTGTTTGTTTGATACCTTTTCTCGCATAAACGGCTGAACCAAATTTTATGAAACTTGGTATGTATATCACTACTAACCCAACTTAGACTTTAGGCTATATTAATATTCTCTGAGATGAACAGGAGGAGGGGTTATAAGGGGAGCCTGAAATTAAACATAGCTGTATTTCATAGCCATATGTATTGCCTCTCACAAAAACTGTTTTAGTAAATTTAATTACCTTTCTTCTGGTAGCTACAAGTTGAAAGAATTTTTTTTCTTTTGAAATTCTTTTCAAACTACTTAGTTTGAAGTTTGGATCTGTTTTTAAAACATATGTCAAGCTATTTAGATCAACTTTCTTTGCTTCAATATCTTCACTAAATTCCATTTTCTTGTTTTGCTTTTCCTCAAGAAATAATGTTAACTAAAAAAGAAAAAATAATTAAATATTTCAAAATCGCATTACACTTCATTTCTTTAAATTGGTCTTACTATATTTTGAAGGAGCTTTCTTCTCTGTCTCCTCTTACTAAGTCGTGTAAAAATTGCTTTCTGTTCTCTTTCTAAAAGTTCTACTATTTCTTCTTCCCCTTTTATCAAAGGGTGAATTTCTAATTTACTCTTTTTGAATTTTGTGCCCAATTTATGTTCTTTGATTACTTTTAGTGGTTTCTGAAATTTATCTCTGTAAAATGAACAGACAATGGGATCAAGCTGATTAGAAATAATATAATTTACTCCATAAAAAAGAATAAAACTCATGGCTAAAATTAATAACATTACTACTCAAAAATAAACCTTTTGTTTATTTTTCACAATATATACTGTATTTTTTCCAGTACAATTTTAGAATCATAAATAAAATTAACACAGCAATAGTCAAACTGGAAATAAGGACTATACATTTACCACTTGATTATATTTGCTGTTTGTTAAAAATAAATTTCGTATAATTTAATCTTGTTTTTGAATTTATTTACTTTTTTAAATTACTTAATTCTCTGTTAGTTTATTTCTCCTTTATATTATTAATAATAAATTAAATTTTGTAACATGAATCTGATGGATCCAGGAGACTATTGCTTTAACTATTGGAGTGTTAAATAAAATCAAAAGTGATCTTGTTACTGACTAGAACTATTGTTTAAATATCACATTGAAAATACAATATTCTTACTTCGCAAAGATGTTATCCCAACAATCCTCTGAATGCATAAACAGTGTAGATAAAATAGAAATCATATAACAACATAATGGTATACAATATTACACATTATCTTTTAAAAAATAAAGACAGTATTACTCTTCAGATTAAATGGTTATTATTGGATATCAACTACATGAGCCACAATAGAGTTAAGGTTTTATAATGCACTTATATGGTGATCATCTTGAATTATATGAAGAGTATTTGAAAAAATTCTTTTGGTTCCTTCGTCATTAGAACCTGCAACGTCTTCATAGCTTAGATTAGATAATATAAGTTCTGAAGATCACAATAATCTTTTATCAAAGTATAATTGAACTTCTCTGAGAACTCCCTGCATCTGTAATAATCTTAATGAGCACCTAACATTGTACAGGCTTAAGAACCATTAATTAATGCAGAAAATCATTTAAAAGTGTGACATTTACTGAAAAAAAAGTTAAATCTTCTTGTTGACATGGATAAGAATTAAAAACTGGGTGTAACAGTGCAATGCACAGTTACGACTCTGATTTTATTAAATGATCCTTTACACAACACTCCCCCTTATCAAATGCCTCAGAAAAAGAATCGAAAGACCAAGATAACTTTAGAAAGGTAAGATCAAAAAGTTTTTGCTTTATATAAAAAGAGAACTCAAGGAGATGTAGAGACAACTACTATTCAGTTACGAGAGCAAAAAGTTCTTTAAGGATGTAAAGCTTAATATTGTTACGTTTAATACAAAATCAGTAATAAACGTTGTTTATTCGAGTTTTTTTGGATTGCAAAATTTAACAAACACAAGCTTTATCAATTTTTATCACTGCACAATTTATTTAACAATGCACTACACACTTGGTTAATTATTCTTAACTACTACTTACAGTATGTACTGATAGTTTCACTGTTCTTTTTATTACACAGTCCAATAACTCACTCATAATCACTAAAGTTCACAAAAACACGGCATTGCACTGCTCTGTGCAAAGATAACAGCACTGCACTGGTCTTTCTTTAAACATGGCACTATACTGTTCTTCACATAAAACACTTTACCACGCTGGAACTAAAACCCACTGTTCACTATAGCTGCACTGAACGCACTGTTGTTCACTTCAAGAGAGCTAAGAACAAACTAACTCGGGGTGGGCTGGGTCTCTTTTATAGCTTGGTGGAAAAACATCAAAGGGGAATGTCAGAAGGGACTATACGCATAGTCTAGAACAGTCCAGCCCTAGTAGACGCTTTGGGTGCCAATAGTCCTTCCATCGGTTGGTTCCTTTTATCTCTTTCGTACTTCTTAATTATGTGATTAACTCTGTTTAATTTTTCATTTACTTAATTTTGGCAACAATATTATAGGAATTCAGTTAGAGCACAGAATTCTGTCTAGACTCAGGAAGAATCTTTTCATTTTAAGTGACCAAAATCAAGGATAGTTGCATTCAGAATTTTAAATGTATCATAAAATCAGTGTCTCTTCCAATAGACGAATAAAGAAGGTGCCACTTGAGAAAGACAAGATTGAAGAAATAAGTCACTTGGGTCGTTGGTAACCATGTTCGTTATGGCATAGGACTAATGAACCTGCTAATTTACTATTGTCAAGGGCATAGAGAATGAGGACAAGTACCTGCCTTTTCTAAGGATGTCGACCATCATTGATTCAGCTTCTTTTTCAGCTTCTAAAAAAGGAAGGGAAAGCTTTTGCTGGTAGAATGTAGTAACTTTGCAAAAAAGGCTATAACATAAATAAAAATTTAATTAAAAGTTTTATCTTATAAAGCAATAATAATAACAATTTAAATTATTGTCTTTCAGGCAATTTGTTACTATTGTAAAATGGCTGAAGAGGCCAAACCCTGCCATATGGCTAGGTGGAAGGTCAAGTGATGGGAGTTTAATGAATTTCTGGGTGTAATGTGGTTCTACAGACCAAAGATCACTACATTTTTATTTGAATGGTTTCTTAATTTCCTTACAATGATGAGTGAGCACCAAGGGGATGGACAGTAGTCTAACATCAAAATTTGGTGAGAGCATTGTTAAATGACCTCAGTGTTTGATCTTGGAACCTCTAGTACAGAAGCCATGTAGAACATTTATTGCCACTCCTAAAAAAACTGCTTACCCTCTGTATTAACATTATGAAAAAATTGTTAACAAAAATTCCTCAATGAATTAATGTTAATATACAAAAATAATTTATATAATTAGTTAAGAAATTTAAAAAAAATTAATTATCAAATACATTGATAATTTACAGGTCAAAAAATATTGATAAAAATGTAATCTATGATTTTTAAGGGAAATTGAGAATAATAATAAAATATTGTTTTTGAATGTTGAAATAATGAGATTCCATGACAAAAAATTACATTTTAAATGACAAAACAAAGAAAGATTCTCTGGAAACATGATAACATTTTTATTCCTGCACCCTCTAAAACTCAACAAGACTGTCTGCCATTTACAAGAAAATAATCACGTAGAAGAAGATCTCCAATATATTGTAGTGAAATATTGAAAACCGCTATATGAATGAAATTACCGAAAAATAAATAATCATTGCATAGAAAATCATAAATAAGAATAAGGATGGAGTCCAGTGCACTAGTTCAGCAGTTCGATGGTTTATGAGAGATAAAAATTACTCTCATGAAATAAATAGATTGCAGTGGACTTGGCAACATTATTCTACCTATTGGTAGAATAATATGTTCACATAATATGTTCACCACCATTCCCTCATACCTTTCTTAAAAATGATATTTACTTAAAATTTACTTGCAACTGTAAACATGCTTACTGAAGTATTTCCCGCTTTATAAATTAAATTGCTTATAAGTACATCTAAAATAAAGGCTCAGCTCACTATAACAGATTAAATTATAATGACTTACTCTACTGAGAAAACATACGTCTTGAAAGTTTTTACAGGCTTTATGAAATAATTATAAATTTTATCTCTCATGATTTTTGCCTTCCAATATTCAATTTCTAAATTCTTAGTCATTTTTGACTTTTTATCAGTAATTGTTTTGCCAAATCTTCTTTCAAACTCTTCATTAATAACAAAAAATTCTGGTGGTAGTCTCTGAGTTTCTGGAAGACCATGATTTCTAAAGCAAGATAATATATGAGTTGTAATTGAAATACTTTAAACAACTTAGGAGACTATGAACACTATTTTTTCACCAAAACAAAATCTTGTTTTTATGCTAAAAAGTTTCTCTATAAAATATATGAAGTTTTGATCATTAAAAACCATAAGGTTGCTTTAAAAAAGTGTTTCATGTACACAACCCTTGGCAATAAATATATTGCCAATATGCATATACATTTTTAAAATCTAAAATAATACTACTCCCATAAGCACACACACACACACATATTCTATCTGGAAATCTGCAGGCCCACCCAGAATGCTTTGAACAGACGTGGGAGGTCCTATTTGAGGATAATCACATTCTTCTGAGCCTTACTCTTATTTGAGGAAGACCTCGACCTGAGCAAGTTCATAGGATTTTAAATGTTTAACAAGTACTACTAACTTAATTAGTAACTGTCCACTTTGCATTCAGAAAAAACCTTTCTTCATGTATTCTGCTGAGCACCATTAACAAAAATTGTAATATCTCATTGCATGTGTGGACAAGTAAAGTCCTATGTAGAAAGAACTGAGTCAAAATGGATTCAGATCAGAGTCTTAGACCACTACTGATGTAAAATATTTTGCCCATCATAGATTTGGATTTTCCAAACCCAGGTTAGACTTCACAGCTTTAAAAGTCGTGGCTGCGTAAACTAAGCAAATTTCCCACGTGATGTTTTACAATAGAGAAATTTCACGAGAGCCAAGCAGTTAAGGAAACGGCCGAACTAGCTTTTGGCGGGAAAGTCACTCGTCTGTTAGCCGCCCAGATTTAATAAAAATGCAAATATCTCGGTTAATATTCAAGATAGAGAATAAACGTATATACAGTAGACTCCCGATTAACCGAAACCTTCGGGACCGAGGGGTTTCGGATAAGCGAAAATTTCGGTTAAACGGGAGTCCCAAATTTCTGCGTGAAAATGGATCAATTAGAATAAAAAACACGTTTATGTACTTGAAAAAAAGCTTATTTTATTTAACAATTAAAATAACTACGTACATATGTATTTATAAAACTATAGACTTAAAAAGAAAAATGAAAGAAAATAAAAAACTTCGTCGTTTAAAAAAGTCGGTGATTTTTTTTTTGCCGAGCTTCTGAAATTTTTTTTGTCGATGCGTGGTCACGCCATTTCTGAAGGGTAAGTATATCAGAACGGCAGGAGGTAGGTTGTTGTTCGATGTATCGAAGCACCGCCTCCAGAGCATCTGTCGCTTGGGTGCGTGTAATGCGAGCTTCTGTTCCAATTTCGACGGGATCATAATCTTCTTCTTCTTTGGAGACAATGTCTGCGATGTCATCGTCAGTCAATGTAATGCTAAATGCTGCATTTAACTGTTTCCAACAGGAAGCCAGGTTTGTTTACTAAGACCAGACAACCGAGTAAATACGGAACTCTTCAATACCTAAGAGGTTCGGAGAAACAGATCGTCACATCCTTGGGACTGTCGACCCTCCCTCGCGCTCCCACACCCTCTTCTCACGCCTCTTTCCGCGAAGCTAGGACGAAGCGGGGGGTGCCATTCGGCAGGTGCGCAGATCAAAAATTTTTGCGACTTTGGCGCATGACGTCACTGGGCTGAACAGAGCTTTGTTTACATCGTTGTGTTTTTAGTTAATTGTTTTATTTTCCATTGTTATAAGTGATTTTTTTTTTAAAATGAGTGAGTGTGCTATGGCAACATGTTCCAACAACTCTAGGAGAACAGGCAAGTCTGTATCTTATCACCGGTTCCCGAAAAACGAAGAAATTAAGAAACAGTGGATAGTTCTGTGTAGACGAGGAGATTTGAAATTTAATCCTACTTTTGCTCGGGTTTGTTCAGAACATTTCAGTGATAATGATTACCAAAGGAATTTACAAGCAGAATTGTTAGGCTATGTTCCTAATAGATTGATATTAAAAGAAGAAGCTGTGCCGCATCTTAATTTACCAGTATCGTCCGTAAGTAAACAA
Source organism: Riptortus pedestris (assembly GCA_019009955.1). NCBI lineage: Eukaryota > Metazoa > Arthropoda > Insecta > Hemiptera > Alydidae > Riptortus > Riptortus pedestris. Next base: position 51,200,918 of record CM032230.1, read on the forward strand.
ACACCTACTAGCTCTACTTCTGACTCAAAATATGAAACATCTAGAGACTGTAGGAGTAAAAAACGTGAAATAACTCAACGTGCCCTGCGTCACATTAATGAGATTTCTCCCAAAAAACTGAAAAGTGATTTTTCATGTTATACAGAAGAAGTTGATTGTGATGGATGTATTCTCTTAAAGGAAAAAATTGCTGAATATGAATCCCAATTAAAGTCCTTGCTGATCCAAGTAAAAAATTTAGAAAGTAATAACTTTAATTTAAAAAAGAGAGTTACTAAATTGCTAACAGTTAATTACCAGATAAAAATGCAAAAAGAAGAAAAAATGCAGTGGAAAAAGAAATGGAAAGGATTTGTTATCCAAAGCTCAAATTCAGAACATACACTCAAAAAATATCAGCAGCAACTGTTTTGGGCAAGACAGACTTCATGCGAATGGGAGCTTTTAAAAAGGTAAGATTTAAAATATTAGAAACAGAATAATTTTCTTGTAGTGTTTCCTATAGAGCACTATAGGAGTTTATTTCCCATGCTCCATCATTAATGATATTACATGTTTCCTTCGCAGTTATTTATTCTATGGGGCAGTGCGGTTTCAATGCATACACTCAAAAAATACCAGCAGCAACTGTTTTGGACAAGACAGACTTCATGCGAATGGGAGCTTTTAAAAAGGTAAGAAACAGAATAGTTTTCTTGTATTGTTTCCTATAGAGCACTATAGGAGATTATTTCCCGTGCTCCATCATTAATGATATTACATGTTTCCTTCGCAGTTATTTATTCTATGGGACAGTGCGGTTTCAATGCATATGCTCCAACATCTGTGCCATTTTCTTCACAAGGATGCTACTGGAACCAGGGATTCCCTGCGGCTCAAAATGTTAGCATATTTTTATTACAAGGAGGACTACATGCCAATGACAGCTTTTTTTTAAAAAAAAGATAAGTTTTAAAGTCTGAGTAACAGAATTATCTTCTTGTAGTGTTTTCTATAGAGCACTATAGGAGTTTATTTCCCATGGTCTATCATTAATGAAATTACATGTTTCCTCCACAGTTAGTTATTCTATGGGACAGTGCGGTTCCAATGCATATGCTCCAACATCAGAGCCATTCTCTTCACAAGGATGCTACTGGAACCAAGGATTCCAGTGACTAAATATAAGCATCTTTTTATTACAAGGAGGACTACATGCCAATGATAACCTTTAAAAATCTTGTACCTATATTGACTAGCTGATGTTTAAAATAATTTAGTCATTTTTATTTATTTTTAACTGGGTATCATTGTTTATTGCTTGGTTAATCTCAATTTTATTAACTTTTATTTGTTTGTATAATAGAAGTCATTACTGTTTTCATGTTTTGGAGATTTCATCTTATTATAGTAAAGTTTTACTTTTTGTTGTGCTAATTACCTCGAAAAATTACGATTTTTAAATGTAACCCAACATATATAAATTTTAAGGAACTATTATGTATTTATTTTTAATGGAATCTAATTTGTACATGGTTTATTTGAAATAAAATATATTCAACTAAAGTAATTTGTATCATTTACAGACATATACCATTTTAACAATTTTTTATTCGCCAAATTAATCAGAAAACTGCTTATATTGATCGTATTTCGGCTTGTCCGCCACGAATCTTGCAGCCCAGTGACGTAGAGGCTTGCTGCATTCTGATTGGCTACTCGCGAATGGCGCTACCTTATCTAATACGTACCTTGGGACGAAGTAATTTTTCCCCCCTCCCTAGCAACTCAAAATGTTTCGGTTAAGCGAGAGAATCGGGTTTCGGTTAATCGGGAGTCTACTGTAACAATATTTGTAGTAAATTTAATTTGCAATAAGATTGATTCTGTACAATTTTTCGATCCGACTATAGTAATGGAGATATTTCGAATTTTCGAAAATCCTCCCCTCTAAACTCCCCCTCCCACTGGTCCGATTTCAGCCGTTAACGAACTTGATCTTCTTTTTACAAAACGACTAAATATCGAGTTTTGAAAAGCTCAAACAAAAATTGCGACCGCCAGAGTGGTAACAGACAAATATATATATATATATATATATATATATATATAGTTTTTAACGGACCTCATTTTCGTCATCTACTAGGTAGGATGGACATTTGAAGAAAAATTCCGTCATGAGTACAACCTCAATAGCTGATTTCCCTTAAGGGAAATCTGCTAAAACTGGTTTCTTCCAATTGCAGAGCTCTGTCAATTGCAAGTGCTGGAACGGCAGCCAAGCAAGAAAACTTAAGTCAATGATTAACTTAATCATTTGTATAAAGCATACAGTCAGGAAGATAGTTCATAGAAGTCTTAACCAATTCATCACCCCACACTGATATTATCAGAGTATATTGGGAAGCACCATCAAAAACTAAAGGTGATGAGTTTCTTTAATACCAAGTGTATGTCTAAGTAATCCTCTTTATATCAATCTCCTTAAAATTCACCCTTAGGATCAAACTTCCTAGTTCAGTACTAGTTCATTTGGACTCCATTAAATCTAAACACAAGATCTGGCTTGTTTTTATGTTTTTCCTACAAGTCACCAAGGGACATCAATGGCAGGGAAACAAACTTTTCAGGTCTCAATATTTTATCTGTTGAAAGTATATCCACCCCAAAACTCAAATGGCCTACAAAAGAGCTAAACCAAACTGAGTCATCCAATAAAAGTCCGTCACGCAGGGGCTGCGTAAACTAAGCAGATTTCCCACGTGAAGTTATACAATAGAGAAATCTCCATACGAGTGCCGAACAGTTAGGCAAAGGGCCGAACTAGCTTTTGGCGGAAATGCAGTCGTCCGTTAGATATTTCAAATTTTCGAAAATCCCCCCTCCCACTCCTCCGATTTCAGCCATTAACGAACTTGATCTGTTTTTTTGCATAAAACGTTTAAATATCGAGTTTGGTAACGATCAAACAAAAATTGTAACTGCTAGAGTGTTAACAGACAAATATATATATATATATATAATTTTGAACGGACCTCATTTTCGTCATCTCCTGGGTAGGATCGATGGACATTTGAAGAAAATTTTCGAAAATCGTGTCATGAGTACGACCTCTATAGCTAACTTCCCTTAAGGGAAATCTGCTAAAAGCCAGACAGAATACCCCTCTCTCTCTGAAGATCTACCTGAAACCCCCAATTGAAATCAAAGTTGAGAGGACTGGTTATAACTGTACCCTTAGTTTAGCTCTAATATGTTAATTATGGATGTTAATTATGATTTAACATATTTTCATCAATTATGTGGTTTAGAAGAAAAGATCATGCCAAAATTTGCTTACAATTGAACTATATAAGATTGCAACAACTGTTTAAAAAATCACTCATTATTCATTTTCTTAAGGATGAAAATAAGACCTGGTCACCCTCTGAAAGAATGTCATAAAATATGGAAAATATAAGCCTTTTAAGAAATCATATCAATTCAATTAGATAAGATATGAGGAATAACATGAGAATTATGATCATGTAGGTAATATGTACATACATGTGTATGCTTCTAGTAAAAAGATGTTCCGATGCCTTAAGTATGTATCTAAAGGCAGGCTCAATTCACAGAATTGTACCTGGGAAGAAAGTTACAAGAACATTAAAGTGTTACCCCTTAGCTTACCATGAACCTAGCAAACAAGAAAGATATCAGGAAGATGTTCTCGACACTGAAGAGACGATTCCATGTAAGGCTAGTATTTTAGAGGCATACCTCAGTAGCTTAAGAACAGATGTACTAATGATAGCCTTTAAATAGTGACTTCACACCTCTCATTATAATTGTATTACATAATTAAATATAATACATTTAAGAGTGAACAGAATTAACATAAAAAGTAGTTTTGTAAGTATCGTCTTTCCTTATTTTACCATGATTTAATATTTCATCTGGGGAACTTATACTTAAACTTAGGAATATATACATATATATAAATGATTCTTACAATTCTAAAAGTATCCTGAATCTCTGTGTTAATTCATCTATTTTTCTTTTTAAAATAACTTTTCTTGATCCTCCCATTTGCTTTCTTTTTTCTTGAAGCTCAGCTAATTTAGCATCTTCTAAACTTAAAGTTTCTGGAGCTATGTAACCATCAATTTTAAGCTTCAATGGCTAAGCAAACAAAGAAAATGATTTATCAAAATAGAATTAGTGTTAAGTGAACTCATTTAATAATCAGCATATGTGGATTACATATTTACAGGTGGTAAAAGTTGTGGAAGGTTTTTCTTGTCAGGAAATTTGGTTTCTGGTAAATTCACTTTATAAAAAAACACATTGGAATCATAGCCTACAGTATACAAGAATCGCATGTCATAGGTAGCATCTATTTTTCGTAGTTTCCCATTTACATTGTCATGCATTGCAAATAACCAGTAGTCAGAAAAATCTGTGAAGTCCTCTGAGTTTGTTTTAATAAATTTAATACAACCATTTCCTAGTCCAAGAACTAAAAATTCGCCATCAAACCTAGAGATAAATAGGTCGATTTAGAGAAACTGATAGGTTTAAAGACAAGAAACATAGTTTATAAAAATGTAACAAACCAACATTTTTAAGCAGCAATTAATGTCAATTTCTGTATCATAGTTTAGAAGAGTACTTCTATAAGGTTTATTTTGGCCTAGTTTGTATTCATAAATATAGCCAACATCATATCCTCCGACACAGACCCAGACAGAATCCTTGTCAATATAACTGCAACAAATGTAAACATGAAAAGTTGCAATATTTTATATTTAGAAGCAATATTAATACAAATGTATAAGTAAATAATAGGAGTGCACTACTAAATGACCAGAGTTCTTTCACTGTATACAAAACAGTCCTCTGAAGCATCACCTGATTTTAAATACGGCCTTGTTGAGAAAACATTTGATTTTATCCAAAGTTAATTCAAAATCAATAGAATCAAATAAATATACTCTAGTAATAAATACGCATATTCAAATACAACTTGGCTTTTTTCCTCATCTTTTGGGACACATAAAATCCGTAAAAATATTTGTTATCTGATAGAATGTATGATTCAACAATATGACCAATCTTCTTGATAAAATATGAGACGGGGCTACAATCACTCCTTATAAATTTTTCTCTAGATCAAAAAATTGTATAATACCAAGTCTCATTGTAAATTTAATTTCCTATAAATTGTATATACATTTTCCCTCTAGCTTGAACTTTAGCAGAGTTATTTGTATTTTGGAGTTGTCAACTCATTGCTTACTCATCAGTAAATGCCTATTCCTTCTCATGCAACACACATTAAGCTAAGCTAAATCTCATGTTCACCTTAAATTTCAATGCTAGTTCACAAAGACAACTTTATTATGGGGTAAATACAGAATAAAATGTGAGATAACATTATCAGTATGCCAATACAACACAAAAGAAATTTAAGTAGTTTAATGCAGTCCCTGTGTTACTAGCTTTTTCTTTTTTTTTCTCTACTATCTGAGTGACCAAGGTTTCTTCCAACTAAATCAATAAAAGACAAATATTTTTAAATCTATGTATGTGTAACATATCAGAAAACATTTTAAAAATATTGGCCTAATATTGCCTTAATGCTATAATATCCCTGAGGCTCAGATTAACCATGTGAGTTAAAGCGTTGACCTTTATCTCACTCGGTAAACCTAGAGTGGCGAGTTCGATTCCCGCCAGGGCAATCGCAATTTATTTAGTGACGGAATTCAATAAATAAAATCCATAGTCCCACCCTGGCTAGAAAAGGGTGGTAACCTGTAGATAACCCATACCAATTAGCCTTAGTTGCAAAAAGTGTATGTTAATAAATAAATATCATATTCCTGTCAATTTCAATCTAACTTAAGTTTATTCTACACTCAAAAATATCCCTATTAAAATAATTTTGATTGAAATTAATATTACTTTGATAAAGAATTACTTTTAACAAAAAAATTCTCAAGGAATAATTTCAACTTTTAAAGATATTTGTAACCTAACATACTTAGCAAAGTATAATGGTGAAGGTTCTGGGGGTTCATAAAGGGGAGGGAGGTCTTCATCTTCTGATATTTCACCTGCAAAGAGAAGAAAAATGAGCCATTAATTTATTAAATTGAGGGTCCTATACTTGGTAAGCAGTACTCTAGAGATAAACAACATAATTAAATAAATAAATATCTCACTAGGCATTAAATTGTACTTCTAATTGTAGGAGGGCATAATCCAATAAAGATTTTAATAGTCTATTTCATTGTAAACATCAGAACTTATTATTGGTAAAGAGGTCAGAAATAACATTTCTGTTATGTATGAATGATGGTCAATTATAAAATAGCCCAAGATGACAATATTCACATCCTTGATACATATACTAAAAATTTCACAATTATAGAATCTCGACACTCTCTTGGAACAAAGATTATATTATAAATTATATTTAGTGACTGGAAATCGGAAGTCTAAATTTTAGAACTATTAATCTAAATAACATTTTAAGGATGTAAAATGTATTCTAAACCAAATTCATTCATTATATTGTTTATTCTTTATATTTTTTCCTAAAGTCAATATTAACAAAGATATGTTTTAACAAAGCCTCACTCCTGAAGGTAGGTAAAGTATAAATAGCAGTCATTAACAATGTTCATTCCATTAATGGATATAGAAAAAAAAAAATCAATTCTATTGCAGTTTTTTGAAATTTGAACACAGTACTAATTGTAAAAGTTGGAAATCAAAACTGAAAGTCAGAAATATAGGACAGTAACTGTTATTCAAAACTAAAATTGTTTTTTACGTTTTCTCCATAAAACCAATATTAACAAAGATATTCATGAATATGCATTTTAACGTCAACTTTCTAATTGAAAAAAGGATTGAAATTTGAATTCTCAGATATTTAAGAATTCTCAGAGATAATTTTCTGAGCTGTTTTTGAGTGAATGAGTAACAAATGAGTACAGAGAAAAGAAAATTTTGTTTTGATGCTGTTTTTAGAATGGTCTGAAACATTACATAAACGTATCCCTGCTGAATTTAAAATCAAGCACACCTTTATTTATATAAATTATACAAATAAAATAAAATATTCACATCCCACCTTAACTTGAAAAGAGGGGTGAGCTTTAGTCCTATTTCTTTAGCCTCAAGTGTATAAAGTGGACGATAATTTATAATAATAAGAAAATGATGTGAACTTACCATATGCCTCCTCTTGTTCATCTTCTTCAGAAATATCGACAAGATCAATATCTTCTTCTTCTTCTTCATCACTCACTTCTTTAAGAAGTTCATCTTGCCCTTCTCCTACTTCTATATCTTTTTTTCTCTCTTCTATTGATTTTTTTCGTAAATCAGCCGATTTTTTGTGAGGTTCAGTTGTCAATCTTTTAACATTATCGTCGGCAGATTTAGGTTCAACATGATCTAAAAATGGCAAAAATTCCTCATCAGACTCCATTACTTGATCTGAGAAATCATCAAATCTTGTGCGAATTCTCCTTATCGGATGATTTCCTTTACCACCTTCTGAATCATCTGAATCTTTCTGATTTATTTGCCTGAAATCAAATTCTTCTTCTGGAGCAGCAGTTTTACTTTGCACTTCTTCTTTTACTTGATGCTTTTGAACTTTATTCTTTTTTTCCATCATTCTCTTCCCTCTATCAAGCTCAGCCTGCTTCTTTTTTTCCCTCTTTTCTTTTCGCCTCTGTTTCCTTTGAAAATTTCTTTCCACGACTATATTCCTTAAAATTTCTGACTTAACACTCATGAAACGGGAAATTCTTTTTGGAAGACTAATTTGATAAGTGTTTGGAAGTGGTTGAGGAAGGTCTTTGGGAAAAGATAATTCCACAATGGTTCCAATCAAAGAAGTCATTAGTATAGCTTCCTAAAAATAATGAAAAAGAATTGTTATTTTCTTATTTAATGTAATATAATACTAATATTAGTTTATTATGTTATTTATTAATACCCCCTTTGTGCTACTGCGGCTAATTGGGATAGGTTATCTACAGGTTACCAACCTTTTCTAGCCAGGGGTGGAACTAAGGATTTTATTTAATGAGTACATCACTTAATAAATTCCTATTTGCTGATAAATTCCTATTTATCGAACTTGCCACTCTAGGCTTACCATGTGAGATTAAGGCTAACATTTTAACTCACATGCCTAATCTGAGCCCCATAGTTTAAGAAAATTTTAACATATCTCTATGTAGCTATTGATTTTATTTTGGAATTTTGGTCCATATTTAACATGTTTCGTGCTGAGACAGCAAGAAGGGTATTGGATCATCTACCATGGTCCAGCAATATTTAACTTCAATACTGTCTTATCTACTAGCTTGTCTGGAAAGAGCTCTAAGTTTACACCAGCCCTCTCAATACACTGGTTCTTTATCCAGTCCAATTCGTTCGTGAAATTATTATCTCTTTGTATTATTTTTCTTCACTTCCTGTAAGAGTGAGGGATATGTGGGGCTAGAACTTGTGTCCTAAAGTCCCGAAATGGGGGTGGGGGGAGGGAGAGTGCTGCATATCGGCATTCAAAATATAAATAATATAATGACAGAAAAAAATGAAAGTAACAAAGCCTGTTCTAGCAGTGCATGTTGCCAGTCAGGAAGTCGTAACTTTCCTCAAAATATCAAATGTTTATATTTTATTAGGCAATTACTTATGTAATAAAGATTATAATTATTCTTTCCCACTAAGAAAAAACTTAAAACCCGATGAGGAACAATCTGTTAAGAATGTCCTTTGGTAAAATATATTAGAATATTCATCCTTCCAAGTGGTTATAACTAGTATTCAATATTGTAAATAAGCATTCTGCTATGTTGAATACTCGACATTTGCTTGAATAAGAGCTTATGACATCTTCCCATTGGGAATTTTCTGAAATAATTATTTCAACAACATAAGCAGGAAGGAACAGATTGTTACAAAGCTTTTCTTAAATGAAAAATAATATGATGTTCATTTCACTAGATTTAGTGATCTTGCATTGTGTTTTTGGTTGATTTTGTTTATTATTTCAATACAATTTAATAATTTTAAACGATTTCGCTAACCCCTCTTAGCTTTTTAATTAAGACAATTAAAAATTAACTAGCTTACAACTTTTTTGTTCCAAGTCATGTAATGAACCGGATCAGACACATCCACAAATGCGAAGGGTTCAAGTAATATATACTCCTTCCTAGGCTTTACCCAATAAAGAAATATCCTCTTATCAAGGCTACCTGTTACAACCATCTGCTCTTCAAGACGATGGGGATTGAATGATATTGCAGTGATGGCATCACTATGTGGCTTCAGTGCCTGCAACAAAGAGTTAATAATTATAATGAGCTAGATTAAGTCAAAGTATGATAAAGACACACATAATGCTTCCACAAGTTCATCACAAGGAAAATAAATAAATAAATAATTTTATCCTTTATACATGATAAAATTTTAGAATAGGATATATAAATTATATTTTAGGAATTAGAAATAGTTACAATTAAAAATATTTTATTGAGATTATTTTTTTAACCTTATGAGCTAGGCCTTCCATTCAAATTTTACAATACTCTAAATTTTTAGATAAATCTAACATATCTCCAGTAGTTCAAAATATAGATTTGAATATGAGGAGTCTGTACACATTAGATGAGAAGAGAAACACCCATACTTCCACCTATCTAGAATTTAATTTAATTTAAGATTTACTAACCACCCAATTTTAAAATAATTGTCTTAACTCTGTGTAAGGTCTTTAGAATAGTTGCTGTAGCCATCATTTAATCATTGGTCTCTTCTCTTTTCAAGGATCAGTTCATTCCAGCGCTAGATAAAACTATTTATTTGAGTCAGATCAGTAGAGATAAGTACTAGATGAAGCTAAGTTGGTTGTGGAGTCCTCCTGTCTAGCTTCTACTGATTTTTGTCAATCCAGTTTCCATTTAATCCAATTAAGCCCTGGTGGTTATATTGTATTAAACTCATTATCTTACTAACTGCAAGACCATTAGTCTTTAGAGCAAAACCACCCCTTTGAAATATGAACATACTCTATTTTAAAAGAGTATTGATTATAATGGTATATTACAATTTTTCATTCTGAAAACTTGCTTAGAGCTATTTCATAAATAACATTTTTAAATATCGTAATATTTTATTCTATAAAAAAGGAACCCCTAGGGGATATCAGAATGTAGTCTCACAAGATTAAGAATATTACTCAAATAGCTTAAATTAAGAAATATTTTAAAGAACTAATAAGTGAAAAGTTACACTGGAAAATTAAAAAAATGACTACCTTTTTTTTTTAATCATAATTGTCTTGACACTAAAACACATCCTGCACTCCCTACGGTTCCTAAAGAAAGATTTGATTTATATCTGCAGAATACCATTGAAAAGATCAGCAGTTTTCTTTAATTTAATAACTTTATTATTTACCTCTATATTTCTTTAGGATCCCTAGCAACAACTGAGTAGCAAAAGTGATGTTTTACAAATCGAGGGGTCCCAGCTTAATTTGGGTCTAATATGGGGTTTTTCTTAAAGGCCTTGCTGAGAAAACACACTACATTATCATGTCTTTTTACTCTTTTGTATGGAATAAAGTAAGTATTGTAATTGCAAAAATTGTAGGTTTTCAGATTTCAATGGTATTATCTGTTTTAAACTCCTCTGAACCCATTTTAAGTACTACGTGTATGTATATACATATTTTGCATAACTCAAAAATATCTAGCCTTAAAATGAAGTGAAATTTCATATTCAGAGCCATTGTACCATCTAGTTGTGCAGCTCTCCTTTTTTGATCATAATTGATTAACTGCGAGGGGTGTTTAGTGAGGAGAGGAAATAAAAAAATTACAATATTCTCTGTACCTATTAGAAAAATAAAAACTTTATATAGAATCTTTTTTGTTTTTGATGAAAAGATCTATAAATTATTCTCATGACATTTTCTGGCATGATATATTGAAATGGAGATATCACAATCACTTTCATTTTTAAATAAAAAAATTTTAAATGAAGTGTAGCAGATCATAATTCATTTTATTTAATAGGAGTACAAGGAAATCTTGCGATGCTAACAAAAACCTCAAAATAAGAACAAAAGATTATTTAAACCTTTCAGAATTGATGTGCCATTTCTATCAAACCTACAGCAGTCACTAAATAACTTTGCTACTGTGCAGTTATCTCAGCTAGCACATATTTTCTCCTTTCATTTTCAATATTAAAATTGATAATTTAGTCTGACTTACAGAAAGTGATTGCATCACTTTGTGAGTGTACACAGCTTCATATGTTCATTTATTAATGGAATATCATTAATAGCTGGCACATATAAATAACAATTATAGCTAGTTCCCTAAAGTAACAAAATATTTGCAGCAAATGAAAATTAATTACAAAATGTAGGTAGATGAAAGAAATGTCTACACTTCCACTGTAACAATTTATAAAAAGTCACAGGGGGCCAGGAGGGCTGCGTAAACTAAGCATATTTCCCACGTGAAGTTTTACAATAGAGAAATCTGCATACTGATAACACAACACCACCACGAGTAAATATAAAAAGTAATGAGAATCTTTCAGTTAATTTTAATAAATTCCCAATGGAAACAGCTTGTGAATTGTAAGAATAATTTATATTTTAATAACTCAAATTTTAGTAGTCCAAGAACTAAAGAAGGGGGGGGGGATGAACAGTACATATTTGTATAAATCTCACAAAATAAAAGCTGAAACTACAGGTAAGGTTAGAAGAAGCTTCCACCAGAGCCGAACAGTTACGGAAACAGCCGAACTAATCCGAACAATACCCGACCACATGTCCCACAGACAATAAAAATGCAAATATCTTGGTTAATATTCAAGATAGAGAAAAAATGTATATAACAATATTCATAGTAAATTTAATTTGCAATAAGATTGATAATTTGATCCGTTGCATAATAACGGAGATATTTCGAATTTTCAAAAATCCCCCCCTCCCTCTGGCCTGATTTCAGCCATTAACGAACTTGATCTGTCTTTTTACATAAAACGGTTAAATATCGAGTTTCGTAACGATCAAACAAAAATTGCGACTGCTAGAGCGTTAACAGACAAATATATATATAATTTTGAACGGACCTCATTTTCGTCATCTCCTGGGTAGGATCGATGGACATTTGAAGAAATTTTTCGAAAATCGCGTCATGAGTACGACCTCAATAGCTGATTTCCCTTAAGGGAAATCTGCTAAAACAACAGAGTGCTTTCATTGCAGTGCATCGCCATCAGTGCCCGAACATCCTGGATGTTGACCTGTCATCCCTTAGAACTTGACTGTCTAGTGAGTCTAGTTCTAAGGGCCGACAAGTCAACATCCAGGATGTTCGGGCACTGATGACGATGCACTGCAACAAAAGCATTCTGTCGTTTTAATAAATTATTACAGTGGAAGCGTAGCCATTTCTTTCATCTACCTACATTACTTTTACCTACCTAGAAGTCACTTCCACCTGCCAGAATACCAACTCAGATTAATTACAAAATTTTAGCTTTTCTGTTTATGAGATGTTAAATAATAAAAAAAAGAAATGTTTTATCAATATTTATATTTAATTCTAAAATAGTTATACCACACATTTTGTATAAAATCATATAACACTGAACTTTCTCACCGAGGTTAGTTGATTGAATTTATAAAAATGTGATATCTTACTTGAATAACATTTATGTAGTTAGTACATTCTTCTTTCATACGAAGCTCTCTGGCTCTGATTGAAAGTACTACTACTCGAAGGGTACCATCAGTAAATCCAACCAAAAGGACTGATGCTGTATTATCTGCCTATGATTAAAGAGAAATAATGCTATAAGTGAAATTTAATAACTGTCTCTTTTCTAAACAGGTGATTATTACTATTAAATAATAATCAACAAAATTAGTCTCAGGAAGACACACATTTGGTATAGACAAAAATATATATAGAATATCTTTATTTACCTTCAAAATAAAATATCTTAACTTTCTCACAAATATTCCCTTCACAAAAAGATTTCACTGTAAGGCTATATAGTTACCTATATTTTAATTAACTGCCACTTACTATAATTGTGTTATCACAGTGACAATACACTTTTTAATAGAAAAATTAATAGGAAGGGCTGGAAATTGTAAAAGACAGTAGAAAAAGGCTCACCCCTGATAGTGTCAAGGGTAGAGTGGTTGAACAGGAAAGTCACTTACAGTCATCCCTTCAAGAATTTAAAGATTAAAAAACAATTCCTAAAGAGATATGTATATTATGATAGAGAGCCAACCAGCAGAAATTTTCTTATTTTGATAAAGATGGATGTCAGATTTAAAGAAATATATAAAACCCTCATAACTAAAAGTATTCTTTTTTTTTTTAAATGATAATTACGGTTCTTCCCCTCAAGTCAAGAATCAATCAATTACTCAATCAATAATTAAATAACAGAGTAAATCTGCATTGTATTTCACTTTCTCATGGTGCTCATTGTTTTCTTGCAATTAATTTACAAGCAATTGGATTCCTTGAGTCACGAGGAAAAAAAATAATGGATGTCAAAATATTCTGAGGTTAAAATGAAAAAAAAAAAATGTTCTCCCTTTATAAAAAAAAAAAAAAAATCACTGAAGTATTAATTAACATAAGGATTTTTGTGTTTTATTAGTATTTGTTTATAATATATGAATATAACCTCCTAAATTGTGCTAAAGTGTGTCACTAATAAGATATTAAAAAATAAATGCTGATAATAATTTAAATACTATTTACTATAAGAGGCAGCCATAAGAGAGAAGTTCCACCAATTCCATGAAAATATTTTATCATTATTAACTTTTTCCTTTTCATATTATATACATGGAGCTTCCCTTCAGCTCCAATTGATGCCAAGTAATAATCAGCCGGAGAGGGAGCAATATCACCGATTGGACTTTGGTGACCTAGGAACACTCTTTGGGATGGTTCTAATTTTTCCTTGACAGCCATTTCGACAAGCCATATAGAGCCACGTTGATCCTACACACAGAAAAACGAAAAAAAAAAAAAAAAAAAAGTTTAATCTGAAACAATGATTTTCTATTATTACTCAATATTAAATACATTTTAATCAATTATTGATATCCTCAACAGAATGTATAGTTGATGGTCTTAATTTTCATAACAAAAATTTGAAATGATCAGACCATTCAATAAAAAACAAATGAAAGAGATTATTTCCGAATAAAACAATATGTTACTCATAAATGTACTTACATTTGTGATATTTATATCTACCAAAAATAATTACCCAATCTATAAAATAAAGCAGGAAAAATTCTCAATTGAGCTTAATACTAGTGTGATATTTAATTTAAAGAAAAATAATCAGGTAATTGAAAAAAGAATATTACAAAGAGAGAGAGAGAGAGAGAGAGAGAGAAAAACAGTATTATAGATAAGATTGTTAATTTAATTTTGAATAACTCGTGTTCACAGGTCATTTATCTATCAGTTTTTTCTTTAGGAGTCAAAGTATATGACTGTTTATTTTACACAGATGACTTAAGTTGGTTGACTACCATTCTTATCTTCCAGGTGAAGATACTGTGCACAGTAGCCATTTCTGCTTAATATTTCTTTTTGACGTAGTCTATAATTTATTTGTAGTTAAAAAAAAAAAAAAGGTTAATTATCCGGATTCACTAAGTCAAAAATAATAAAAAAAATTAATGTATGTCAAGAAAAGCCTTCATTGCTAACATGTTAAATTACTATTCCTTACTTCAAATTGGTATTACATATGTCCTAAAGTCTCCAAAATATGTGTTCTAAAATAATATTTATTGACATACTTCTTAACATTGCTTTTAGGTCACTAATTATACATTGATCTATAACAATGACCATCATAATTCATTTATAGATTACTATATTTTTTTAAGCAGAATATCACAAGCACAAAAATAAGAAATTGATTAAACATCTAACCTGCATATAATACATTTCAGAGTTTGGATCGTTAGGAGATTTTTTCTGAAAGAACATTGGTCTTGCGATACCCATTTCATCCATAAGCTTTCTCTGAAATGTTGGTTGTAATTCTAATTCATATAACTCCAATTTTTTGCCATATTCTATTCTAGTGTAGTCCCAAACTTTATAGGTCCCTTCAAGACCTATGATTAAAATTAGCACTGATGAATTCAAGTAATCAGAACAATCATCAAGTAAAAAGAGGAATTAACAGAATAAATTATTGTTTTAGAAACAAATAAATTTATACTAACTTTTACTTAAGAAATTTTAATTCAAAGAGATAGAATGGAGTATATCTATCCTCAAATAGACCTTTTAAATTTCATACATAAAAAGATGGAGTGCCTCAAAATAAAATTAGATGCCCTAGCAACTACAGAGCATGCTTAATGTGAAAAGAGAAGGTGGTGTGCTGGGACATGTACCTAATCAGCCCTGGGTGGCCTGGCCGGCTATAGGAGCCAGACTACTCAGAGGCAGGAGGAGTCAACATCGCCAATTTATAAAGAAAGGTGGGTGCTTGCAAATACTTTCCCTTTGTCCTTTAATTATTTGTTTATTTATAAGAGAGTTTTTGGGGTAAATAGTAGTAAACAAAAGAAAATAATATTTGCTAAATAACATGCAAAATAGAAATCCTGACAGAATGTGAGAATGAAGACATTATACCTAAGTGGACCCAAGACGACATCAATAGGGATGGCTATTCCATATAGACATGTAAACAACTACTTTACGAAATAAACATACTTTCCCAAATTGAAGATATCTAGTGCCTGGCTGAATAAAGCACTACATAAATACAGGAAATTTCAAGGGACTACCCAGTACAATTAATGACAGGCTTGAGGATGATGCCATCGCACTAAAAGCACTGGGCTCGTATACTGAATTATCAGCCAGTAATGGCAGCATCTATTGAGAGTTATGACAATAGTCTAACAGTTATGCTCATGTAATAAAAATATATTCATAATTCCCATGAGGGTGAAATATATGTGACAGAAATATAACGTATGGTTAGATCTCAAGATATTTTATTCCACTTATCATACAATGAATGTATTTCATAGTATTGCTTTATCGTAATAAATATTTTATTAAATAAATCTAAACTCACCGACAGTGAATATTTCATCATAATGTTGTTTGAATTCTAAATATGTTATATCTTCATCATGAAGGGACATCCCATTCCTTCTTTTTAATTCCATTCTAATTTCTACTCCTTCCCATACATAGACATTTTTACTTGAGTTTGGTGACAAGACCTAAAAATATCATAGGCCCTTTAAATCTCTTCTCTATGAAAGCTCAAACCAGGGGTCCAAAGAGAGGATAGATCTGACCAGACGTCTTGTCACTTAAAAAATAACATGATCACTAAAAAACTGTTCAAATATGCAGGAGATTTCATAATAACAGAATTTTTTAACAGGTGGTTTGGAATACGTAGACAAAAGAAATAATGTCAGTAGACAAGGACAAAATGTCAGTTGAAAGTAGGTGCAAAATGGAAACGCCTCTCCCCCTAGCCTTTGATGTCCTGTATTTCCCCCAGAATAATTGACTACAGTTCAACTTTATTTTACTAGGCAAATGTTTGAGAATTATATGAATTACCATTTTCATGACTTCTTAAATGACTTTAGGTAAGTATATGATAGAGGTTTAAATTATGAAGTATATAAAAACTTCTAGAAAGACCACTTCAAGGGGTCTCACATTTTCTAATTTCTATCAAAATCAAATAATTGAGTGTTATTTGAAACCCCGGAAACCCCAATAGGAAACGAAATATCACTACTTTTAATTTCAGGCCTCCCTTACTACCCCCACTCCTGCCCGTCCCTAGAAATGTTGGTAGGGCTTATGATAATTAAGACGTCAGAGCTAATACACATACCGAGTTTTATTTAGTTCGGTGGAGTCTTTTGTACCAAATAATATTGTTGACTTCCGCTATAATTTTTAGCGTATGACGCATTTACACTCCGGTATTTGACGAAAGTGTATATAACAAAAGTTACTCTAAATAACAAAATAAACAACTTTTGTTATGTGCATATTTACTGAAAAACCAATACGAAACGAAATATCCCTATTTTTAATTTCAGGCCTCCCTTATAACCCCCACTCCTGTTCGTCTCAGAGAAAATTAATATAGCCTAAAGTCTAATAATAGTTAATATTTTAACATTTTCCGATTTATACCCGTCGTTGCTGGGGATTTGTTAATAACAAAATTATTTGTTATGTAAGGCTTCACTGTCCACAATATTTTTATATTTCCCATCTCCTGTGCATGTAGTATTTCTTTATATATAATTCTTAATCATAGAAAGTATTCTGTCCGCCAAACTAAGTTTGAATTAAACTTCCTTTCCCTGGATACGTTACAAAGACCAACAGTGACTGAAAACCGAACAGAAAGTGTATTATACTGTGAATTTTTATTTTAGGCTTCTCTTAAACCCCCCCCCCACCCGTTTGAAGCTAAAAAATTTAATATAGCTTATAATAGTTTAAGAATTAATCCTAATTCACATGCTGAGTTTTGTTAAGTTCCGTTCAATCGCTGGTGCCAAATACAATTGTCGGCTACCGTTTTAGTTTTCAGAGTATATCTTGTTTATGCTTGGTATACGGCAAAAGTAAACATAACAAAAGTTACTCAAATAAACAAACAAACACCAAAGAAACAAAATGCAGTTATGGTGTCTATGACATATGAAACGAAAAGTTATCGCAAAATTTTGAGAAAAAAATCAATGTACAGACAGAAGTTACAATTTGATATATATATATATATATATATATATATATATATATATATATATATATATATATATATATATATATAATTCTGAAAGGACCTCATTTTCATCATCAAGATTTTGGGTAGGATCAATGGACATTTGAGGATTTTTTTTGAAAATCGCGTCTTGAGTACAAACTCAGTAGCAGATTTCCCTTAAGGGAAATTGCCAATTACAGGGGGATATGCTGAGAAATCAAAGAGCTAAAGCCTTGTTCATATTCAAATTACTCTTCCATGAGCATGAACTCAGAAAGGAAACTATTGACAGCGAAGTATTTGTATGTAAAAAAAATAATAAGTAGCCATCAGTGAACGTTAAAACATCGACAGCTGAGATTATAATGAAGTCCACAATGGTCATCTTAGGAAATGATATCTCCCCAGAAATAATATTTGTTGAGTATAGTTATTTTAGACAAAATAATTTCTAAACCTAGTTTATTACTATAATAATTTAGAGGTCAAATGATTACTAAAAATTAAAAAAATATACTTACCATGTTTTTAGGTAAAGAACAAAATGTACTAATGTCACAAAATTCATTTGAACCAAATTTTCCACTAAGTCCCCTAAGTTTTAAACCAGTAAAAGTTTCATTCATGTTCCAAAACCTAATGTGGCTTACACCTGCAAAAGAGGAAATAAATAAATATAAAACAAATAATCAATAATTGCTGGGTTTTGTAATTGTTGACTAGCCACTTATGTTAATATAACTACTGAACTTTGAACTAGTCTTCTGACAGGTGTGGAGGTATACTAATTTGTAGGCACACACTCTAGAAGCTAAAACCTAAGCTTTTAACTAAGGGATGGCTATCTAACAATTTGGATTTTAGGGAGAACCCTCCACCACAGAATTTCTTCTGATGCTTTGTTATTTGTCAATCACATGCAAAAATAATGTCATCAAGCAATCAATGGGCGTCTTCAGAGTTGAATGGCAGCAGTCCTCACCCCACCCTAGGAAATCAATAAATACGAGAAGAACAAGAAACTAAATAAACAAACAAATGAAAAGAATCCCCCCCCCTCTTGAATCCAGGAACTGGTGAATTAATGAGCTGGCCACACATAATACCAGACCGAACCAAAGAAAGCAAAGTTATGAAGCTTCAAAATTTATATTATAATATATTAAAAAATAGAAACACAATTCACCTGATGTCGTAATGCCACCTACTATGTATGGATTAGTTTCAGCTCTCCACACTTCTCTTCCAAGACATTTTTGTGAAATGACCTGTCTTTCAAATTTCCAATTCCAAATTGCTAGTGAGTTATCAGGATCACCTCCTTGTGATAATAGCCATTCTCCGTTAGGACTGAAATAATGCAAATAATTGTTAAGAAAATGTAGGCATACAACTATTTGGGAAAAAAGTTTAAGAAACCAAGACCTTATTATACTTAGAAGAAAGGAACTTGTTTTTAAAGAGATTTTATAATTTAGAAAGCTAATGATTTATGAGGCATTTCTCTTGTTACATACAAGGGCAGACATTTCCATATTAGACTTAAAACCAGAAATAATTTATATTATTAAAAGGTTATATCTATTTGTAAAATCAACTCTTTTTTCATCTGTATCTCATTCCGAATATTGTTATAGCGATATTATATTGTCTGGACAAAAAATACATTATTATGAATCCTGTTTTTCATACAACCTTTAACCTCATAACATAAAAGTTCATTGAGAGATATATTTGGTATTTAGGCTTCAAATAATGTGCCTCATAATATAACAGCTTACTGTTAGTATGAGATGAGAAAGAATGGGGGTTTACTGAAGACTAAAAAATACAAATATCTCGGTTAGTAAGCAAGATAGTGAAAAAAAAAATTCATAAAATTTTTAGAACATTACATTTGCAATAAGATTAGTTCATTTTTGGTCTGTCGCATAATAATGGAGATATTAAGAATTTTCAAAATTCCTCCCTATAAACCCCCCTCTCCCACTGGTTAGATTTCAGCCATTAACAAACTTGAACTTTATTTTTATATATAATGTTTAAATATCAAGTTTGGTAATGATAAAAAAAAATACTGCGAACACTAGAGCATAAACAGACTAATATATATATAGTTTTGAACGGACCTCATTTTCGTCATCTCCTGGGTAGAATCGATGGACATTTGAGAAAATGTTTTGAAAATCGCATCATGAATACGACCTCATAAATATATTTGTTTCATTTTTTTAAGCTAATTTTATTAGCAATGGTATTGAACTAAAAAAATGTGTGATAGTTTTGCCACAATGTGAACTTCAATGTTGTCGTCAGAGAATAAATTTAGCCAAATAACAAATGATAGTTAGTTCATTAGTTATTGGGTATTGGTTATTCATTTGTTATTGGCTCTCTCTTCTCCTTCTCCTTTGTTCAACAAGGAATATCTTTCTTTGTCTAAATAGTTTAGTTTAAGTTTTTCAGATAGTTTTAAAGTCCTGTTTGTTACTCACTTAATTTAATATAAAAAAAATTGCCTGTTGATATATTATTAGAGTACCGTGCACTTAGTTTGTAAGTGAGTGAATGTTTTGCAAATATTTAGTTGTAGAAATTTTAATTTTAACCATAGTTATTATAATTCAACACTTCAATTTTAACTTTTGTTTCGAAAAACTTCGTTAACATTTTATATGTCAGTATTTCAAATCTTGTTGTATTCAATATTTTATCATTTTTATATGTATAGTACAATTAGAGAATCTATTCTTTTTCTTGCAATTTTGCAAACTTTTTTTAAAATTATTATTCCTTGAGCAAAACTGGCTTTGTGTGAAACTCATAATAATAAAAATAAGCAAATATGCTAAGGAACACCCCTTTTACTTAAAAAGATAAAAGATTTTATCTCAAACCTAAGACAATTGTGGAACTTCATGAATAAAGCAGTAGCATAATTATTATTATTATTTATTAAGATCTACTTTTCGCTACTATGACTAATTGGGATGAGTTATCTACAGGTTAGCACCCTTTTCTATCCCGGGTGGGACTTAGGATGTTATTTAATGAATTCCGTCACTAAATAATTTCCTGGCAAGAATCAAACTCGCCACTCAAGGTTTACCATGTGAGATTAAGGTTTACACTTTAACTCACAAGGCTAACCTGAGCCCCTTGAGAATGGATAAAGCTGAGGCAAATAGGCCTGTAAATTAGATCTGAAAAAGTCTATAGACATAAACGTAAAACAAATCTGGTTCATCAATAACAAGTTTTTGCCTTTTGCAATACATGTATAAGCATTTAGGACATACATAGAGGCAAGCGAGATGAACGATATAGTCCTGTTGACTAATTCCTGTTTCAAAATTGTTCATGGATTATTTAAATACTAATTAATTCTTTGACTAATGGTGTTTATTTTTAACAAGCTACTACATTACCAATGTACATGTACATTCAAGAAAACTGTGATTAAAGAGCTAAACTACCTGAAATATATATAGTTATAAAATTTTTCTGTTCCACCCTTTAGGACTCTGATTATTTTTAGTTCTGGATAAGTGTAAAGTATAATCAAAGGAAACTCCCCTCTTTCGCCCACTGCAAAAATAGGTTCAAATGGATGTTTCTGAAAAAAAAAAAAAAAAAAGTAGAGGTTGATGGAAAATGCAATCAATTTTTACAAATTAAAAATTTGAAGGCTTACAGCAATATGACCCAGGCCAACTCCACTTGAACTCCTGATAAACTGAAAAGTACCTTTTTCAGTGTTATATATGTGAATATAATTCCCAGAGAGATAGATAACAGTACTTTCATCAATAACACATAAATTGTACCTTCTGCAGCTGTCATATCCAAGTGAATAACTATAGTAAATTAAGTTAAAGAACATATTCATATAAAGAGCAATATATAATTGTATACTTAAATAGGCCTTTAAGATTATTAATAATTATTATTTATTTATCTATTACTTATTAATGTTCACATTTTGCAACTAAGGCTAATTGGGACGGGTTATCTACAGGTTACCACCCTTTTCTAGCCAGGGTGGGACTTAGGATGTTATTTCATGAATTCCGTCACTAAAGAATTTCCTTTTCCCAGGCGAGAATCGAACTTACCACTCTAGTTTTACCATGTGAGATAAAGGTCAACGCTTTAACTCACATGGATAACCTGAGCCCCGCCTTTAAGACTATGATTATATGAGGGAAGGCAAAATTTATGAGGAAGCTAGGAAAAGAAGAACAACCACAATGTCTAGAAGGAAAACTAAATTTTATTTAGATAGAATGCCTCTTGCCCCCAATGCAATGTTCCAGTCAATATTTACACATTTTAATGTTGCTGATTCGAAATGCATGAAACTTTTGTCTGTCTTATCTATCTATAAGATGGAAGAATCAGTAATATATAATTCGTTAATTCCAAAGAACTGGTTTTCTTGTTTAAAGAGGTAACACTATTTATTTACTAACTGAGGAGAGTAAATTCAGCCCATTATTTTTCCGAACTTTTGCATAAAGGATCCTACTGCCTGACATTTTAATGTCTTGTTAAGTAAATATATTTGTTTCATTTTTTTAAGCTAATTTTATTAGCAATGGTATTGAACTAAAAAAAATGTGTGATAGTTTTGCCACAATATGAACTTCAATGTTGTCGTCAGAGAATAAATTTAGCCAAATAACAAATGATAGTTAGTTCATTAGTTATTGGCTATTGGTTATTCGTTATTGGCTCTCCCTCACCTCTTTCTCCTTTGTTCAACAAAGAATGTCTTTCCTTGTCTAAATAGTTTAGTTTAAGTTTTTCAGATAGTTTTAATGTCCTATTTGTTACTTACTAAGAAAGATAGTTTTATTGTTAGTTTTTAGAAAGATAGTTTTTTTTATTTTAATAGAGATGAGTATTATTGTTTTTGTGTGTCAACAGGGCACAGACGACGATGCACTGTATCGAAAGCTCTCTGTCGTTTTAATAAATTGTTACAGTGGAAGCATAGCCAATCCTTTCATCTAATTACATTAGAAGTCACTTCCACCTGCCAGAATACCAACTCTGAATAGTTAGATCAGTTCTGAGAGGGCCACTTTTACAAGATCATTAAATTTTACATACATATAATATATATAATATAGAAAGGATACTTGAACTCTAAAATATTTTTGTCTAAAGTACAGTTTTCGCTCAAATAAGGTTCAGAAATAAAATCTTCACTGTCATAGATAGGCTCTTCCCAATCTTCATCTCCCTCCCTGGTGTCTACATATTCTAATTCAGGATTGAACTCCTCATCAATTTCATAAAGGAGATCGATTATTGCTTCATCTGCTCTTTCATCCTCTATATCTTCTTCCTCTTCTGCCGTCTCGTCATCCTGAAATACTTCTTGAGGCCCAGCAGCTGCTCCTTCTTCATCTTCTTCTTCGTCCAAATCTTCTTTTGCGTCGTCTTTCTTTTCTTCTTCTTGTTGTTCATATTGAACCTTTGGCTTTTTCGGTACCATGTCTTCATCATCTGGAGCAATACCATCTTCTTCAAATTCTCGAATTTCAAGGTTTATAACTTCAGGGGCTTCACTTAGGCCTTCAAGGCTGCCGCCACTACTCTTCGACATATGGAGAATGTCTGAACCGAGTTTCTTCTTTGCCTTATCATCCTGTGTCTTTTTTATTTCAGCTATGAATTGCTGTTTCTGTTCTTGTAATGCCTGGGATTCTGGAGCTTGAGAATCCTTTTTAACAGATTCTACTAGAACCTCTGATTCTTCCTCACCAACTTCAATCTCTTCTTCCATTCCAATAATATCTTCATTCCATTCTCCAATAACATCTTCCATTCCTTCTTCTTCTTCCTTGTCAATGCCTTCATCCTCCATTAATTGTTCTACCTCCCCTTCTTCCTCCAATTCTGATGTTTCATCTTCATGAACTTCAGGATCCATCACAGACACTTAAGTTAAATTAGTCCAACTTTTGTACACAACAATTATATAAAACTAAAGTTAAAACAGCAAAGTCAAACACATGTTAACTTTCTTAAAAATAAATTAACGTTCACTTTGTATAACTGAAGCTAATAAATGGGACGATTTAACAGTCGATTTTTTCTTTCATAAAGAGGTTTTAAAGTTAAGTTATGCATAAAATTATTAAATTAATTTATGAAAGATTATTATAATGAGCTGCTGAGCCCACATAAACATTCAAATTTTATTATTTTCAAACAGTCCTTAGTAACGCACATAAATATCAATGTTGGCTTAGGACATTTTAAAAAATGGATAAAAGATTTGAGTGACAATTCCTAAAACGAATATTTGAATAGTTAAAAAGTGTGTAAAATTTTACTACTCTGATAACACTAAACTTAGCAGGATGATATTAAATTGGTTCAGAATTCTTGTGAAAGGAAGGTGAGAGGGGGAGGGGGACTTAGCTTATTATTACGTATTGTACTGAATGATCTATTTTTACTTCCTTGAGCAAAATAAAAGAAATGTCGTAGTCGCAAAAACATAGTCATTTAGATTTCAACTGAATTATCCGTTTTTCTCTCCCTGAACCAATTTTATGCAGTTATAGCTGCAGAAGCCTCAGTTCCCACACCTCAGCAGTCTTCAATAATTAGTATAAATACTTCTCCTCTTCCGTCCTATTCATCATTCCTGTCACAGTAGTCTAATTAGCGTGTCTTTATATTAATTAATTATTTTATTCTGTACTGGTGATACCAATAACGTTTTTTTGGAGCTTCTGATAGCCAAGTATTTAGTTTACGAAAGTATCTCTCATTTTACATTCACTTTCTTAGACAACAAAAATAATGAATAAAGTATATTTGTGAAATTATATGTGATTTGTTTTATAAAGTGTATTTACTTATTTTTCATAAATATATATTATTTATAAACGCATCGGTGGGCGTGCGGGTTAAGGCGTGGCTACATCCAAGGTACTTACCTTGGGTCCGCCTACGTCTACCACTACCCTTAACAAACGCGAATTGCTTACCAGAGGACGCTGTTGGCGCAGCGCTTATGGATAAGAGGGAGTATAACGAGTGGGAAGCCCCTAGGCATGAATAATGATAATGACTCTCTTAGATCCTTCCCAAAGGAAGGTTGAGATCATATACATACCTTGGTTGAGACAGGATAAACTGGTCGCAGATTCCAATGGCGCTCGTCAGTCTACTGGTAACAACTCGTTCCAGGTCCTTCTTGGAGGTTTTATGTCAATTGATCACTGACTACGTAAAACTCTGATCTGAATACCCCGAGTCTTGCTCAGGGGCGGCCAAAGATCTGTAATCCGAGCCCAATGAATATATATGTGTCTTATAAAATCTTTTATTAACCAGTCTACAATGATTGATGATGTCAATTTGGCCATACAATGTCCTTGGTCTGACGGAGGCTAGTCAAAAACATTGAATGTACACAAGATTAAACCAGGAGGAGAGGTAGGTTCAGGAATTGGTGGGGGTGAGGTGACATCTAGCCATTGAAATGGTTTAAAATAGTGGCCAAGTTCCAGGTCTTGCCAGGATTCTAGGGACTGTAATAGATTAGATTAAAACTATAAATACTAAAAGATTTTGAATTGAAAGTTAATTATAATCTACCATCTTTAAGTGTAGGAAACATGGTATTTAACATACTAGACTAAAAGTATAAAATACATTTTGTGTATATTAAGAACAATTTGTAGTTATTATTTTATTTCCACCCCCTCTAAATCTGAGCTCCCTTTTAACGATTTTGATGGTTAAGAAACTATTTTCCGTTATAGAAGTTTATTTTCCGTTTGAATTTTACTAATTTAACAGACAGACATATAGATGACACAATTTTGAACAAATAGCATTTTCTGGATTTAGGGTGTATACCACAGACAAATATCAGTTCACTACTAACGCTTTATTATGTACCAGTCTAGTGAGTGATACGGTTTGACAAATCCTTTGGGATAGCTACTGTCTTTGATATATTGCATCTGCAAACATGATGACTGCATTAAGACCAACACCTTAATACAAATGACACTTCAAAACTGTTTCTTTTTTTTTTTTATCCAGCGAAAGGTCTACTCCTGTACATAATAATTATAAAATGGTAAAACAGAGCTAAATCAGTGCTGTTGTTATCTTACGAGTTCTTTACCTTAATCTATACTCTTACGCCCATTCTGAGAGATTTTGTTTTATTTGCTTATAACATCTTTAGTGCCAGTTATTATTTAAAAGTTGCACTAATGTTTAAAAATCTTCTGGAGTGAGAATGTTAAATCAGTATGACTTAAATGTACGAGTAGTATGTGTATAAGGATTATAATTTAAGATATACTGTTCGTGGATGTATGCATATATACACAAATAATAATCTATAATTATAATACTTATAATTAAAGAACAAACAAATTGTATATACAGGACTTTATTTACATTAAAACATATATACATTGCTGAAATTTTGCAATATAATAGGATATTAACAAGGAAAATGAGCAACACAATATTTCTTTTTCTTTTGTAACATAATGCCATTCTTAAGACCATGTGAAAGAATACAATTTTTTGCATGCTGAATAAAACTGTAAAAACCAAGAAACACTTATTACATAAGCGTGAAATTACTAATAACATAAAAGTAATTAGATATATATTTTCAATAATGCAATCCCTAATTTTGATCGGGGATTGCATTATTGATCAATAATTAGAAATATAACCCTGATTTTTATAACTATGTTTTGAAGTACTTTTAAGTAGTAAGAACTAATATTTTTACACCATTAATATTACACTGCTTGTTTAAATGTTTGTATTATATATAATATGTTTCATTAAACAAACAATTCATTACATTATTTTTTAACATAAAACAATCTGCAATAAGTGTATTTAGTCAGTTGATTGTTAAATTGAACAAACTATGTAGCTAAAGAACTAACAGATACTCATTTCATAAAATACTCCCACAATTCATTCCTGTTGGTCATCTACAACTTACAAACAAATCAATTAATAATGAAATGCTTAATCATTATTTCATTTCATAATAACCTATGGGTATGTACAGTAGTGTTTCAAGTTAGGCAGAAGTACCTTCTATGCTTTTCAAAACAGTGATTGGTTGGTGATACACTTGAAAAATCGTTGAAAGTATATATTTCACTATCTCAATATAAAACTAACAAATAGCAAAAAGATTAAATCAGGATGCCAAAAAGTATTCTGTAGGGTACAACAAGATTGTTTGCTAGGGGAGCTGAAATATTATTTGATAAAAAAGCTAATAAAATAAAAAAATGGACTTTGCCATAGATCCCTGGTATGAAATATTTGATTTAATGAAATATAAAATATGAAGGAAAAAAAATTATGTTAAGGTGGGGATTAGTCTAGTGATAATGCTCTGGTCTGCTGTTCTAGAGGTGCCATGTTTGAACTCTGGGACTGTGCACTAAAATGTTATTAACTGTGAAGTTGCAAGGCAGAGCGTTTGTACTTCTATGCATTCAGGATAATGAGGTTATAAGTAATCATTGGTAATGCCAGAATAATAAGTCATGAATCACATCAAGCTGACCACTTGAATTTCCAACAAAGCTTTTTGGCATATCCTGGGCCTCTATAGGATGTTGAGCAAAAGATTTGAATTACTAAATGTATTAAAATAATGTTTAAACATCACCAATTCTTAAATCAAGCATACTAGAGGATGATTTTAAGGGACTATCCTTTTCAACTTGGAAGAAAAAGTTTACCAAATAAGCCTTTGAAGTCATTATTGAAAAGAAAATTTGATTCATATAGGCAATTTTGCTTTTAACAGAGCATGTGCTTCCTACTTAGTGTGTATTACAGAAAGAAAGGAGAAAGTCAATGACAGTTAAAAGAATCAAAATTTGATTTTTTATTAAAGAAACTTTTAATAAGGGATTTGGTAAACTTTTTCTGCCAAGTTCCAAAGCAATATTACAAACATAGTACTATATATATACACATTAATAGAGTAAACACAAATAAAAGTATGAAAAATAAATAAATCGAAACCCTTATTTTTTTTTTTTTTACAACAAAATATTTACAATAATGTTAATTTTAAACAGGTATGGGTAAGTCTTTTGCAACAAGAGCAAGTATAAATTCAGTAGTTAATCTCCAATTTTTAATATCTTTTGACACCTTACACCAGTGCTCTCCATGACGTGGTTCTGCAGCAATACATCTTTTTTTCACATCTTCTTGAGTTTCTTCAGTACCATTTAGGAGCTCAAATTTGTAAAAATAAGCCCAAGAATCTCCAAGATCAGGTTCAATTTTGACAGTCCGATTAAACCAATCACGAGTCTTTTGAATTTTGTGTTCACACCAGAATAACTTGGACACTGCTAACAAAACATGGGGATCATGTTCACAACGTTTTAAAGCATCAACACTTTTAGTTTTTCTTTGGGGCCTTGGTTCCAGGAATATAGCTTCTGCCCACAAAATTCCTGCATTAGGACATTCTTGTAATGCTTTTGCCATGAGGGTATTTGCAATGTCACGCATTCCAGCTCTAAATTCAACTCTAACTGCCTCCAACCAAAGCCTCGGATTAGCAGGATTCCTAAGACGTGCTTTTTCAAGTACAGACCTAGCTTTTGTTAACTGCTTGCGTTTCTCTTCCAGGCCAGAGAGCATTAACCACAAAGGCACTGAATGAGGACACTTTTTAATAGCTGTATTATAAGTCTCCCAAGCCTTTTCTGGTTTGCCTTGTTGTTCTTCAATTTGGCCTTTCATCATCCAAAGTTTGGCATAATCTGGAAAAACTTTAATAGCTTCATCTAAAAGTTTTAGAGCAAGCTCTAAATTATCAAGACACCACTCCAACTTAGCAGACTTCATCATAACTCGGGGCGTGGGGGCTGAAGCACGAGCTTTGGCAAGTAAACGTCGAGCTCTTTCATATTCTGAGTTCTCAGATTCTAACTTTACAGCAGCTAACCAAATTTCTTCTGAATTAGGGTTAGCCTGAAATGCTAGAGAGAGAATGCCTCTTGCTGCGGGGACGTCTCCAGCCATCCACTTAGATTTTGCACCCATTAACCACAAAACTTCTGACTTTGGACAATGAGCAACAGCTCTCTGTAATAGTGTTTCCAAAGATTCTCTTGTTCCATGATTTTTTTCAAAGTAAGCTGCCCTCAACCAAATGGACTTTTTACTAGGGAAGGTAACAAGTGCTTGGCTGTATATTGCTCTAGCACATTCAAATGCTCCCTGTGAGGCACAAGACTCGGCATCTTCCATCCATGTATGTTTTCTATCCTCTTCTTCAACACCATGGCCCATGATTGCTTTTATTAGGACTTGGCAGGTATGAACTGATCCACCTTTTTCTGCTTCTATAGCTTCTTTAAACCAATGTTCTCGATTTATTTCCACTCCATTCGCAGTCAGAGATGTTATTGCTCGATCAATAATTTTCTCAACCATATGGGTATTACCATTAGCTTCTTCAAGTTTTGCAGCAGTAACCCAAATTTGTCTATCAGTAGGAAT
The DNA here is from genome assembly GCA_019009955.1 of Riptortus pedestris. NCBI lineage: Eukaryota > Metazoa > Arthropoda > Insecta > Hemiptera > Alydidae > Riptortus > Riptortus pedestris. Next base: position 51,230,324 of record CM032230.1, read on the forward strand.
GTTTTCCCTAGCTTTATTTAAAACTTTCCTGGCATTTTCATAAGTCTCTAATCTCGCTAAAGCAAGCCATAAATCAACACTTGTTGGGCAACACTCTACTGCTCGGCTTAACAATATTCTGGCATCTTCAGGATCCTCTAGTTCTACAGCCGCCTTCCAGAGTCTAACTGAATTTGGTATATGTTCCAAAGCCTTCCGATAAACTCTCCTCTTTGCTTTGACTTCACTCTCCAGATCTGCAGCTCTAATCCATATCCTGACAGATGTAGGAATATAACGAACTGCTTGAGCTATTACTCCTTTAGCAGTGTCTGGAGGCTGTAGCCTAGCTGCTTCTAACCATAGATCTTCTGACTGAGGATTTTCTTCACAACCTTTCATAATAAGATTACGAGCAGCTTGAATTTTACCAGTTACTTCTTCTAAACGCGCTGATGCTATCCAAGCAGGAGGATGATTAGGATTTGTTTCCCTTACAGACTTCAACAGAAGACGAGCTTTCTTAATATCATTAATATCACCACCATAACTAGGAATCATACTTTGGAGATCTGTTAGGTAACCTTTAGGGTCAACAACAGTTTGCCCTTCTACAGAATCTGATACTTGGTTAAGTTTGACATTCATTAAATTGTTACGAGCCTGGCCCATTTTTCTTAAATCTAAATCACCAGTAGGTGTCAACATGCCCTGAGTAGCTGTTCCTGGAATGGCACTCATTAAACCACTAGAAGGGTCAATTGTTGCAGTAGATTCACCACCCAAGTTCCGAGTTAAAACAGAATCTGGCAATGGAGTAAATCGTTCAGCTCTAGGGTTTCGCGCTTTTCTGTTTCTTGCATCTCCAACTTCAGGCACATTCCGCCATTCTTCTTCAGTAACTGTAACTAGGCCTCTTTTTAAATCACTAAACTGTTGCTGGATTTTAGGTCTTTCCTGACGGTATCTTTCCAATTCTTCTTTTAACCTTTTTTCTCTGTATTCCTTTCTTTTCTCGTCCATTCTTTTGTCTATTTCCTCATATATCATATCAGCTTCCTCATCATCTTTATCATAAGGGTCTTTACTAAATAGTGAGCCTCCATAGCCAGAAAACTCATCATAATTCGAATCATTCAGGTCTTCGTCATCATCCTCTTCTTCTTCTTTTTTTTTCCTTTTATTTGGTGGGGCATGACGATCATCAGAGACATCATTCGCATCTCTTGCAGGACCAATATCAGACCTTGTAGTAAATCCAGTAGCACCTCTCCCCACACCAGCAACATATCCTAATGGTGCAGGGATTCCTAAAAAGTGTTTCTTGTTCCTATTAACTAAAGCCGCTGGTGGAGCAGTCATGTCGTTATAAGTAAGATTACACTGAATGAGAACTTTAAAATTATAAAAAAATTTGTAAATATAAAATAAACAAAACCTCCTAGTACAACCTGATACCTTTATAACCAGTACTCAGGAACACTGATATAACCTTCCAAAATGTATAAATAATCAATATTTTTAAAATAAAAGAATATAATTTCACTACAACATTTCAACAGAAACACAAATAAAAAATAATCGACTATTTACAATTAAATGTTCTTAAATTAATGTATAGTTCTAATCATATAGGGGGCAATCTTTTCTCGGGTTTTATGATATGAATATGGCACCTTGATTTTTTCCCTCCAGCTTCTCTGTACCGGTTGTATTCTGGCCATTGTCAGTACATGTTAGGTTTTAGTAGTGTATTGTAGAACGGTATTGCAACTCACAAAAGTAGTTTTTGTAAGTATTTCAATTAGTAATTTACTGTAATATCAAACATTGTTGTACTTTATAGGATATTGATAATTGCTTCTATCGTAGAATTTGGGGTGTTCATGCGCCTATTAATTCCATCTATCGTGCTTAAGTATTTAATCTCAATGTGTTCTCGCATATATTTACTATTTATAAACTATTCCGTTATTAGTTAATGCCTTCCTATTTTAATGACAACCAGTAGTAATAAATTGATTTGATGTTATTAGGTGTGCCCTTATTGAACTCGTCTTTAAAAATGTACTGTGGTAATGTTTTATATTCTTTTTCAAATTCGGACTTTCAAATAGTTAAGAATACCCAATGTAATAATTTCTTCACCACTATTTATGGCATGTATTGATTTTATAGGATTTATATTCTTAGTATGCATTTTCTGTTTTTTGTTGCTCTTGCAACTTATTCTTCCAAAATGCACCACAGAACTTTCAATTTCATCACTACAGTTATCTATTGTATCTGGAAGGAGCCATAATATGGTGGAACAGCCATTCTAAAATGGTGCTCTAGGTTGCCTTTGTTTCTTTTGTAGTTGTGAACTTTGCTTTAAACTCAACTTCTTATTCATTTACTAAGGAAGGTACCTTTCTATTTAAAAGTTATATGTTCTACTAGAATTGTTTTTTTCTTTCCTGACTTGTATTGATTTATGGCTTATTACTTTCTTACTAGTTCAACATGTTTTATATTTAGTGGCCACAATTACTTGTGTTTCCCATGGCAGTGCATTCTTTTTATTAAGCATTGAATACTAATGTAATTGCTTTTATTTTTTTCAGTTTATTTTATGTTACAGTATTACTTAGTGGTTGTAAACCATGCACTGACATGGGTCTTTATTTCTAACATGTTGGTATATTTGTTGTTCATTTTTGTTTATTAAACAACAGGATTAGTTGTGTTCTAATTGCAATTTATGGTTTATTAGAAACTGTTAGTTTTCTTTAGCATATTACTTGAACTTAATAGTGAATCTTAAATATGTTATTACTTATGATATATGATCCTTAATTGTTATCTATTGTTTCCTTCAATTACACCATCCTCAAGTAATTGTTATTGGTTTGGTCTAGCAAATCTCTTTTTCATGATGTAGTAATATTTCATGAAGTAATTCCTTTTTAAATTTAATAATGCAACAGTATATAGTTACATTATATTATCTACCAACTCTTCTCTCATTTATATAGTTTTGCTTCAGAACAAATCAATGTTATAAAGTTAAATGAATAATGCCTTGTTTCGGTTTGTTATTCCTTTTATTGCTTAAAATGAATTCATTTGCTCTAAAGTGTATTTGATTTTAAGTACCGGTTTACTACTTCCATGGAATCTTTGTAGTACTTGCATATGGTAAAAACTTAATTTTGTTGAAATTCTTTCTGGTAGTTCACTAAATTCAATTGGGAAAATGTGTGGTATACTTTTTCAGGAAAGCAGAATTCTTAACAAGTTGTAAATTTTTGGATTTAGACATTTGGTGTCCGGTGAGTTAGATGATTGTAGGATTTCAATAAATTGATTTATTAGCTGCAAAAGTTTTGTGGTCTTTATTGACTTATTTATGACTCCTTTGAGCATTAGTGCTACAAATATGATAAATAATGCACAAATTCACGAATTTTGAGTTAATGATTTACAATATCATTAATTATATGATTATGCATTTTCTACTGTGTGTATTTACCATTAAAATTTAGTAATTGCAATATGGAATATTATTAGTTAATCCTTTGGTTATGTTACCATCACAATCAGTTACAATAGGGCAAATTAGCTACAATTAAAGCAATTTTAGGATGTTCCTTCTCAGTATCTTAAGAAGCATGGTAAATCATACAACTTAACGGCTTAATATAGCTATGGGGAATAGAAATGAAAACAACACAAATCGCGCAGCCAAGTAAAAGGTTCTTAATTAATTTTCATAAAAAAATGCTATATCCGCATGTAAATAGATTTGATTTTCTCTATTACCACAAAAGATAAAATCTCATTTTTATTTTTTAAACCCTTTTAATGAGCTCTAATGTGGTGTATTATTTGTCAAGAACGTAAAATTTCTTGAAATGTGATATCTTCAAAATTCTGAAAAATCACAAAATTTATTTTATATTTCCTGAAGTTACAGTGTGGATTCTTATTGTTATTTGAAGTTACTGGTGGGGAACTTTACATGCAGTTGCGTAAATTGCTCCTCTTTGGATTGGCCTTTTACATACAATCAGATTTCGACAAATTTCATATTATTAGGATTGTATGCAACTTATGTTATCACTTTTATGTTTATGTGTGTGTGTGTGTATATATATATATATATATATATATATATATATATATATATATATATATATATATATAGATACTCATCTGTTACCGCTCAATTCAAAATATTTCCGTAATTATGGATCGTAAAATGTTTATAACCAATCTTGTGAAGCTATTGATGATCTACAATAGTTGTATGCATTTTCCCCTGTAATTTAAGTATTACGCGAGTTATTAGTGCTTTCTTGTTTTCTGCCTTCAATAACCCCCCCCCTTGCCACGCCCATTCTAATTATCATGTTTTACATAGGAATAGAGACTATGTGGTGAGGTCACAGTCATTGCTATACCAGCATGTGGGAAATCTGCTTAGCTTATACAGCCCCTGTGAGGCGGAGTTTTCCTTATTTAGATGGAGTTTGTGGTTTGTATTTGAATGGGATTAAAAACTTAAGGATATTAAACAATATTTTTTCCAACAAAAGTGTAGTATTCCAAAGTGTGAAAAGTAGTTATTAAGCGATTAATCACTAATTAAGTGATTATATTAGTTACAATTGAAAATGTAAATTAATTTAGTTTCTTTTTATCATTCCTACACTTGGAAAATTTCCTTCCTTATATCATTATTTGAGATTCTATTCTAAATAGTGTTGATTTAACGCGAAGTAATCTTTTAGCCAACCAATTAATCCTGTGCCTAATTGTTCTCTACCTATCTCCTTTATAAAATGAATAATATCAGAATTAATTACCGTTTATTAGGGCCCTATTTCTTCCCTTAAAAGATGGGTCTGTTTTAATAGATTAACAGTTTTTTTTTTAATTATTTTATTTTACACAGATGAGCCATTGTGTGTCTTCTAAATTTGTTGAGTAATTTGTGGTTTTGATAATAATATTGACCTTATAGGGCCCCATTTATTGATAATGTTGTAATTTATAATTTTTGTGTATATTGACTCCATGTTCCTTTATGTTTTTGTTATCAAAGAATTTTTGTAAATGTAAGCACCTATTATTCTGGGATAGCTTGCAGTATTTCTTTACAGGTCTGGTATACAATTGTTCTTAGTACCTTCTTTTTTTGTTCAGTGTTCTATTTACATTGTAAATTAAGTATTTTCCTTCTCAATAGATTTTCTTTTCTTTTATCGTCAGCCAGAAGCGAAATGATTCTTCCGTCCTTACTTATGATTGGTGTCAATAACTTTATTATAACTAAGATTATCCTCATTAGTCAACAGTAAACTAGCCACAACGAGATTTGTTGCTCTGTTACCTATCATGTTTCTAAAAGTAAGAATTTTTCCTTGTTTGGAGATTCGTATTTTCCAGTTGTAATTAAAAAGTCAAGAAGGCTGGCTTCCAAAATTTCCATTCTGTAGCAACCTTTTCTCCTTCAAGACATAAATTAGGAGGCAGCTTAACAATTCCCTGTTGTATAAAATCGGACCGCCATGTTATAAGGTTATTAACTTAAAATAAAAGTGGCGTTAATAATTACAAGACCATAACTGAACTTATTTATTATCAGGTGAATACATTAGCCTCACCAAAAAGGATATAAATTCTTTAAACCAAAGAACTCCTATGACAGTTTTCAGTTTTTATTTCATCACTAATGCTAATTATAAAAATTTGGTTGATTAAATTGAGCCTTAAGTTATATTCTACTTTAAATTGTTAATATTTTCTCACTACTTGCAAAATGTTTTATACTTAGTGAACCAGTATTTCACAATAGAAATTTGGTAAATATCTAGACTCATTAGCTCAAGTTCTGGTTCACATAATTATTGTAGTCTCAAGTGTAGTTCTCTTCATTTCATGTTTCTTGTGAATAGGATTTGTTTTTTGTGAGAACAGCTATAATGCCTACCCTTGAGTCACGCACATGTAGTCTAATTTTATTGCATTTTTTCAGCCAGTTGTTTTGTGATTGATAGTATTTACATAAGTCCTAGGTTACTTTTATGGGTAATTTGATACGCACAAACAACACACAATGCAGTCCAGATATCAAATTTTATAGCCACCTTTTGACTCACTCAAACAAATAAAGTTATTTTATAATTCATCTCTCCCTTGGAATTATTGATCCTCCCTTAGTAGAGAATAACAATAAATAAGAAACACTCAAGTCCAAATTATTTCTTATTCATTTGGAAGTGATAATAAATTACTTTTGTGAAATCAGTCAGTACAAATGATTCCTGAGTATACCTGGCGAGCACCGGATGCCATCATGTGCAAATTTTTAAATATTGTACCTTGTTATGGTTTTGATTGAATAATTTCATGTAGTCGTTCTTGGTTAAAGAAAAATGATACTTGACAATTTATATTTATGTTATTGCGATTATAGCTTTCAGTGGGGTCATTCCTGTTTATTTCATTTTTACTTCAAGTTATTATATTTCTAAACATCTTAAATTCAAAATGTTGTTTACGTAAGGAACTATAAAGAGTCGATTTTTATGTGACATCCATAAAAATTTAAGGTAAATAACATGGTAAATGGTTACAATTATTATTCGATTGTTACTACAATTGTTACTAAACTACTTTGACAATTGTATGTAAAACAAAGAGCAATAAGCCATTAGGAAAGAATTAATTTCTTTTCTAGCCATTCTTGATGATAAAGTAATATCCTACAGTTTTTGTTCTTTACTTATTTCTCTACTGTTAACTTGAATATTAACAGAGTTATTTGTGTATATCGATTTTCAACCTTCAGTAAACCACATCATATAATCTTTCCACTTTTCAGCAATTGAATTAATAATCATCTCATGTCCGACTTTGAAGTTGTGTTTACATAGGCTTTTATTGAAGAAATAGAAAACTGAAACAGGGATGACACCATCATTTTCATTTCACTTCAGCACATGGGAAATCTGCTTAGTTTTTTTTTTTCTGAACGTGTTTGCTAGACCAAAGTAGTAGAGGATAGTTGGTTTTCGACTAAAAAAGTTTTCTTAATTTTTCTTATAGAGGATTTTTATTTGCTTACAGTTTCGGGCAACCGTTTGCATTTCATGCTCTCTGCTCTTCCCCCCATAAGAAAACGGCTCTGAAGAAGGGAACCAACGGTTGCCCGAAACTGTAAGCAAATAAAAATCCTCTACAAGAAGAATTAAGAAAACTTTTTTATTTGAAACCCAACTATCCTCTACTACTTTGATATATAAAAACGGCTAACAATAGAACTGATTGATGCTGTTTGCTAGACTTTTATTAAAAATTACGTAATTAGAAGAGAGGGGTCAAATGAAAAGTGAAAGCTATGAAGTATAAATATCTCTGTTAATATTTGAGTTAAAGAAAAAATGTAGCGCATTATATATATTTCCTTCAAGATTGACTATGTGATATATTTTGATTCCAGCCATAATAGAGATATTTAGACATTTGTATCACTTCTCCTCTAAACCCCCACTCCTTATATCATGAAATAAAGTCTATCACAAAAGAGCTGCATAAACTAAGCAGATTTCCTGTGTGGTGGTGTGACACACTATTAATCTCATCATATATTTTTTATTCCTAAGTACAAATCCAGTGATAGGTTTACTATTAACTAGGAAACACCCTTTTTCCTGTGTGTACCACCTCTTGCAGTTTAAAACTTTTAATTTGTATTTCAAAAATTTCTGCAGTTTAGATAGTCTCAGTAGATTATATAAGCATCTTACTTAGTAACTCATTGGAATAAGTTTGATCAATGACCTATAAATTATCTAGTTTTGAGTTCAGAATATATTGTGGTCACATGTATTAGGATAAAATTAGAATTCTTAGTTTTGAATAGTTATGTCTACAGAGAAGTAATAATAGCAAATGGATCAGCAGCAAACATTTTTATCTTTATCTCTTTTGTGTGTTGCCTATTTATGTGATTGTGTGAATTATTTTATTTCTTTTAGTGTATTTGACTCAACCTATTAGAGTTGTTAATGTTGTTTTTTTACTCAATAGACTAAACTAGTGCAACTATGTATCAATTTGGATTACTCATTTTATGGTAAGAGGCTAAAAAGAGGTGGTATATAAATTTGAGTTTTGAAATAAACTGCTAACCCGTAAAAAGCTAAATTCATAAGTTTGCCATATTAAATTTCATAAATCCAATTTATTTTGCTTCTTTTAAATATACATTTTATAAATTCAAAAAATGTCTCCAGCAGATGAGAAAATATGCCAAATGTTACATAGTAAACTATGTGCGCATGGTATATTTGATACCTATAAGCAAACTTCTCTAAGGAAGTTATTGAGGCCATTCTCAATTTTCCAAAATTTCTTCAAATGTCCATCTGCCCTATCTAGATCTTTCAATCTAAAAATCTTTCTGTTTTAGTAGATTTCCCTTAAGGGAATCAGCTATTGAGGTCGTACCCATGATGCGATTTTCAAAAAATTTCAAATGTCCATCGATCCTACCCCCAGGATATGATGAAAATGAATTCAAAATATCTCGTTCAAAGTTATATATATTCGAAATATCTCCGTTACTATACGTTGGATCGAAAAATTATATAGGATCAATCTTATTGCAAATTAAATTTACTATAAATATTGTTATATACACTTATTCTCTATCTTGAATATTAACCGAGATATTTGCATTTTTATTAAGTCAGTGTGCGGCTATTGTCGTAAGTTTCCGGATTAGTTCGGCATGGGTAACCAGCTCTTGTGTAACCTAACCGTTTTTGTCTACTAACCTTTTACTTTGTGAGATATATGCAAATACTTTCTGTTCATCCCCCCCCCCCTTCCTTATTTCCTGGACTACTAAAATTGCAGTTATTAACAGTTTGACTGTCCACAAAAATAAGTGAATTTGGTTGGAGGCCCATTACATTTTTTGTGTTATTTGACTTGAAATATGCATAAATATTTAAAAAAAAAAAACAAACAATGATATTTGTTGCAAATCTAATGTGGGGGTTAAAAAAGGGAGGAAATAAAAATTACTCCTTTGGGTGTGACGGGCACACCTAGGAAGGAATTTCCATCTTAGGTACCCATCATGCCCGAGAGTGTTAGCAAAATTTGAAATTTGGCACGGCGCCCGTGCGATACAACGCTCTCAGGCAGATGCGAGTCACACTAACTCATGGAACATGGTATGAACCGTTCCCGCCCTTTGGCATGACGGGCATCCCCTCTTCGCCGCGCTTCACACCCCGAGGCGGAATGGGCAGTCAAACTGTTAAAATATAAATTATTCTGATTCATTATAAATTGCAGTACTAGATATAGTAAATAGTTTGCAATAAAGCTAATGTGTCATATTCAGATGTATATCAGTAATTGTTTTTCTTTCGGGTGAAGAATATGTCTACCTATCAGTTCAGCTCTCAGTGGTTGGCAGACCTATTTGTATTACAATTTAGAAGCCATTTTCGTTGGGAGCTTATTAAAATTAACTGAATGATTTCTCATTACTGATTGTATTTACTCACGGTGGTGTTAAGTGTTAGCAATTTACAGATTTCTCTATTTTGATACTTCACGTGGGAAATCTGCTTAGTTTACGCAGCCCCTGTGTGACGGACTGTTTGAATGTTTGAATAATAGATAGACAAGATTTTTATTTTGATGCCATTTTTCTAAGAATGGTCTGTAACATTAAAGAAAATGTCTGTTGAAGTTGAATAGTAGCTAATCAGTCACCATTTTGGACGGACCTCATTTTCATCATCTATATACTACCAATAGTATTAATCACAGTAGCCTACATGGAAATTTTAAACATCATCCAAAAACATGTTTTCAATGGATCCTAAAGTGTTAATACTGTTTCTACACCTATGACAAATCATCTACTAACTCTGGTTTGCCCTACCCTACCCTGTGCCCTTGATATCTGTACGGGCCACCATATTTACCTCCCTCCTCTCCTCTTTATATCTCCCTTAACCCACCACAGTTTGCCAGTGTACTTTACTCTTCATGCCATGCTAGTTAGTGTGTAGTTTATAGACTGTCTCTCATCTTAGTACGCACGTTTTCCATGTAAGTAACATTTACTGTCTTTAACGTAATCAAAAAAATAAAAAATAACTGTTATTTGTTTAGACTGTCTCTCATCTTAGTTCTCACTTTTTTCATGTAAGTAACATTTACTGTCTTTAACGTAACCAAAAAAATAAAAATAACTGTTATTTGAATCTGTGTACTGTGAGTTTCGCTTCATTATTGAAATTTTGTGTGTTATCCTCAACTTCATTTTTATCTTGCATTTTCATTCATTCATTCATTCTGAACATTGCAAAGATTCAAATTTTACTATTTATTCTCTTAATATAACCATACTGTATATATCACAAAATATTCATCATAACCTTTCAAATATAAAATAAATCTGTGATTTTCTTAAACTTAAAACTTCTTTGTTAGTGTTTTGTGTTTATTAAGATTACCAAGAATACTCAATGGACCCAACGATCCTCCAGTGGAGTTTTTCACTGGTCTTTCTACTATCAACTATTGAAGAATATAGCTAACAATCCTCCCACTTTCACTCCCTAATCACAATATGTCAATACCTGTTTCATCCATTCACTCATTGATTTCTTTTATTTATTAAGCAAAATTGCCATATACCTTTTTTCCCCATTATAACACTATTCGTTTTGGGAACCTTAACAAATTTTGGGGGACTTAAGTTAGCCATGTGTGTTAAGGTTTTGGCTCTTAATAATTTTGAATTATGGATCCGATTTCCGTATGTACAGTTCTATTATCAGGAGCAATAGTCTTTGGAATACTGGTCCTCTGATTTAAATTAGTCTGTGCATTTGGAGAGAGGATCCTCCATATCTGGACCCAGTCTCCACAAAGTTATCCATTCAGCATTGTGTGGGTGAGTCCCTCCACCTCCCAACCTCAAAACGTGCTCCAACTAGAGGAATCTATCTCCTAATAGCATATACAAGATCAGGCCCACTTTTCATCTCTGACAGTTCAACATACCTTCTGATGTGCCATTCATTCTGTTCTTATAACTTATAGATATTTAATCTTTCTCTGAGCACTTTTCCAGGCCAGTAGAAGCTTCTGGTTTTTCTTAGTGGAGTCCATGTTTCACTACCATGCAACTGTTGGTCTGATGCCGTGTTTATATATTTGGACTTTTAGCTTCCTCGAGGTTCTTCAAGGGAAAGGTCTTTTTCAGGACATAGAATTATCTGAACCCTTCAACTATTTTTGCTTTTATATCCGCTTTCATATTGTTGCTCTCTGTAGTTATCCTTCCCATGTGCTTAGATGTACTACAACTAGGAAACACAAACTCCCCAGTTCACTAGTCTCTCTGGTCTGTGTAGTGGTTCTCACTTACTTTGTCTTTTCTATACTTATTTTGAGCTGTAAATATTTTCTACACCACCCAATGTTGTGACATTTCTAGCACAGATCAAAACATCAGCATGCACAATTTGCTGTGTAATCCTATTGTATATGGTATCACCAGGATTTGTCCTTGTTTTTCAGATTACTACTCTAAGGACAAGGTTAAACAGTATAGGAGACAATGGATCTCATCTTAAGCCAGTAGTAATCTCAAAGCTATATAAGAGTGCTGTCTTATCTGGCAGCATCTAAATGGATTTCACAATCTAATGAAAGAGAAAGCAGTGTCACCTGAAAGGGAAATTAGTAGGTTAAATAAATTTACTTTTTTATAGGAACTAGTTTTAACCCTTTATAGGGCAAATTTCGGTATTAATGTTGGAACCAAATTCTGGATGTATAGGGATCCTAAATTACCATTTATAACATCACCATCATACAATTTCTTTGATCGCTTATGGGGTGGGCTTCCAGTACAACCCTTGCCCATCTTCCCGAGCAGATCTTGCCCGTTCAGGCTCTAAAGGAAGTCACTCACCCTCCTTGAGTAATGGTCACCCAAGCCTTTGAAATTCTTCCTGATAGGAATAATAGCTGATACCCCTTTTTTGCGGGAAAATTCCCTGATTCCCCAGGGAAATTTGTGGGGAGGAAAGGCGGAATATGATTTGGTATCCTTTTACCTGAAGCTCTTCCTCAGCAGCTGTCTGCCCACTTGAGTGTACATATTTAGAAAACAATATAGCAAACGAGGAGCTATTGGTTTTGGATATGACTCAATGTATATTAATGTTTTTATAAATAGCTTGGCAATCTGAAATTGTAATAAAAAGGAATACTAATAAAGAAAAGTATTCATATTCATTCAATTAACTGAGCATATTTAGTAAATCTACAAATTATTTGAAAACAATAAGAAGCTTTGTTGTAAAATAATGAGATACTCATATAATTGATAACTAGTTGGGGTTTTGTACTGTTGAGTAGTAAGAAAAAAATGAGCTGCATTTTAAATTTTCATCCGTTCTGAACTTACCAAATTTCCGAACATAATGGTAAATTACATGTATAAGACAATACCATATTAATCAAACTTAATTTGAATATTTTAAGTAATGCATAAGTAAATAATTATTAGCCTTTCTGAAGTAGGAGAGTATGAATGAAGGAAGTGAAAATGAGTTATGCAAGCGTATTGGGTAAAATGCAGTTTAAAGGATGAGGGCAGGAAGGGGCAATGGCTTCCAGGGAAGCCTGACTTTGGCTCCAATCGGATTTACTCGGCTCCTTCCAGGCAGAACCTCTTGTATTTTTCCGAAGGCCACATCACCTAGTGAGATATGTAGGAACTATTCCAGCTTTCTTCCCACGAAGTTTTAAATTTTTTGTTTGCTGTACTTATTGAGCAGCACTTGTTCTATTAAGAGTAGGGGTTAAAGGATCTTGGCCTCTGCAAGTCCTGCCCCAGGTCCTCCAGCCACCTCTGCCTAGATCTCTCCTTATCCCACCTAGTGTACCTACATTTTCCTTGGCAGTTTGACAGGGTTCGTTGATTGGGGGAAAATTAACAGGGTATGTGCCCTTTTAAATAATTAACATTTCTTTGCCATAAATCACTGTTTGTTTACTGACAGTCTCGTGTGAACATTTTTCACTTTTTTCCCCCTGAAGATACTCTTTAACTTTTTTGGATGCTAGGGATGAAGTTAACAGTAATTCTCCCTACCCCCCACTTGGTTTCTGTTTGTTTGTTACCTTTTCATGCATAAACGACTAAACCAAATTTTATGAAATTTGGTATAAACTGGTATAGCTTGGTTCTAACCAAACTTAGACTTTAGGCTATATTAATATTCTCTGAGACGAACAGGAGTGGGGGTTATAAGGGAGGCCTGAAATTAAAACTAGCAATATTTCGTTTCCTATAGCAAATATGCACATAGGAAAAGTTGTTTATTGTGTTATTTAGAGAACTTTTGTTATATTCATTTTTGTCGTATAACAAAATATAAACGAGATATACACTAAACATTTAAGCGGGAGCCAACAATTTATTGGACACTAACGATTGAACCGATCTTAACAAAACTCGATATGTGAATTAGCATTAATTAATAAATTATGATAAAATTATTATGATTACTATGATAAGATTATTCAAAAGGATGAACACTGGTAGGTGCACCCAGTTATTTCTTTTGTTTAATAACTCTGATTAGTTAATATATATATATATATATATATATATATATATATATATATATATATATATATATATATATATAATGCAAAGAATGAGCACAAGCAAAGAATTGTCCTAAGAAATACCAGTTCTGGAAAGGGGGGTATAGATATTAGGGTACAAATAAGTTACAGTAGTCAGAAAAAAGATAGTCCCACTAGAAGGTTGCAATTGTCAGATGTAACCAAGCTTAACAACTGAAGACTAGAACAAATTAAAAAAATACAAATTGTTCAGTTAATATTTGAGTTAAAGAAAATCTATATAGACAATCATGTTGAATATTAAATTTACAAAGAGGTTGTTATATATTGTTTTCTGGTCAGGCTCATAGTAATGGTGAGGTTTTTATTTTACTATTTCTCTAACACCCATTCCTATTGTCTGTGGAAACAATATTTTGGCTTGAAATGTGACAATTTGTGATATAATAGCTTATCAAGAGATGAATGGAGGTTTACTGAAACCTGAATAATAATGCACATTACCTAGATAATTCCAGCCGTCCAGAATGGTCCAATTGTTTCAGATAGTCCAATTTTCATTTTTATTCGTATCTTTACAAAACCCTTGTTTTTTCATAGAAAGTAATATAATTTTAAAGGATTAAGGATTGGGACAGTTCAGGTATTTCTCAAAGATTAAAACCAATATAATTATTTATATTTGTACATATTAGTAGTATTCATTTACAATCCATCTGTGAATATATTACTATTTATATGTAGTGTCCTTAGAACAAAATACTTCTTTCAAAAGTTATGATTTTAGTGAAAATAATTTTCAGTGATATTCCTTCTATGATTAAATCTATTTAAACAATGTATTTTTTATATTAAATTACAATATATCTTAAGTTCTATGTAGTTTATTCATTTATTTATAAGCATACTCTGATTACTGCTTAAGCAACATGAAATATTTTTGTTTTGCCATGACATGACGGATACCCTTATGGCAAGTAGCATGTTTGAAGAACTGGTCCCTTAAGCGCAATATTAGCTATAAGAGCTGGCTTCTACTTTGTATAAAGATTCATTTGCAGTAAATTATATCATTAATTACTTTGCCTTTTGTTCTGTTTGCTAATTTTATTTTAAGACCAAAAGTATTTGCCATATGACTTATGGCATATAGTTATTGAAATTAGAAGTACACTGTCGGTCCTTACATTTTGCATCTAAAATCTGGGGTTGTCCCAATGAACGGGTAGTCCTTATAACCGTGAAATCACACAAGGGCAGAAAGATGATTCTAGATCATGCAGAAACTTTCAATAATTTGTGCATGAGACTATCCAACAATAAAGGCATATTGATGAAAGGAGAGAATTTCACTTGATGCCAAAATTGTTAGAAAACCATCTCTCTGTACCCTGCATAACCTTACAAATGTTAGAAATTAGCTAGTATTAATTTGCAAAATACAACTCTCATTCCATCTCCAGTCTTATCCTGCTGACTTTGCATCAGTGAGAATTTAGATTTGGAGAAATACTCCATACAAAGTGTAATCTTGATTATCGAGGTGTTTTGGTATTGATTGTGCCATGATATTTTATAACACATTATACTAGTCATGTTTTTAGCTCCCTCTGGGAGTTTATCTCTACTGAAACTTCAAAGGAAGCAAACAACATGACCAGCAAATGGTTGGTGAAAATATCATGACGCAACCAACGCCAGAATCCACTGCATGGACTATAGAAATCTATAAAAATATAATCTCATATTTGTGGTTAATACCTATAGATTCTAAATATCTTGCCTTGCCTTGATTTTTGAATTAAAAAATTATATAAGTTATCCAAATTTTCTTCATCGGAGTAGTAATATAAATCTATGCTAACTTCAACTAATCAAAACACGATTAAGATTATTTTTTATTTCTATTAACTACTTCTGGAAGACTATTCTAAACAATTCTTATGTAAATCATTTTCCTTTAATGTTGCAATTTTGAAATAGATAATTGTGATAATTTTTATTGTGCAGAATTAAAGTGTTTTGATTTAAAATTTTGAGAACTTATTAGTTGGCGATACTTAAGTGTATTATCAGCTTTATTATTTGATCTACATGAATTATTTTTACACCATCTTTTTCAAATAACTATTACTACTACTTGTTATGATGCTTTTGATTTTCTATCTTCATTCAGTTATTTATTCTACGATACATTTTTGAAATGTATATATTTTTTATTATAAATTTAACTATTTATCATGTATTATCATTTAAAATTATATTATACACCAATGTTATGTGTGAAGGACTCATTATGTCTTTCCTCCTCCTGTCACTCAGATCTCATATTACAATTTACTGTGTGTGTGTATATATATGTGTATATATATATATATATATATATATATATATATATATATATATATTTGTACACTCACACAAATACATACATATAATATATTTTTGACCTACTAATATCTCTTCTCCCTCTGGTTTCTATGGGTTTCATTAATATTGTTCTTATGTTTATAAATAAGCCAAAAACCTATACAAAATTAAATAAGCACTTGGAGGGAGTGAACAAAAGGGGAAGGGAGATAAGCATATTTTGGGTTGAAAATGAACAAGAAACTGTTTCACATTTTATATTATAATAATAAAAAATGAAGGATTTGAATATTAACGTCTTCCTGTACATTTTCTGAGATATTAATTTGTCTGTGTATTATTGTGCTACACCCTCCTTTTTATTTATTTTTTTGGACCTTTGTAAATCGTTTTAGGACAAGATAGGTTTCTACTGCTTATTGAGAACATAAGAAAAGAGTTGTTTATTTATAGAGAAATTCAGGAAACATGTGATAAAGGATGTTTGGATCGTTCTCACTCAATTTGATATCCTGCTCCCTCACAGTGGTCTGAAATCGAATCCTTAAATTATTACATGTGGGACAATATTATGCTCTCTCAGACCTAACTGTGAATCTTGTTTTTATTTTTTTGTTGATAAAATTATCATTTTAAAAATTAAGTTATCTTAGTCCACTTTATGTAGCCTGTCAGACACATTTTGGCCTTACTGGCTCTGATCCGAGAGGCTGAATGCGTTGCTAGGCTAGTATCGTTGATATTGGAGTGTAACGCATTACTTTGGCAAGAAGGATCCAGAGACTGCTTGCTGCTGCACATACTCCAAGAGCAGCCCAGCCCAAGTCGAGGCTCCAAGCGGGAGTGAAGACCCTGGCAGCTAGGTATGGCCTCCAGATAGACGCGTAATTTTCTCCTCCTGGCCCTAGGACAACACCGTCACTGCTACCTCGTGCTCCACAGTCATCCTCTCGTCCAGATCTCCTCTTGAAATGGATTATTGCTAGTGTAAAAAGTGCAAATGTTGCTGAAATACAAAAAAAGAAATATTTAATAATTTTTTTGTTATTTTAATATTGGATTGAATACATTATATTAGTAAAGTCTGAAAAACAGGGGATACGTTCATAAAGCAGATTTCCCAAGTGACACACTGGCCATATTATTATTACTATAAATGTATAGAACAACAATGTAGGACACCAATAGTTTTAAAGATTAAAAAGATAACATTTTTCAATAACACTCACAATAATAGATATTTAGAATTTTCTAATTCCCCCTGACTCCTCTGAATCCCCCCTCTTCCTAGTCCGATTTGGGCCATTAATATGAGTATGATGGGCCATAGTATGAAAAGTTTCATGAAACAATTAAATATGGAGGATAGAATAGATCAATAAACATTTTTGTATTAAGAACATAAAATCTTAATTGATGACATCTCACACAACGTATTTTCATGGATCACAGTCGAAGCTCAGGGAAAACAATATTTAAAATTTAAGCTTTGAATAAAATTCATGGTATAACACCTTATTGTTCGTATGATATGAATAAGGGTGGGGACTTAGTATTGCTGAAAACTAAAGAATGTAAATATCTCGGTTATTATTCAAGATAACAAAACAATGGATATAATAATATTTATAGGAAATAAGGGTTGCTATAAGATCAGTTTTATACAGTTTTTCGATTCAAAGTATAATAGATTTTTTTTTTTTGAATTTCCCCCGGTCCAATAATAACTTAAAAAAAATATGTTCTTTAATTTTAATAAAACGTTTAAATATCATCCTAACAATCAAACAAACCCACTAGAGGTACTATGTTCAAGATCTATTATGCTGTGTAGTTACTGGGCATGGATCAATTCCTCTCATCCCACTCAACTTGTGAAAATTAATTAGTTACTTCTTATAAAGACGTAACAAACTTTGGTTGTCAATGCGACCTTTCATTGACAGTTAGCTAAACAATTTCATTTTATGTTATTAAGGTAGTGTTTTAACAATAGGTATACTTTCACCAAATTCTCTGGTGCAGTTTTTTTCACTAGTGTACCTAAAATTAGCTTAATTTTTATTTAAATTATTGTTCAATAAGATTGCACTACCAATGTGTTAATAATGTTCATAATTTGTGTTAAGTGCTTAAGTTAAACCAAGCCATGGCACTCCCCTCTCAATTCAATTCCATTCACAGGAGTGAAATTGAGTAACTTATGTAACTGATGCGTTAATCATCCTGGTTAACAAATCTATAGAATACTCTGTTGGAGTTTAATATACACATTTTGCTATTTAAAGTTATGTGTAACAACCCATGATCCTTCTTAGGCTGGTGAGTCACTGGGTTTTATGATTTTAATAACATTTCAATATTAGATAAATATCACATTATTGTAATGTAATGATTCTATTTAACAAGCATTTTCTTAGTCACTAGAAATAAAAAATAAAATTATTTAAAATTAATGTCAGTGCTTGAGCACTCCAATCGTGATTTAGACATAATAAGCATGTTCTCCCATGCTGGTGCGGGAGCAATTCCAAATAAGTTTCTATTTGAATCTTATGAAAGTGATTATACAAGAAGGAAGAAATAGAAAGAAGAGAGAGGTTGGATTGATTCATACTTCACCAGATTCAAAAATTTTAATTGAAACTTGGCTTCATTCTCGATAAATAAGTGCTCATAAACACCCTGTGTACTAAGTTAGAATTTTAGTCTTTCCAATGTTCATAACTATGTGGAGCCTTATAAGGTATGGTACACTTTATATTTTTCCTGCTCATATACATTAGCACCATGATTTAATAGGTTAACAGAAGAAAAAAAAAATCTTAGGCACAAAAGCTCCCGTTGCCAAATGTGGTTATATATTATACAACTTCCAGAATTCCATAATAAATTCCCACATTTGATAAAAGCCATTTCTGCCTAAGATTTTTTTGTTCTGTTAGCTTATTATATCATGTTTCTATAGTATATTGTAGCTGAGAGACCTAGGGATCCAAGTGATAAAATACTGTCTTGAAGAAAAGGAAGTTCTAAACTCATTTACTATTTTATGCCAAGAATACATTGATTAGTTAATTTACCAAATATAATTGTTATATGTTCTTACAAATAATGTAAAATGACTTTAATGTGAAGAATTTTGATTATTTATTGTTTTGTTCTTTATAATAGAAAATCAATTGGACTCCTTTTGTTCTGAAGTTCCGATATAAGATAAATTAAATATTGATGCTAAATGTTTTATTAAAATTTAACAAACCTGCTAAAAGATACATTACACCAGTGACAAGCACTGCTGATATCTGATGCTTTAGTATTCCAAATGCCCCCACCAGTGCTGAAGATCCAAGTATGATTAGACAGACCAGTGCACATGAAATAGACAAATTCTGCATCCCTATAAAAATACATTGCAAACTATAAATTCACATGTAATCTTGGTATTTCCAAACAAAAATAAGAGGAGACTACTGTCTTAAGTGTTAATTTTGACGATCTAAAAATAAGTTGGTTTCTAATATGCATTAAAAAGTAGTTTTGTCATGCAATGTGCAAATTACTTACAGTCTTCTTCTCATATTTTTTAATTTCACTACCAAATGAGAAATGTGAGCTGAGCCAGTTCTGAACCCAGCCTCTTAGGCCTAGACTCTCTAGAATCTCTCTTTGTTTAAAGAGCCTGATAAGTATGAATATTGGTTATTCTAAGAACGGAATTGATGAATATTTTAACTAAACTAAAAACTTTCAGGGCATCTTTTAATTTTTTTAAGTTTCAGAAAACAGATATCAGCTATTTTTGACTTCAGATTGAGAGTGTTTACTCTTTCTATCAATTTGAAAACAATATTCTAAGTTGTTATCATTATTAATGAGTTTTATAGAATTTATCTGTTTATTTTCCTTTCATGGATTTCTTTTCACACACACTTGAGTTTAACCTCTGCCACCATTTTGGGTCATTCATCATGATTTGAATCTAAGCTCTTCTAATTATAGTCTTATATTATTGTAGTTGAATCACAACATTTTGTCAATGTTGCTCAGTTACCAGTGCCTTTGCTGCTTTATAGCAGTGTATAGTTTCTTCATATAGTCCATACAGATCATTATTGCTTTTGATTCTCCACTGGATACTCTTTAATGGCTCCTCATTAACCCAAGCATTAGGGTTCCTCACTCTCAAGGCCAAACAACTAGGCTACTCTACCGATATTGCTTTGGCATTTTTTTTACTTGTCTCTGTAGTCAGAATGCACTCTTTAACTTCTGGGTCCATTTTTAATAATTTGACATGTATGAGTGAGAACCTTTGCTCTAGATATATTCGGTCTGGTAAATAAAGCCTTTTCTTATGGATTTAACACACAATGGACCCCCCCCCCTCATGGGAAATCTGCTAAAACCAAGGGAAGAGAAGGTAAAC
Organism: Riptortus pedestris; assembly: GCA_019009955.1. Taxonomy (NCBI): domain Eukaryota; kingdom Metazoa; phylum Arthropoda; class Insecta; order Hemiptera; family Alydidae; genus Riptortus; species Riptortus pedestris. Next base: position 51,250,791 of record CM032230.1, read on the forward strand.
ATTGACCCCAGCATTCTCAAAGTAAACAGGCAGGAAAAAAAAAACCATCAAGAGAATGCAAATGTTAGGAATTTAAATGTATATTCATAGGCTAATGTAGTTAAATTTCTATCAAGCATACCAGAAATTGCTCATTTAGATGTAATTTGACAACAGTTGTCCATTACTAATTATCATTAGTTAATAGACTAAATTAAATCATTCTTCTTGGCTATTATAAAAAGAATATGCTGTATAACAAAGACTACTGGTCAGTCAGCTATATTATAAATTCCAGTTCATCATTTTCACATATGTCTTAATTGTGTATTTTAATAAAAATTAAAAATTTAGTTAGCACTGATTAGTTAATTAAAGCTTTTACATTACATACTGTGTTGCCAGTCTGCTCTTGGTTCTTCAAAAGCTCCATATGGTCGCTCAGTTACTGTAGTTGTTTCTAAGTAGTTGATACAGTCTGTGTCTGGAAAGCCAACACTCCTCATTAATCTTCTTTCTTCTTCTGAAAAATAGAACATTTTATTTTATTTCCTCTTTTCTCTCAGAAGATACTAATTAAAGTTAAATCAAATTCACTAACTCATTCAAGAATAAACCATTAGTCTTTCCTATATACTGTACTCAGAGGGATGATATGAGATGCGATACCTACCCTACAAATTTTGAACGAGGCCTTCTTAATTTTTTAGTTAATTTTCATAAATTGGCCTGTAAAAATATTGATATTCCCTTACATTGCAGTTGAAGGAAAGCTGCCTATAACCCTGCTATTATATTTGGGAGTTCTTGTGTGTTTGACACGAAGAAGTGACTGACAGTACAGATCAAGTTTGGAAGAAAACACTAATAGCATTACACAATATTTCTCAAACGAGAAGATATGGAGTAGCTTCTCCTATGTCTAATATGCACTGGGGTGGCTAAGATTTTTATCTTATTTTTTTTTTAGGAATTATGTTGTGCTAAGATAGATTTTCAAAAGAAACTGTTATTCTCACCAAAGCTGACGTGAACCCCATGATTCACAAAATATATAAAATTACTTTTAGTTCTGTAATTTAACTGTTAGATTTTTAAGAATATGAAACAATTTTTATATTATTATTGTTTAATAGTATGAAATAATAAAACAGGTAAAAGTAAACTGTGTGGTAATACTAAGAGTGCATCTGGCTTCTGTGGCTGGTTGTGAAATTCTGCAGAATCTGATTATATTCAAACACATATGACAAAGTTATGGCACCAGACATTGAAAGGGAAATTCAGCATATTGGATAAAAGGTAGTTTATTCCTGCTATGCACCCCAAAGACTATTAGAACAAGGAAATATTGATATGTTTGGAAGAGGCAATTACAACTGATTGAACTGTCTGTTACCAGATCTCATTGTTGTTTAAGAAAACAAAAAGAAGGATAAAATAATTAATATTACCATCCCCAAAGATGAAAATATTTGGGAATACTATGCCAAAAAACTTCAAAAGTAAAATTAGTAGTAAGTTAAAAGATTTTGACTCTTAAAGACAAGCTCCATTAACAACTTATTGGCAGAAGGATTATACCAAAAACAACAAATTTTTAAAAATAAATAAATTTCAAAATAATAAAACATTTTCCGTGCTACCTCAGCTATTTCTTTATGTAAGATACCATGTTTATTACCCTCCTATTATTGTCACATATTTATTGTTCCAACCTATGAGTGTCAATATAGTCTAAATTAAAAACATTTTTTTCTTAAGATTTATTCTACCTTTTATTAGATTTTTTTTGTTAGTACTAAACTATTCATTGCAACAACAAATAACTTTCATGCTTAATATAGAGATATAAGAATTATAAATTTTTACTTTTTAGGAGATTTCCTAGAAGGGAAATAAGTTATTAAGAATGTACTCATTACATAATTTTTTTGAAAACTGACTTCAAATATCCTCTTATGCTACCTAGTATATGATGAAAGCCAGGCCTCAATCATTGGGGCTATATTTTCCCCTTACTCTAATATTAAAAAAGTTTTTTTTGGGGGGGGGTGTTCAGCTTTCAGTTAATCCCTATTTCTGATTATACAATTTTCAGCTATTATGTCTTTAAAAGTCTGTCATCAACCTTAGCTTCAAGTCTTTTTCCTTAGTTAGGAACAGAGACTATTCATGTAACGTTGTTTATAAACATGGCAGTGACATACCACCCTACTGGTTTGCGTGAGGTATTTGACTTCTATCAACCAAACCCAGTATTTAAACAATTCACCCAGTGTCAGGTTGGTTAGTGATTAAATGGGTATTTAAGGAAAGGGTGAAATATAACGTATCAAATATTTATATTGTACATCACATTGAAAAATAGTATTTAATGAATTATATTGAAGTTATACAGTTATCATTTTATGCATGTTGCACAACTGGTAGGCTAATGTAATTGCTTCTATTTAGCTACTTTATTTCGTCTGGTTTACATAAGGCCCTTACTAAAAGTGAAGCAAAGAATAGAACGTGTCTGTGTCACTTATTCCAGTGCCTAAGAAATCTCAGTTTGTGCAGTCTTTATCTACACCACTTCCTGGACTCCAAGCCTGATGAAGAGAAGGGTGAAGTTGCTTTGGAAGTTTGCCTGCATGTGAGGGAAGGAAAGGAGACTGATTATGCTTGAACACATATTATAGATAATATTTCCCAGTAAGGGCATTTGTATAGTCATTTTTAAAATAAAAATGTCCACATGCTATTGGATTATTTTCAATTATTGCATATTTTATTTGAGTCTATGAAAATATCTTTAGTATTGAACCTATTTTGATTTTGGCGGAATTTTCTTTAAATTGACGTAAATCACCTTAAAGATAAGCTAGACTAACTGTTCTACATGTCAGCCTAGGATATTGATGCACACAAATTAATATGTATTTGGCTACTAAATTCCACACTAGATTGTATTAGAAGGGCCCTAACAAGGAAGTGTGATATGCTCCACTCCATAACTTAGCAGATTGGAAGGTCTCACCCTTTGTACGGTTAATTTATTATTAATTTTTATTCATTTCAGTTTTCAGTGTAAACATTTACAGTTCTAAGGTGTGTTATCTAGTTTTAAGTTTGCTTATAAAATTGATCTTTATAATTATTTTCCAACTTTTGTTTCAGATCATGCCTGAAGCAATAAAAGAAACCACACCAGAAACTCCACAGCCAGTTCTGAAGGAGGATACCATTGAAAAACTACCGTGTAAAGAGGTTCATGCCGAGGAAGCATCCTCAGGAACTCTGCCAGCAGATGATAATCTGTCTAAGGATGGTGGTGAGGGTGAGGGTGCTGTTGCTCCAGATCTTGGGCATGTTGAGGCTCCAGAAGAAGGCAAAAACCTTCCGGTTTTGAAGGATACTGAAAAGGAAGGAGCTGCTCCCCCACTTGTTGAAGGAAATGGTACTGTACATGAAAATAATTCGAAAAAAGAAAACTCAAATAATTGTTCGTCTAAACCTTTGGAAACTAGTGAGGCCCAAATTATTGAAACTAAGGATTCTACTGGATTAACTGGCACTGAGACTGAAAGTTCTACTTCCGAAAGCAAAACAGACAGTGAATTACCTAAGACTAAAGAGAATGTTAGTGAAGAGTCTCAGAGTGAACCGAAAACTGAATCTCAGCCTGAAGAATCAATGGATTTAGATGAAGCTCCTTCTACTAATGATGAAAAACCTAATAAAGAAGAGAATATTCCTAAGGAAATCAATGACTCAAAGCCTTCTGAAGAAGGTCAGTCAACAGAAAACATGGAAACTGAGGGTACAAATGACTCAAAACCTTCAAAAGAATGCCAGTCATCAGAAAATATGGAAACTGAGGCTGTTTCTACCGAAAAGAAAGTTGAAATAAAGGATGATGTCATGGAAACTGAATCAGTACCTAGTGAAAAATCAGATGAATCAAAGAATGCTGAGGTTGTTATGGAAAAGGAAGCAGTATCTACTGAAAAATCAGATGAATCTAAGAATCACGAAAAATCAGATGCTATGGAAACCGATGTAAAAAGTGATGCCGCAATACCTGCTGTTAAGGATACTTCAGAATTAAAAGCCAGTGATAATTCTATTGAAACTCAGCCCGAAACAAAACTTCTTAAGAATGAAGAAACACATAAAACGTCTCAGGATATTGAAGGTGTTCATGAATCCGCTGAAGCAAAAGATTCGAATGGTACATCAGAAAAACAAACTGATTCTGTTACTGAGGGGCAGATGGAAGTTGCAACAGTGGAGAATAGCTCTGAAGTTCCAAAAGAAAATAATGAGAAAAAAGATTCAAATGTTAAGAAAGAAGATTCAATTAATGAAATGAATAAAGAAAAAGATACTTTGAAAGATGATAAGTTTACTAATGAGAACCAAGTATCTGAAAAGAACGCAAATGACAAGGTCATTCAGAAAGAAGATAAAACAAAAGATGAGACTACAACAAAAGATTCTGAAACAATTAAAAGCAATGAGAGTGTTACAGTAATAGAGGATAAAAATCTCAAAGAAGAGAAGCTAGACCAAAAACCTAGTGAAACAACTGTTGCAGAAGAACACAACTCAAGTGATGTAGCAATGAATTCTGAGAAGGCAAGCAAATCTGGAGATGATGAAAATTCAAGTGCTAATCAGAAAACCTGTAATGCCGATGATAAACAACCTGAAAATGACCCAACACCTTCTGAGTCAAAGGCAGGTGAAGATGCCAGCAAAAATGTAGACGTGAAGACCAGCAAAGAGAATCCTGCAGACTCAGAAGTAAAACATGAAAAAACATCAGAAGAAATGGAGATAAGTAATAGTACTAATGGCGATCAATGTAATAAAGAAACACCAGTTAATGAGCAACCTAAAGAATCAAAGGATAGCGCGGGAAGTAAATCTATGTCTGATGATAAACAGATAAATGGAGGGCAAAGCATAGAGGAGAAGAAGGAAGTCACAGAGGCAACTTTGGAACATGCTGAATCAGCGGCCGGTTCTTCCCGTACTGTAGACCCTAAAACTGTGGAAGAACTACAAACATTGTTTCGTGATGCTAAAGCTCAAATGGCCACTGCAGACTACTTTACTGCAGCTGACTTACTTGGCAAGGCTTGCGAGATTGCAGGCAAATTATATGGGGATTTAGCCAATGAAAATGTAGAACTGTATTACCTTTATGGTTGTGCTATGCTTGAATGTGCGAAAAACGAAAACCCTGTTCTTGGGGAAGGTGTTAAAGAAGAGGATGAGCCTGAAGCAAGTGAAGAAGATGCTGGAGATGAAAAAATGGAGGTAGAAGAGGAGAAGATGGTTGTTGATAAAGATGATGAACCTTGTGATGACAAGGTAGAAGAAAATGGCCAAGAAGCAGAAGAAAATGGCCAAGAAGCAGAAGCAAATGGTGAAGAAAGCACTAACAAGGAATCAGATGAGGAAGAAGATTCCTCACTGAAAGTTGCTTGGGAGATGTTTGAATTGGCAAAAATTATTTTTGGTCAAATGGGAAATGATTTAAGACTTTCTGACACTTACATCAAATTAGGAGAAGTAGGAATGGAGTCCGGCCATCAAAATGCCATTGAGGATATGAAAAGCGCCTTAGAAATTCGCATGAAATGTGCAAATGACAATGAAAGGCTAATTGCAGAAACACATTTTAATATTGGGCTAGCCTATGCAATGTTCCAGTCTTTTGATGAAGCTATTGATGCATTTAAGACTTCTAAATCCATTCTTCAGAGTAGAATTGAAAAGTTAGAAAAGAAAAATGATGAAGACGCAGAAATTAAGGAAATAAAAGAATTATTCCCGGATTTAGATGATAAAATTTCAGATATGGAGGAATCAAAAAAAGCAAAATTGGCTGAAGGGGAATCGTCAAATGTAGTGCAAAATGGAGAAAAAGCACCTCTTGATGGTGCTGGTAGTAGTAAGCCTGTATCAAATATTTCTCATCTTGTCAAAAGGAAAAGGAAATTAGAGGAAGTAGCTACTGATCTTCTCCCCAGTTCAAAGCAACCATGTACAGAGATCGTTTCCGAATCAGAATCGACAAATGTTAAAGACTCTACCAATTAAACAACTATTCTATTAGGCCATTATTTAAGTTATTATATGTATTAAGTGTGTAAAAAGTTGGGCCATTTCGGTAATGTGGTTGTCTTATTACAATTAGGATATGTACTATTTATATAAATTATTATGTAAATACAAAAGTAGTGGATTGGTTTTCACTACCCTTGATGAGTCTGATTGAATTTTAAGACTTCAATTACTTTCTAAATTTTAAGAATTGTGTTTATTTGATGTTATTTTACTAGAAGACTGTTAGTACTTGAAAAATAGATCTTCTGCAATTATGTGATTTTTGTTCCTATTATTAAACTTGTTTATATATGTAGCTTTAATTACCTATATTATCATGTAATGTTAATATGCTACTCTATTGAAGCAGTTTTAACTATTTTTATAAAAGCTTTTTTTCTATAGTAAACATTTTTACATTTTTTTATATTTTATTTTTATTCCTAGTTATTCCCCCCTAAGATGTTCTAAAACCCATTACCACTTAACACAATTATAGGATTATATAATCGGTTGTGTAACAATTTTCAATATGTTTGATATATCATTTAAAATTTTTATTTTGACTTCTCTAAACCCCTTCTGGGTCTGATTTCAGTCAACAAAGAATTTGGATTTTAGTTTTACAATTAATTAAAATTATATAAATACACACTATAATGAAATGTTAGCAGGATCAGCGATTATTTGAAGAAATTTATCATAAATTGCGTTGTGAGAACAATCTCAAGCCGATTGTTTGGGAAACCTGCTGAAAATTACTGCATACATCATATTAATGGTTTTTAGATGTAGAATAATGTTTGAGAAAATGATTCAAATAGTTATCTCACCAGTTTGTCTAATTAGAAGTATTACAGACTAAGCTGACAGATTTATGTTCTTTGACATGGACATTCTGCCCAATTCACAGAATTTGTTACTAAAATTAAAATTAGTTCTACAATCAGCCATGCAATTGTTAATTTGGTTGTCATGTTTTATGAAATCATTTAGAAATTGTCTGGTTTAAAAAATAAATAAATATGTATGATTACACTTCAATTAAGAGGCTGAACATTTTGATTTATGGTAAGAATATCAATTGACATTAGATTGGTTATCTTTTAATGAGTGCGGTTGTTCTGGAGATTTGCCTTTGATTTTATTTATCTTTGTAAATCTTTATATTATAAACTAAAGTTTCATAAAACTATATGCATTCATGGATTATTAGCCTTTTAGCAGTTGGTTTGAGGGATTTGTCAGTGAAGTTTCCTCCCTCAAACCAAGTTGAAGTGTAGGAAATATGAGTATAAATTTCAATGGTACTCATTTTAAGGAATACCATCATAAATAATTCAATAAAACCAATTCAAAATTTTTAGTTTGTGATGGAAAATAATGCACTGTCTGTAATAATAATCTTAATTGTAGTAATTATTAACACAAGTCTTTATTTCAATGAATTGAAGAAAATTCAATAAACTTTTTCTCATAAAATAGTAATCCAAAATCTGTTTTTAGATCTTGATGAGCTATGGTGTTCTATAATCACTTACAGTATCAATACAATTTTAGAAGGCAACACAAAAAAAAACAAAAAGTATCATATAATTCCTTGTTAGACTTCCTTGGACCATTTAAATTAATTCAAGGAAATGGATTGCTTCAATCCAACTTATCCTAAAGATAAGTTCGTGAATAGCTAAAATCGTTTCGGTACGATTGGGGGTTTATAGGGCGGAGAAATAGAAAAATGAGTGGGACCGAAATATATAAAACCAATCTTATTGAAAATTTAATTTCCTACAACTCTAGTTATACACATATTTTCTTTATCTTGAATATTAACCGAGCGTTAATAGTAATAGTACATTTTAGTTTTCAGCGATCTGTAAAACCCCACCACTACTCATGTTATATTAACAATACTGAAATGATTTAGACGAAGTTTATATACCAAATATTGTTTGTTGTAAAAGTTGAACTGTTTGTGATACAATCCCATTTCTGATGCCCCCTCCGATTTTGACCACTTTTCTCAAAAATTTACCTTTAAAAAATCCTCACTCTGCCAATTTGAATAGAATCCCCCCCCCCCCGGTTTGACCTCTCGTTTCCTCGCGTTTTCTGACTAGTCGAAAGACGCACCACCTAAATCGTCAGGGCTTAAATGCCCCTATTTACGCAAATATTTATGGAATTTTTCGGTCTTCAATTTTTTTCTCGCCTGCCAAAGACCGGAGACCAAAGTGGTGTTAGGGCGTTCGTAGCGGAGTGATTGAAGTGAACGAAACCGGCGTCGGCTTTGGCCCATCAGGAGAGCAGGGAGAGTTTCCCGAAATAGGGGAGTTTTAGGAGAGCCGATTTTGTAGGGTCCGAATATGGTGGCAGGGTGGGCTACGGGAAATCGCCTTGGTGGCTACCTAGACAGTTCGAGCTGAAAAATGATGCTTCGAAAAGAAAAAAGTCCGTCACGCAGGGGCTGCGTAAACTAAGCAGATTTCCCACGTGGTTTTGCAATAGAGAAATCTGCCTAATAACAACTGTAGTAGTAAGAAACCTCTAAACCTAAAACATTATTTAGGGCGTAGTAACCCAGTAGTTTCTAGCCCCAAAAAGCAGTTAACCTAACTTCTAAACCTATTCACGAGGGACGAATAGTTATGGAAATGGCCACCAGAGCTCTCGCCGGAAAGTCCGATCATAGCCTACTGGCAATCACACGCAGAATACAAATGCAAATATCTCGGTTAATATTCAAGATACAGAAAACATGTATAGAACAATATTTATAGTAAATTTAATTTGCAATAAGATTTATTCTATACAATTTTTGGATCCGACACATAATAACAGAGATATTTTGAATTTTCAAAAATCCCCCCTCCCACTGGTCCGATTTCAGCCATTAACGAACTTGATCTTCCTTTTTACATTAAACGATTAAATTCCGAGTTTGGTAACGATCAAACAAAAATTGCGACCGCTAGAGCGTTAACAAACAAATATATATATATATATATATATATATATATATATATATATATATATATATATATAATTTTGAACGGACCTCATTTTTGTCATCTCCTGGGTAGGATCGATGGACATTTGAAGAAATTTTTCGAAACTCGCGTCATGAGTACGACCTCAATAGCTGATTTCCCTTAAGGGAAATCTGCTAAAAGTCCGTCACGCAGGGGCTGCGTAAACTAAACAGATTTCCCACGTGAAGTTTTACTCTCATCCGTTATCCGCCCCGATTTCATAAAAATGCAAATATCTCGGTTAATATTCAAGATAGAGAATAAATGTATATAACAATATTTATAGTAAATTTAATTTGCAATAAGATTGATCCTACACAATTTTTCGATCCAACGCATAGTAACGGAAATATTTCCAATTTTAGAAAATCCTCCCCTCTAAACTCCCCCTCCCACTGGTCCGATTTCAGCCATTAACGAACTTGATCTTTATTTTTACATAAAACGACTAAATATCGAGTTTGGTAACGATCAAACAAAAATTGCGTCCGCTAGAGCGGTAACAGACAAATATATATATATATATATATATATATATATATAATTTTGAATGGACCTCATTTTTGTCGTTTCCTGGGTAGCATCGATGGACATTTCAAGAAAATTTTCAAAAATCGCGTAATGAGTACGACCTCAATAGCTGATTTCCCTTGAGGGAAATCTGCTAAAACGGTACCTCAATCTCGAAATTCCACCCCTAACCACCGAGCAGTTAGGGCTATGCAATTTTCAATGAAAACTGTAAATAATAGAATATTGTCTTATTTTCTCATATACTCATTCATTCAAATACAAACACTAGAGAAAGAGAGAGGTCAAGTGGTGAAGGCTTATTTCCAATGGTGAAGTAGACTGGGGCGCCTTCTGTGTGAAAGAAAATCAATTACGGCTAGACATTCTTTCTAGTTAATGGAGATGGGAGCAATTTCCTGCTACCTTGTAGACCACTTACTTCACCGGCAGTTTTTATCAGCTGTGTGAAGCTTCAATCACTGATTTTGTGGCGCGACAATTAATAGCAGGTATGTGACTCTCTTAAGATTTTTATCGGATAACAATAAGCCTTTGATGCCCAACTGTGACTCTAAAAAAATCCTTTGTGTGCAATTTTCCATTTAACATTTTTGAGAAATTCACGGGGCATGAATATTATAATTCCTTTGTTCTTTAAGTTATAACATAAATACCGAAGCAACTGGAATTACTTTCGAATTTCCATTTTCTCATTCAGTGTTTATGTGGGCCAGTTTTGAATAATTATTATGCACATTTCATGAACATTTGGTTCATGGCATGAGTAAGGGTCTAACCTACAAATGAGTCCGTTTTGTCGCTTGACTGCAAATTTAAAACAAAAAATAACATTTTTGTAAGTTTCCCTTAAGGGAAATTAGCTATTGAGGTCGGTCGTACTCATGCTGTGATTTACGAAACATTTCTTCTAATGCCCATCAATCCTTCCCAGAAGATGATATATATATATATATATATATATATATATATATATATATATATATATATACATACATACATACTTGTTTGTTACCGCTCTAGCGGTCGCAATTCGTATTTGATCTTAACCAAATTTGATATATATAAGCGTTTCGTACTAAACTAAAGGTCGAGGTCGTTAATGGTTGAAATCGAATAAGTAGAATGGGGGGGGGGGTGAGGGGGAAAATTATGTTAATTAGGAATATCTTTGTTATTATACGTCGGCTCGAAAAAAAAATGTACAGAACTAATTTCATTGAAAATAAAATGTACTATAAATATTGTTATATACATTAATTCTCGATCTTTAGTATAACCCCCACTCCTACTCATGTCGTATTATTAACAATTAGCTGTTTAATTTTGAAGATCTTTATTTGATACCCAAATAATGTTCTTACTGAACTTTTACATTTTGAGATAAATGCAAATACGCGACGCACGTGGGAAATCTGCTTTGTTGACGCTGTACTTCGTGTTGGCCTTTTTCGATGTGGCGACTCTAAAGGAGGCGATTTTAAATTTTGCATAGATATATGATATTTTTTTAGCAGGTTTCCCTTAATATATATATATATATATATATATATATATATATATATATATATATATATATATATATATATACCGTTCATCAAACTCGATATATAAGAGATTCGTGTAAAACTAAAAATGAAGTTCGCTAATGGTTGATGTTGGGCTGGTGGGGGTTTAGAGAGGGAATTCAGAAATCTCGAAATATCTTCCTTATTATACGTCGGATAGAAAAACAATATATAAAACCAATGTTATATCATCATGGCATCAGCATAAGAAGCTGCTCTTATATCGTGAACCACTTTATTCTAAGCTTAAATACCAATAAGACGTTTTGAAGTGACTTTTAGCATATTTCCCTTGAGGGAAATCAGCTATTGAGGTTGTACTCATGACGGAATTTTCGAAATTTTTCTTCAAATGTCCATCGATCCTACCTAGTAGATTAGTAGATGACGAAAATGAGGTCCGTTCAAAACTGTATCTATCTATATATATATAAAATTGTAACCTCTGTCTGTACATTGATTTTTTTCACGAAATTTCACCATAGACACCATAACTACATTTTGTTTCTTTCGTGTCTGTTTGTTTGTTTGTTACCTTTTCACGCATAAACGGCTGAACCGAATTTTATAAAACTTGGTATGTATATTACTACTAGCCCAACTTAGACTTTAGGCTATATTAATATTCTCTAAGACGAACAGAAGTGGGGGTTATAAGGGAGGCCTGAAATTAAAAATAGCGATATTTCGTTTCCTATTGCTTTTTCAGCAAATATGCACATAACAAAAGTTATTTATTTTGTTATTTAGAGAAACTTTTGTTATATGCATTTTTGCCGTATACGGAAGTGTAAATGAGTTATACGCTAAAAACTATAGCGGGAGTCCTCAATTTTATTTGGCACAAAAGACTCAACCGACCTAAACCAAACTCGCTATGTGAATTAATACTAACGATTTTCTTATAATAAGCCATACTAACATTTCTAGGGACGGGCAGGAGTGGGGTTATAAGGGAGGCCTGAAATTAAAAATAGCGATATTTCGTTTCCTATTGCTTTTTCAGCAAATATGCACATAACAAAAGTTGTTTATTTTGTTATTTAGAGTAACTTTTGTTATATGCATTTTTGCCGTATACGGAAGTATAAATGAGTTATACGCTAAAAACTATAGCGGGAGTCCACAATTTTATTTGGCACAAAAGACTCAACCGACCTAAACTAAACTCGCTATGTGAATTAATACTAACGATTTTCTTATAATAAGCCATACTAACATTTCTAGGGACGGGCAGGAGTGGGGTTATAAGGGAGGCCTGAAATTAAAAATAGCGATATTTCGTTTCCTATTGCTTTTTCAGCAAATATGCACATAACAAAAGTTGTTTATTTTGTTATTTAGAGTAACTTTTGTTATATGCACTTTTGCCGTATACGGAAGAATAAATTAGTTATACGCTATAAACTATAGCGGGAGTCCACAATTTTATTTGGCACTATAGACTCAACCGAATTAAACCAAACTCGCTATGTGAATTAGTACTAACGCCTTCATTATAATAAGCTATACTAACATTTCTAGGGACGGGCAGGAGTGGGGGTTATAAGGAAGGCCTGAAATTAATAATAGTGATATTTCGTTTCCTATTGCATTTTCGGCAAATATGCACATAACAAAAGTTGTTTATTTTGTTATTTAGAGAAACTTTTTTTTATATACACTATCATCGTATACCGAAGTATAAAGGCGTTATACGCTAAAAATTATAGCGCGAGACAACAATTTTATTTGGCACAAAAGACTCAACCGAACTAAATAAAACACTCAGTATATGTATTAGCACTAACGCCTTCCTTATAATAAACCATACTAACATTTCTAGGGACGGGCAGGAGTGGGGGTTATAAGGGAGGCCTGAAATTAATAATAATGATTTCCTATTGGGGGTTCGGCAAATATGCACATAACAAAAGTTGTTTTTTTTGTTATTTAGAGAAATTTGCTCAACACTTCTTTTCAATATGAACTACCAGGTACCTCACCTGAAAAAATTAATTCAAATGTATGTCAATATTTTCTCCTTAATAATTCAAATCTATGCATAATGCACAGGAGACGGGAAATATGACAATATGCAGGACAGTGAAGTCTTACATAAAAAAATTATTTTATTATCAACAAATGCCAACAACGGGTATTAAACCTAAACACTGGAACGGGTAAATGTCAAAATATTGTGCAAAGTAAAGCCTTGCCAAAAATATACCATCACCATTCAGCCTCAAATGAATTCCCGAGCGAAGCCGGGTATCTGAGCTAGTATATATATATATATATATATATATATATTTGTCTGTTACCGCTCTAGCGGTCGCAATTTTTGTTTGATCGTTACGAAACTCGAAATGTAGTCTTTTTATGTAAAAAGAAAGATCAGGTTCGTTAACGGCTGAAATCGGACAAGTGGGAGGGGAGGGGGTTTAGAGGGGAGGATTTTTGAAAATTAGAAATATCTCCGTTACTATACGTCGTATCGAAACATTGTACAGAATCAATCTTATTGCAAATTACATTTACTATAAATATTGTTCTATACATATTTTCCGTATAATGAGTATTAACCGAGATATTTGTATTTTTTGTAATGAGTTGCGCTTTCAGTAAACCCCTACTCCTACTAGGGACATATTAATAATAAGCTGATATCTCATGAACCACCTCATTATTAGGTTAAATACAAAATATTGTTTTCAACAAAGCTTTATTTTACGAGGTACAAACAAATACGTTCTGTTGAACGCCTCCCCCCCTTTTTTTTTCTTGGACTACAAAATCTGAGTGATTGAGATAGAAATTAGTTTGATTCATTTCAAATTACTCCACTAACTATAGTAAATAGTTTAAAATAAAAATAATATTTTATATTCAGATATATTTCTTTAATTGTTTGTTTTTCCGGTCTATCTATTGATACTGTGCTACAAGGTTGGCTAACCTGTTTGTTTACAATCCAGCCGTATTACGTTGTAGGGACTATTAACTTATATTGTAAATTCACTGAAAGATTTCTCATTGCCGTTTGTAATTATTCACTAATATTCACGGAAGTGTTACCCGTATGTATATTTATCTATTGCATACCTTCGCTGGGTAACCTGCTTGTTCCTTAATCATGTGAAAAGCTCATAACCGTCTGAAAAGTATTTTGCTCCCCCCCCCCCTTCTATTTTCTTCCCGGATTCCTAAATTGAAATGTTTGTGATTAAAATTATTCTGGTTAGCCATGCGAGTTAAAGCGTTGACCTTTATCTCACATAGTAAACCTAGAGTGGCGAGTTCGATTCTTGCCTGGGCAATGGAAATTATTTAGTGACGAAATTCATTAAATAACGTCCTAAAATCCCACCCTGGCTAGAAAAGGGTGGTAACCTGTAGATAACCCGTCCCGATTAGCCTAAGTTGCAAAAAGTGGACGTTAATAAATAATAATAATAATATTATTAATTACAGTACTAGATATAATAAATAGTTATGAATAAAATTTATAACCTATATTCAAATAAATCTCCGTAATTGCTTTTATTTCCGGTAAAAGATGGCTAACCTGATTGTTTACAACTCAGACTGTTTGCTATCAGGAAAGTTCTGACTATTTGACTTGCCCTTTATTTGTTTACTTAATATTCATAGGAGTATTAAGTCTTACAAATAATAGATATTCTGTGGTACTATTTAGTGTTGGTGTAATAAGTGTTCAGAGCGCTGCTATCATTAAAGGTAAGTCTATCTTTTGTGTCTTGTTCTTTTTTTGAGATTGAATTGTTTTTAATTTAATCTCGGAGCCTAACGCACGAGAGTTACTTTCCCGCCAAAAGCTAGTTCGGCCGTTTCCTTGACTGGCTTGGCTCTCGTGAAATTTCTCTATTCTAAAACTTCTATTTTTTTTTATTCTTTTATTTTTCGAGATGCATGCATTCGTTGCTTGGTGACGTTATCAATTAAGAGTTTTCGTTCTTTACTGGAAAATGTTTATCTTATGTATAAAATGCTCGATATTTAACCGTTTCTGTCAACACTAAAGATCGTATTTGCTATTGGCTGAATTCGTGGATGTTTAGCGAGGAGGGTGGAAGAGGGGGATTCGAAAATTAAAAATATTTCTGTCCGATCGTAAACTTTTATATAACCAACCTTCTTAAGCTGTTTATGTTCTACAATTGTCGATCTATGCATTTTTAGCAGATTTCCCCTAAGGGAGGATTGATTGAGGTCGTACTCACGACGCGATTTTCTAAAAATTTCTTCAAATGCCCATCAATCCTACCGAGGAGATGACGAAAATGAAGTCTGTTCAAAATGAGATATATATATATATATATATATATATATATACACATATATATTTTTGTCTGTTAACGCTCTAGAGGTCTCATCAGCCGGCGGTTCTATTCGTGAGTTTCCGCTGAAAGCTAGTTCTGCCGTTTCCGTAACTGTTCGGCTCTCGTGAAATTGGCTTAGAGACTCGGTACTACTACTGTTAATAGTAAGCAGATTTCTCTAAAGTAAAACATCAAGTGGGAAGTCTGCTTAGTTTATGCAGCCTCTGCGTGACGGACGTTTTTAGTGGTTTGCGAACATTGCAATAGCTGCCTCGATGTTTTTTTTTTTTTTTTTTTTCAGAACAAAATACTTAGAAATGTATAATAATACTTGTCGGAAGGTCATTTATAATTTAGATCAATGAGAACGAGAATATATAATAATAAACTTCCGTGGAATAAAGTTGTGAATGACGTCAAAAGTACGATATTTGGCGTGCAGAGGCGGTGCAATGTGCTAGGCACCGACAGCCCTATTCTTCGTTTTATTAGCTCTTCTCGTCACGGCATCCACATCACTCCAAATGACTTTTAACTTCTCAAGTCTAAGTCATGAAACAGCGCTATTAATGTCTTCCGAAAATAATTCATGGTATGGTAAAATTCTTCACATTATTTCTTTGCTTTAACTGCGTGCTTTGCCTATCAAGGTTCTTTAACTATTCATAATTAAAAACCCGTCACGCAGGGGCTGCGTAAACTAAGTAGATTTCCCAAGTGAAGGTTTACAATAGATAAATCTACATACTGATAACTAGGGCTAGGATTTTCATGTAATTAAAAATGCCAAATATGTAAATATATATGTATTGATTTTGATACAAATATGAAAATAAGTATGTAAAATTAGTGAAATATGTAAACAGTGAATAACCTTCTAAAACAGTTTGTACTCTCATTTTTTTATTACAATACAAAAACGGTTTTATTTTAAACATAAAAATACAAAAACAAAAACTTTTTAATCACTGTAAGGAAAACAGTTTGAGACTAAATGCATTTTCAAACGTAAAACTACGTCGATTGGGCCTTAGTATCGACTTGAATCTGCTGAATGAGCGTTCGACGTCAACTGATGTAACTGGAGCGTTTCGGAAAGCGGCTATTTCAGAAGGTTTCCATTCAACTGAAAGCTTTGCTGTCACCTCCTTTCCACTTATGATGTCTGCAATCAGCAGCATATCTTTCCAGCCAGTATTTTTTTTTAAGACATCTTGTAGTTTCGCGTGGATCCTATTTCCTATTTCTCCTGAGACGTCTTCCATTTTGCGAATCGCTTCATTGACAATTTCTATATTTTTCAATAGAGGCACATTCTGGGATTCAAGCTGCGTTATAGTGGAAGGGATGTGAGCACAATTGCAGGAAATAAATGCCAAATTATTTTTTAAATTCGGGTTTTCCAACGAATTCTGAGCTTGCGAAATGGCTAAGGCTGACTCGCCATCCAATTTTGATATGACGTCTTTTATTTTGTCGAAATTGGTGCAGTAGTACAGAGCAGCCTCTAGCCAAGTTCCCCATCTGGTAACTACAGGTCGCGGAGGTAAAGACAGCTCAGGATAACTTTCTTTGAAAATTTCAACTCGGCTTGGAGCTTTTAAAAAAATCTTTTTTATTGATGAGATCAATGAGTCTATCTCAGGAAAAGCAGACCGACCTGATTCAGCTACACGATGAAATGCGTGAGCGAGGCATGTGACATGAAGCATTTTCGGGAAAAATACTTTAAGATGCTTTCCTGCTTTGACCATGTACGGAGCTCCATCTGATAAAAACAAGGAGAATTTTTCGTGTAGTACACAAGAAGACTCAGAGTCGTTGAGAAACCGTGCGATTGTTGCATGATTCCATTTTTCTAACTCCTGGCAATTTAAAAGAAATGGTTTTGAAAAAGAATCTGGGAAGAGACTTCCAACAATAATATTCGCAATGTACCGGCCTTCAACATCGGTTGTCTCGTCAACTGAGACCCAAATTGGCCCCTCCTTGATATTTTCCCATATTTTGGCAAGAGTTTCTTGATATATATCTTGTAGATAGTTTTTTCTCAAGGTGGATTCATCAGGCATTTTTTTTTCAATGTACTTTTCCAAAAAAAATTTAAGAGACGGATTATTAATTTTGCTTAACGAAATGTCAGCCTGCACAAACGCTCGACATAAATCTGTATAAAAGGTGGACTTCCTGTCTCCGCATGAGGTAGATGGTGTGATGAAGCTTTGCTTCAGGTTTGACTGTTTCTCTTTGTTCGATTTGTGAGATCCTGTGGCAATGTGTTGGGTTACTTGGAATCGTTGCGTAGTGGATACAGCCTTGTCACAGCAAGAACAATATAACATTTCTCCATCACCCCTGAATGTTTCATTTGGAAACTCACGAAGATATTTTAAAACTCGTTCTTTGTTTTTCCTTGCGACTTTCCCCATTTCGACAAAAATGAAAATTGAATTAATCACAAAATATAATTTTCAAATCGTGTTTGACAAGAGTGGCACGAACTTTACCACTCACAAATAAACACTAATTATGAAATAGGTTTGGTTTTGTTTATTCAGAGCCAAAACCAAAGGAGATGGAATCTCAGAATTGTTTTGTAGGGTTTGGTTCTAAGAAGC
Source organism: Riptortus pedestris (assembly GCA_019009955.1). NCBI lineage: Eukaryota > Metazoa > Arthropoda > Insecta > Hemiptera > Alydidae > Riptortus > Riptortus pedestris. The sequence goes on from CM032230.1 coordinate 51,268,946, forward strand.
AATCAACAGTGGCAATAGAATGGCCAATTCTTGTGAAAAAATTTTCTTCATGCACTCGTTATTCAGTTTTGTTGTAAAGAAATAGAAAAATTTAAAAATTAACAAATATGGAGTAAAATATGTAAAAATTCCCAAAGTATGTAAGAAATATGTAAATTTAGTCAAATATGTAATAATATGTAAAATTAAATTGGCTTAATTTGATCCCAATTGCGTTAAAGCATATACTATGAGTTGATATAAGGTGATATCGAAGTCAGTAGCAAATATGTATTTACATAGGAATCCTAGCCCTACTGATAACAATCAATATCACCTTGAATATTAAGCGATAAATACAAATGGTAATGAAAAATCTTCCAGTCAATAACCTACCAACGGGAGGCATCTGAAATAAACAAACAGGTCTGCCAACCTCTGAGAGCTGAAATGATAGATAGAATTATTCTTCATCGGAAAGAAATACAATTACTGAAATATCTCCGAATATAACATTACTTTTATTGATCATTACATACTTTATCTAGTATAGTAATTTATAATGAATCAGAATCATTTTAATCTCAATCACTAAAATTTTAGTTGTCTAAGAACTTAAACTGGAGGGTGGGGGGGGGGATCAACAGAACATTTTTGCATGTACCTAGTATAATAAAGGTCTCTTGAAAACAATATTTGGTGTTCAAGCTTCGAATAAAGTTGTTTATTATGTAACAAAGTATTGGTTATGTGACATGAGTAGAACTGGGGTTTGCTAAAGGCTGAGAGCTGAAAAAAGCAAATGTCTCGATCAATATTCAATATAGGGAATAAATGTATATAATAATATTTATAGTACATTTAATTTGCAATAAGATTGGTTCTATACAGTTTATCGGTCCGACGTATAGTAACGGAGATATTTCAAATTTTCAAAATCTCCCCTCTGAACCTTCCGTCCCACTTGTCCAATTTCAGCCATTAACGAACTTGATCTTTCTTTTTGCATTTTTGAAAATTGGTTAATAATAAAGATAATTAAAAAAAACGTTCATAACAACATTTATACATTATTACATTTGCAATAAGATTGATTTTATACAATTTTTCGATCCCACGAATAATAATGGATATATTTCGAAATTTCTCCCCTCCTGTCCGATTTGAAGAAGATATATATATATATATATATATATATATATATATATATATATATATTTGAACGGACCTCATTTTCGTCATCTACTAGGTAGGATCAATGTACATTTGAAAAAATGTTTCATGAGTAAAATCGCGTCATGAGTACGACCTCAATAGCTGATTTCCCTGAAGGGAAATCTGCTAAAAACACGGTTAGTTGCTCATCCCATTCCTTACGGTTCGCCGCCTGTGGCGAATAGTAGGGAAGACTGAGTCAGACATTACTTTCTGATGGTCTCACAATAATTCACTGGATGAGGGCCAATTGCTCAGCGAAGATACTCTTAAACTAGGTTACTTTTGCATTGAGCTGGTTATTTCTATTGAAAACCTCTGAAGGATAAAATATCAAAGAGCTACTAACTTTTTCTTGACACTTGCTGATTGTCTCAAAAGTAATTCCACTAGCTAAGTTAAACAGAGTTTTGGAATGGGCTAATGAGACCTGAGACTGCCGCGTGGGTGCTGCTGACGTCTTAACTCACTTATCCTATTTCGGGGATAAACCAATTTAAAAGTAATAAATTGAAGCCTGAAATCTAATTTACAGGAAGAAATACATTTTTATTTTATTTAGTCTGCTATTTGAGACCATAAGGAATACTTAAAAGATAGATGGAATGATTAGATGGATAGCATTACAGTGGTAAAAAGCAAGTTAAAAATACATAATTTGATTAACGTAGTCAATGTTTTTATGTAGAGCTATATTTGTTAAATATATATTGAAATTGCTAGTCTTAAATTACGTTTTGTAATTTATACAGGTTGTGGTGAATGAATAAAGTTTGATAAAATCTGTTATCTTAAGATACCTTTATAGGGTTAAAAGAATTTTTAAATCCTTATAATTTTAATTATATCGTCTTGTTATAGAATATTCGGTATGGGGTATTATATCCTATATGTCGATATAGGATATACCTCTCGATATTGTAAGATTAACTATGCGCACTGATTTAATTCTAACTATGTCCCAATATAATTCGTACTATGGAAACATTGTTACATTGTTAAAACAGATTTTTAAGACCTTATAACAACTGTAGCTATGCCATCTAAATATGAGGATCAATATAATTGGTAAAAATTTATTTTATACTGAAAGAGGTATGTAGACATTTATTTATTTAGGTGTGTCGCAATTTAATCGATTCACACTTTTTCTTATTATAAAACTAAAATAGTTTAGGTAAAGACACCTTATAACCCCCCCCCCCCAAAAAAAAAAGGTTAAAAAATCTACAGTCGTCCTTAAAAGCACGGTTACTATTTTATTTTTTTCCAAGTAGATAATATTCTGAGCAAAAATCTAATCCATAAGTGTAATGTTTAATTATTTAATGTTAAATCTGGTTGTAAATGTGTGTGTTTTTGAGGTGTTTCAAGATTTTTGTAATGTATGGGCTGTTGTCTTGAAGTAGTTCTGATAGGTTGGTCGGTTATTAGTCTGCAGTCTGTAAGTAAGTGTTTGATAGTTAGTTGTGTATTGCATAGTGTACATAACGGTGGATCAGTCCTAGTCATGAGGTGTCCGTGTGTTATCCGTGAATGGCCTTGTCTCAAAAGAGCAAGGACTACTGACAGTATTATCTGAAAAGAGAGGTCTACAAGTTGTTTAATAAAATTAGAGTGAAACGAAATTGATTTGTGATTAATATCAATTAGTAATAATATTATCTCTAGCATGGAAGATTTCCCCCCAACATCGATGTAGAATAAGCTCCTAAATATTTGTTTTCAAATCAGGACAAATGTTCAGTCTTAAGCAGGGAAAAATACGACGCGGTTAAGGGCCAAGTCGAGTCCTAATATTCTACTACTGGTGACTTAATCAACAGCTTCATTCAGATTTATGTACTTCACAAACGACGATAAAATTGTCCAAATCATATTTTCCGAACTATTAAGCGATAATAACTCTAAAAGATAATTAAATAAATTAATAAATACTTACAGTAACATGAAGCTTACTGGCGATTGTAAGATTTCCATAAAAAAAGAAAAGGAAAAAAAAACCGAGTAAGTTTAAATTTACAATTTAAAAATTCTGTATTAAAAAATGAATAACATATTTGAGAAAAACATATGTTCAAACAAAAACAAATCTCCTGACACTGTTTTAATAATGAATCGTACAGAGATTAGACATGGTCCTTATTAACTTTCATTACTCATGACCTGGCAACATCAATGATGACCCGGAGGTTCAATATTAACAATAAAATATGACCTGTACACTATTGAATTCTCTTATATATATATAAACATGTACAAATATTACATATTCATTTCTTACACCGGAAATTTCCTTCAAATGTCCATCGATCCTAGATGACGAAAATCAGATCCGTTCAAAACTGATATTTAGTCGTTTTATGTAAAAAGAAAGATTAAGTTCGTTAACGGCTGAAATCGGACCAGGGTGAGGGGGGTTTAGAGGGGAGGAATTTCGAAAATTCAAAATAACTCTGTTACTATACGTTGTATCGAAAATTGTATAGAAACAATCTTTTTGTAAATTGCATTTACTATAAATATTCGTCTATATATATATATATATATATATATATATATATATTCGGTATAATGAGTATTAACCGAGATATTTGGATTTTTTTAATTTTACGCTTTCAGGAAACCCCAACTCTTACTAGTGTCAAATTAATAATAAGCTGTTATATCATGAACCACTTCATTACAAGGCTAAATACAAAATATTATTTTCATTGAACTTTTATTTTGTGAAGTTGTATTGTAAATTGACTGAAAGATTTCTCATTACCGTTTGTATTTATTCACTTAACATTCACGGTAGTGTTACCTGTATGTATATTTATTTATTGTAAACCTTCGCGTGAGAAATCTGCTTAATTTACGCAGCCCCTGCGTGACGGACATTTTTATTTTTCAACTCCTCTTCTACGGAACACGGTTTATAAGTAAAGTAACTGAATCAATAAACATCTCATGTCCAGTTCAAATTCGAGCCCTGTTGAAATAGGCTTCAAATTATGCGAGAAATGGGGGGATAGGATGGAATTATGTAGGCCATTGCAGCAGGTGGAAAATCTTCTGAGCCTGTATGACGTTTTTTTTTTTAATCAGGTGGGAAAATCAGCTGTTAATTAGATACGCTATTTTTGGATGCTTAATCATTCAGAAATAATATATTGTCTTTATAAATTGAATTTGGTGTTTTGTTGGCTGATGGTGTGTTAGTACAGTGACCATGCCATAAAGGGCTCTATTTTAGGAAGAGAACTTGATTAGCCGACGGTGTTCCCAGCTATTTCTACTCAGGCACTTGATTAACCTTAACTTCTTCTATATTAGCCCTATCTCGCTGGATCATGAGTCGCTATGACGTCAGTTCTCCCACGCCTCAACACAAATCCCAAAAGGGATATTATTCCGTCAACTTGAATAACCTAATCCCATTAACAGTGGAGTAGGTAATCTTGTTTACGATTTTATCTTCATCAGCTATTGACGTTGATCTCAGGACGCGATTTTCGAAACATTTCTCTAAATAAGGATCATTAAGAAGGCCAAGTCCTCTACTGTTTTTTAATATTATGTAGAGTGCAGTTTCGGAGTCAATGCTCCATCCTCAGTGCCTGCTGACAAACACAACCTTGAGTTAATTTAACAATCATAGCATGGCCAAAAACAAAATAAAAAACAGTCACAAAAACAAACACAAAATAAAGAGTAAAAACAATAGAAAATCTAATAACTAGTCAACTAATAAAAATTAAAGCAAAAACAATAGAAAATCTAATAACTAGTCAACTAATAAAAATTAAACAACGATAAGCGTATGTCAAAAACTTAAAACTATAAATAAAATTTTAAAAAAAACTAAAAAACCAACACAAATTGGGGACTTGGCCTTCTTATGGATCCTTATCAATTGGTTCCTCTACCTGCCAGCATAATCCAGAGATATTTCTTTAAAAATTCACGGATCCTATCTAGTACATGGCGAAAATGAGGTCATGACGAATTATATATATATATATGTGTGTGTGTGTGTAATCTCTGTCTGTAAATTGATTTTTTCTCGAAATTTCATCTCACGTGTCATATCTGCTATTGGTGACTTTGGTGTTTTTTTTACCTTTTCATGCCTAAACTATTGAACCTGATTTCATGCAACTTGGTATGTATATTACTACTAATACAACTTGGATTTGAGACTATAACAACATTCTCAGAAACGAGCAGAAGCGGAGGTTATAAGTGAGGCTTAATATGAAACATTGCGATATTCCTTTTCCTATTGCTTTTCGCCAAAGATGCACTTAACAAACGTTGTTTATTTAGTTATTTAAAGTAACTTTTGTCGTATACCAATGTATAAATGAGATATACGCTAGAAACTATACTAAAATTCTGATCCGAACTAAACAAAATAAGGTATGTGATTTACTAATAACTCCCCCATGATTATAAGCTGATCATTGCTAGGAACGAACAGGAGTGGGGGTTATAAGGAAAACCTGAAATGATATACAGAGATATTTCGTTTCCTATTGGCTTTTCAACAAAGATGTACAGATCAGAAAATGTATATTTTGTTAATTGGAGTAAATTGTATTATATTCACTTTTGACGTACAACAATGTTTACACGAGATATACGCTAAAAACTGTAGCCAAAAATGTTATTAGTACTCATTAAAGTGTTTTTAATATACATATACATATTATGACAAATGATATTATGTTTTTAGGCTTATATGATAGTAGGGATTTGGGCTGGCTGGTGGAAGTCCATCATCAACGGAAGGATAAGCAGGTCAAACCACTTCCACTTTTAAGAATTGTTTATTAAATGCAGAGTACTTTCGGGGCGAACCGTCTCGTCTTCAGTTCTCTAGAACTGGTCCCTATTCAGCCGACATCTCCGGCGAGACGCCGCCCAGTTGGCTTGAGTTGGCGTACTAAAATATTTTTTATTCTAACATGGTTCATAACGGTGATGAATGCTATTGGTGAGTATGATTTATATAGACCATGATGTTCTAAGTAGAGAGGATTGATCAAAAAGCGCTTTACGTTTATTTTTATAGTCTCAACAATAGTACATACGTTTCACAGAGGGATAAAAAGGTAAAATACAAAAGCAAAACTCAAGACAGGAAATGTAAGTATTTAGGGCATATGAATGAAAATCATTAATAATCATTATTCAGTTTAAATATTTCCAGAGCGAATTTTCAGTTAGTGCTGAAAGGAAAGCGAACTTAAAATAATTCGTGTGAGAGACATCTCTTGATAAATATGGGCGAAAATATGGCTGGATCAATCTCGCGTGACATTATAATGGCTGGAGCTTCCAGGAACACCCATTAGAGGATCGGACTGAATTATTAAACCATTCTCTGAATTGTTGGAGCATTATCATCGCTCGAAGATTAGATGTCCACCAAATGCACGTGTGTACCAGACACATATATTAATAACGGCAAACAAAATTGATCATAAAACGAGGAAAATTAATCAATTTTAAAACTTGAGAAAAGGGGTGGGGTTGATAAAATTCCAACTGTAGCGTTTAGGTATTTACTACAATCAACTTAACTGTTGGATTCTATGAAATGCGTATAGGCGTCACTCCAAAACTAGTGAAAAGTCCGTCATGCAGTGACAGCGTAAACTAAGCAGATTTCCCAGGGGAAGGTTTACAACAGAAAAATCAACATACTGGTAACACCATCGTGAATGTTAAGGGAGTAAGTACAAACGGTAATTAGAAATCATTCAGTCAATTTACAACATGAACAATTAATGAAATACATCTGAATGTAACATATTAATTTTATTGAAAACTATTTACTATAACTAGTGGAGTAATTTGAAATGAATCAGAATAATTTCTATCTCAATCACTCAGATTTTAGTAATCCATGAATAAAAGAAGAGGGAGGGGGCAATTGAACGTATTTGTTTGTATCTCGTATAATAAAGCTTTGTTGAATACAATAGTTGGTATTTAACCTTTTAATAAAGTGGTTCATGATATAACAGCTTATTATTAATATGACACTATGAATTTATCCGAGGGAGAAAAACATTATTAGAGTGAATAGCGCTATTTTTTATCAGATTTCCCTTAAGGGAAATCAGCTATTGAGGTCGTACTCATGACACGAGTTTCGAAATTTTTTTTCAAATTTCCATCGATCCTACCCAGGAGATGACGAAAATGAGGTCCGTTCAAAATTTTATATATATATATTTGTCTGTTAACGCTCTAGCGGTCGCAATTTTTATTTGATCGTTACGAAACTCGATATTTAACCGTTTTATGTAAAAAGACATATCAAGTTCGTTAATGGCTGAAATCGTACCAGAGAGAGGGGGGGTTTAGAGGGGGGATTTTCGAAATATCTCCGTCATTATGCATCGGATCGAAAAATTGTATAGAACCAATCTTATTGCAAATTAAATTTACTATAAATATTATATACACTTATTCTCTATTTTGAATATTAACCGAGATATTTGCATTTTTATGAAGTCTGTGACGGGTGTTGTTCGGGTTAGTTCGGCCGATTTCGTAAGTCTCGGCTCTGGCGGAAGCTTCTAACCTAACCTGTCGTTTCTAACCTTCTTTACTTTTTGAGATTTATGCAAATACGTTCTGTTCATCCGCCCCCCCCCTTCTTTAGTTCTTGGACTACTAAAATTTGAGTTATTAAAATATAGATTATTCTTACAATTCAGAAGCCGTTTCAGTTGGGAATTTATTAAAATTAACTGAAAGATTTCTCATTACCGTTTGTAATTACTTATGGTGGTGTTGTGTTACCAGTATTCAGATTTCTCTATTGCTAAACTTCACATAGGAAATCTGCTTAGTTTACGCAGCCCCTGCGTGACGGACTTTTTTAAAAATAGGTTCCTTCCCTTGAGTCCCGTCTTACATTAAAAATATTCATTTGTTTACTCAAAACGTACAGACGTATAAATTGTTGAGTATATACTTATTTATAAAAATTAATCAATCTTACTATTAAAAAAAAAGACTCATTAAAGGTCATTATGGATCTTAACAATATCATATACTTGGCAATAAAGAATTGAAAAGCTTTCCCACAAGCACAATAATGAGAGGTACATTAAAAAAATAAGTTCGGTTACTAATCCTGTCCTTCAATAATCTTACTCATTCATGAAGCCAAATTATATCGGTTTAATATACATTTTTGATAAAAACAAATAACATCACTTATTGTTTAAGTAGTACTACTTAAACAAGACAGCTGCTCCTTTTTCACAGTAGTGTTGTTAGAAGTGAAGAATATGGTGTACTTGGAGAGAAGAAAACGTCCGATTCTTCACAAGTCTTTTATTTCAGCGCTAAGCGCTTTCAAATATTATTGGCTCCATTTTCAGAGAGACTGAGCGAGTCAATTGCTGTTATTCCCAATGAGCGCATGCAGTTAGCTCTGAAGATGGAGACAATAGCCTTTGAAAGCTCTTAGCACTGAAATAAAAAACCTCTTAATCACAATCAGACACAGAGGTGAAGCTAAAGTTCATCAACTAGCCTGATGCGGGTAGTAAAAGTTTAAACTAATTCTGAAAAGTAAATTCTTGTCGTGATTATTAAAAGTCCGTCACGCAGGGGCTGCGTAAACTAAGCAGATTTCCCATGTAAAGTTTTACAATAGAGAAATCTGCATACTGGTAACACAACGCCGCCAAACGGTAATGAGAAATCTTTCAGTTAATTAAAGTAAATTCCCAACTGAAAAGGCTTCTGGATTGTAAGAATAATTAGAGCAGAACGTATTTGCATAAATCTCACAAAGTAAGGCACGAAGATAAGGTAAGGTTAGAAGAAGCTTCCACCTGAGTCGAGTATTGACGAAAATGGCCTATCTTATCCGAACTATACCCGACCACAGACTTCATAAAAATGCAAATATCTCGGTTAATATTCAAGATAGAGAATAAATGTATATAACAATATTTATAGAAAATTTGTAAAATTTTTCGATCCGACGTATAGTAACGGCGATAATTCGAATTTTCGAAAACCCTCCTCTCTAAACCCCCCTCCCACTGGTCCAATTCCAGCCGTTAACGAACTTGATCTTTCTTTTTACATAAAACGATTAAATATCGAGTTTGGTACCAATCAAACAAAAATAGCGAGCGCGAGAGCGGTAACAGACAAATATATAGATATATAGATAGATAGATATATATATATATATATATATATATATATATATATATATATATATATATATACACAGTTTTGAACGGACTTCATTTTCGTCATCTACTAGGTAGGATCGATGGACTTTTGAAGAAAAACTTCGAAAATTCCGTCATGAGTACAACCTCATTAGCTGATTTCCCTTAAGGGAAATCTGCTAATAATAACGGAGTAAAAAACATGAGATTTATGCTTTTTACTGATATAAATATAACTTAATCTTAGGTATTCACAAGCTATTATTTTATTGTGTTGTAAATTTATGTTATTTTATTCTTCTTATACGAGAAAATTGCACTTACACCTTCATTAACAAAATATTCAACTTTCGTATTTACATATTTGGGGGAAAGCTTATAGGAAACAAAATTTCATGTTTTTTATGTACAGTATTTTAACGGAATGAATTGTTTTTATTTCTATTAAATGTTAACATTATATAATAGGATGCATTAAATATTTTTGTTTTCTATAAACAATTTAGAAATATTATGCATATTGATTTCTATACATACTATTGAATAACATTTATGCTTATATACTACATTCGCTATAAAATTAGCTCAAATTCTATTAACCATGTATTTTGTAAAATCTATCATTTTAAATAATTATATATAATAAATTAATTTCTTTAAAAATCTTTTCTTTTGTTTTTAATTAAGTAATTCGTTTATTAATCGTCTTTAATAGGAATCGATGATATACGCCTTTTTGGATGTATCGACAGATACAGTATTACATTTTATTTTTATTATTTATTTATACAGGAGCACCCGCATCTTGGCGATTTGGCTCAAAGTTTCACAATATAAAATGAAAACAAAATTATAGAAAAATAACAAAAACTGAAACTACAAATAAAAAAATTAAATACAAGTGATAAAGACAATTAATAAACATTAAACTAGTAATAAAGACAACAATTTAAAATGTTTTTAATAAAACAATTATGTTATTCCTATATACTAGTAAATTTATATTTAATATTTAAAAATCTTAAATATAAATGTATTAGTACATTTATATATTTATTTAAAAATCTTAATGTCACTCTGAATATATAACATAGATTTATTAATTTATATAAAAATCATTAAAGGATGTCAAGCTTTATATATAATGACAACTTGCACCTCCTGAAAGAGATAATGAACCCGATCATAAATTATTTTTTGACGAATATTTTGTAGTTTTATTTAATAATTATACATTTTAATGGTATCCATATCCGGTATAGAAACATCCTTCAGACCTAAAATTCTTTAATTTATTTTTAAACAAAGAGTATTTTATAATAGATCATTCGGCCAGAGCTTTAATAAGTTTTACTTAAGCATGTAATGAGGTTTCCTCGAAATTTTTATGTTTTCGGTTAGGGTTTCAAGAATATTAATAAAGGAAAGTAGGCAGGGTGTATAAAAAGATTTTATAGGGTAATGGAAATAATGGTGAGTAACAAGTAAGTGATAATGCTCAAGTTAATCCATTAAACACTGTCACGCTCCCTTAGATAACAGGAATATCAGGGAAGTCTGTCAAGACTATGACTCTTCTCACAACATTAAATTTTAAAAGTTTTCCTTAGAGAGCAACTTGCAGAAATATATTGAGCCACTAGTTGTACAGTGAGGTTCACATATTGGGCAACAAAAAAACTGGTATAAGGTGGGATTATGTTTTTCAAAACATGGCTAGCGGTAATATTATAACCTAAACAAGTAATTGAATACTTAAATCGATTTAGCCTACGAATCAGAGGATTACGGATGCGATTGCAGGTACAACAAGACTGTTGGAGCAGATAATTTAACTTACCTTTTACATAAGTACCTATTAGACACTTCCATTCTGTATATTAACGCGTTGGAAGTGATAAGTATGACTTTCTATGACGTGCTTATAACAAGTGGGATATGTCACTATTGCAGTCAATAAGCGATATTTCTCCAATCTCCCCTAAGTACGGGCTCTGAATCAACTGACTGGATAAAAGTAATAAATGGTTGCCCGGTTCCCGTATTTAAAGCCTTAAACTTTTTCGTGCAATAAACTGTGCATTATATTCCATGTTATTAAATGTGCCTTGCGCGAAGTAATTCTCTTTTCCTTTGTGAATTCGTTACTTCAAAAGAGAACTCCACCCATTGTAAGAGCCTGGTTACATACAATCTTCTACAGAATTTAATATTTCGACCACTTTACTCCCTTTGATTAAAGTCCATTTTATGGAGTAATATTTATCAATTATACTGTCTTTCGTATGGTTTTGATCCAAAACCTCATATGGGAATTCGAGCACAAATTCCTTTTTTTTTTTTTTTTTTTTTTTTTTTTTTTTAATGTAGGGAACAAATAAGTTCTTTACTCGAAGTAAATTAAATAAACAAAATGTGTGATTGTATTCATTTAAAATTATTTTATTTGAAAGTGGTGTACGATATCTTAATTTAAAAAAAAATGTCATGGAACATAATTTTTAGATCTTTTTATGACAAATAAAGAAGCACCTAAATTTTTGTTTTTGTCCTCACCTCTCCCGTAGTCCATTTCGATCTCAGAAGGGTAGGTGCACAATCAGACGAAACCCCAAATATTAAATTCCTACATTCTTAGGCGAGTCATTTTTGAGGTATACGAAATTCGTATAGGCGTCACTCCGAAACTAGTGAAAATGGTTTCAGGGAGGGTGAAAACTGAAAACCAATATTTTTTTTTTTATTTCTATTGCTTCGTTCAAGGAATTAAAAACTTCCAACATAAAACCTCATACACCTCTACACGTGTGTGTGTGTGTGTGTCTGTGTTATAAATCTAGCCCTACCTGAGGTAGTGTTTAATGTAGTCTTGAGCGAATGGCAGTGCTCTACCCTTAGCACCAAACATGAGAGTTCCTGGTTCTTAATAATATATTTTTATTGTAAATACCGTATATTCGTGTTGTATTATTTCTGTTTTGCTGTGGTTATATGGTCCGTAGAAGTCTCCATATTAAAATATATAACTTTTAAGAGAGATTTTCTGCTTGAATTGTTAGTGACACAAGCTACTTCCTCGTAAACTTTCATTCCGAGAAACTACTACTATTTCCATTCCGATATTTTCCAACTTTCGGTTTAAATATAGTGTGTGTTTCGCTTTCTCAAACTCCATTTATTCTACTTACTCCAATTCATGCCAATAAGTTAGTGTTTAATAATAGTTTATCTTAAGTAGAGTAATGGTCGATAGATACGATAGTTAAAGTGAAATATATGTCTAATTCTTTGTTTGAAAAATACTGTGAAAAAACCATCACGAACGATTGAGTATAAATATGATTAAGAAAAATGTGGTCCATTTGAATGAAAAATTAATCTGGGCTGTAGGCTGGCGAGTGGTGGCTTTATAATTAAGAAATAAGTATTGCAATACTGAATCATTTTCATTTGGCTGAAAAATAGTAGAATGGTAAAAGCCACAGCTTGTGGCAAAGAGTTAAGCCCCAGGGGCACTTTAAGACCTACGCTTACAACTTGTGCCTTTTTTCCTCCTCGGTTAATGACTAAAATCATTATAAAGTTCCACTTCCCTCAGAGCGATGTTATTACATGCCTTCCCTGGCGGCTCTCTTATCAAGCTAACCTCTTTATTTTCCTTTAACTCTTGCAAACAATTTAGTGGTAGGATTCAATTAAAGAAAGTATTTTTTTTTAAATTTGATTGTTTTTTATTCTTTGTTTCTTTTTTTTTTTTTTTCATAATTTTAATTTACTAGAACCCTCTTTATTAAAACTCTGTATAAAATAAAGGGCTATATTTATAGAGTATTTACCTTCATTCGGTTTTTATGCTGTTAAATAGGGTCTGTTGTTTACCTTAAATTTCGAGTTTCTTATTAAAAAAAATATCTTACAAACAAAACTGAAGTGAGTGTGCCACGCCACAACTCTCAAGAGTATTTAATAATAAAATAATTTAAGTCAATTTTTAAAATATTTCATTGCTCTCCTAGTAGAGCATCGAGCTCACATCGAGAGCAAACTAAATAGTTAAACGTCCGTCACGCAGGGGCTGCGTTAACTAAGCAAATTTCCCACGTTCGCCACGTATTTGCATTTATCTCAAAACTTAAAAGGTTGGAGTGGGGCTTTACTGATGACCGATACCTAAAGAATGCAAATATCTCAGTTAATAATCAAGATAGTGAAAAAATGTGCATAACAAAATTTATAGAACATTACATTTGCAATAAGATTGGTTTTATAGAATTTTTCGATCCCTCGCATAATAACGGAGATATTAAGAATTTTCGAAACTCTCCCCCTCTAACCCCCCCCCCCTCTCCCTTGTCCGATTTCAGTCTTTAACGAACTTGATCTACCATTTTGTATAAAACGACTATATCAAGTTTGGTAACGAGAAGACAAAAATTGCGACCGCCAGAGCGGTAACTGACATATATATATACAGTTTTGAACGGACCTCATTTTCGTCATCTCCAGGGTAAGATCGATTGACATTTGAAGAAAAATGTCGAAAATCGCGTCATGAGTACGACCTCAACAGCTGATTTCCCTTAGGGGAAATCTGCTAAAACAAATATCACATAATGGGCCATCGAGGTTTTATTAATGTCTTGTAAATCTGTTTCTACTCCCTCTTAATTCGCACTGACATATGCGTGGAGTAAGACTGGAGGATTAAATTAAAGTAAACTAAAATGAAGTTTGAAGAACTAAAAGTGGAACGTCTGAAAAAGGAACTGGATCTGCCAACAACAGGAAATAAGGCTTACCTTCAAAGACGGTTAGTTGAAGAACTCCAAAGGCGAGGAATTGATGTAAGTACATGTATATGAGTTTGAAGATAAAGAAGGCATTGCTGTATGTACCCCTATCACAAGCAGTACTTTCCGTTTAAATTTAATTTTGGTCGCTGTGATGAAAAAAATAGCGAGAATAATAACCAGAAACTCTTGGAAGCTTCTAGAGCTAACTACGAGATACTAGAAGAAGCTTCTGTAAGAAACAGCGAGAAAATCCTAGCTGAAGTCAGGCAAGAATTTTGAAGTGCGCCTTATTCCTGATTGTGCTTTAAAATGTTCCCACACACTTGTGTCATAAAATGTATATTTTATTTAAATGCTTGAAAAATATGTCTATGTTACCAATTTTATATTAAAAGGATGTTTTTGTTTATGTAGCCGGTGCAAAACAGATTTTCTGTCCAATAGTGCCAGAAAATAGTAAGGTACACTGCTTTTAGTTAGGCAAATATCTTCATTACGAAAGTAATATTTTCTTCTATTTAGGTAAATAAAATTTGTAATTTTGGTCCAGCTGATGAGGTCACGACGCGATTTTCGAAAAATGTCTTCAGATTCCCAAATTTCCATCGATCCATCCAAAGAGATGACGTCCGTTCGAAATTCAAAAAGAAAAATCAAGTTCGTTAATGACAGAAATCAGACCAGTAGGAGAGGAGGGGGTTTAAGGGGATTTTGAAAAATCTCCATTATTTTAAGTCGAATAGAAAAGTGTACATAACCAATCTTATTGCAAATAAAATGTACTCTGAAATTGTTGTGTATATTTATTCTCTATTTTTAATATTAACGAAGATATTTTTTGGAAAGTCTGAGAGGAAATTATTCCATGTCGGTGCCGGACTATTTTACTATGTATGATGGTTTTTAAGAGGAAGGAATTAAGGACGAAGTCTGAGTTTCAAATAGATGAACTAATATGTATATTGTGAAAATAAATATAATAATTGAATACCTCTTCTCTCTAAAATTTATTACGAAAGATAATATGCCATACATAAAATAAATCAACAAGCTAATACACATTAAAAAGTACTTCATAATGCTCAAACGAAAAATAAAGAAGAAATAATAATAAGACAAAATATATTGCAAATTTGTAGACTGTTGAAAGGGTTCACTCGAGTAATGTCAACTGAACAAACAAGTGGAGCACAAAAAAGGAATTAGTTTGGTGTTTTCCCATTGAATAACAGGTTCTTGTTCCATTTGAATTACTGAGCTGATTCAAATTAATTGTATCCAGTTCGTTTAATAATGAGAACAACTGCTGTTTTGCACAAACTATAACGAAATATTTTTATTACATAAACATATTATGCCTTGAGGTTGTCTCACACATTTTATATGAATATAAGAAAAATTTATGTGGAGGAAGGTCCTTCTTACAGATCTTTCGTACAGCACGCTTTAGTACTTTTAATTAATTTTTTTGGAGCAGTGCTAATCCAATGACATGTTAAAAATGTTTTACGGGCTATTCTTTGATTAACATCTCTGTTTTGGAAATTATAAATTATTTTGCTTGGCTTATAAGTCCTATTCGTAATTAGAAGTCTTCATAGATTAGTCAACGTCGGATTGTAAGATTCATGCTTTTCAAATTATTATTTATCAACCACATTTCATTAGCTCTTACTATGAGGTTTTGAATTTAATTTTATTGTTAGCAAGAAAGACCCTATGTTTGGGATTTTTAAAAAGAATTAAACTAATGTGATTGGGACTTAAAAAATCATAAACACTCTCTGCCTTCATTACTTTATTGAAAAAGTGCCTGTTGATTACGAACTAAAAATAAATCGTTTTTTAAAGAAATTTTGACCCGGACTTCCTGACATAGCTTCATGTAAATTTCTGCAACTATAAGTACTCTCAAACTTTGTGTAATCTCATTAAAACAATGACCTTTGTTCAGTTTCAACTAAAAATTAATATTATTTCAATGAAACAGAATCAATTAAAATTATTTTGAACATTGGATTTTTTTTTATATTTATATTTAAAAATATGAATTATTTCATCCTTATGAGACGAACATCCCAAAACTGGACTCCTCAATGAAGGAATGTATTTTTTGCATTTTGCTGGAACAGTTATTCTGACGAAAATCAAGGACAAGGCTTTTTGAATTATTATTGAATTTGATTACACTTAATAAAAAAAAGGCAATATTAACCTATCACAAAAGACGTAGCAGATATAAAATTTACAAGCGAATATTTGAAAAAATATTTTGTGATGAAACATTTTGTTATGTCAAATAGATAATGTATTGATTGGGGGCTCAGGTTAGCCATGCGAGTTAAAGCGTTGACCTTTATCTCACATGGTAAACCTAGAGTGGCGACTTCGATTCTCGCCTGGGCAAGGGAAATTATTTAGTGACGAAATTCATTAAATAACGTCCTAAAATCCCACCCTGGCTAGAACCTGTAGATAATCCGTCCCGATTAGCCTAAGTTGCAAAAAGTGGACGTTAATAAATAAATACTAATGTATTGATTGCTATATATTGTATTCGTTTCAATTACCATATGTGTTTTATTATTGTTTATTATATTTTTAAATAAGGTTTCTTAGTGTTTTTAAAATTATTTTTGCATTTTTTATTACTTCAGTCAGTTAATTCATCTGAGTAATGAAATTAAAAAAAAAATGAGAGAGAGATATATTAACGTTTTGAGGAAAGTTAGGGCAAACTGTAAGTTTGGAAAGATCTGCAATTTATCGGTAGATTTAAAAGGAGAAATTGTCGGGCAGAGAAAGGTGGCACTTGAGTGGATTTAGGGCTGAAATAAATCTTTTAGGCTTTATTTTATGGGCTAAACCGTTTCAAAGTAATGACCAAGCTTTTCTCCGCATTTCCACTTATTTTTTATGCCATCAAAAATTAATAAACTGATTATTCATGCCAATTGCGTTAAATTATTTTTTAAGAGATACACATTCTTGACCAACAACTTTCTAGCAAGCGCCGTCGAAGGGCTAAAATAAAAATGATTTCGGTAAAATTATAAAGATTGTATTCATTTTTGATATTAAGTATTTTTTTCATTTTCACTTATCAAAAATAAACATGATAAAAATGGCATTGTTTCAACATTTTTGAATATGTGTATGTGTGTGTGTGAATGTTTATGCTTTAGAGCACAATATTTATGACCGTTACCAAACTTGACATTTTACGTCCCATTAAAACTGAAAATCATTTTCAGACTTGGAAGTGGTGAGGGAGCTAGAGAAGGTTAAGATCATGTTTATAGCAAAATTCCTTACTTCTTCTGTGGCAGATTGGTGGTTTACTTCCAAATTAAAACATGTTGATTCACTCCTTAAATATCTGGGTTTAGTGTGTAGATATTCAAGGTCTGCAACGCCTACCTTTATTATAAAAATAAAGGTATTGACCGAGTTTTCATGTTTTTGGCCAATATCCTGAAGACAACCCAATATTCCAAGACCTTTTTCTTTCTTTTTTCTCCAGATAGTAAACCTATGAGGTGTTATTTATTTGAATACATGTTCCATTACCACATGGCATATTACATGTATGATTATATTTAAATACATTTTTATTTTACGGTATATATATATATATATATATATATATATATATATATATATATATATATACGTTAATCAATTATCTACTCAAAAATAATATAAAAGAAATAATAAAATATAATATTAAAAGATAATTACAAATAAAATTAATAAATGAAAAGAAAAAGAAAATAAGAACAAAAAACAAATCAATTAACGTTGAACTCAACTGATGTTTAATTTGGGAGTCTATGCAAGGTAAATGTATAGAATTATGATTCCCATTCCTCACAATCAACTTTACATTCTAATGTATTTTTGCAACATCCATATCTATACTTTTGATAAACTTTATAAGTTCTTTATTATATTTGTAAAATATAATATGAGATAGTTCTGGCCAATTACCTCCTTTGAAAATTACATTCATTATTAAATTTGATCTATTTTGACTAAATTTTGAAGTCATATGTAAAAACGTTTGTGTTGTCTGCGAGTCACAAGTACATTTGTCATTGTCTTGAATTTTAAATTTTGTTAACTAATGTCCTGTCTGTCCATGTTCCGTTGGAAATTGTGTGCATTTGTGATTGTGACTTTTAATTGTGTTGTATTTTTTGTGAGTTATATTTGGTATTTATTGATGTAAGCTGTAAGATTTGTTACATGTCGTCCATTCTCTGTTCCACTTAAGTATTGTGTCGGTACGTGTCTTTTTTAAAGTATGAGGGTGGTCCAAGACCTTAATTTTAATGGTGACGAAGACGGTATAAGCCAATCTTTATCTTTGTTATGAAGCCTCAAAAAGAAGGCAAAGGACAATCATTCCCGAAGTGAAATATATATATATATATATATATATATATATATATATATATATATATATATATATATATATGAATGTATGTATGCATGTATATATATATATATATATATATATATATATATATATACATACATACATACATACATACATATATGTCAACTTTCCAGTCATTCTGAAAATATGTGACTAAAGTTGTAGTTTGCATACTCCTACTGAGTATTGACAACCAATAGTAACAGCTGACAACTTTTGCTCAGATATTCATAAAGGGAAAACCACAGTCAAGGTGAATAAATGATATGTTACTTCTCAAATCATTCAGTATAAGTGTTCTTATTTATCCAACTTGACCCTAACCTCAATAGTTAGGGATCGACAGTTATGTAACAGGAATGAAAGGAAATAGAAAGTCGTTATTCTTTCTTCCTATTATTCGCCTGGACGAAACCTAACATTTGAATTGTAACGTAGCCCCTTTCTCCTCCTTTCTCCATCAGGAACAATTTTCTTTACTTTATTCACAGGCATGCTACATCTATTGAGCAACAAAATTACGTTTGCACAGATTCCATTTTAATGGGGTGCTAACAAAGTCCACAACCCTCCTTCTTTACATTTAACTCCAGCCAAGGCGTCATATTATACATCACTTAATTGTATTTGTTATAAACGAATTAAGATTAAAAACTGGAAAATGAATAGTGTGTTGCATGTAATAGCCAACATTTGAACAGCAGTCCTTGCTTGAATGTATTTATTATATTATTTATTTACGTAAACTTTATGCAACTGCGGGTATAAGGGTTTATCTACAGGTTACCACCATTTTTTACCCAGGGTGGGGCTAAGGGTTTATTTAATGAGTCCACCACTAAATAAATTCCCATTGTCCAGGTGGCAATGGAACCCACCACTCTAGGATTCAAATTCATTGAGGCCTATACCTCAACCCACAAGGTTGCCCTGAGCCCCTCGAAATTATTTAATAATTTGCTGATTTCTTATCGCCAATTCTCAAACTTGAAAAAAATTACGAACTTTAAGTTAGCTACTTGAATTAAGGCATTGGTATGAATAGTAATTGAGAACTTTGATAATGGTTCGATCGTGTGTCATGTTTTTACTTTACTTACATGACTGAAAACACAACGACTGACTCGTTTGTCGCTAGTTCTCACAATTCAAACATATTATGAGATTCACGATAGCCTAGTATAATAATCTAGAAGGTCGTTAATAGTAGTTTGGGAGGTGGCACCGAATTAGTTCCATAGAGGACTCTCTTAATCTCTAGACCACCAGAGAAACAAAATAAACGTCGATATTAATTTAAAGGAATATATATTAAACGAAATGGACTTCTTAGTTATATTTCGTGTATCTAAATTTCATTTCAAAATTTCTTTAGAGAGTCAGTTATTAAACGTTAACATAACCAAAATCATTCTAAAAATTAAACTGTTATTTATTAACGTTATGCTAATACGGCTGACTGTGACAGGTTCCTAACCTTTTCTAGCCAGGTCTAGACTTTATTAAGTCAGTTCATGACTACTCTGGGTTTACGAATAACTTACATTATACCAAAAACAAAATTACAAAACTTCTATGTGTAAGTTTGCTAGAAAAGAAGGAGGGGAAAAAAAATATCGCAAATTTTCATTTTCGGAAACCCATTTCTGCTCGTTTCGTATGTTTTATTATAATTGGTGATGAGAATAGCTGGTTGGTGATAATTAATAATAATTAAAAGTTTGCAAATAATATATGCACTTCTGTTGATAAGTGAAAGTGGATCTCTAGTGTCATGGAGTAGATTTAGGTTGTGTTACAATTTTGATTAAACCAATTAGTGTAAAAGAGGTGAAATCAAAACTAAGGTGTATTTGCCACAATTTACTCTATAAGGGTGGCTGTTAACTATATATATATTAGCTAAGGTACCCAGCGTTGCTCGGAATATGTTAATAATAAAGGTATTTGCTGTGTGAGGCTTCACTACCAACAATATATTTATATTTCCCGTCTCCTATCTTTGTATTTTTTTTCTCAATACATCATGGACCACATAATTCATAATCATGGATAGTATTCTCCAGGAAGTGTGTGTATGTATCCGTACATCCCTACCTATGTGCATATATAGACACATACATATGTATTTCAATTAACCCATTCAATTTAAAATTTAGTTGTATACCACACACTTAATTTGAATGTTTAATGTTTCTAAGAATATTAGTCAACTTCATAGTCTGAGTAAAGAGGTACTACACATACCAAGTTTTTCGTCAAATTGTCTTATGGTTTAAGCGTGATTAGAGGACAAACGAAAAATTGTTCAAAGGGTTTCGAATCCATGTGTAACTAAACACAGGAGGGAGGTTAGTCCGAATTTACCCAACATAGGTTCAACCTTCTGTGGTCTGTGTATGCTTCCTAGTTGAGTTTGGATTAGCAAAAGGACGATTCAACCGCAGCAAAAGGAAGTGCATTATCCAAATGTATACTAAAGGAAGAGGTTATTTAGTGGATTTATACTTGAAGGTTGTCATGTCAACACTCGAGCGATTGGTAGCACTGCTAATTGTACATATAGGGCTGCATTCTGAACGAAACGATAAAAGCCGTTCAGTTTATTGGGGTCCTCAATCGACTCGAATCAGTACCCGTGAACTGTTTACCAATAGAAGTACACTACTTGTGAATTCAAGGTGTAACTCGCCGAGACTTTCTGAATCTCGGAGAGGAGTATCTAGATCCAATTCTGCTGGCTGTGTCCACCAGGTTATTTCCTTCCTTTTCAGGAATCCGTTCCACCTCATAGAATATTTATGCCCGGCATCTAACATTTCCATGCCCTTATTTCCCTTTAAGGCCCAATTCCTTCCTTTTAATATTAAATTACCCGTTATCCCCCTTTAAGTAACCAAATACTGTTTACAAGTCAAGCAATTGCATAAACTCTGCCAATAAAAATGGATGGTCTTGTGCAAAAAGTATGCGTTATTCATTGTTTATATTTATTTATTCTTTTATTGTTTACATATTATAATTTACGTCCACTTTATGCAACTATGGCTAATCGGGACGGGTTATCTACAGGTTACCAACCTTTTCTAGCCAGGGTGGGCCTAAGGAGTTTATTTAATGAGTCCGTCACTAAATAAATATCCACTGCCCAGGGAATCGCGTGGTGCGGGAATTGAACCCGCCACCCTAGGTCTACCACGCAAGATTAAGACTATTTATTCTGTTATTGCTTTTGAAAAAGTGCATCTCTTATCAAGGGTTGGTGTATATTACTTCTTTTTTTATAAACATAATTTGGAAAAGTGTGAGTTGCTTATTATATAAATTAATTTATTCTTTTATTACTTTTCATAAGTTACACCTCTTATAAACAAAATTCTAGAAAAACCACAAACTTGAAACAGTGAAACACTTGATCAAAAAAGAATGAGTGGATGCTCACCAATGATAAATGGCCCCCTTTCCATCAATCTTTGTGACATTAGGTTTTTGAAGAATGAAAAAAAAAAACAATATGAACAATTAAAACAAAAATTAAATAGACTAATTATATTTCATAATTTATGGTAAAATAAATTAAGTACCATTGAAACTTAAAATATTAATCGAAAAGAAAGAAACTAAAAATGATAGAAATATTTCATTTTATTAATTTTGTTAAACCGAGATTATAATTTTAAAAATAAAAATTTACAGTAAATTAAAATTGAAATATTAAAGTTGAACTTCTAAATCACATTTTAATTTTTACGACTCTTCGTAAACCAAGAGCCGTGAGTTCGAGTCTCACCTGGGCAATAGGAATTTATTAAGTGACGAAGTCATTCTAATTCTAAAATATTTAAATTCTAAATATCTCCATTTATTTATAACAATATACCGCATCTACTATTGTCATTAGCGGTAGATGGATATATATTTCTTGGAACAAACAAGTTTCTGGTCAAAATGCAAAAAGCCTTTTGATGTCTTCTTCATCGTCTCTAAGAAGATCTCTTTTAAGTTCGGTTTAAGGTTGAAAGCTGTTCATGGAAGATTGTATTTTTTAAAATTAAGGAGAATATGTGAGACAGTAAGATGGACATTACAACAATCCCTTGTTTATTATTTATTTAATGAAATAAACGTTCACGCTGCACAAGAAAGGCGTATGTACAGGTTTTTTAAAACAAGTGTGAGCTATAGATGTTATTGGTGAGTCCCACTATAATATTATTCCCAAACCCCTGCCCGAACTCTTATCAAAGTTATTTACACACACTGCTAACATGAATCTCATAATTTGTCTGAATCTTGAGAAATAGTTGTAAACGAGCCTGTCTTCGTGTTTGCTCTGATATGTAGGTGATTAAGTGAAGTAAAAACATGACACCCTGGCAGGAGTCAAAAGTAAACAATGAGGGTGGGAACGTTGTTTACACCCCATTAAAACGGAATCTGTGCAAACGTAGTTTTCTTCCTCGAAAGGTGTGCCTTGCCTGTGATAAAAGCAAATTGAATTGCTCCTGAGGGAGAAAGGAACGGGGTGGGGCTTTATTATTATTTAAATGCTAGACGAATAATACGGAGGAGGAATAACGAGGTGGAATTTCCATCCCTTTTTTTTTATTTTCTTACTCTCAATGCGCTTTATCATTATGTGTAAGGAAGGTATTGTTACCTTCCTGCTAAAATAAGAATACAGATACTTACCGAATGATTTGGACGACAGTCTACAGTTAATCCCGTTGGTCCACGCCTTGTGAGACTATCAAACAATAAAGAAATAGGGCAGAATTGTGAAAACATCTCTTGAAGTTGATAGAGAGTCAGTCCTTGGTAGCCTTCTCATTTGACTAGTGAAAGGTTTTTCCCCGCTTAAATTGAAGTTACAACTTTTATTTACCCCTAGTATTAACTTTTTACGTTTTATCTAATGATTTGAAATTTATGTTTTAGCAGATTTCTCTTAAGGAGAATCAGCTATTGAGGTTGTAATCACCAGCCGATTTTTGAAACATTTCTTCAAATATCCATCGATCTACCTAGTAGATGACGAAAATGAGGTCAAAATTATGTGTGTATATGTTTAAAGGGGGAATTTTGAAAATTCGAAATATCTCCGTTATTATGAGTCGTATCGAAAAATTGTATAGAATCTAACTTATTGCAAATGTAATGCCCTATTCATTTATTCTTTAACTTCAATATTGACTGAGAAATTAGAATTTTTTAGTTTTCAGTAAACCCCACCCCCTAATTAGGTCACATAAATAAACCCATCCAGCATTTTCGGGAGAAATCATAAACAAAAATCTGTTATATAACGAAACACTTTATTCGAAACTTAAATACCATATATTGTTCTCATTGAGATTTTACTTTTTTAAGATAAATCCAAATACATATGTGGCGTATGTGGGAAATTTGCTTTAGTAACGCAGCATTTGTATGACGGATTTTTTTCATGGTATACCATATTTGGAAAACAACCATTGCCTTTTTGTGAATGTTTTTAAAAATAAATAAATAATGTTTTGAGTATTGAATTTACCCAACTAAGAGTAGGCTGATCTTAAATATGAAACACATCACGAAGAACATAGTAATTTCATTTCCTAAGTTTCCACTACAATTTCCTTTAAACGATTTCTTGAAATTGTTTTTACCTGAATTGAAATTACCTCAAAAAGTATTACGAGATTTATACGTCTGAATGATATTTGAATATCAAAAGCATGTTGTATTTCTAAACATTAATTGTGTGATTTCAGCACACCAACAATATAAATCATTATGATTTATTTGAAAAAAAAATTGCGATTATATCAATTATAATGATAATCAGAAATCTGTATGAAAATTTTGATCCTTTAGAGCTCAGTTTAAACATTAATACTATAGACATTCCGAGAGAGAAATACGCCCCAAGGAATTTCCTCACAAACCCATTCCAGAAGAGAACATCATTAAGAGGATAGGATCCAGAGATTAAATCGAAGCTTCCCTTTTAAACCCTTTATTCAATTGTCTCCCCTAAATGTCTATACTTTCTCTCTTTAAGAATTCAATCCGAGGTTGAGAAGATTATTTCTATTTCTTTATCGTTTAATTTTTTTTTTAAGTTTATTATCACTGATGCAATAATAATACCGGGGCCTCTCCCCATGAACGGTGGGGTTTTGATACTTGATTTAAAAGGCTAAATTTTGCTATTAGAAACTTTATTTTCAATAAAATAGTTTACTTGTCTTATTTTTAAATTGTGTTAAATTGCAAATTCTCAAAATTAAAAGGGATATATCAAAATATACTCAAAAAAAGAAATATTACAATATAAAATAATAGTGAAACTCGAAAATGGCGATTCCTTTTCAGGCTTAATGCCATTATTTTTGGACATCAGTACTAATATATAGTGTTCTATAACATGACCTGCCATAATCAAAATGACGACCTCTTTTAGAGCTTCGTTCAATTCGAGAGTATGTTTCTGAGTCGTTCTTGATTGGGGCGAAACTAACAATATACAAGATACTACTTAGATCAATATGGACAATAGAAGTGTGGAGTTCAGCAAAACCTTCGAATATCAGACGCATCCAGACCTTCCAATCCAAAGTCCTACGCACCATAGTAGCTCTATATTATGTTAAAAACCACACCCTCCATTAAGATCTCAATACCCCAATTGTAAAAGACCTAATTCCCTTATGATTCTGAAAATTCCACAGCAGGCTATTCAATCATCCTAATCCAGTACCACTCATCCATATTCCTCACCACGGCGCCTCAAGAGACAATGATACTGAGATCTCCTATAGAAGTGTAAAGTGAAGAAATAGCAGTAACTATTTTCTTATCCAGTGCAATTCCTCCTTAGCTCTTGACTTTCTTGTCAGGCAGGGAGAGGCTGCTCCTCTCATTGTGGTGAAGGGGTAGCTTCTGTCGAGAGTGATGGAAGGCGATTGTATTGTTCATTCACATTACCAAATTCATTTATATGCATACTGTAATAGTCTTAATAAAATAAAATAATAATTTATCTAAAAAATAATAATTAGATTGGGACTAATCTTCAGAAGAAACGATCACAAGTAAAAGTCCCAGACTTTTACAGAATCGGTTCAATTGAGGAATTGCGTAAGAAGCTGCAGCGTATTACATGTATTTTGCTATTTATTATTTACGTCCACTTTATGCTACTTGGCTAATCGGGACGGGTTATCTACAGGTTACCACCCTTTTCTAGCCAGGGTGGGCTCAAGGAGTTTATTTAGTGAGTCCGATATTACATGTAGGAGTGACAGGGTAAATGTTTTAATTGCCTACAGGATACGAAAAAATTGGTGGAAGCTTCATATAAAAATTTGAACTGTTATTTCTTTTTGAATGAGGCTAATGTAAGAAAATGAAACACACCAAGTACGGCGCAAAAATTGCAGGGAATTTCAAATCGAAAAATGCTATTATACATTAGTGGAACAGGTTGATGTGGAAGGCTGTGGGAGAAGATAAGGCTGGGAGCTGGAGCAGCTGTTCACACAGAGGAAGGAGATAGCCCCGCCAAAGAGATAAAAGAAAATTGATCACCGTTTCTGCTATTCGTGAGTAAAGAGGTAGAATAGGGTGGGAGTGCTGGGCTTTTAGTCGGAAGATGGGTGTCCTCTTTCATCTAGTTGAGAGTCACTTAGCGCCTAGCCATTCTTCACGTCACTCGTGTAGTATGCTTCTTGATGGAAAAGTTGAAGAATGATCTATATTGTTTACTGGCAAACACCTCTCTATATGCTTTGATTTAAAGGCTATTTGACGCCTTGCTATTCTTGTGGAAATATTTTCACCTTCTCAAACTATTTTCCTGATGAAACTATCTATTTTAGTTTGCACTTTAAGCCGCGTTATTTTGATTTTTTTTGTCGTCGTTTCCATTGTATAGTGGAATCTTCTTCTATAATAAAAAAGTTGAGCCCGAAATTTTCAGTCACTTGAAAAAGAAGTAATTCATTAAAATTGGGATTTATATTTAAAAATGATCGTACTCGAAAGAACAATTTCTTAGTACACTCCCATAACAATTTACGTGTTACCCAAAAACTATGATTCCACCAGACAAATCGGAGGGTACATTCATCTACATATATTGAATTTTCTGTCCAGTACCTTCTTATATTCTTTTCAACGGTCATTTATTAACAAATAGATATATTTTTTGCTCTTTAAATATCTGAGTCAAGCTTTGTTTCTATTTTCTCCCAATTGTTTTGAATCTATCATTTTTTGCCTAAATTGTTTTAGTATTTTCCAGTAAATGGCCCTTTAAAATCTTTATTTTTCAAAGACACCAGGTTCAACTTTTTACATCACACCCTGTTATACTTTTTCAACCCGATTCAACATTTATTTTAAGCGATACACTCTGAGGACGACAGCATTTTGATTACTAAGGCTTGATTTTATTGATTCTGATTTCTTTTTTCAACCAGAAAATAATCAATTTTGAATCACATTTTATCTGCTGGTCTAGGCGTGTCTTCTTTGTCGAGCGTTATCAAAGGTATTTGTATCATAAAATGAAGCCCAAACAAAATTGTATTAACATTTTACCCCGATTGTTCCTATTTCCTAAGTCATTCTGTCCGGTTGATTCGTCACAGACATTCAACCTACCTACTCCCTGTTAAACTTCCCCTAATTTTATTGTTGGGTTCATGTAATCATTGAGGAAAATTTAATTTGAATGTAATCATTAAATTTAATTTAAATTAAAGTTTAATGAAGAATTATTTTTTTCTCATATTTGAGCTTCAAAAGAAGAATAAAATAAATGTAAAACTTGGAAAGTGGAATAAAGAGCATATTTTAAGGGCGCCTTATTAAAATTATTGTACCCTTAAAAGTGAAATAAATATTGAAGTATGGTTTTTAAAAAATAACATATATTAAAAAATATTTCTAAAATAATTCCGGATGAAGAATGAAGTAAATTTTTTGTTACAAAAGATGGCAAGAATGGGCTCTCAAAGTTTCAGTTTTATGTTGAACAGGCCGTCCATTCTCAGGGACAGATGACAAGGGTGATTAAAATGAAGGTTCCTGGCTGGAACTGACCCGTCAAACCCACATCATCTTTCCCCTAACTGAACTGAGGCTCTCCCCAGGTAGATCTCGACGTCCTAGCAACTCCATTCTGACAGCTATACAAGGGGAATACCATTGTTCTCTCAATTATATTGTATGGATCTCACTACAGGCAGCTGGTATTCAGAGCTTCAGTCTACAATTGTTTATGGGAAAAATGGCTGAGAATTTGTTTTTGGAAAGGAACGATTCAGGGCTTATTTATGAAAAACTAGCCAATTATGTCTACTGAATGAATTATTCCTTTTTATAAATCTTCAGGGGTTCCTGTGCATCTCAACAAGACAATGCTGCCTCAAGCCTGGAGTTTAAACGTGACCAGTCGCAACACTGCTCTATGTTATAGAAGGTGGGAAGAAAGATGAATGAGGAAGAATAAAAATTTAGTAGCAATCATTGACGATTTTTAACAGATTTATTGGGAACAGCTAGTGAGTACCTCATTCTTTTTATACATTTCTCTGTTAACACTCTACCTTCATAATTATTGTTAGATCATAATCTGGATATTTAAGCGGTTTATGTAAAACTGAAGATCAAGTTTCAACTCATAAGAGGGCTACTCTATTGCTCTTGGGTAGTTTCCTTAGTTTACCTAGCCCTGCGTTACGGACTTTTAAGTATATTTATTTTGTTACTTTAATTAAATTCTAATAGAAAATAGCCAATGCAACGAATATCACTAATCAAGTAGCAGTTCGTTCTTTAATAGACAGAATGAGAGGCATTATCGCTTACAACGTAGTCAATCTAAGGGTAAATCATATATTTACCAGTTAGTACATCATAAAATTGATAGCAAGCCCATCTAATTCAACTCAGATTTTGAAAGCCACGTTTCTTCAACTATGTACGCAAGTCATGAAGGAATTTCTTAAGATACTGTATTTTCAATTAAGTTCCTGGTAGTATTATTAGTGACTTATGGTTGTCATGTACGGCGTATCTCCAGAGGTGTCGTTGATGTGGTGGTCCACAATATTTCGCCGATTTTCGAATTGGTTTCTTCTGGTCTTTCCTAGTGTCCTTGTTAATGAGTGTGTCCCCTCGCCGTAGAGAGTAGTTATACGCCCCGACATAATAAATTCCCAGGGACGAAGTTCGTATTCCTGAATGGGTTGTGATTCTCCACTGTTGCTAGTTCCAAAGAATCATGACAACAATAAATTCTAGTAATAAATTGTTGGGTCTCAAAGAACATTTTTCGTTGTCTTCTTAAGAAGAATAGCATCTATTTGCATATTTAAGTGTTAAACGAAATACATATGATGTCTTTTCAGTTTAGTTATAAGCTTTATTTATAATTTTCTATCAGAAATGCAATAATCTCCTGAATTTGCATAGAGGAAATGTTCTGGGCTAGTTACAATTTATTGTAAATTGGTTTTAAGGGAAGAGTCCTTACAGGATTTGTTTGTTCATTTACTCTTATACTGTAGAATTAAGGTTTTTGGAACTATGAATGGATTCACCATATTAATGATGATATTTTGAGTTTGAGATTTGTGGAGGGGGGGGGGGGGCTCATGAGGCGATGTATAGGAAGTTAAATTCAGAGTTTAGTGTCCGTTCAAGTAATGTGTCCCTTTAGGGATGTAGGAAGGAATTTGACCTGTAGTCTAGGAATTTCCGGAGGATGTTGACGCAAGAATTCCATCCAGTCTTCTTGAACTTTATGATCTTCCGAAAGAATTTTGTCAGTTTATGTTGCAAATGATATATTAGTGCTTGAATGAGTGAGGGTGATGTTTGTAAGGGCTTATTGGAAGAATTTTTTTTTATTAAAATCTGAGTTGGGCTGCAGTAGATTTAGATGAGCTATGAATGGGGTGCAGGGTGAGCATTTGTGAGTTTTATATCATTTTCTGTGTTTAATTTAGGTTTTAGGTTCTTAAAACGAAAGAAAAACGAACTTCCAATTAAAAAATGTTATCCTAAATATAATGAACCATAATTCTTACCTCGTATCGTAACTCCCATTCCGTTTGTAATAAAGGACATTCTTTAAATATTTAAAGAAAATTATGTCCTCCCCCCAAGGTTGGTAGGTATGACACTTCTCTCATGCCTAAGAAATCAGAATATTCTAAATTTTGCTATGTTTAATACCCCAGGGCGTTGTTAGTATTCCTTACTAACGCTTATTTGAGTATCTGTATTTGTATCTTTTCTTTTTTCATTGATTAGCAGATTTCTCCTGAGAGAAATTGATGTTGCACTAACATGATAGTATTAAATATTATGTTTTATCATAAGGTAAAGAAGAATTATATAATTTATCTGAAATTCTTTCCAAAACAATTTTATTTATTTATAAACTCTTCTTTGATGATCTAATTTGGTGTTAAGAGAATGATGAGAGAATTTAGTCTTTTGGTGTTTTATTTTCAAAAACAAATTTCTGCAATTTTGAAAAATATATAGAAGATAATGATAATCAGCAACTGAGATTTCCTGTTATTATGGCACATCTTAATTTGATATGACGTTACAATATTGTTTTAGCATTTTTCATAATTATATTTTACAAATACGTCAGGTGCATCATTAGTTGTGAGCGAACATTCGTGAAATGAGCTTCCAAAGTTTCAAATAACTTCTCATGTAACTGTTGTTAATGAATAACCGAACTTAAAAATTAATGAATAAATCTTTTAATTTAGTGATTTACCATGTCCGACAAATTTTTTATTATGTAATATAGTAATATAATTTATTATATGTTTTATTATGTCTATATATTAAGTAATATGACTTTGATGGAAATACTGATATCCAGGGTTATACGCCCCATATCCCAGATCGAAATATACCCCACATTCAGCAACTTATATTCCGCCTCATTCTCGATGGGAGGGGATATATATATATATATATATATATATATATATATATATATATATATATATGTATATATATATAATTCTTAACTGTAGATGACACGCTTCTTAAATTGTTGGAAAGTGCAACAATACTGGGCCAATCAATAAACAATCCTTTTCTTTCCTTAAAACATTCTATTTAATTCCCCAGCTTGTTTCAAGCTATTGTATATAGCTCCTTATCAAAAGGTTCATTTTTATCTAAAATTACAATTTCAATTTTTTTTTAGTAAATTTAGTTTTACTGTTTATTTTTAAAATTTATTCTTACCGTAATCGCATTACGCGACAGGGGCGATTGAGCGACATATCAGTTAAATGTTTATCATCGGTTTATCATATTTACGCAAGTGTGCTCGTTTCTGCAAAGTATTGTCCTACATTATAATTTCTTTTTTTTGAAAATGTTCCGTTTCAAGTAGTGTAAATGCTGGCTAAGGGCATGTAGTAATTCAGTCAAGGTTATGGTAGGTCTATGTGAGCCTCAGATAGCAGTCATTTAATATATGTTTTATAGTAAATCTACGGTTACAGTGTTGGCAGGAACAGGGTTCGTCTTATCCAATAAGTAAGTGTGAGTCAGTCGAGAATGGCCAATTCCACACTTCTCTTATAAATTTTGTAAGTGACTTATGAAAATAATAATAAGAAATCTATGTGAATAAAATTTACAAAAAAAAAAAATTGGAATTTTAATTTTAAATAAAAAGGAACCTCTTGTTATAGAGCTCGAAAACCTTGAGCAATTAAATAAAACATGTTTTAAGGAAGAAAATGAGTGTTTACTCATTTTTAAACTATATATATATATATATATATATATATATATATATACATATATATTTAGGAAAGCTAATTCGCATAGGATGCCGGACCAAGAATGATTTGCACGACTGCCAATAAAGTTGAGTGTGTCTGAAATGAATTGGTTGTTCAATGAGCCCCTTCAAAATGCATTGGTAGATTATTCCGCAATACGCGTAGGCATTGAAGGTTTACTTCTTTCCTGGGATGTTATGAAAAAAAGAAAGGAATTATTAAACACCCGTTTGTTACTATGGCTAATAAAGAAGGGTTATATATAGTCACTATCCTTTTCTGAGGATTTTAATCATTGAATTCATCAATAAATTAATTTTTACTGACCACCATCTCAAAAATTCACATTTTTATCAGAACAATGAAGTGTTGTTTTTTTTTATTAAATATAATACAGAATAAGTGGAAATTGTTTAGATTGCGTCATGAGTACAACCATAATAGCTGATTATGATTAAAGTGCTCCTTAAAAAAACTCGAAGACTTAAAGTCCTGCAACTAGTGTACAAAAATTCGTTTACTTCTTTTTTCCCCTTTTATTCTAATACAAAAAAAAGAATTACCTTGCGGATTAGTCAAATGACTTAAACTTGAAAGAACAAATAGAACAATAAAAACTGAAACCAAAAAGAAAAACGTAGTTAAAAGTGTACGGGGCAGCCTAGCCATTCTGAAGATGAATAATTGGTTGGAATCTGGCCAAGGGTTGAGAGCAAAGACAGAAGGCTTTCCTCTCGAGGTTTATCTCAACCTTTTATTCTGTAGTAATAACAGTAATTTCAATGGGGAGCCATAAAATTAATGTTTCACCTCTAAAATATAGTATACAAAGCTTAGAAAGTTCTATTACACACAAACACACATATATCTATATTTATCTATATATATATATATATATATATATATATATATATATATACACTTACACAATATACATACATAAACGACGAATGAGGATTGGCAGTTTATCATTAAAGATATCCTGCTACAAATAAAATATCACTCTAAGAAAATAACCTTGTATTGTTTGTTACCATCATCTATATTTAACATTTGTGAAGTAAAGACTATGGCAATGTCTTTTGAATGCTACATTTGATTTGATTTTCCACGATGAGTAAATTAACTTTTTAAATGCTCTGTGCTTTTATTTTTCTAATCAATTCCCTGGGAATTCAATTTCAATGAATTGGCTAGCCTGTAATAACGAAATAATAAACAATATCATTAGCCATGGTATTAAGCAGTCTGAGGTGTCAAAGTCATTTTCCACTTCACTGCATCCTCTATTGGAATCTTATACTTGGGAAGGAGTCAACTTCAGTGACAACGACTTTGTAATTAACCTTTTAAACGTAAATACCACTCACTGGAAATAGCCGCCTGGGTCAAACGTTAAATGGCAGTGACAAATGAAAATATAGCAAATTGATATGACGTATCTGCCAGGCAGAATTTGTCCTATTAAATAGTTGTTTTTTTGATTAATTATATTATAGTAATGACTGAAATATTTCTAGACGAAATAATAACATGTATACGGCTGGATGAGGAAACCTATTTCTGCTAATGGCGACACCTAGATATGCGTGAGGCTGTCTGTGATTATTAGAATTAGTCCAAGCAAAGTTATGAAAACTGTTAGAATATGCATTCCTATTTTGTATGTAGTATTAGAGCACTTTTATCATATTAGGGTTGTTTTTTTTCGAGAGGGGATATTGTCCCTCCCTTTCTATAAACTGTAGGGAGTATAAACTCTCTTCAGGACGTTAATATAAAAAAAAATATGTTTTGTATATTTCACTATCCTCCAAGAGCTCACCACAGCTGTTGTCTTAATAATTTGGTAGTATGTGTTTCTCATATAATGCCAGTTTCACATTAATTTATGTTGGTACTTATTCGATTAAGAGAACTGATTAAAATGCGTTGTCACTAAAGTCAGCTATTAATCGGATACTTCAAATCAAAAGATATTAAAATAGCACGTGTGAAATAAAAGTGGGTTCTAAATTTAGGTTAAGAATTTAAAAGGGGGTCAGGATAGAGATGTGTGTTAATGAGTTGGTCGTAATGGAAATTATTATATACTGGGTTCGATTCCCTGAGGTATTTATACGCTGAAGGAATCACTACATTAAAAAGCAAGACCTGTCTTTGATAGAAAAGGGTGGTAATCCGTAATTAACCCGTTCTACTTAAATTACCTTTAGTTAGATAAATTGAACTTTAATGTATAGTGTTAGAAAAGAAATGATGGTTTGATGTAATGTTTTAATCCTAGAAATAATAATGGAATGCTAAATATATTACGGAACGGTAACTAACATTTAACATTCAGTAGTAACTCTACCACTTTAACTGGGCAGAACTAAGTTCCTTGGTCAAGCTTACTTACAGTCGGTAAAACCAAATTACGGAGCCATATTTAAATTATTAACTAGCCCAGCCCCTTGTTAGAGAACAATAGAGATTAACAGTATTTCGGGCAAGCATTCAGAGTTTAAGTACAAATTTTAGTAGTTTTCTCATTAGGCCCTACAAGTTTTGCTGAGTTATATTCTTGTAAATCCACGTATACATTTTAATCACAACTCCCACGGGATCATACACAAGTATACATATCTAGTACTGTAATTTATAATGAATTAGGATAATTTTTATATCAATTAATCAAGTTTTAGTAGTCCTAGACCTAAATACGGGGGGGGGGTCACCAGAACATATTTGCATGTATCACGTATAATAAAGGTGTCTTGAAAACAATATTATTTATTTAAGCTTCGAATAATGTGGTTTATTATATAACAGAGTATTGTTAATGAAACATGAGTAGAATATTCAAGATCTCGGTTAATATTCAAGATAGAGAATAAAAGTATATAACAATACTTATAGTACACTTAATTTGTAATAAGACTGGTTCGATACAATTTTTCGATCCGACGTACAGTGGCGACCGACGCGTTTCGAGAGTCACCACTCCTTCTCAAGGGGATACTTCTATATACATTTAGAAAAAACTATAAGTATGTTAATAATATTGTTTTATACCTTACCACTATTTTTAAAATTACAGCCATCACTAAGTGTTAAAAATATTCCTTATATTATACTATATGAAATATATTATATTACAATCGACTTTAAAAGTATAATTGGCTAAAAGCTTTTTAGCATGTCTTCAAATCAATTGAGGGTGGCAACTTCAGTAAACTAACCTA
The DNA here is from genome assembly GCA_019009955.1 of Riptortus pedestris. NCBI lineage: Eukaryota > Metazoa > Arthropoda > Insecta > Hemiptera > Alydidae > Riptortus > Riptortus pedestris. Next base: position 51,303,623 of record CM032230.1, read on the forward strand.
CTTCAGATTAAACCATAAATACATACTTAGGCCTATCTGCAACCGGCACTTCCACTCTTTTAATTTAAGCTTAGTCTTGATGATGCCAAATTAACTTTATTTGACATTGAATTAACTCTACCACACCCAATATAGTACTGTATATATTACTATACCGGGCACCAAGCTAGTTATCATATAATCAGGCATCATATTAGCAGATTTCCCTTAAGGGAAATCAGCTATTGAGGTCGTACTCATGACGCGAGTTTTGAAAAATTTCCTCAAATGTCCATCGATCCTACCCAGGAGATGACGAAAATGAGGTCCGTTCAAAATTATATATATATATATCTATATATATATATATATATATATATATATATATATATATATATATTTGTCTGTTAACGCTCTAGCGGTCGCAATTTTTGTTTGATCGTTACCAAACTTCATATTTAAGCGTTTTACGTAAAAAGAGAGATCAAGTTCGTTAACGGCAGAAATCGGACCAGTGAGAGGGGGGGGGTGTATAGGGAGGGATTTTTGAAAATTCAAAATATCACCGTTATTATGCGTCGGATCGAAAAATTGTATAGAATCAATCTTATTGTAAATTAAATTTACTATAAATGTTTTTATATACATTTATTCCGTATCTTGAATATTAACCGAGATATTTGCATTTGTATTGTGTGTTTGGTCGACGGAACCCCGCCCATGTTCCGGACTCTCCGCCGAGAGCTCTGGTGGCCGTTTCCAGAACTATTCGTCCCTCGTGAATAGGTTTAGAGATCCCTTCCTACTACAGCTGTTATTAGGCGGATTTCTCTATTGTAAAACTTCACGTGGGAAATCTGCTTAGTTTACGCAGCCCCTGCGTGACGGACTTTTTTTATTTCGGTTTTATGTATAGTAAAGCATTTTTAGATTCCAATTTTCATTGCAATGATTCAGCACCTCATACCTTTTGACAATTTCAATCTTTTTCACTCGTACACCAATGAGCAGACACGTTTATCTCTCTTATCAGGAAGCCGATAACCGAAAATCAATTGTATCTTGCCACACGGAAATTGCGTTTGGAGTAAGCCCATTATCGGTATCACTATTACCCTCCGCGGACCACATATCACTGTGATAACTAGCAATCCCTCATGTCAACCTCTATACACCATGTGCTAAGGTGACCTCTTATCAGCAGATATACTTGTAACTATATTCAATGCTGGTGAGAATTCCTAGTGGTTCAGTGTACTTGGGGCTAAATGTAGCTGGCCTGGTACTTAGCGGTGGTTTTTGAAGTTCCCCATCTACGAAAGATCTTCTTTTTAGCAGGCTATCTATCTATCTATCTATGTATTTGTCTGTTACCGCTCTAGCAATTATTGTTTAATCGTTACCAAACTCGATATTTAGTCGTTTTATTTATAAAGAAAGATCAAGTTCGTTAACGGCTGAAATCGGGCCAGGGGGAGGGGGAGTTTAGAGGGGAGGATTTTCGAAAATTCGAAATATCTCCGTTACAATAGGTCGGATCGAAACATTGTATAGAATCAATCTTATTGCAAATTAAATTTACTATAAATATTGTTATAGTCGTTTATTCAATATCTTGAATATTAGCCGAGATATTTGCATTTTTTAGTTTCAGCCATCAGGAAACCGCTTCTTCTACTCATGTTACATAAACAATACTCTCCTACATAATAAATTACATTATTCGAAGTTTAAATACCAAAAATTGGATTGAAGAGACCTTTATTATACAAGATACATGCAAATATGTTCTGGAGATCCCCCCCCCCGTCTTAAGGTTTTTGACTACTAAAACTTGATTGATTGAGATAACAATTATTCTGGCTCATTATTAAGGTCTCTAGTACAGTACTAGATATAGTAAATAGTTCTCAATAAAATTAATATGTTATATTCTGATATATTTCAGTAATTGTTTTTCTTTCCGGTGTGAGGCGGGCAGGCCCGTTTGTTTACATTTCTAACCTAACGCTTCCTGTCGGCAGTTTATTGAAATTGGATGAAACATTTCTTATTTCCGTTTGTATTTATTCATGGTGGTGTTGTGTTACCAGTATGTATATTTATCTATTACTAAACTTCACATGGGAAATCTGTTTAGTTTACGCAGCCCCTGGGTGACGGACTTATTATGTAAAAGGAAAGCTCAAGTTCGTTATGGCTGAAAGGGATCGAAAAAGTGTATAGAACTAATCTTATTGTAAATTTAAATGTCTGTAAACGTTAAATATCTATATCCATATTTTCTCTAAGATTAATATTAACCGAGATATTTTGAATTATTATTTTCAGCCTTTTTTTTTAGTTTTCACCTTTCTGTAAACCCCTATTCTTACTCGTGTCATATTAAAAATAAACTGTTATATCCTGAACCACTTCATTCCAAGGTTAAAACCAAATATTCTTTTCACTGAACTTTTACTTTGTGAGATATATGCAAATACGTGATAACGTAATCAATTAAGATTTTTGTTTTTTACTTGAAAATGTTTATTTGATTTATACCATATTCGGTATTTAACGGTTTCATTCAACACTTAAGATCAGATTTGTTATTGGCTGAAATCGGACTTGGAATGGTGGGGGTTTCGAAAGTTCATAATATCTCCGTTAATTTTAGTTGAATCGAAAAATATTAGCGAATCAATCTTGGTACACTATTGATATTCTACTATTGTTGTTTTATGCATTTTTTGTAACTCGAGTATTAAGCGAGTCATTCGTACTTTTATTTTGTGAAATCAGCTTAGTTCACAAAGCCCCTACCTGACTGACTTTATTATTGTCTAGTAAAAGGGTTATATTATTAGAGAGTATCTACGAAATTCATGTAAACAGGACAAGTGTCAAGGACTCGGTTAGAATTAAAAACACAGAGAGCGAAGTGGGTGGGGGCTCATGTCTTGAAGAATAAATATGTGTCTCTTTGTCGAGGCCAACATTACAATATTATAGAAGAAACTGGCTTCCTGGAGCTCAAAGAGCATAACGGGCTTTAAAGCCAAGTGAACAAATTGCACCAGGCAACTCAAAACGTTAAGCATCATGTTAATTACCTCATAACACATTTCGAGAGCATGGTGGAAGAAACTCCGGATTAGCTTTAGCTAACTTCACCAAAAATAATAAATACAATTTAGGCTTTCATGAGTGATTGCAAAGAAGGCTCTTTTCCAAAGCTATAGGGTAAAAATAATACTTACAATATTACTTACTTAAATTAATTGGCTGAAAAATGAAATAAATAAGACCCATCAATAGACTTCTTAGTCTACTTTCTTTGATAGCTATTAAAGTACACGTCATCGGATTAACTCATATTGGTGAGGAAATGAGGTTTACATCACGCTGAAGTAAAGTTAGAGCCGTCAAAGAGAAGTTGAAGGTTTTGAGGCTTGGGGGTGTAGTTGTATAGGAGGTTGAAACTTCTATATCAGATGGGACACTCAACAATATTGGAAAATGAAGGCAACTTTGTCCTAAAACTAAATACAATAGTTGTAACTAATGATACAATTATATATATATATATATATATATATATATATATATTTATAAACAAGAGCAGATTAAAAATAAGGAAACTAGGACAAATAATGGTTGCAGTTTCGTCTTTGAAAAAGCAAATAGTCGTTACCACTATAAAGAAGACCGTTATTCGTCTTATCTGATATTAGACAAACGACAGACTTAGTTATAAAAGTTTCAACATTGGCCAGAAAGTTAGTTGCCTGAGAAACTTTTTCTTATGAACAAAATATTCTGAGTTTGATTCAATCTTAACGTCTGACTTCCTTCTACCGCTTTCAATCGATTTCCTGCGGTCAAAACTTTTATATTAAATATCGGCCTCAATAGGAATTTAATTTTCTTTTTAAGGTGCATTTCCGAAAATCGTATCCGGAGCCTCACAAACATGGCTGGTTGAATTAAATTACACGGAATCAAAAGAAAAAATTCAGAATAGTAAAAGCCTGAAAAATTCCGTGTCAACTAGGTCACCGTCAACTAGGCAGCATTCCCACGTCCTGTAGAAGTTCCGAAATGATGTCTAGGCGATACATAGAGTGTTAAAGGACCTATATATATATATATTTACGGACCTCACATTCCTTATTTGGTAGGCAGGAACTGTAGATATTTGGAGAATAAGATTATTAGGATATGCAAAACAATAACAATTGAACCGTACACGATAAGACATGTACTTTAATAAAGAACATAAGTTGAAGACTGCATAATAAGCCTTTTCCCTAATGCACATTTGATTTCGTAAGCAAGTCTAATTTTTCCATATGTTTTGCACACCTCTTATACTATCATGGATTTTCTTTTAACCTGCTTTCCACGCATAAAAATACGTTTTCTTTGATGTTACACAACAGTCCTTTTGTAGCCCCACCAATCTCCTGATGCTAACATGATCCGTCAGGCCTGGTGTTTCTAAAGAGGCTCAAGTATTTTACGAAACAGGCAGACCATAATGGCCTCTCAATAAATCATTCTTTTAGATTAAATATCTCGCTGAATCATTTTGAGCCAAGAAAACACAAACAATGATAAATTTTTAAGATTGGTATTAAAAAAAACAATCAATTATACGTATTTTTTTTTGCTAAAGGTCGAATGGTAAAGGTTACCTTGCCTTTGATATTGTTTCATAAATTGCATAAATAAATTCATGTGAAGGAATACCCGAATATACAAGTGAGGTGGTGGGGGGAGGAAGGTAACCCAGAACCTAGGGAATTTATTTAGAATCCTGGAGGTAGTTGGTCTCTGGAAAGGTGCAGAATTCCATTGATTTTACAGCTGTATTCATGAGAAGTTTGAGTTTTCAGGTCAAACCCAAATAGCTAAAAGTTTTTCTTAGAAAGTCTGGTGCGGAGGAAATAGGATTAAGGAAATAATGAAGATAACAATAAAACCTTTTTACTAAAGATATGAAACTTCTGAAATATTTAAAATAAAATCAGTAAAACTACCGTGATGCTAAAATTAAAGGACTCCATAATAACAACATAATTGTATTTTTTTGATACGATATTATTCGGAACATGATATATTTTGCTACAGAATCATTATTTGAGGAACATATTATGTGTTGTAATGAACTTTCGGAATTCATGTTTATAAACTATAAATACACAATTGTACATACAGCTATTTGTCGGGTAGCAGAGAATATGTTACAATTTCAAAACCACCGAAAAAGCAAAAACGAAACGCATCTCATTCCGAGGTCAGAATAGTGTGGAAAATCACATATGCCCTTCTTCCTTTGCCCGTATTCTAATACTATAATGGTCAGAAAACACTTATCAAATTTGATTTATTGATTATTATTATTATTTATTAACGTCCACTTTTTGTAAATAAGACTAATTGGGACGGGTTATCTACAGGTTACCACCCTTTTCTATCCAAGGTGGGACTAAGGATTTTATTTAATGAATTCCTTTTGCCCAGGTGGGAATCTAACTCGCCAATCTAGATTTACGATAGGAGATTAAGGTCAACGCTTTACATGGCTAACCTAAGCCCCTTATTTATTGAGACAAATACTCTAATATCCATGTGATGTGATTATTAATTGTACTGTCTTCAGATAGATTCATGTTGGGAGTATTAGCTTTCATGGAATACAATATACTTTCCTGTTTTTTTCTTCTAATCTTCCAATTCGATGCTGAAATAAGATGATATAGAACAAGTTGCATTTTTTCCAAGTATATATTACTTAGCGGTGGACCAAAACGCGACTAAAAATAAAAATTTATAAGCTATTTGGCCCGAATCAGGAAACTATTCAAGAAAAAGAGTATCTCTTTTAATAATAAATCACAGAAGAATAATTAAATCAGTAATGTCAGGCCCCTAGTGAGCTGTTGAAATCTATATCCCTGTTAACATCATTTAACAGAAAAGTCAAGGTATCGATATATAAAACTTCAGAAAAGATATTCACATATTATTAAGTAAATATAATTTAATATTTATTGCATATATATTAATTACATGTGTTTTATTTTTTGCGAAGTTATTCTTAGATTTACAAATATGCTATCTACCGTTTTATTTATCGATAATTTCACCTTTTCTGACTATAGTTGTTGCTAGAACATCGATTTTAACAGCTGTCTATGACCTGCCATTATTCATTTTACTATTCCAGACGTGGCGTTGCTAGCAGGAGGTAGAAGAACTATTATTTAGTAGAACAGGTATTCATGTACGAGAAAATTCTCCTGACGTGGCTTCAGGTTATGTGAAACAGGTAGAGCGATATAGAATTCAAATGAAAGTCGCCACTGTTTTTTACTTTCCACACTAAGCCGTGAAAAAATATTACTTTCCAGGTTACTTAGGAGGACTAACTAATTTTGCTAGTTATAACTAATTTTTCTTTAATATGTTACAGCGCTATTCTTCACAAAGTGAATGTAAGCCTATATAACTTTCTCATCCTTTTCGTTTAAGTATCTTATTTCTTCTTTTGCAGGTAAAGTTAAACTCCTTGAAGCAGATGCAGAATAAAAGAACCTTCAAAAACGAAGTCTTAGTTGAGGAGAGTAAAATAGGTTAGTAGAATAGAATCATGAATTTATCCATTTATATGGTGTGAATCAAAAAATTCCATTGCTACTCATATTCATCATTTACTACGTAGGCTCAATGGGCGTTTCAAGAATGCTTTCAAAAATCGCGCCATTGAGGTCGCCCTTTACATATGATATTCCGGAAAGGAAACGCGCTTAAAAGTTATCCCTTTTATTCAGATTTAGTGCTATCTAGTCTGTAATGCGCTTTAAAATGGTGATGACAGGAGCGAGCTGATTAAATGAAGTTTTCACATATAAGTTATCTTTTATCTGTCTAATATTGGGAAATTGTGTGGGTTAGTTTGTGTAAAGTGTCGCCTGTAGTAGATATTGAGGCAGGGCAAGGAAATTCCCCCATTTCCTGCTAAGATCAACAAAACCCCTTTGGCCCGTATCTCCTCTCGATGGGAGCTCGTAAGGAAGGAACTCTCCCATATAGGGTACAGTCCCTCCTCTACTAAGCTCCATACCACCGGCTTGACTGTACAGACTCGACATCTTCCTTCTCTGAGTTTCAGTTATATATATATATATATATATATATATATATATATATATATATACATATATATGTATTTTCAGTCGTCTAAGAGATTTGCTATTTTAAAAAAAAAAAATCAACTTATATATTTTTGCGTAATTATCAGCGACAACCACATCATGAAAAAATTAGTATCCGTAGTTCTTTAATGAAGTTAAGGAGCCAAATCTAAGGAAATTTATTATTTTATTGTAAATGAATAGATACATTGTGAAGATACTGTTCTGTCAAATGCCTGCACGAAAAATAACATATTTAAATGAAAACGTTATGCTCAATTATTATTATTCGCTGAAAATGAAGAATTATATGTATATGGTTAATTCAGCAAAAGAAGAATAACGTGTACGCTCAAAAATTTTAACGAGGTGGACGAATATTTGCTCTTTCTTGGGAACTTTTAAGCCTTTAGTTACTTGAAAAAAAAACATTATTTTATACTGCTTTGTCAGGATTTAATATTTCATTTATTTAGTTTTAGGGGTTGAAGGGCCCTTTATATACGCCTCTCATTTGCATACATGTGTCTTGTATTTCTTTAAAATATTAGAATTTATAATATAAGTTAGTTTTCGATAGATACAATAATAGTATGAAGTTGTATCATAGGTTTGCTAACACCCAGAAATATGTTTCAAACAAATATTTTATCTACTGTAGCGTGTTGGTGAATCTTTCACGAAATTCATACTCCTTTTTTGTGCAACTGTTTATCTGTTTAAGATACTCTTATCGAGATGTTTTGAAAATACAATAACTATTGAGATGACATTTGCATTAGGGAATAACATTGGTTTGACCACATTACTCCACTGTAATTTTTGCTTACTTGCCAGGGGTTTGGAAGTTTCCTGAGGAAGGCTAGAAATTATTGTGAAGGCCTCTGTGTTTATTGCTTGGTCAAAATTGTTTTAGCAGATTCAGCAAAGAAGTCAGGTATTAATGTTGTCTTCCTGAAGCAGAGTGTAAGGGGATCTCGTTTTGTATTGGGACTTGCATTACCAAGAGATAGCACCTTATTATTATACATTTTTGGAAACAGAGGTTAATGTGCAAGATCAGTCGGGAAGAGCTTTTTGTTCTGATGGCACTAGCGGAAGAGAGATAGTAAAAGTGCATTACTAGAGGGAAGAAACTCTTGGAAATGAAAGCTTTTATATTGTACTCTCTAAAGTGACTTATATTACATCCTTACTGCTCCCTCATGACCTTGTAAAGACATTCACTGCATTTTTTTTTGTTTTATTTTAGTATTATAGGAATACTTAGGAATCGAATAATGGATGCTGTGAAGTAATGAAGTCTGAGAAGTGATTGCAACTAACCCCCGAAAAATGCCAGCCTGATGGTCTCTGATTTTGGTTTGATTATAATGCCCTGAAATTAAGAGGTTATTATTAGTTTAATGTGTTCAACACTCCCCTTTTAGGAAGTGCCATAATACAGCGACATGGGCCATTCCGATGGAAGATATTCATTAAATAACCTAATCACATTCTGGTTCTCAGAAAAGGGCCTTGATCCTTCACAATGATTTTTTACATGGATAGACAAACTTTGATATACTGAGAAAGTTAGGAAGAGAATTGATTAGATATGTTACTTTTATCATTTTCTTAACTTCAGGGGAGTAATTTGCCTTTCTGGTAAACAAACACAACACCACCGTGAATATTATGTGAATAACTACAAACGGTACTGAGAAATCTTTCGTTCAATTTTAATAACCTTCCAATGGAAAGCGTCTGAATAATAAACAAATTGGTCAGCCAACCTCTGTGAGCTGAACAGATAGATAGAAATATTCTAGACCAGAAAGAAAAACAATTACTGAAATATATCTGAATATAACTCATTAATTTTATTGAAAACTATTTACTTTAATGCTGTAATTTATAATGAATCAGAATAGTTTAGATCTCAATCACCCAAATTTTAGTAATTCATGAACAAAGCAAGGGGGTGAATCATCAGAACGTATCTGCAAATATATGCCACAAAGTAAAAGTTCAATGAAAACAATATTTGGTATTTAAGCTTGGAATGAAATGGTTCATGTTATGACAGCTTATTATTGATATGACATGAGTAGGAGCGGGGGTTTACTGAAAGCGGAAAACTATAAAATCCAAATATCTCAGTTAATATTCATGATACAGAAAATATGTATAGAACAATAATTTCAGATCATTGAATTTTCAATAAGATTAGTATATACCATTTTATAGTAACGGAGATATTTCGAATGTTCAACTATTAATGAAATGATCTTTTTTCTTACATAAAACGTTTAAATATGGAGTTTTGTAACGATCAAATAAAAATTGCGACCGCTAGTATGTTAACAGGGGAAATCTGCTAAAATAAAGTAACTATAAGATTGGAAGAAAGTATGCTATACTTCTGTCAGATGAGAGGGCCTTCATAGTCTGGCCAAAAGTGTTTATTTCTTCTGATATGCTATAAACAACCCCATCATTTAGCTGTATTTATATTATCATAACATTTATTGTTGACGTTGCTGATAAGAGATAAATAGGGGCCTGCTGAATCGAGAGTGGTCCTTGAAGGCAGATAGCTGTAGAAACAACAGCTCGATAGATGTATTTGTCATGACTGGAGACTCTGCGTCAGTTCGGCCTATAAAGGGCCCCTCAGCCCTATCCTCCTCAAGTATTTGTTCTACAACAATAAACTAGGAAAAGAAGGTCCTTCCGACAAAGAAGACTTTTACAGGCTTATTGCCAAAATTGAGGGGGTCTTCATTGGCTGTGTATTGGTCAAGTTGTTTGGTATTAAGTTATCTATTAGAGCAAGGCCATCACATACATTTACATGATAAAGGAGTGACATGTAAATGGACAGATACTCGATGAACCTAATCGGATTTGTCTGCAAATAATACCAACAGTTAACAAAAAAAACGTCCGTCACACATAAATAAAGTCCCACGTGTTGGAATTGTACGCCGATGTTGACACCTCAAACTCGGTTTTCAATTCCTCAACTAACAATAAAGCCTATGAAACTGCAACTTCAATTTGCTGGCAACTGAAAATCTCACGAGAAGGAGGAGGGATTAACTGAAGGATGAAAACAAAAAAAATACTAATACCTCCCTTAATATTTAAATTAGGCATATAGAATAACAATTTTTGGGCATTAACTGACTACCAAAGTTGATTATACAACATGTTTCGATCCGATTCGAAGCAACTAAGATATTTTGAATTTTTGTATTTTTTTTTAAGATTTAACCCCCTCTGTCTCCTGGGTGAGATCGATACTAGAAGAAAAATGAAAAAGTCTGTCACCCAGTGGCTGACTAAAGTAACCAGAGTTCCCACGTATTTAGCTTTTATGATTGGTCTAAATTTATAATTTAAATATTTTTGAGAGAAAGATTTGCCACCTTTGCAACATTAAAAACCGTATAAATAGTTTTATATATTTCAGGTAATTTGTTCGTTTTTTGTACACAATATCCTAATGATTCCGGCAAAAGTTTTTGAATGAATTGTTTTTGAATGAATTATTTTTGGCTTCGGATATCCATGGGAGTAATACTGTGTTCCAAAAAAAATTTAAAAATGTAGAGTTGTTAAAGAAACGTGCCTGATTATGAGAAAAACGCTTGACATATAACGTAAATAACTTAACATGCTAATAATTAGCCAATCATATTTTAATTTGCCAGGAATTGCTATAACAGTGTTTTATTAAACAGTTCTGTTTCAATTACATTATTTTCAATGAAAATTACTTTATTTTGTTGGTGGGAAGATGGGGTGGGGTAAGACCTAGGTTAAATTACGTGCAGAAAGATGGAAGGGCAGGTAGCTTATAGGCCTGTTATGCTGGACTTAAGAATTGTTTTGAAGAGGAGAGGTTGTGTAGGTGGCCGGTGAAACCGGTTAGTTGTGGGTAACTAATTCATTTAGTGTTATAATCTGAAGACTAATAATTGAATATAAGGGCTCAGAAAACAATCTAGATCAGATGAGATCTACCTCGTGTTAATTGATCCTAATTTAGCATCATCAGGTGTTTCTCAATCTATCTGAAGAAGGAATGACCCGATTTTAGTATTATTATTATTGATATTATTGAAGATAAAGGACGAGCCAACAATGTACGGCTTAAAGGCCCATACTTGAACGCTGATACTTCACTTTTGTTGAACTTCGTTCTATTTCAAGTGGATGTTGTGAGAGGTCATGGCTGTAAAAAGAGTGAATTATAGGTGTGGGGGGACTGGGTAAGTACTACTTCTAGGCGGGGAATTAATTATAATTAGGTTTGGGAATTAATGTAATAAAGATTTCACTTTGTTGAGAGGGCAGACTATAAAGACCTTCCTGTTGCATGCCATGGTTTTGTATCTCAACATTATTCTACTACTTTCTGTCTCTGTTTAAAATGATTCTGAATACCAGCAGTGTTATATTAATTAATGATGGTTCGGGGGGCAAAACAATCGACTGGTCCTTTTCCCAAGAGAAACCCTGGAGGTTAAATTGGAAAAATGTGAAGTTAGGACAAACAACGTTAGCAGTGTAAGAGTTTATTCTCCTACCTTTATATATATATATATATATATGTATATATATATATATATATATATATATATATATATATAATTCTACTGTACGTGTGTATGTCACTGAACTCCTCCTACACGGCTGGACCGATTTGAATGAATTTTTTGTATGCGTTTGGGTGACGCCCTGGATGTTTTAGATTCACAAATCAGCCCGGCAGATGGAGCAGGAGTGGGGGTTGTAAGGGAGGCCTAAAATTAAAAAAATAGCTAATTTCCCTGGAGGGAAATCCGCTAATAGCGATATTTCGTTTCCTATTGGTTTTTCGGCAAATATGCACAGGATAAAAGTTGTTTATTTCGTTATTTAGAGTAACTTTTGTTATATTCACTTTTGCCTTATAACAAAGCATAAACGAGATATACACTAAAAAATAAAGTGGGAGCCAACAATTTTATTGGGCACTAACTATTGAACCGAACTTAGCAAAACTCTATATGTAAATTAGCATTAATTCTTCCATGATTATAAGCTATATTACATTTTTTAGGTTCGAACGGGTGTGGGGGCTATAATGGCGGCCTGAATAAAAAAATCGCGATTTTCATTTTCTATTTGTTTTTAGGCAAACGCGCACATAACAAAAGTTGTTTTTTGTGTTATTAAAAGTAGCTTTTGTTTTAAACATAATATTATTAAATTTAATATCCTAATCACTTTAATATCATCCAGGACAACGCCTGTCGGGTCCGCTAGTATAACTCGTATATGAACATATATTTCAAGGAGTTTGGAACGATATTCTGAAAAGATCATATATATCTTGTTAAACCAAGGTACAATTGAGCCAAGTTTATGGGAATATGGTTTTTTGTTCATTAAATGCAATACGAATAAGTGTTACACAATGTGTTCGTGTTTATATGTTCTTGTAAAGCTATGCTGAGCTCAATGAGACTGAAGGCATATAATTTTCTATCTATGTGAATCCTTACTTAATGTACAATCTATAACATTTCTATAGATTTGGGGAGCCCTTATGTATAATTAATTACGTGAGGTTAGCCATGTGCCCTGGTTTTAATCTCACTTGGTAAATTTAGAAACGGATTTCGATTATCACTTGTGGAATAGGAGTTTATTTAGCGATGAATTCATTAAATATAATCCTTAGTTGCCACCTTGACTAGAAATGGCTGCGTAAACTTAGCAGATTTCCCACGTTCTGGGATATCATACTTGCGACCTAATCTCACCACATATTCTCTATTTCTATATATAAAACCAACGAGGAGAAGGGGCGGGTGTAGTGAAGACTGAAAACAAGAAAGTACGAATAACTCGCTTAATACTTGCGTTAAGACAAAATGCATAGTAGAAAAATTGCAGTTTGAAGTAAAGTAGTCTAGTTTAACAAGATTTGGTCTACAACATTTTTCTATTCAACTCATTATAAGGCAGATATTTTTAATTTTCAAATTCCTCCACTCTAAACCCCCACTATAGGAGAACTATGATCTTTAGTGTTGACTGAAACGGTTAAATATTGAGTATACGGGCTAAGAATGAGAAATTTTAAATGATGACGTGATCACACGACGTATTTGCATGTTTCTCACACAGTATAAGTTCAATGAAAACAATATTTAGTATTTACTCTTAGAATAATTTGGTTATTGTTAATATGACATGAAGTCCTACTCATATTAATATTTATGGTGGAGCAAATATCTGTATGAGAACATTTAAAGAAAATGAAAAATTTATAATACGATTGGTTCTATTATATAGAAGACATTTCGATTTTTTAAAAATTCCTCCCCCCTCCCTCCCACGATTGCGATTTCAGCTCTTAACAAATTTTATCTTTAATTTTACATAGAATGCTTGTACCGATTAGACAAAAACTGCAACCGCTAGAACGGTAACAGACAAATTTATATATATATTTGAACGTACCACATTTTCGTCGTCTTCTAGGTAAAAACGATGGGTATTTGACGATATTTTTCGAAAATCGCGAAATGAGTATAACCGCAGTAGCATAGATTTTTAAGAAAAATCTGCTTAAAGTTGATGGTAGGAAATAACATTTATTATTATGTACTAGCTGTACCCTGCGCGCGTTGCTACGTCACTAACTAAAATGATGATGATAAAGATGTATATAATAAAAGTTACTCTAAATATCAAATAAAACAACTTTTGCCTTGTGCACGTTCGCCAAAGAAACAATAGGTAACCAAATATAACAATTTTCCATTTCATGCCTCCCTAACAACCCCAACTTCTATTCGTTCCTAAAAATGTTAATATAGCTTATAGTCAAATATACGGAGTTTCGTTGATTTTGATTTAGTCTTTCGTGCCCTATAACATTGTTGACCCTTTCTATAGTTTATCGTGTATACCTCATTTATACTTCGTTATACGGAAAAAGTGCATATATCAAAAGTTACATTAAACAACAAAATATACAACTTTTGTTCAGTGCATATTTGCCTAAAAACGAATAGGAAAACGAAATATCGCTATTTTTAATTTCAGGCCTTCCTTATAACCCCCACTCCTGTTTGTCTCAGAGAATATTAATATAGCCAAAAACGTAGGCTGGGTTATTAGTAATATACATACTAAGTTTCATAAAATTCGATTCAGCCGTTGCCGATTCTATAAAGGATATACAAACAAACCTTATATATATATATATATATATATATATATATATATATATATATATAATAGATAGATAGATAGATAATTCCATGATTTCCAGGCTCTTATAATTCACCTGGACTTCTTATTCACAGAGATCGGTATATATAATTCAATTTATTAGTGAGCCTAAACATGTCTGGCATTTCAAAATGAGTTCACTATTCCATTATTCCAATAAACACCCCATTAACGGGGGTGGTTTTTATTGAAATGAGTTGTATAGGTGGCTGCTCAAATTAAGGCCCCACGGAGGTGAAGAGAGGAAATTTATTCCCTTCGGCGGGTTCGACCTATAGGCATGAATTGGGAAGTTCTCGCCACTTTCTATTCAGGACACTACTCGTATTTCAACAAGAAATATTGAACAACCGACCTCCCGCAATAAAACAGCTGGTAAATAATTAAAAGGCGGAATACAGTTAGTGGATCTCTCTCCTTCAATTGTGCTAGGTTTAAAGCTATCTCTCTCAATTTACTAATTCAGGAGATGTTACGGACCTAATGAGTAGAGCATGCTTGTGAATTTCGTTAGAGTCTATGAGAAAGAACTCTTTAATCAAGTAACCCGAACGGACCCTAATTTCCTGTGCACAAAATGAACAATGTCATTAACACAATTTCAACTTTTAATAAAACATGTTATGTTAGCTTCCACTTTATTCTTCTGTGGATAAATTGTTACGTGTCATTTACAAGATAACATCATAATCTTGTAAGGGATTTTGTTTAATGAATTCGCCACTAAATGAATTATTATCTCCGGTGAAAATCAAACCCACGACTCTACGTTTATCAAGCGTATTAAGAGAAACACACGTAGCTAGTCTGGACGAAACCTAAAGATAAACATTAAATAACAAATATTTAACTACTGGATGAATTAAAAGCAATAACGTCGTTGTCTCTGCATCACTACATTATTACACTTGGTAACGATAATGGACTGCCACCTCATTTTCAGAACTCTAGAAGTATGATGTCTCCAGGCTACTGAAGGTTTGATCACTGGTCTAGTTTTAGCAGATTTCCCTTAATGGAAATCAACTATTATTATTATACTCATGACGTGATTTTCAAAACATTTTCTTATACGCCCATCGATCCTACCTAGTAGATGACGAAAAAGGAGGTCCGTTCAAAATTATATATATTTATTTGTTTGTTACTGCTTTAGCGGTCGCAAATTTGTTTAATCGTTAGAGAACCCGATACCTAGCGTCCTATGTTTTAGTATTCTAAAGACCAAGTTTGTTAAGAGCTGAAATCGGCTAGTGGTAGGGGGGGGGTTAAAGCGGAGAAATGATGAAAATTTGATATATCTTCGTTATTATAAGTCGGATCGAAAAATGGCATAGACTCAATCATATTAAAACTGTAATTGTCAATAAATGATGTTATACCCATACATATTTTCACTATCTTGAATATGTGCATTTTAGCAGATTTCCCTTAAGGGAAATCAGCTATTGAGGTCGTACTCATGATGCGAGTTTCGAAAAATTTCTTCAAATGTCCATCGATCCTACCCAGGAGATGACGAAAATGAGGTCCGTTCAAAATTATATATATATATATATATATATATATATATATATATATATATATATATATATATTTGTCTGTTAACGCTCTAGCGGTCGCAATTTTTGTTTGATCTTTACCAAACTCGGAATTTAATCGTTTTATGTAAAAAGGAACATCAAGTTCATTAATGGCTGAAATCGGACCAGTGGGAGGGGGGGTTTAGAGGGGGGATTTTTGGAAATTCAAAATATCTCCGTTATTATGCGTCGGGTCGAAAAATCGTATAGAATAAATCTTATTGCAAATTAAATGTACTATAAATATTGTTCTATACATTTATTCTGTATCTTGAATATTAACCGAGATATTTGCATTTGTATTCTGCGTGTAGTCACCAATAGGCTATGTTCGGACTTTCCGCCGAGAGCTCTGGCGGCCATTTCTATAACTATTCGTCCCTCGTGAATAGGTTTAGAGGTTAGGTTAACTGTTTGGGGCTAGAAACTACTGGGATATTACGCCCTAAATAATGTTTTAGGTTTAGAGGTTTCTTACTACTACAGTTGTTATTAGGCAGATTTCTCTATTGTAAAACTTCTCGTGGGAAATCTGCTTAGTTTACGCAGCCCCTGCGTGACGGACTTTTTTTAGTTTTCAGCCATAAGTAAATCCCCCACTCCTACGCTGACCATGAGTCACAGCCGTTTATCACTTGTCTCAAAGAAGTGTTCTGCGACATAGTTGTTGAAATTAAACTATGGTAATTTGGGAGTTTACTGTTTGGAGAAATTTTCTGTTTAGGTTATTCCCCTCGAACATGTTCCATTTGCACTCAAACCTGTCGAGGGCCGAGCTGAAATTCCCCATGACAGGCTCTCAACTACTGACGTCATCCAGTCCTACACTATCGACCTTGCTCCACTTCAAATTAGGTTCTCTCAGTGAAAAGGGCAATAAGTATTTGACAATATGCAATCCCAGAAGAATAGGGATGTCATTTTTAGGATTTCATTGGTATTTTCAAGATCATAAATCTGTCCTGTTTCCTTTTTTCATAAGCTTATCGACAATGAACTGATATTTTTTTTGTTTTGAGAGGTATATTCTTTATTGTATAAATAAATTTAGAATCAACTTTAAGGGACCTCATGTTTGACATTTCTTAGATAGGATTAGTGGATATGTGAACAAAGACTCATAAATCCACCACATAAGTATAACATGAAAGGAAACTTCCCAAAAAGCAAATGAGTTGAAATTGAATTATGAATAGCTTTATCATGCAAGTATAATAGAAAAATCTTCCAAATTTAGTTAATCATAATTTAATGCCGGTTTTGAGCCCAAATAGGCAGCGGTTATTGTATATCATAAAGAAATAATGACATCTCAAATAAATTTAGAATTTAAAAAAAAAATAACATAGAGTTTTGAAATTACCTATTTCGTTGATAACAACTTTTACCTTCATTCAAAGGTTAACAATGGTAACATGTATCAGTCCGTAAGGATATGGGCCTCAGTTTTTATGTGCTCTTTACGACACTTGATATTTAAACTAAAGACCAAGCCTGTCAGAGTTTAAAACAGACCAAGGGGAAGGGGGTTTTGAGAGTTATAAATGTAAAATCTATGGGTAAAAACATTTTATTTAACCTCTTGTGGATAAATTATTATCCTAGAACTCTTGTTATTATTATTATATATTAACGTCCACTTTTTGCAATGAAGGCTAATTGGGATAGGACTCTTGTTCTACAAACAGAAGCAAACAAAGTAACATCGAAAATTAGGGGGCAATATAGCCATTTGTGTATTCTCATTTTCAGGCTGCATGTGCATGTAATGCATTGTGTTTTAGCAGATTTCCCTTAAGGGAAATCAGCTATTGAGGTCGTACTCATGACGCGAGTTTCAAAAAATTTCTTCAAATGTCCATCGATCCTACCCAGGAGATGACGAAAATGAGGTCCGTTCAAAATTTTATATATATATATATATATATATATATATATATATATATATATATATATATATGTCTGTTAACGCTCTAGCGGTCGCAATTTTTGTTTGATCGTTACCAAACTCGGAATTTAATCGTTTTATGTAAAAAGAAAGATCAAGTTCGTTAATGGCTGAAATCGGATCAGTGGGAGGGGGGGATTTTCGGAAAATTCAAAATATCTCCGTTATTATGCGTCGGATCGAAAAATTGTATAGAATCAATCTTATTGCAAATTACATTTACTATAAATATTGTTCTATACATTTATTCTGTATCTTGAATATTAACCGAGATATTTGCATTTGTATTCTGCATTGGTCGGCAGGAGTGAGCTGTTTGGTACTTTCCGAAGTGAGCTCTGGCGGCCGTTTTCGTAACTATTCGTCCCTCGTGTATAAGTTTAGTGAACCCTTACTACTTACTAAACTTGTTTTTGGGCAGATTTCTCTATTGTAAAACTTCACGTGGGAAATCTGCTTAGTTTACGCAGCCCCTGCGTGACGGACTTTTTCTAATACCATATTTAAACCTATCATATTCCAACTTGAACTCGAAAAAGTGGAACTTAGTGAAAGCGGGCAAGGAAAATCGAATATACTTTGTTATTATTCTTCTCCCAGAAAAATCTAATATAACCAAACTTTTTGAGAAAGTTATTCACTTTTATTATTCTCAATTCATTTCGTTCAAAACCGAATTTAATTGATTTATCTGTAGTTGTTCGTATTCAGCCATCAGTATTTTCTAAGCATGATTTTCTCCTGTAGGTATCTCGAGATATCCTGAGTTCAGATATTATACGAATCCTGCACAGAGTTATTTCTAAGGGAGAAATATATTATAAAACGTAAGATGACTGATAATTCGCGTTAGAAATCTTTTAAGAGATTTCTAACTTTTTCTCATGTTTCCCTCTACAATAATCATTATAAAGTTTTGGAAAAGCTTATGCTCGTTTAGAATTTCATCAATGCTTAAAAAAAAATATGATTAAACCATGAAGTGATTTATTTGATGTCAAAACGCGGATTTTCCATAGTTATTGGTCCTTTCATATGACACCTCTGATGAAGAAAGTCTTGTATTTAAGTTTATAATAGTCTGACCCTCCCTACCACTTCCTTACTTTCTATCAAGGTATTTACTTAAAAAAATAAACAAGTACTCCGAAAGTTCATGCCCCTACGGTTTATCGAACTCTTTCCCAGATGGCGGATGGATAACATCTGTCTACAGTTGTCTGTTTGACAAGGCTATCTGAGCTGATCTCTGATAGGTGTGTCTAAAGGTCATTTCCTACACAGTAATCGATGTTACGTAACCTCCACTCTTAGGAATGTACCTCCAGCATGTCTGCAACCAAATACCACCGTCACAGCGAGCCCGCGTACCAGACCAAATACCATTTTTATTTACTTCACCGTTAGTGAGAGAGGAAATTGCTTCAATGGCCCCTCTACAATTTCAGACTTAGCTAAGTGAAACTCTGGGTTTAAAAATGTAGTTGGGTGGTAAAATGTATGAAGTTTGCTTGACGTGAATGGAGGCCAAAACCCAATTCACATACATATACATCACCCTTTTCATGAATCCGATGAAAAGAGTTTATAGAACTTCATTTGTAAATCTTTTTTATGTGAAAGAAAAAAAAAACTCCTATATATATTTCCTTTTCCTAATAGGGAAGGAGAAATGGGAAATTTTATATTTACCGTTTCCTCATCTACCCCGTTCCCACCTATATGTCTGCTATTATAAATTGCGCCAAAATGTAATAAACATATACAGGAATACCACTTTTTTCCAGTAGACTTTTCATTATAAATAGATCAATTTCTTGTATCACATTACAACGTAGTGAGAAAAAAAAAATAGTTTGATTTAAGATATCACAATAAGAACACCATTACATTAAGTTCGTACATGCATATTTTTTTGTCCTTTGTTGCTAACACCTGCTAACTCAATACTCTTCTAGGACACATAATAGTTATGCTTTCTCACATCCGTAGAAATTGAGATGCATAGAACCCCTGTGGAAATATAATTTGAATGCAGAATACTGTATGCATTCTTTTTGTAAAATTTAGATTAAAACAAGGTGTTAGTTGTTTTAAAAACTCTATAGAATAATGAACATTTTACATTTTTTAAGTCCATTATGGCTATTTGTTTATAACTTTGGGTTTATTTTAAGCTAAATATTCTAAAATTTGTGTTTTGATTTTTCTCTAAATACCCCAGTTTAGCAATGTCTAGATTTAATATGACGATTTTGCAAACATTAATGCCCTTGAGTGCTAGTCTACTTGGAAAATAGCTCGTCCCGGGTTTCCAATCATTTTAATATTTTAACAATGGACTGTTATGATTTTGATAGGGGTGAAATTTCTTAGAAGTATTTTATTTTCCATACAGGGATTTTTTGTAATCATGTATTTTAAAATCCCCATTGATCACATTTGTTCTAAATACAGTACCTTAGTACAATCACTCATTTAAATTTTGCATTGATTGATTTTTAAGTAAGCAACATTTACACGCAATACTCAATATTTAATGTCCATTATAATAAAACTCTGGATTCAAACTCTGGATTTTCCTCTAGCTTCTGAAATGATTAACTTTTCGTTTCTCTTGGACGTAAAGTTAGGTTTATTCTCAGAAAAATGATGTATCCTATTTCTGTAATCTCTTCAAGATGAACCGAAAAGTAATTTGGATTAAAACATATCCATATTGGAAAAATGTAATTTCAAGCAGTTCTATGCAGCTACTGTGTTTGTTCTCGAGAAACGTATAGCCGTTGCCAGACAAAAAATGCCAATAATGGTTACCTTATCAGCAGGAACTAGCTGGAACTTTTTTTAAACCGGATTTCATCTATCGTTCTTCAGAGTGTCACTTTTTTTTGTTAGTTACAATTTCTTGAATTTACAATTTTTCTGGACAAATTGCTCACAATTTATGTTGTCATAAGCTTTAGAAATTATTGAAACTAACACGTATTTGTCGCAAATTATTACTGATTTATTAGATCTTTTTAAAGATTTTTTTATAGGAACTTCTATGGATGGTAATGGTAAACCAAATGGCCTTGGCGTGAGGCCTTATTGATAAAAAGGTACACAAGAAATTAAATGAGTTTCAGAAAGAAATCAACAGTTTTTGTTAATTGCCATTTTTTTTTGTTTTCTGCTATACTTTAATATTATGTTAATGTTTAATGATAAAATTATTACACTTAACATCCTCGTAAAATCATTTGAAGAACAATTTGCTATGATCAGAGATTTCACATTCAGTTATTATAAAAAGAAATTTTTAAACATGATCTTATTGGAGAGAACAATTTGCAAACATGGAACAGGAATTTTTTAAAAATAAACAATATTCTTCTATACTGAAAACCCCATTTTCCGAAACATTTAATGCTCCATGTTCCATTAAAAATAGGCGACATTTATCAAATAGATACTGCCAAGATAAAAGAATTAATGTAAGTACGTGTTAGGAATATATTTTTCTTTTTTTTTGGGGGGGGGGGGTTGTCAATTACCTGATGTCTTCTGTCAATGAAATTATATCAGAATGAATAAACGAGGACACAATGACGTTTTGTGGTGGCCTTCCTTATTCATCCAGAAAGATTAGCTCTTCTAAATCCAGCAACCCTGGAAATAATAAATTATGTTCTTCTTAATTACAGGACTGTATTTCACAAGATGAATCTGTAGAATACATCCAGGGTATAAGTAACTGAAAAAAAGGGGGACAAAGGACAGATTTCTAAATTCATATTTACATTTCGCTCATTTCAATAATTTCCGAATTATGGCTTGTACGGTTGTGGTTGGTATGTATGGGTTTCACCATTATTTTTCTAATTATTTTCAAGTATGTTCATACGAGGCGAAAGTTGTAGTAAAACAGGAAACAAAATTAATTCTAACTTGGAAAGTTGGACTCAGTAAAATATTCTTTTGAAAGTGAAGAGCTTACAAATGCCTTATTTTTCTTGTGCCACCCGTAGTTGTGACTCTATCTGTTCACTCTAGTTGTTATCTGTACACTCTAGGTAACTTATGAAGTATTTAAAAAAGATAATATAAAATAATTGCTGTGGCTAGCACCGTTTTTCGAGGGCTTACTTGGTACCAACCAGTATGCTTAGACTTGATTGACCGTGGCCTTGGCATACGTATACCTTGAACCATTCAGTTCACAGCTAGGATCCAGCAGTACGCATTGAGATCATCCAAACACCTTTATCTGGGCTTTCCCCGGCTCTTTATCCCAACCGATAACCATTCAACATTTTCCTGACAGGAATCTCTATTCTCTGGACGTTCCCTAACTAATGCAGCAATCTGCGACCTTTAATGGAAAAGGTGGTATCAACCCCCTATGCGGCACCATCAGGTCAGTGAGCTTGATTGTAGGCTGTCGAATTGAACTGACTACTAAGCTTTGACACTTCCTTATCCGAAAATGCTCCATAATGAAAGTTCGACAAATTCGATTGTTGAAATACCCATAGGAAATGAATAATTTCAAGGAAATCTTCTAAATTGCATAGGCCCACTAAAAGACATTCTATCAAGTTCGATGTATGAATAAAAATGTGATGCCTAATAGAGGTAGACTCCCAAAACTTCTTGAAGAACTTTAACTGCTGAATTCTTGTTCTTTTTCAGCAACAGGTTTTCATACAGCAACGAACTTACCTTGATACTTCTTGCCTTTGGAGATAATGTACTCTTGACCTTATTACACTGCAAATTTGAGTAATTTTTGCATCACCTTTTCTTCCTTCAACCCTCATTGCTAATCGATTTGTAACAACAGAATACATATTTTAGCGAAATGTTGAGAGAAATAATCTAAGAGGTGACACAATCCAAATCAAGTTCTACATCTTATTAACAGCTCCTCAAATGGTAATTATTACAGATTAATATTACGGTTTTTGTATAGCCAAAAATAAAATACAAATGTGATACATCTCCCTTATTTCTTTTGCTGCATCCTTAACATATCAAAATCCATTAAAGTGCCCAATCATTCATTGCAAATGTTTTATAATAATAGTCCTATGCATGTAGAGTATGAGGCATTGCTGTGGAGCATTGATGTTGGTATAGGTATACCTCATGATTAAAATGGAAATAGAAGACTTTTACTCGCCTGGAGTGTTAATTTAATAATAATGCTACCGGATCTATTGAATATAGGATAAAGATAAAATAGTTGTTTCTTTTGAGATCATATTTTAGTAAAACTACCAAATATTAGAGCTTTAATTAGAAATATAGCTCTACTACCCGATTATGAAGAAACCCGATTAAGAACATCTAATAATAATTTGTTGAATTATGACTACTCAGTTAAAGCAATGTCGTTAAATATTCAATGGTGAAAGTGATTTGAGTGATGGCTTATGATTGAATATAAAAGCATTGTTTTCATCAATTCCTATTCTTATCGCAAAAACGAACATAATTAAAAAAAAATATTTGAAATATATGACAGTAAAATAGCCAATAAAAAAAAGTAGTTTAATAACAGGGTTGTAACCTTATCTATATAATAGAAAATTAAGGCATGGACTTAGGAATTAGACAGTATACTTGGTGGTCATAAATCATATTCCATTTACATAGTCCTAAGTCCTCATAATTAATGCTTTACTCCTATAGCGACATCTTGAGCTTTCTTAAAGCTGATGGTTTAAATTGTCTATAATAATACATTTATTTAAATGCCAGCATTCAAACACACACACACACACACACACACACACACACACATAGACACACACTTTACAACAGATTATGTATATAAAAAGACTTTTATAAAGAGGTTTAGATAGATACAAAAAAATATAAAAGAAAAATGAATAAATTTTAAGTTCAATACCCGAAGACCTCGATAGTAATATTCTTTGCTCAGCATTTGTTTTTTTCAATTAATCACTCTTTTTAAATATGTCCTAAATATAGATATATCATTGATTCTTTATTTTCTTCTTTCTCAAAAATTGTATTATTTGAATAATAACTTTCTGCACTAATTTAATATCCAATTTTCATGTATAAATTCAGAAATTCGCTTATTTTTAATTTATGGGGTTGAAGGTGGTTGCAGTTGTATGGGCATTGGCTGTTGTTAATTAAGGGCAGTTGTAGAAGCAGAGAAAAGCTCTCAGGGAAAATTACTTGTTATCCCTTCGGGGTATTGATTGGGTATCTAGTTTATTCGATGCAGTTCTACCTCGTATGTGTTTTAATTGCCTCAGTCTTTGAATTAATGCGTCGTATCGTATAATGGTAGATATTAAAAAACGTTTTCCATTTTCAACACTCGTTGATAATTGAGATCCTTGCTTGCCATTTTAGTAGATTAAGCTCTATTGAGAAGTGAGATGAATGTAAATATAGAAACAGTAGTATATTACAATTGCGCCCATTTGTTAGAGGATAATTTGAACCTGATTCCAGACATAATCTTTAAAAGAAGGTAGTACAATTAAATATTAGAAACACTAGATAACCAAACATATTCTATCATAATATTAATTGTAATTTATTTATAAAACTTCACAACAACTCATACAGAATATGTAGCCGAACATATATGAATTATACTGTAATTATGTAATATTCTTCAGAGAAATAAACTCAAAAATTACTGAATTGAATATCACTGTTCTTTAATAATTTAATTATGTTTACTCGAGATAGAAATATAGTATTTTAATTATTAATTATTTACTAACGGTGTGTCCAACCTAAAAATCAATAAAATGCAGGGGTTAATCTTAACAATTATAAATTCTATTCTATGCAAATGTTAAAATAATTATGAGAGATAAAATAAGATGGACTATTACCATTCTCAATATTACTAAATTATTAAAATTAATTAATGTATAGCCCGTAGTAGTAAATCCAAAATTGGAGAATTCATTTGGAGCATTAAAAGTAATTTATAAAGGGGCTCTTTTGACTGTTAAACATATGCGATATCAATGTAGATATTAGGTTTACATAGGAAATATAAAACCAAAACGTTTTAGAGAGTTCAAAGCACCACTGCAATTAAAATAATTAAAGGATTCCATACCGTTTTATATAAAGAATGTCCAATCCAATAGTGCTAGAATATTTTTAATATATTTCATTTTTCTACCAAATTAACTTCAGTCTATAGAGAATACATAATTGCACTCGTATTCTTTATAAAAACATTATTTTGCCGACGGCGGCCATTTTTGTTGTAACAGATCGTTCGTTTTCACTGAACTCATGTATTCGTTCTACATTAAATCAGAAACGCATTCTCTAAAAAAATAAATCAGAGTATTATTTAACATTAAAAACTACTCTTAAAATGTTAAATTTACACCAAAGTTTAAAAAGATAAAATTCCACTTTCAGCATTTTTTAACGACATAAGGACAGATAACGATTTTTTATTTATTATATTTATATATATATATATATATATATATATATATATATATATATATATTTATAAAACCAATGATGATGGAAATTTTATGTTCTACATATATTATTTACTAAATATTTTCACACACGAATATTAACGGAACTATTTGTATTTTCTTTGGTTTCAGCCTTTCGTAAACCCACAATTTTACTCATCCGATTTTTAAGTACCTCAGTCACTCAACATGTCTAACTATTATTTTAATTCCTGTTTAAATAGGCTTCTTACTGGGATAGAAATAGAGAATCCCCAGGACGTGGGGAATCTGCTTAGTTTAGGCAGTAACTGCGCAAGAAACTTTCCCCCCTCTCGTTGTACGAGTCACTCCAAAGAAAAAGGAGGGATATCACCAACTTAGCAGGATATCCACGAGCAGGATTGAATTACAATGTGCCAAACAATCACAGATTATAAAATCTATAGTTTTTAATCTCTATTTCTCCCTATGCTAATCTCTGACTATCCTGTGTTAACATGATTTGATACCAAACGTAGACATGACATTACTGTGATCAGGATATATATATATATATATATATATATATATATATATATATATATATATATATATATATATAGTTAATGGGGGTATGATGGAACCGAGATTAATTGAAGGCTGAAATTAAAGTGATTTATATGTGGTAAAGAAAAACGTGTTGCTCATCAATTTTAATACATTGCATTGTGATGATGTTAATTTTCGTTCCTACGTGTAAGTAGTAAGTTACACATCATTTTGTAATTTACTCCTTATCTAAAATCCCGTTCCTTTTGGTTCGATTTCAACGAACATAACCTTTAGGGATATGTTTTCTTTAAATTATTTTTATTTATTTTCTTTGAGTGACTGATTTGATACGAATTTTTGATGTTCGTTTTATTAGCTAAGTCTGCAATGTTTTGTCTATAGGTGTGTACATGTACATAATAAATGATATTTTAGCGTTTACTAAAGTTATTTTGTATTTAATTCATCTTTAAGAGGGCTTTTTATTTATTTTTTTTGTATAAAATTTGTTTTCACTCATACGTTTTGAATTTCAGTTTTCTAGCTTGTTTTGCTTATATTCTTTCAAGATCTGTCTTTGCATGAGCAGACCATATTAAATGCAAATTGTTTTATAAATAAATAATTCTTGATAGTAGATAGTATGTAGTACTCGGTCTGGCCTAAGTGTTAAAATTCCTTATATGATATATAACATAATTAATTTTAATAATGTGTTTTCCACTACAAGTATTTAGTTCATCCGCTGCAGCAAAATAAAATATTATCAATCAGATTGCATGTCCTGATATGAGATATTTAATTGCTAGTTATCTTATAAAAAATAAAATGAGTTCAACAATTGCGTCCTTTGATAAGCTGTTGCTCCTCGTAAAGGTTATTTAAAACGAGAGAGGTTTGAAGTGTTCTCTTCCAAAGAAGAAATATTAATGAACGGGGTGCTTTGTTTCAAACTTCATTTTTCTTTATTTCCCCCGACCCCTCTGGAGGACAGGTGTTGGTATGGTCATTAATAAAAGTCTTCTCTTTTAAACAACACATCAAACCAGTTAAACTTGTAAATGTTGGCAACAGAAATAATTCCCCCCTTTTTTTATTTAACACTGAATGAACTACAAATTAAGAAGAAAATCTTATAACTCAAATTAAGAACTGAGGTAGATATGATTTTTTTTCAGTGTTTATTTCCTTATGATCATCAAATTCGTACACTGATACCAGTTCTTTTTATTTAAGATACACCAAATATGTTTTTGTACTTATTTTATAACCTGACATGTGCGTTACGAACATTTACAATACAATACCTATTTATTTATTAGCAGATTTCCCTTAAGGGAAATCAGCTATTGAGGTCGTACTCATGACGCGAGTTTCGAAAAATTTCTTCAAATGTCCATCGATCCTACCCAGGAGATGACGAAAATGAGGTCCGTTCAAAATTATATATATTTGTCTGTTAACGCTCTAGCGGTCGCAATTTATGTTTGATCATTACGAACTCGATATTTAACCGTTTTATGTAAAAAGACAGATCAAGTTCGTTAATGGCTGAAATCGTGCCAGAGGGTTGTCTGAACCACCCCCCCCCCTAGACGGGGGGATTTTCGAAAATTCAAAATATCTCCGTTATTATGCATCGGATCGAAAAATTGTATAGAACCAATCTTATTGCAAAGTAAATTTTCTATAAATATTGTTATATACACTTGATCTCTATCTTGAATATTAACCGAGATATTTGCATTTGTATTCTGTGCGTCGTCAGCAGGAGTCGGCTATGTTCGGGACATTCCGCCGAGAGCTCTGGCGGCCGTTTCCGTAAACTATTCGTCCCTCGTGAATAGGTTTAGAGATCCCTTATACTACAGTTGTTATTGGGCAGATTTCTCGACTGTAAAACTTCACGTGGGAAATCTGCTTAGTTTACGCAGCCCCTGCGTGACGGACTTTTTTTTTACTGTCAATCGCTATATGTTCTAAACTGTTATTCTACCATTTGGCATCCTAATGTTTTCTAATCAATGCTACTTACGTTTTTGGAGTGTCAGTACATCTGACATTTCAAGTCCATTTTCTTTCAATACGTTCAACTTTGTTTTTTTTTTTATTTTACCTGTTATCTTTCCTCTTTATAAAAAGCTAATAAAATTATTTAGTACATTCATAAATTCGGAATTATTCATTCCATTTTTAGGAAATTGAAGTAAAGCAGAATTAGTAAAGTTATTTTAAATATTAAATCCAAAATACAGACAAATGAGTAAATGATTGTTGTCCATTAAGTGAGAAAAGGATATTTTCCTGTTAGTGGAAGTATTCTTCCTTTGTTAGAGGCGCAGTGTATGGTGTTTTTGTGTTGAAGGTGAACACAATCTGACAGAGAGGAAACAAGAACAAAGGGTATGGTCACGTTTGTTTTTATCATTTAGGTGGAAAGCCCTTTGTGTGATTCGCAGGCACTCTTTGAAGTATTTTCTCCCTTTGACTCAAAGGCTAACACCCTCATTCAAGAGGCGAGTAGAATTTAAAGTAGCATAAGTGTGTTCCGCTTTTTACAACAAATATTAGATTTTTTTTGTGTCTGTTTCAGCTCTTTTTATGCAGCTCCGCAAACAATATGTGGGCATCCATTCCATGTAATTCAATACAGGTTTTAATATTGAAAATCTGGGCGTATTTTAACTTATATGGTCGTCATAAATCAGTAAAGAGAAAGAGGTTGAAATAAACATTATATTAGTAAATTTACTAGGAAATAGCTACCTTTTAGAGCTAAGGTCAACTAGGCTAAACTCTCTAAGTAATACTAAAGATTTTGAAGGAGTAAATAATATTCAATTTTAAAATGGTTATGTAGTCAATTTAGCAGTTATCCCTTAAAGGGAATCAGATATTGAGGTCGTACTCATCACGCGATTTTCGAAACATTTCCTGAAATGTCCATTGGTTCTACCCTGGAGATGACGAAAATGAAGTCCGTTCACAACTGTGTGTGTGTGTATATATATATGTATATATATATATATATATATATATATATATATATATGGTGTTGTTGTTTTTTTGGAGGTTTGGTCAATGTTGGTGAAAGTAACTTCTTAGTTCATGGTGATATTTCGAAAATTTTGTTTTCTCTTATTCAGGGCAAGACTAAAGATACTTAAAAATTACTATACATATTGCACTAGAGTTACTGGTTACAGTAACTCTAGTGTACTGTAACCAGTAACGCTAGAGCGTTAACAGACAAATATATATATATATATATATATATATATATATATATATATAATTTTGAACGGACCTTATTTTGTTTTCTCCTGGGTAGGATCGATGAAAATCCCGTCATGAGTACGGCCTCAATAGCTGATTTCCCTCAAGGGAAATCTGCTAAAAATTATTCTGATCCATTATAAATTACAGTACTAGATAAAGTAAATAGTATAGTAGATATACATAATAAAATTAATATGTTATAATCTGATATATTTCAGTAATTGTTTTTCTTTCCTGTAAGAAGTTGGCACACCTGTTTGTTTACGTTTCTGGTGCTTCCCGTCTGGAGGTTTCTCATTAACGTTTGTTTTTATTTACTTAATGTTGATGGTGCTTTTGTGTTACTAGTATGTTGATTTATTTATTATTAAACATCACATGGGAAATCTGCTTAGTTTACGCAGCACCTGCGTGACGGACTTTTTATTTTACTTGGTACAGTATATTAACAAACTCTATTTATGGGCTACATTAGGGGGAGTCCAAGTGGAGAGTTTTCCTTTCTTTGGAGTCTTAGTAGATGAGTCCTAAATCTCTTTATCACTGTTCTGATGACGAACGGAGATTCCCTCTTTCACGTGAAAGCAATGCTTGCGGTGTCATCAAACAAGACATTTACTATTTCGAAGCCGTCCGGGATTAAGTCCAATACCTTAAGCCTTCATTGCTACCACAATCCTTTGAGAGGTGCCTTCTGATCAAAGGCATGGAATTTATTCCAAGAATTTCCAAATTGAATGATAGAGCTTTATCAATTAGCTCTTTACATTATTTTATGGAGTCGATTACTTCGTTGCAGCACGCCTCATAAATACAGCTGGCCTATTTGATATGGTTCAATCCGGTACAACTGAGAGTCAGTGTTAAATTGACATCGAGTTGTTGAAGTCCTTGATTTGTAAAGGACGCCTTGTCCAGTGATTAGTAATTATATTTTATAATTTCACTTTATTTGATCTTCGGGGCTCAGGTTAGCCATACGAGTTAAAGCGTTGACCTTTATCTCATATGGTAAACCTAGAGTGGCGAGTTCGATTCTCGCCTGGGCAAAGGAAATTATTTAGTGACGAAATTCATTAAATAACATCCTAAAATCCCAGCCTGGCTCGAAAAGGGTGGTAACCTGTAGATAACCCGTCCCAATTAGCCTAAGTTGCAAAAAGTGGACGTTAATAAATAATAATAGTATTTGATCTTCATAAAGTGTACTCAGTTACCTTTCTAAAGTCTTTCACTTTCATCCTACATCTCTATATCTTTATCATACTTGATACTCCAATTTAAAACATCCCTTTTAAGTAGGAAAGAGTATACTAAGTTATTAATATTAGTTAATAACTATCTCAGAAGGGCAAATCGAGAACTAATTGTATCATTCTACACGAGTCAAATGAGCAAACTTATCTTTGCTAATTGGTTTAGTTGTCAATTAGTGCAATATTTATTTATACGTCGCTTCTAGTAATTAGTGAGACCTTGCAAATTACGACTAAACTGTCTCTCTCTCGCTGTAACCTCTCTTTCTCTCAAACTCTCTGAAGAAATAATTGGATAGACTATTTATTGCTCGGAAGCATGGGTTTGGGTCGGGGAATTAATTTTGTATTTCTATGGGTTTTGAAAGTAATTTTATTAACATTTACATTCAACGGATCATGCTTGGTTAGGCTAGAGTGTAATTGAATTGTAGATAAATGACAATATAACTGTTGGGAATTTTCTCATTTCCTGCTTCGAGGAAAACTTACTTATTAAGTTGGCCCCATGCCAACCAGACAGCCAAACAATATCATCATGAGCAGCAATCATAACCTCTACATAGATAAGTATATTGGGCTCGTTCAAATTTGAGTAGGGCAATATTTACAGAAGTTGAAACTTCAGGAGTCGCATTACAGTTGCAGTATGTATGAAAACTAATATTAAATATTATTATTTGGTAAATTTCCCTTAAGAAAATTCATCTATTGAGGATTTTATTATTTAAGAAAAAAAGAAAGGTCAAGTTCTGTAACTGCTGAAATGGGACAATAAGTGGGGACGGGGCGCGGTTAGAGAGAGAAAACTGAAAAATTCGATAAATATCTCTGTTATTGCCGGTCGGAAATTGTTTTATAACCACCTTATCTTGTAGCAATATTTAATTTTATACAACTGTTATTATATATACTTTTCCGTTATTCCTAATATTGGCTTTTGCATTTTATAGTTTTCAACCCACATCAAACTTTTCTTACTGATTTTAGATCAGCGATAAACCAATAAACACAATGCGTCTTATTTGAAGTTTAAATACTGTTTTCTTAGAACCAGAAGGAGTGAGGCTTTAGAGAAGGGGTAAAATGTCTATTCTATAAAAATAATTTGGGTAATATCCGAGTCGGATCGGAAAATGTTATTATTGTTGTTCTGTACGTCTGCTCTTTTAACTCTTATATTAAACGAGATATTTCCTTGTTTTAGCAGATTTCCCTTAAGGGAAATCAGCTATTGAGGTTGTACTCATGACGGAATTTTCGTAATGTTTCTTCAAATGTCTATCGATCCTACCTAGTAGATGACGAAAATGAGGTCCGTTCAAAACTGTGTGTATATATATATATATATATATATATATATATATATATATATA
The DNA here is from genome assembly GCA_019009955.1 of Riptortus pedestris. Lineage (NCBI taxonomy): Eukaryota > Metazoa > Arthropoda > Insecta > Hemiptera > Alydidae > Riptortus > Riptortus pedestris. The sequence continues at coordinate 51,335,503 of CM032230.1, forward strand.
TATATATATATATATATATATATTTGTCTGTTACCGCTCTAGCGGTCGCAATTTGTGGTCAGTCGTTACCAAACTCGACATTTAGTCGTTTTATGTAAAAAGAAAGATCAAGTTCGTTAATGGCTGAAATCGGACTAGTGGGAGGGGGAGTTTAGAGGGGAGGAGTTTCTAAAATTCGAAATATTTCCGTTACTATACGTCGGATCGAAAATTTGTATAGAATCAATCTTATTGCAAATTACATTTACTATAAATATTGTTATATACATTTATTATCTATCTTTAATATTAACCGAGATATTTGCACTTTTATGAAATCGGGGCGGAAAGCGGATGAGAGTAAAAGTTCACGTGGGAAATCTGCTTAGGTTACGCAGCCCCTGCGTGACGGACTTTTTTAGATCAAGACCACTACAATTACAAATAACGCGGTTTCCATTAAACCTCAGTGAAGTACAATTGTAGACTTGGATTCAACCTGGCGAGCTACAGGGAAGAGGTGGAGCTGAAGGGCATTCCTGAGTTTACTGCTAGGAAATGACCAGCCAGGCTCTGTCTATTGACTCCCTGGAGAGAAATATTTTCCTTTAACAGCTACAAATGGCGGAGTCTTACACTTTAGAGTGAGGATAAAACCAACTTTTGCTGCTTGAGTAAATCTTGTTTTCTTGGTCTTTCGAGAAAGTGAGAATTTCTCTTGGGAAGGAGTTAAACATTTGATTTTTTTTTTTTAATATATTTTCCTTTGGTTTTACTTTTTTTTTTAAGAAACCGCTGGAAACAACCAAAACTATAAAAGAAAAGAGGTAGTGGCAGCATTATAAAATCAATTCCAGACTTTAATGTCAAAGGTCAATTAAGTTTGTGGTTCAGATTTTCGGAAAGCATGATTTTTAAATTCTTGAATTTTTTAGAAGATATTGAGCCAATGGCTACAGAAATATTGGAAGTCGCAAAATGAAACATAATTTCGACGATGTAGTGAGCAGAGGCTTAATAATGATATAAAATACAAAGTTCAGAATATACAGTGTAGTATGGGCCTTACGAGTGAAATATGTTGGTCGGAAATGGTCTATTACATTTTTTTACTCATACAGTTTGTCAATACGTGGTTGAAGGATTTACGAATGTCTTTATTTGTGGAGGGTGGATGCCCTCTCATTTTATAGACTGTTCTTCATCGTATTCTGTAAATGTTATTAGGTGATAGTATTTGGCTAGCTTAGGTTAAATAACTAATGTAATTCTTTAATAAGTATGGATTCTTAATCTTTCAGGTCGTTTTATAGGATTTACTTTCCGCTGAAAAATTGAAAAAACTGACAATCCACTGACATTCGATGCAGTAGTGTCTTTAACATTTATTTAAAGCTACAAAATAAACACTAATACTAATTCGGTCTTCAAAGGAAGATTTTAATTACCAAGATCAGTATGAATTTGTTTCATATATATATATACAAAAGAATGTTTTTTTGACCCATAAGGCCAGAAAATAAAACTATTTCTTCAGACACTTTATTTTATCCCCAACGCGTTTCGAGTGTCACCATTACTACTCAAGGGGCTATTCAGCCATCACTAAAAGTTAAAAACCTTTGTTTTATGGCTCAAAAAACATTCTTAAATATTAAATGGTCATTTTATAAATCTACTGTGTGTGTGTGTGTGTGTGTGTGTGTGTGTCTATATATATATAAAAACTATCTGAACCTGGCTTTACTCTGGGAATATTTATACTGAATAATGCGTTTTTATGTTCTTCAATCTAAACGTTCCATTATCTATTTTCCTTTCACTTCTTTTTATTTCTATAATATGTTTGACTTTCATATAATCCTCTTATGCCCCCATTAAACATGAAATAGCGCATACTCGGAATTGTTTGAAAAATGCGGATTGTTTGCTTTATTCTCATGAATGGACTTGGTGGAATTCACAGTTAGTAAATATTAATATTTTATATAAGAGAATGCTTATTAGAATATTCCGTGACTCGAACCAAAGTCTCCTCGCTAAGTAGGTCAGTACTCGACCGGCCAAGGCACAAATTCCATTAACAACTGATTCATACATTTTTTCAGTAGGCCAACCCCCCCCCCCCCCACACATCACTTTTCTACACACACACACTTGGCGCGCAACTACTGAGCAGTACGTTTTCTTAAAATAAATCAGCTATTGAGGTTGCTGACCAGATTTTGGAAACATTTTTTGAAATATTCATGGATCCCAACTAGATGCTTGATCACTACCAAGCACTATATTTAAGCCATTAATGAAAACTAAAGATAAGTAAGTTTGCTAAAAGCTTTAATCGCACTTAGAAAGACGGGAGAGGGGGTGATTCCAGTCGTCTTATAATTCCCCCCTCACCCTTCTACTTATCTCACATAAGGAATAATACAATATTCACAAAACATTTAATTTTGTTTTCATCGAACAAGGGTGGGGTTTGGAGAAATTTAACGTATAAATTCCGAAATATCTCGTTTACTATGAGATGGATCGGAAAACAGTGCATAACCATTTGTGTTGGTATAATTGCTGTTTATATCATTATATGTTAATTGAACATTTGTTTACTAACACTTATATTTACTGAGGTATTTGATTTTTTTAGTTTTATGTTTTGTTGTCCCCCTCTCTCCTAATAATGCAATTTCCAATAAAAACTCATAAGCCTCAAATCATTTCCATCCCAGCTGATGGTTTAATCTGTAGCGTATCCAGCACGTGAGAAATCTGTTCCAGTTTATGAACACCCTGGTGTGACATATTTTATAAATGGAGAGGATGGAGATTGCCATCAAGTTGTAATAAGAATTATTATTGTTTTCAATATTTGATGTTACTCAACTTAAATTTAGAAAACTGGTTTAAAATTAAGAAAAAATACAAAGAGTATTTCTCCAATGGAATTTGTAGCTCACGTGAGATTAGAAAAAATATATATAGTTTTAAAACATTAATATTTATTCACGGTTAATGCAGTCCAGTACATTCAGAAAAATCAAATATTTCCTCTTAGGTTTAATATATATTTTACTAAGTATATTTTTGCAATTATTTTTCTCGTCAAACCTCCAAGTTGGTACGTTTAATTTTCTTCGGTTTATAGAGAAAAATATTTTTTGTTTGCTTAACTTTTGAAATACGTGTTAATGGTTGAGTACTTGACTTGGTAGCAAGTAACCACGTATTAGGGTTGCCACAGTTACAAACAGCTTTTCTCTAATGTAAGAAATTAAAATTAGTAAACTATAATGCCTTTTTTCTGATCCTTTCTTTACGAGTAACTACACTTTTTAAGGTCTTAAAGATTTTAAATTTTTTCTGATGAGGTGCAAAAAATACTGCTGTTAGTAAAAAACAGAACATCACTTTCCTCACAAGTCATTCATTTGAATGAAAGAAAAATGACTTTCGAAGTGATTTTGATCAGCGTTTATACTGTTATGTTTTTAAACGTTATCACCCTGTTTTTTTTTGTATTAATTCATAGATAAGAGGAACTGTAACTCTTATCATTTCCACTGAAAGTATGACATTGACTTACTCATAAATGGAGAGTGATATCATTAGAGGTGATGGGTCGTTGTGGACTAGTGACGACCTTTGGCTTCTCTTCGAAGACGAAGCTGGCCAGTGTTTTACAAACATACCAAAGGCAGCAACACATCCTCCAGCTGACGGTGTACCCATTGGACTGAGCACGCCATCAGCTCCTTCTCAACGGCTCTACTACAGTCAAACACGCTAACATGGTCTGATATGCCACGGCAATTACATGTAGACGGGTATTTAATGGCACGCTTTCAACTTCATTAGTTTTACCTACGATTATGAAAGCTAAAACGTTCTGTCCAATTTGATTAATGTCATTCCCACAGTCCTCTGCCACCATTTAAGACCATTTCCAGCAGCCAACAGGAACGTGCATCGGCTCCAAGAGGTGGGCGTCTCCTTCATATTTTTCTGACTGTCTATTCAGCTCCATAAGTTCAACGTAGCAACAGACTGTCTGTATTAATAGCATATATCGTATCAGGTGCACCATCTTAATCCATTAGTTCAGCATTGCCTTTGATTTGTTTTGAGATGTAAACTCTCTTCCACATCGTCTAAATTCTCACTTACAACTTGTGAGGAAAGAAGGATGGGTCATTAAAATAGCAGTCTGTATACTCATATTGGTCAATGCCTATCGTTAGTCAGCTTATGCAGGCTGCGGGCTAAGGAGAGATGGCTCTCTCAAAAACTGTGGACTCGAGTGGAATTTTCAACAATAACACAATTTCCCGTGGAATTCAAGATTATCTTGTTCACTTGAACAATTAACAGGTATTGATCAAAAGATGCAACAACAATTGCTTTTCTACTTCATCAAAAATCCTCCCTAGGACAATTTTTAGTTTTTACTAACAATTAGAACATTTTATGATGTGGATACGAAGGAAAATTATGGTAGGACCTGTTTGGTCTAATTGAAAGGAGGCGATGTCCAGTTTTATCTCCCCTGTTGGCCGTTCTTCTTTCGTAAGCCTAAAAGGGGAATCAAACTCCAATTCAAAAATTGTGAAATTAAAAACCTGATATTGGTAATAAGTTGAATTCATAAAAAAACGTTAGTGCGCTTAGCGCCTGCAAAGAAAATAATGTTCTCTATGACTCTAGTTTACATCTCAACGCATGGTCAGATGTTCATGAACTCTCCTATGAAGATACCTTCTTGAATGAATGAACAATGCACCTGTATACAATGAATCTAGTCAATGTATACAGGACAAGGCATCTTTTAAAATCCCCATCGGTTTCAAGACCACGGTTATTAAATTACCCAACATCATGCACTATTAATTTGATCAAGCTGCGATCAAATTTGATCAATTTGATGTGCAACTCCGAAATTTTGACGAAGTAAGGTGTCCGAGAATTATATTTAAAAAATTGTTTTCCCATATTTGAATGTCAAGAGTTTCTAATGAAACTCCTTTCTCTTCGTAGCCTTTATTGCATAATGATCTACATGGTTCGTAGCCTATGTACCACCTCTCCAAGGGGCAGAGAACCGCGAAAAAAAAATTAATGGGTTAGACTAACTGCACCTTTATTAGCAGATTTCCCTTAAGGGAAATCAGCTATTGAGGTTGTACTCATGACGGAATTTTCGAAATTTTTCTTCAAATGTCCATCGATCCTACCCAGGAGATGACGAAAATGATGTCCGTTCAAAACTGTATATATATATATATATATATATATCTATATATATATACATTTGTCTGTAACCTCTCTAGCGGTTGCACTCATTGTTTGAGCGTTACCAAACTCGATATGTAGTCATTTTATGCAAAAAGAAAGATCAAGTTCGTTAGCGGCTGAAATCGGACCAGTGGGAGGGGGGGGGGTTTAGAGGGGAGGATTTTCGAAAATTCGAAATATCTCCGTTACTATACGTCGGACCGAAAAATTGTACAGAATCAATCTTATTGCAAATTAAATTTACTATAAATATTGTTATATACATTTATTCTCTATCTTGAATAGGAACCGAGTTATTTGCCTGTGTATTCTGCCGGTTGGCTATGTTCGGACTTTCCGCCGAGAGCTCTGATGGCCGTTTCCATAACTATTCGTCCTTCGTGAATAGGTTTAGGGGTTAGGTTAACTGTTTTTTGGGGCTAGAAACTACTGGGTTATTAAGCCCTAAATAATGTTTTAGGTTAGGAGGTTTCTTACTACTACAGGTGTTATTAGGCAGATTTCTCTATTGTAAAACTTCACGTGGGAAATCTGCTTAGTTTACGCAGCGCCTCCGTGACGGACTTTTTTCCATATTGCTTAGCTTAACTCCAAGTTTATTAGTTATTATAGTGTTATTTTGGATTGATTTACTTGGACGTAAGATCTTGAGAAAGTGCAACTATGTAATAGATATAATAAGACTTTTGAAATTATAAAATAATCATTAGAAAGAAAACAATGATTTTTGCCATTGCTGCATGAAGTAAGTGCTAACATTTATGGTGGTTGGCAGGGATAAAAATTACTGATGGAGTTTTTAAGCGGGATAGACCTCCGCACAGCTTGGGTTAAGATATTCAGTAGTTTTCAAATTATTCATTTGTTGAAAATAGTGTGCCCGATGAGAGTTCTGACCAACCAAATCCAAGGTCTTTATGTCAAGGCGTTGATCAAGCAAGTAAACAAGACGCAAATCAATTTGGAACTTGACCGTAAACTTTGTCAGCCAAGTTGCTAAATGTCTGGAGTCCGAAACTGTTTGAGACGGCTAAGTTAAGGCATTGTCCAATAGAAAGCCTTCAAGTCCCATCGCAGACGATCTTTGTTATTTGCTCTGCCCCAATTGACTTTTGTTCACCCATTCATGCACCACGGCAAAGCTAATATTGGCTATGAATGGAAATTAAGGTCGCATTCAATAAATAGTATTTTTTACTGCATCTGTCGACTAATGCTTTGAATGTATTACCCTTGTGGTTAACGAAATACTGGTATCAAAAGAACCTATAACAAAACTTTCTGGAAACTGCAAAAAATTAAAATTACTTTCTAAGCACCATACATACCAACAAAATTGGGTAATGAAGGGGATTTTTGGGCGATGTTTAAAATTTAAATGTGCTCTACAAAAACCGTGCGATTAGTGATATATCTTTGGCAATATTGGATTTATTACTCTTAAAGTATAAAATACATATTTACTTATTTATGAACCTTCTTAGTCAAACAAATTATTCGAAAAACGTTTTTACTTAAAACATCTCTGTTTTTCAAATATCTCCGGCAAACATTTGCTTCTTTTCAAGGGGGAAATCTAAATTCCTTTTTTTCTTAAAATCGAGTCATATAATTTTATTTCTTTAAAAATAATTAAATTTATCATTATAGAAACTTGGTTAAGTGTATAAAAACAATACAGAAGTATAGAAACAAGCCAAGGTCTATATAAACACATAATACTATTTAAAAATAGAGCTTTTGGTAGATTTAAGCTCCTAACTATAATTAAATTGAAAGTGAGGAATAATTTGTGAAGATATTATCTATTTCTGTTTTTAATAAATATAGTGAAGCATTTTTTTAAAAATCTATATTTTTCGCTTTAGGTATTTATGTTTAAAAATTGCAGTCATTGAAATAGTAGCTTGAAGGACTTAAAGTTAACGAGAATGCTAGTAAGAGTTTAAATCTCTCATGATAAACCAAGATGGCTAGTTCGACTCCCGCCTTGGCAATGGGAATTTATTTAGTAATGGGCTCATTAAATAAATTCACAATATAGAACAGGTGAAACCTTCATTGATAAGCCCTGTTGTAACTAAATGAAAAATAAGTACGGTAACTAATACTACAGTCTAGACGGAGGAAGGCTCGCTTAAAAAGAACCAACGTATACAAAAAACCATTAGAATGAGAAAATAAGACTAGAAGTAATGCCAGATAAAGAGTTTATAAAGGTATATAAATATTAACACAATTCTAGTATCAAATAATGTTTCATTTTAGCATATATTAACTGACATTCGATACAGATTCGGAAAAAAATATTGAAATGTATATGGTTGCCAATAACAGCGCAAACGTTGGGAATTATAAAGATGTTAATGAAGCTAAAGATTGAATTTAAATTTTTAAAAAAATACATAAATAATTAGTGCTGTAATCTCTTGTGAGCATGACGAGGGGCTCAGGTTGGCCAAAGCTTTGGTACGGGTATTTATCCCACTTAGTTTACCTAGAGTCGTCAGTTCCATTCTCATCTGCTAATTTATTTAGTACTCATTAAATAAAATTCTTAGTGCTAATCTAGGCGGAAAAGAGTGCTTGATAACCATTAGTATTTGTAGCTCAAATTGGACGTTAATAATTAACATTATAAATAATGTTTATTATTAACGTCCACTTGGTTATTAAAGTGAACTATATTTTACGTACAATATTTCTGGCTCAATATTTTATTAGTGGCTTTATTTAAAAGATGGTTGCATATTTTATTTCATATTATCCTAATTTTAATGTGATTGTATTCTATACATTATTGTACATTTTATTGGTATTAAATTTCCAAATTTTGTTGGATACGAGTCGAAGACTAAATGATTAATTTTCAATAAGAAATATATTGTTGTTCAGCGCACCTAAAAAAAATCTCTTAGATCTTCACAAAGATGTGGATTTAAATTTCTAAAGCTACTAGCTACAGGTACTGTCGATTGGCCGATTTGATGACATTCTTTAGAATCAATTTAGGGGCTGCCTTTCTCGGCTGTGCCAACAGCCCAATATACACACAGGTATTGTGACACCTGTCAAATGCAAGAAAAATTATTTTAACTATTAAAATATTTAATGAGAGTGGGGTAGGAAGCTAAAAACTTTTAAAAACCCCCAAGTAAATAATTATAGGAAACTAAATAACTCATCAAATGTGGTGAATAGATGGCTTTTTCTATGCTATAGAAGTTATAATCATGACTCAACTTTTCTCTTGCTTTAAATTTCCTTCGATCGAACAAAGTGAAATTGGGCTTTTTATATATATATATATATATATATATATATATATATATATATACACACACAATATATTTTCTCATGTGAGAGCGCGCAAATATATATAGGTCAAGTACCTTATAAGTTACCGCGTTGTATCTTATACTTGACCTTCACCAAACTCGATATTTAAACGCTTCATGTTTCTACTGGTATTTTCAAATTTTGTGCTTATGATGTAATTACAAAGGGAGATGTAGGGAAATATAAAGTGCAAATGAAGTCAATCTTACTGGCCTAAAAATCTGTTACGTCATCCGAATGAAATTCTTCCTTGTAGGAGCTAGGCTGGTCTTAGGCTGCCAGGCGCTCTAGCGGCCAGAATGTTTATATGATTCATCAGACCATAAGCTATAGAAGATATAGTGAAACGCAAAATGTAAATTCTTAAATATCTACGTTGATTCACTAAAATTACTTTATCTGATTTGGGCGCGCGCGCGCGTGTATGTGCGTGTGCGAGTGTACGCGTGTGCGTGTGTGTGAACAAAAGTGTAAAATAAATTTTTAGCTCGGGCTTCTTCATTCCATCATCATTCCAGGATTTCATTGCATAATTTATAGTTTTGCGTAGCTTTAATTTAATTTTAATTAACACTTCCTCAATTCTATTTCACTATATTTTATTTTGTTTTAAGTAACGTTTTAGGCATTTTCCTTTATTTTAACATTTTAAATTTATGAATGAATGATAATGATACTGAGCGATTTCGCCACTTTGCGGAACTCTTCAAATAAATATATGTTGGGGTTTTCGCAACATTTTTCTTTTACCCCAATATTAAAATATATTATCTATTAACTTCCACTTTGTGCAACAAGAGCTAATGGGACGGGTTATCTACAGGTTACTACCCTTTTCTAGCCAGAGTGTGACTAAACCCCAAAATTAACGAAGTTATTTCCATTCATTAATCTCCCTTTTGAAAACTATACTTCTAGGAATTTGAATTATACTTTATGCTAATATTTATACTCAATATGCTATATTTTCATGGGAATATATATCTACATATGGATCTAGCTTAATTTTCTATTCTTGTTTATTTGGAATAATTACTAAGGTAAATCAACTAAGGTTAGAATCGGTGCATCATTCCTACACGTCAAAAATAACATACATATTAGACATTAATTACATACGAATTTGATATTGCTGTTTTAGCAATATCTTGTCCATGTTATTATTACATTTGTAAGTGTATTTCATTAGAACTGTGGAACATTCTACTTTGTCATCAATATTTTTTTAATGAGGAAGTATTACTTGAATTTGTACTTCATAAGTAATTATTTTTAAACAAATCTTATTAGTGAGATGGAAAGAGCTCACGAAAGGGGTTTCGAGACTTAAGCTATGGCAAGATTCTGAAAGCAGCTATAGCACCCAGATGTTAGTTCAGGAACAAGAATGGCTATTTAAGTTTCCAACAAGTCCAGGTGTAGCAGTTACCTGGATTTAGGATTAGAGAAAGACATTCAAAAGGTCTCCATCTGCTCTTTATTTCTTTAAAAACTACCCTAAGCCAGGTATGGTCTATTATTATGCCATTAGTCACAATGGACTTTCCAACAAAATGGAGGGAATGTTTATTTCAAAAATCAAAGGAATATATAATGAAATAATGAAACTAAAGTTGTGATATATTCTTAACTATTTTTATCGTAGTCTGATATAGGGTAAATACTTATAAATAAAAAACAAACAAACCCTGATCATCAGTATTGGGCCCATTGAAGCAAAACACTAACATTTGACTCTTTACGTAAAGTTAAATGTGGATCATATTGCCTCCCCTCATAAATAAAACGTTAAAATCTTGCGGTTTCCCATAAAAAAAATAAGTTAACTGAGAATAGAAAGAATAGTTGTGCACTATACAACTGATAAATGGAAATTACAGAGCCTAAGAAGAAAAGAATATGAATGAAAGGGACTGTAGTAGGCATTAATCGACATTGGGTGAAAGGATCTGGATGAAAACAGTATTCAACCATTAAATAAGGGAGAAAGGGAGGGAGAAAGACCAGTAAGTGCTCCTATTTACAGAGATTTCAGGCTAAGTAGAATGCTTAAGGGTCGACATAGAATCCGTGCGGCGGCATATGCTTTCTTCGGATTTGTGGGCGGTAATCCCTGAATTTAGAGGGCTTTAAGCCCTTAACTGTTCGAGGGTAATTAAACTCACACACGTACAAGTAATTAACAACCCCCCCTCCCCCAACTACAGGCACTCAGGTCTAACAACACATTATATTGCTTTAACTCTAGACCAAGTCATTACCGATCTCATAGTATAGGGAGATACATTTAAATGTGTGTCAATTTAGTTTTATGCCTTAAGTTTAGAAAACTAATTGCGAGAAGGTGTCTCATTTATACAACATTAATGAAATGGGATTTTAATGTAGGAAGTTATTTTATATTTATCCTTCCCACAGCCTTCCTCTATATAGTACGGTATAATAATGGCTTATTTACATAAATAATACCATTTCGCTATGGAATTAGTCAACATCAATGCATCATATCGCTAAAATTGAAAGTGACTGATGAATGAAAATTCTGATGAATTTTAGAATAAACATTCGATATTAGCATACCGAAACGAGTGCAGCTGTATGCTAACAACTAATATTGGATTAAATGTGTGCTTATGGCGGACAAATGTGATGTTTAAAGTTTCCGAGTGTTCAGGCACAGACTGTATTCACCGGAGAGTGACGTATTGTTTGTACGCTGGTGTTTACGTAGGGTTCTAATTATTTGAGAAATATAATGTGCAGATGGCTTCTGCACGAATGTACCTGTTGCATGATGACCTTTTTGTAAATAAATTTGGATACCGGAATATTGTGGGACAGCTTCTATCATTTAGGGGCTCAGGTTAACTATGCGAGTTAAAGCATTGACCTTAATCTCACATGGTAAACCTAGAGTGGCGAGATCGAATCCCGCCTAGGCAAAGGCATTTATTTAGTGACAGAATTCATTAAATAAAATCCTTAGTGCTACGCTGGCAAGAAAAGGGTGGTAACCAGTAGATAATCCGTCCCAATTAGCCTTATTTGCAAAACGTGGACGTTAATAAATAATTTAATTTAAATTAGCATGTATAACAATATATTCCGAAGTCCCAAAGTATTTGTTCCCCATTCTATAATATTTCAAGTTATTTACATGGTTGTCTTATTGGTCTTTTGTAAATTAAGTTTCAAGGGTACGCAGGTTAATGGTTAAAGAAGAGCATGTCTTAATTATGCCATTGGTCTCAAGTGAGCCATTTACCTAAGAATATTGGTGTACTTTTATTTCCTAGTTCAAAGTAAAGAAAGTATTGTAATCACGAAAATTTGTTTGCTTTCCATCGATGGGTGAAAAAAGGTCAACACCACTATTAGTTTTGAGTGGTCCCCACTCAGAACCAGGAGTGAGTCAATTTCGCCGAATTACAGAGGACGAGCAGTGATGAAGGGGCAGGGCCTCGAAACGGAGCTCAGGAAAAGACATTTAAAACTTAGTCTGGGTGTTGACTCTTTTTCATGGATGTATACATAAACCCCCACCAGCCAGAAGATTCAAGTCATCTGTTTTACTCTCCATGAACCTATTTCGGCCGGGGTTCGTATGTACGTACCTCGCTTAACTAAAAAATAGCTTTCAAATGTTGGAATTTCATATTTGGATTGCAGTGCCGTCTTGTGCTTAACCCATTTTGACTTCTAATAAGGAGGATTCAGCATTTAGAGGATGGTGTACAAAATCAAATTTCTCCATACATATTAGACATACAAAATATTTATGTAGAGTGTTTTGTGTTTATCAAGAAAAGATCTATAAATTATGTCCTGTGACATTTTTTGGATTCAATGAATGGTTTTTTTTTTTTTTTTTTTTTTTTTTTTTTTTTATACAGAATTTCAGTTTTATCAAAGCTAAAGGTATGCAGAGCTGAAATGGACTTCTAAGGGTCGATGTCTTGGACAATAACGATTATATTTCTATGGGTCTATTTTTGTTGACAAAAATCCTTATATTTTAAAGCCTTGAAGAATTGTAACATAAGCCTTATATCTCTAAAGTACAATGTCTTGGACAATAAGCGTTATATTTCTGAGGTTTGATGTATTTACCAAATAATTGGCTTATCATCTTATTAATTTATGGGTTTGCCTTAAATCATGTCGGATATGAATAGAATTTGGAAGATTTAGTGGCAAAGCATTCCCCATGTTTGTAAAATTTAAGCATCAAGACCCTACTACACACTCAGTCAAACTTCCAGGACACTTGAACCTTGGTTTGCATGGCTTATGAATGCAGCCAATGTTGAATTATAGATGCCTTGCTCATCCACAGATCCTCTTCCCCTTGCCCTATCTCATTGAGGTCAGCTTAAATATCTAGCATCTAAGGGTCTCCCCCTAAGGGTCTTCTTGTTCGTGGCTTTGTGGTATTTGCGGTCAAGTCTGTTTCAACATTTTTTGTCTTGGCATCTCTCACTTGCCTGAATGCATGTATTTAGAGTTATGTATTTCCTCATAAGAATATGAAAATTAAACTTTACAAAAAAAAATATAATTAAATAAGAACAATTAGGAATACAATTAAATAACCAATAAAAACAAAATTACATAATATTAATATTATATTATCTTTTCCTCTCTCAGCTTAAGAATATCATAGGCTATTGCTTTTAATAAATTTAGATGTTTTGAAAATAAAATATCAGGACTGATTAGCCAAACGGGAATATGAGTCTTTAACTGTCTTCGTGTGTCTTGAGTCAGTCTAAGTTCATAAATCATGTGGTTGAATGTCTGTTCAGTGTAACTGTCGCATTTACAAGTATTTGAGTCAGTAAGAGTTTGTAAGATATTCGTCTTTATAACAGGGATATATAATTTTAGATGTAATCCTTTATCTGTTTGATTCCATCTCTGTTGCCACAAATTAATACTTTTTTCTCTTAGTAAAGATTTTAACACAGTTGGAGTAATTTTATTGTAAATAAAACTCTTCGCTACTTTTAGAGGCACTTTTGGCGTGGATATCAACTATGTCATTGCCCATAATTTCTGCGTGTGCCTTGGCCCATTTAAAGTGAATGAAAGACTTATTTCTTGAAGAAAATATGTTTAATTTTCTGGTTACCTGACTGGCGTAATGAGTTAGAACCACATGAATTGTCTATGGCTTTAGTTACTCAAGCTGAAGGTTAGAATACCTGCGTATTAGGCTTAAGAAAAGTATTCTCTCCAAAAACATTAAATTACTGGTCATTTATATTGTTTATATGTACCTGTATTCAATGAGGTCAATAGCCGCGAGTATAGTGTGTTTTTAAGGTCACCGCTGTGTTGATATATCTCATTTTCCAAAGAAGTCACCACCGGTAATAATTTTGTTACTCTTTTGTGCTCTCTCAGCAATCTTATTGATGAACGCTTGCTGTTTGTGTTCTTCAATTCCAAAAAGAAGAGCACTTTCAGTGACGCACCACTTAAATGATTTCAATATACATTAAACCGAACAATTCCTTATCCTTATCAACTACCTGGTCATTGCTTCCGGCATTCACCTCGATTTGGCATTATAAATTGTTCCCATCCATAAAATCTGTTTGTTACATGATCAAAGTCCTGATTGGATTATGATATGGATCTTTCAATAATTTTTAAGTGGTCCATGAGTAGTCAATTAATAAACTGTTTTTAATTAATTTATGTTTCATTCGTTTAAATTTTTTTTCATTAACTTTTTCCTAGCTCTTAACAAGGAATTGTTAACGGTAATAGAATATTTCTTTTGATGCCAGTTGTGAAAGAGTGCAATGACCTTAATTAAGTAGTTTAACTGCTTAGAAGTATTTCCTGGAAGAGTTACTGCGTCAGAGAATACGCACCTGGTATTCCCTGCACGACTCCTGTTATTTTTTTTTTGTGGTGTGTAAACCTTTGAGTCATTGATGCCAAGAAGATTTTTAAAATGAAGCCTGTTGCTTATGGAATTTTTTCTCCATTCTGTAAGCAGTGAATTTAAGACGTTGCGTCTCTGGTATTTTATCCCGTGAAGAGGTAAACCTGATGTTCATGGGAACGAACAAGGGTAAAGAGGGTAAAAAGGGCATGCAGAGGTTTCCCGTTACCTTCTGCATCAGACCATCCAACAATAAAGGCCTCATGAGAAAAATTCCAATTCACACCGATAAAGGTATGATTGGAGAAAATTCCAACCGAGTCCAGAAAGCCATCTCTCTCTCCATCCTAAGCTGACTAATGTTAGCGAGTACAAGTATGCATACTACAACTTTAATTCAATCTCCAGTGTTGTCGTACTTTATGCTGTAAATAAGAATTTAGACATGGAGGTGGATTTAAGAAGTACTATTTAGTCATTACAATCAAAATTTTTTTGGTGTTAGAGAGTAGAGTTTTTTTGGGTAAGAGAGTTAACTTTTAGTTCTGGTTAATTGGTTATCTTTGGCTACATGTAGCCAGTGTCGTGACACTGGGGCGCACCGGACCTTCCCTACAATCAAAATATCATCATATCTTCTAAGACAAAATCGCATACGTATTTGGAGATTTCTTACGAAGGGTTTAATCTGTTATAATAATCATTGCCCTATCATAATTAATAATCTAATTGGGCATAGATATTAATAGGTACTGTGCGTACATGCGTTATAGCAGATTTCCTTTAAGGGAAATCACCAATTGCAGTGGTACTCATGACGCGAGTTTCAAAAACAAATGTCAAATGTCCATCGATCCTTCCCAGGAGATAACGAAATGAGGTAAGTTCAACACTATATAAGTATCTGTCTGTTAACTAATTTTTGTTT
Source organism: Riptortus pedestris (assembly GCA_019009955.1). Taxonomy (NCBI): domain Eukaryota; kingdom Metazoa; phylum Arthropoda; class Insecta; order Hemiptera; family Alydidae; genus Riptortus; species Riptortus pedestris. The sequence continues at coordinate 51,350,934 of CM032230.1, forward strand.
AATCGTTAATAAACTCGATATTTATGTAAAAAGAAAGAACAAGTTCGTTAATGGCTGAAACCGAGGAAGTGGGAGGGGGGGGGGGTTTAGTGGGGGAATTTCGAAAATTTGAAATATTTCTGTTACTATGAGTCGGATCGAAAAACTGTATAGAACCAATCTTATTGAAAATTTAATGTTCTATAAATGTTGTTATGTACGTTTTTTCACTTTCTTGGTAATTAACCGAGATATTTGCCATTTCTTTAGTTTTGGCTTTCAGTGAACTCCCACTCCTACTCATGTCATAATAACAATAAGCTGTTATATTGTGAAGCACATTATTTGAAGTCTAAACACCTAATATTGTTCTCATTGAATTTTTACTTTTTAAGGTAAATACAAATACGTGACCCACGTGGGAAATTTGCTTAGTTAACGCAGCCCCTACGTTAGTTGTGCTGGGATTTGTAGTAGGTTCTGACCGTGGAATGGTGCTAAGTAGTTATTTCTGTGAAACCATCAAGCATCGAGGACTAATCCTCCAGGGATTATTTTTCTGTCCTTTCATTTTCTCTAACTGGTTCCCTTCACACGTAGTTCACACCATCTATATATCAACTGACAATTGTTTTTTTTCCTCTAGAAATTCTGTGTTCTTCAGGTGGTAACCATTAGATAACCCGTCCCATGGTAGCAAAATGTGGATGTTTATAAATAATAATAATAACCTGGAACTGCCTTCATTTTTATATATTTTCAAGGGGGGGGGAGATCTTTTTTCACGGAGTAAAACAACGGATAAAATTTTAAAACACAAAAGGAAGTAAAGAATGGAATTGCGGGCTTGTATTGAGTTTAATTTGAAGTTATCATTTGAACGGATCTTCCTGATGAGACATGTAAATCTAAATTCCGCAAAGAGTCATTCCTTAACTATTTGTTGTTGAAGAAAAATGTATAGAGGAAATATTGATAGGGAAAAGGAACGAAATAGGAGGATAATGTTCAAAGTGAAATTTTCTAAGAGATTTGGCTTGAGTTTGTTTCTTGTTAAGGATTACTGGTCCTGGTCAGAGAGGCAGAATAGCCAAGATAAAGACCACTTCCTTGGACCAGCTTCATATCGATCGCTTGATTTTGAACTCCTGAGCAGACTTATCTCAGGCAGTACTATTCGGCCCTACGTATTACACAGCAGTCCCTAAAATTGAAATTCTGGTTTTCCAAAGACATATTACAGTACATAGGAAAGATATTATCATATATTCAAAAACCTGAATTTCTCCGTAATAGCTCACACTAAAAGCTAAAATGATCTTAAACTCATTTGTTTTACCACACCAAATAATGGAAGTAAAGTACAGAGTGAGTTTGTGTTCTATTTCATTGTTAAATCTTCAACATGTTGAATGAGAAACAAAAGTTTTGTCTGAATCACACTTTAACGTACTCAAATTTCTTCATTGTTTGTCAATAACTTTTATAAATATGAAGATGCAATTAATTAAATTTTTTGTTCAGAAATACACTAAACTTCTGCTAGATTGAGTACTTATGCTATCTATCCTCTACTCCACTTATGTCTGTTCGTTAAATTATGAACTAAACATTTCTGAATTTAAGTCAGTTTCTACGTGATGGGGAAGAGTTTAAGTATCACTGGCTTTATCTATGACTCCTGACACGATTTCCACCATTAACTAGGCCTTCCGTTTTAAATTGAACTATAACATGTAGAGTTAGTTATATGGGAGTTCTCTTTTCTAACCATTAGAGGAGGTATCCATTCAAACTATATGTCCACCACAACTTTTGTTAGTATTGGTTTTATCATAGAAATCAAACAAACCAATGACAAAACTTGAAAACTACAAATAAGTCTTTCTCTTTAGAAAATAATTTTCATAATGACTTCAACAACTTCTTGTATACGATAGGGGGCTCAGGTTAGCCATGTGACTTAAAGCGTCGATCTTAAGCTCACTTAGTAAGCCTAGAGTGGCGAGTTCGATTCTCGCCTGGGCAAAGGAAATTATTTAGTGACGGACTCATTAAATAACATCCTAAGTCCTACCCTGGCTAGAAAAGGGCGGTAACCTGTAGATAACCCGTCCCAATTAGCCTTAGTTGCAAAAAGTGGACGTTAACAAATAATAAAAATGTATAAGATAGCAGTATGAATTCAAAAATGCTACTTTCTATTTGGTTTCTGTCGCATATTCTTCTGCGTTTTAAGAGAACAATTAAATTGAAGTCAGAGGACTACTCATTCATCACCAATGGGTTCGTTGAACACTAGGGCAACAGATCAAGAACAGTGCTGTAATGAATTATTTTAAAAATAGAAATTTAAAAGATATCGATTCGGTAGTAAATTAGTCCATTCCTGTTCTTTAATGAAAGTGCCCAGTAGAATTCTACGATTTAAACTATAAAATTTTACAGAAAGTATCTACATTTCATGTTTTCCCTTCGATATTTTGCAATATTGAAGAAATTTGTCTTCAGGATGCTCCTGACATGGGAAGGAAATGGGAGTACAAGTAACAACAGTATACTGTTTTATACATTTATTACATAGTGTCAGATTATAATTTAAAAGAAGATAAATAGGCTCACGATAGACCATAAAAAGTTAGTTTTCAATCCTCTAGTCCGAGATAAATAAAGATGAGGAAAGTGGTACCGATAATAAACAATAAATACCCCACATGTCAATTTAATATTTGAGAAGCTTTTCCCTTGGATTGATTAAGATTTTAGTCTTTATCCTGCTCCAATGATCCAATTAAAACCAGTTTTCTTTTAATTAAAAAATCTTTAATTAAAAGGAAACTAAGTTTCCTCACGAGTCAGTCATCTGAGGTCTTTACTTAAGAGAAAGTTGTTTTGGGAAGTATAACATTTTCCATGAAAGGAACACTTTTACACTTGCATAAATTACGATAAAATAAAGAATATTGTTATCACTATTAGGTAAAATGTTTTCCTTGCGAAACTGGAACGAACACGTGTCCCATACTTAAAAGGGCATTATTTAGGAAAGAGATTTATAGTTCTTTGACTCGCATTCCCTGGCAGACCAACTCGATAGAATCGACTTTACCTTGTGTCAAAATAGAATGTAATCTGGACGGAAGATATAATTCTTTACTCGTGGCAAAACAGTTCGTTATATTCTGCGGTATAAAACGAGTGTCTCTTGAGAATAAATGTTGTAGGTCAAGCAAACACGAGTCATACTTTTTTCCCCCGAAGTATATAATCTTTCAGAAATGTATTTTCCAGAACATATCTGACATAACCTATTTAGTTAGATACAGGAATCATAACTCCTTTTCTCCTTTTCCGGTTCTATGAAAGTTTGTTACTAAAGCAAAAAAAATCTTAAGCCTTTCCCATGAAGTAAGGTCAAGGCGGTCTATAATTTGTCAACTTCATTGCTATATTTCAAACCTGTTTCCAAAGTCATTAAACTCTTATTGTATTACTTTAGGAAGCCATTTTATGTTGTGTGTATTGCAGTCCCATTGCTTTCACCTTCAGGTGCTTTTGCATCGTAAAAAATGTTATGCTGTAAATTTCCGGAGCTCCAGTCAACTCCTTCTTTAGGCATTGTTTAAACCCGACTATTTTTTTAAGTATTAGGGCATGTAATTAATTTTATTAAAGAACTACAGTTTTCCACAAAGCATGAAGAAGCAAATGTTCTGAAAATTTGCAGCATAAACTATTTTGCGAGACAAAGGCCAGCCTGGAAGCCTAAATCGGGACTAGACCAAATTTTCGTGACTCGAAAATGATATTTTATCTATACCGTACTCGATATTCATTTCAGTTAACCTGACCAGGTATGGGAGGGCGCGTTAGAGATAGGAGTAATTTGAAAATTCAAAAAATCTCCGCCATTTAGTACTAGTCTGATTGAAAAATGTTATAGAATCATTCTTGTTAAATGATTGATGCTCTACAATTGTTGTTTTCTACTACCTTGATAACTCATATGAAGCGAGTTATTCGTACTTTCTTGTTTTCAGCCTTCTATAAACACCCACTTCTACTCATTAAATTTTTATTAAGAAATAGAGAATATATGGTGAGATCAGATCGGTTGTGTGTCATAACAGCACTTGGGAAATCAGCTTAGTTTACGCTGCACCTACGGGACGGACTCTTTCTGCCATTCTTCTTATTTGTATGAAAAAAACGTGTATGGAAAGTTAAACGATGTTTTGCTGGTAACGTAAGTGTGTTACTACACAATTGCATGTAAGGAAGGATACATCAAATGTTTTCTCTAACAAAAATAATTCCTTTATTGGTGGGTTTAAGGTGTAGATGTTTGTGTGTATATTTACCTAATTATTAGTAGCTTATATAGTTGATTTTCGAAATTATTATATTGTTTATACTGTTAAGAGGAAAAAAAAAGGCGACAGAAGAAATAATTTGTCGTATAAACGTGCTAATGGTAATCAGCTCAGCAAATTAGACAACAGTTCTGAAACACTTTGGTATTTTGTAATCAAATCCAGTCACAAATAGTGGACAAACTGGTTTATTTAAAAGTCATTCATTCTTGTTTTGGAGACTCCAAAATAATTTCTGATCTACATTTCAAAAGGGCAGCACTTTCAATTATATTACTCTAATTATTGAAGTTAATGAACATCAAATAGTGTGAATGGATCATTGCAGGCCAAGTACTATTTCTAATACTTCTACTATACTATTCATGGTATGAGGAATCATTTACAACTCTTCTTTCCATAAAAACTAGGTATAAAGGGGCATCCCTAGATACTCGTCATGTAATAATAAAATATTCTTCAAATTTTATGGCAAGGTTCTCCAATAAAAAACATTTTTTTCCGGTGCATACTTTATAGAAACTGCCCTACATGTTTCAGCTATATATTGTCTCCATCTATGATATATTTATTAAATATATCATAGATGTAGGCACCTACTAATACAATATATAGCAAAAGAATTATGAACGGATGTGTTAAATTAATGTTACTAATAATTTTTTATACATTTTTCTTTTAAAAGGGATAGCCCCAGAAGAGGTGGCAAATAAACCACGAACATGTCGGGCAATTTCAATAAAGTTTGCAACAAAAAAAAAATGTTTTTTATTAGAGACCCTTGCCATAAAATTTGAAGAATATTTTATTATTATATGACGAGCAACTAGTGATGCCCCTTTATAACTAGTTTTTGTGGAAAGAAGAGTTGTAAATGTTTCCTTAATAAATAAGAATAATAATAAAATAATAAATAATAATATCTGTTCTCCAGCTCTCTTTTAGCAGATTTCCATGATTAAATTTGAAGCACTGTTTTTATAGGTTTCTTACTACAAAGAAAAAAGGAAAATAGACGTTGTTATCTCTAAAACATGTTCAGCACTTGGGAAAACTGCTTGCTTTTCGCCACCATTGCGTGACGGATTTTTCTGGAAAGGTTTCAGACCCTTATTATAAATCAGTGTGCTCTAATGGACAACGAATATTCAAATGGCCTGAAATTACTGAAATTCACTGAATTGAAAAGCATTCGTGAATGGAATACCTGTGAAAGCATTCCACTTGGATATGTCCATTGATTTTCTACAAAGTGGGAGCCATTTGTGGCCCTTTTGTGAGGCAGATATGACAGAGCAAATATTAGCGAAGGGCCATGAACAGACAATATGCCAATCAACAATGTGCACATTATGAATAGATTTTATATTTACACGATAATTTTAGCCATGGTTAGTTTTCAATCTCTTAGGCTTCTGATAACATTGATTTTCTCAACTTCTGCGGTAGTTCTTTCGGCCAGTGAGAATTATTTATGCATACAGTCTGTTGATCACTCCAGTTAGTAACTCTTCTTCCTTCCTGTAATGCCTTCCTTAAGCGACTCGTTCTCCCTGAATACTGAGATGAGTGTGATAGAAACACTAAAGAACCTCTCTAATGGCTGCATAAATCTGCGATAAGCCAAGCCAAAGTTGTTTACTGAGAGCTTGAATTGTTTATTGTTGTTGTTTAGAAAGTAACAGCTGTTTACATTCCTCTTCAGATTTAATGTTGTTCAAAGTAAGTTCAATTTTAATTTCTTTACCATAGACTTTCCATTCTCCCTTCTCAGAATTGAAATGATCTAACGAAATGTGCCATTATGAAAAAGAGATGGAGCTTCATCTTCTTGTGTATGGGTTTCGTATTGGGTATGTATTCTTTACACGTCCGGACCATCAGAATATAAAATATATAACAATTAACGCTACACATATTTTATATATATATATATATATATATTGTTGCGAAAATTAAATACACCAGAGAAGGAACCGCGTGATTGGGGAGTGCGGAGGAGTTCAAAGAAGTGCCGCTAATTGGTCGCGTCCTTACTAGTCCCTTCTAGTCCTTCTTGGAAAAGCCTCGGTCTCACCCTGCTCTCCATTTAAGCCTGTACAGCTAAATCTAATTATAGCCGTCTCCCTGGAACTTCTAGACCTTTCTCGAACTGGAACCTTCTATGCCTAGACCCTTCTACAAGCATTTAAAAGGAAGTCTCACAGTACCCCACAGTTAGTTTACGGTCAGAAGTCTTGATGGTCACATCAGTGCTACAGTGCGACTTAGTGCAGTGTGGTAAAGTGTTTTTATAAGAAGAAAAGTGTTGTGCCGTGACTGTAAGTAGCAGTTTAGTGCTGTTTTTAAGACAGTGCAGTGCCGCGAAGTAAAGGACAGTGCAGTGCAGTCTTTTGTGAATTTCAGTGACCGTGAGTGAATTATTGGACTGTTAAGTCTGAAGAACAGTGACACTATCATGGCGTTTTTGAGAACTTCTTTGACATCTTTATGTAACCGTATTTTGGAATTCGGCTGATAAGAAGTTAGAATTTGATATTTTCTCAGTAAGGGGATCGTTCCAAGCCGCTAGGGACGATCCCCTTGGCCTCAGTGCATCGGCAGGGTTTAGCCTGGTAGCAGGTCTATAGGATTGCCCTACGCTCTGACGGTAATTTTTTGCTTATAATATTATTTTAATGTTTAAATTGTAATTATTAATTTGTTATATTTTAATTCAAAGTGTGTTGAACTGACATGGGATGATCCTATTGTACGTTTTATTCGTTTTCTAAAATCCTACCCCTTTTGGTTTATATGAGGCATTAACGAATAGAATGATGTGGTTATGTGGTGGTTACAATTATCTCACTTTACCCTATGTTTATTTATATTTCAATATTTCGTATATTATATTGGGAAATTTTTCAAAAATTGTATTGAAAGTACAGCATCAATAGCTAACTTTCGAAGAGAAATCTGCTAAAAAGAGTCACATATATTTTAGCAGACTTCCCTTAAGGGAAATCAGCTATTGAGGTCGTACTCATGACGCGAGTTTCGAAAAATTACTTCAAATATCCATCGATCCTACCCAGGAGATGACGAAAATGAGATCTGTTCAAAATTATATATATATATATATATATATATATATATATATTTGTCTGTTAACGCTCTAGCGGTCGCAATTTTTGTTTGATCGTTACGAAACTCGATATTTAACCGTTTTATGTAAAAAGACAGATCAAGTTCGTTAATGGCTGAAATCGTACCAGAGGGAGGGGGGTTTAAAAGGGGGATTTTCGAAAATTCAAAATATCTCCATTATTATGCATCGGATCTAAAAATTGTATAGAATCAATCTTATTGCAAATTAAATTTACTATAAATATTGTTACATACACTTATTCTCTATCTTGAATATTAACCGAAATATTTGCATTTTTATGAAGTCTGTGGTCGGGTGTTGTTCGGGTACGTAGTTCGGCCGTTTTCGTGAGTCTCAGCTCTGGCGGAAGCTTCTAACCTAACCTGTTGTTTCTAACCTTACCTAACCTTCTTTACTTTGTGAGACTTATGCAAATACGTTCTGTTAATCCGCCCCCCCCCCTTCTTTAGTTCTTGGACTACTAAAATTTGAGTTATTAAAATATAAATTATTCTTACAATTCAGAAGCCGTTTCAGTTGGGAGTTTATTAAAATTAACTTAAAGATTTCTCATTACCGTTTGTATTTACTTTTGGTGGTGTTGTGTTACCAGTATGCAGATTTCTCTATTGCTAAACTTCACATAGGAAATCTGCTTAGTTTATGTAGCCCCTGCGTGACGGACTTTTTTGATATAGAATACATTTTACATATGCTGGACGGTGATAGGTAGAAATTAGAAAAATAAAAACACGTATTTCTTTCAAATAATGCTTTCTAGAAGGGAGACATGTTTGTTTCTCCTGAAGGGGTCATTAATTCCCACCAAACCAACGTTATACACCTGCCTCCGGAACTCAATAAAAGAACCCACAGTTCCCGAAATTTTAAAAAGAATTAATAAATACTTGTTTTGTTTTTTCGAGGAGGGGGGGGGGTGGTTTTAGTAATATTCAAATACTCCATGAGTTTTTTTCAGTTAGTGTCTGAAAAGAAATATTAAAATATTTTATTGATTTTTACGACGGAATGATGTTTTTTTTTTTAGTTTAGAAAAATATTTCAAGTAACTGTCGGGAGTCGAGTCCGAGCATCTCATTGTTTTGAAGGGGCATTTTGAAGTGTTTCCCTACGGGTCGGTAATTGTTGAATTGTTTTCTTTAAAATAAAGTAATTAATAAATATAATAAGAGCCAATGTATTATTTCCGACATGATTTTCGATATTATTTCTTATATGCCTGTCCCCATTGAACAATCAATGAATAATTTCCTGTCTGAACACTTACAACAGAGGATTTATTATTTTGGTGAGCTAACTTGGAATAATTATGACCTGGGTGCACTGAATTTAGAGGGTTACTAATTAATTCCATGAATCACTTAGTACTATCTGTAATCTGTTTTGGGGAACTGTAACGTGTGTTGGAAAGTCCTAAAATTAATCCATATTCTTCAGAAGAGTATTTGTACTTCCTGTCATGTAATCTAATTTGAACTGGGCTGCAGCTGCTCCAACGAACTTGTCAAAACTTCGAGCTTTTGTAAAAAGAAAAAGTTTTAAAATTTACATAGTCAGAATATATTACTGAATTATGCAAACAATTTTTTTAGAAAATATGGTTCTGTTATAAAAATTAAAATCTTCTTTTTTTTCTTCAAGAGTTTTGTAATTTAATCTGAGATGAACAGCCCATTGAGATATCGGATAACTGTTTTAAAATGTAGAAGATATTTTTTATAATAATAATGGATTGTAAAATTATTTCATGGCACTATTATATATCTAGTATGAATTACTCATCCTTCCTTATGGTACACTTTAATGCCAAGAAAGATGGTCCAGCTTTTATGGCGTGAGCTGAAGAAAGTTTGCAGATAAATCTCATAAAGTGCCTACACAGAAGTTGGGAAGCATAAACTCCAACAGCTGTTCAATGGGAGTATTATTTCATCAGGTGAGACGTTACGCGAGGCCTTGGGAATACTGTTACGCTTATCAGGCAGTGTTGACTGTCTATTGTTATCTGCCAGTCTGTTTTGTTGTCATTATATTTGGTTCAGTGTACTTGCTGGCTATAAGGTGTATACGTGTCAATAGTTTCTCCTCTCTAAGTTTGCTCTAACTTTTCCTCCGATTTGGTCATTTGGGAAGACCTCATGTGAATAGTGGTTGTGAAATTAATCAACCTTTAACTTCAATATTGGTAGCATTACCGTGATTATTATAAATAGTGAAATGGCTAAAATTCCTACAGAGAAGCTCAAGAAAGAAAAAAGTAAGTAATCATTTTTAGAAACTAACAATTAAGTTTTTACGCCTAAAAAAAAGAATAAAAAAAGGGCTTCATCCTGGGGCCGTGTACTCTAGTATTTTTCCATGCGCTGGATGACACACTAGTGATCTCATCTCTGCATATATTCTCTATCGCTAAGTAATAATCCCACCAATACAAGTGGGGGTTTAATGATGGCTAATAAAAAGACTGTACGAATAACTCGTTTAATATTTGAGTTATGAGAAAATGTATACAACATCAATGGTTTAACAACATTGATTCTATCACATTTTTCGCTCCGACTAGTAATAATAACGTAGATATTTTGAACTTTCGAGCCCCCCTCCCCAACTCTAAACCCCCTGTTTGCCACTACGATGGATCCAGCGGTCGCAGCCTTTTATTTAATATTATTATTGTTTCTTTTTTAAAATATCATATGTTTGTGAATTATATTTAGTTAAAAATACAGCCCTCTAGAGAACTACAACATAAAAGTTTTACTCATAAAAGTTTAGTAATAAGTGACTAGATTTGCGATATAAAGTTTTTACCGATAAAATTTTAGCAAATAGTGACTAACACCCCCTATTCCAGGTCCAATTTCAATTAACGAATATGATCTTTAGTGTTATTTGAAACGGTCAAATATCCCATGTATCTCACATATTAAAGGACCGAATCAATATTTGGTATTTAAGCTTGGAATAAGACGTTTCATGATACATTGGCTTATTTTTAACGTTGACTATAATGGTGGGGCCGTTCTGAAGCCTGAAAATTAAAAAAAATGCACATATCCTGGGTAATATTCGAGGTAAAGAAAAAGTGTACTTCAGAGTAAAGTGTGTATTTCAGTTTTTAACTAACTTGATCTTTAGTATTGCATGAAAAGCTTATATTTCGAGCTCGTAACGGTCAATATTGCGACCGCTTGAGCGGTGACACACTAGTATATACTTTTTAATGACTACATTATCGTCATCTCCTAGGCAGGATTGATCGACATTTGAGGACAATTTTTATTTCACTTAAGGGAGATGTTCTTCCCTAAACATATCCAATTGCCGGCGCGGGAATAGAGCCCAAAGTATAGGAAAAGCAGGAGTATTAAGACCATCTCCTTTACTAACATGGCTAACCGGTGTTAAACCGGGATCATCGGTGGTTATAGAAGCAGAAAGGGAAATATATTGGGTCTATATACCAGGTGATGCTGGAGCCAAGCTGGGCTTCAAATTTGGCAATGAATTCCCACCAAAACTGCTCTAAACGATAATGATCACTAAGATACTAACTCTATGATAGTTATAAAAAATATCTTAGGTCCAATTATATTATTTACAAAATGATTTATGTAAAAAACAAAATTACTCTCTAAAGGAAATCTATTTACTACTCTCAATCACATACATACACCCAGACTGATTCGAGTTTTACCAAACCATCGAAACCACTGGATTAGACTCTCCAGACCACGGTGTTAAACTCTCACGAGAAATCAACTGTAGCAAATCCAAAGCACTCAGAGGCTGCGAGGAATACTAATCTCTCAATTTCAATTAATCTCTTTGCTCCCTCTGCCTAGTCGTGACGTCACGAGAAACACATTCCCCTATCCCCTCACGTCTTCTAATTTGATGAGGAATGCGAATTACTCGTAGCCCTGTATTAATGATTTTCCTGACCAATGGATAATGATCAGATAATTAATTAGCTAACCCCATAATGCCGAATGAAATTAGTATGTGTTTGTTTTGTGTCATTTACCACGTTCAACAACGTTCAAAATATTGAAATTAACTGACATTAAAATCCATTTTGGTTTGTCAATTCGTAGGAAGTTGAGCATCATTCATTTCGAATGGCTTTTCCTTAGCATTATTTACTACAGCAAAACAGTCACTAAAACTAAATCTGAGTACTCTGTCTATGATAATTATTTAAATTTATTAACGCATTATATGAAATAAATAAACAAAATATAACAAATGTATATAATACAGTTAGTTTTAAATAGATTGGCTATTTCGTTTATGATATGCTAAGTAAACAGTATTTCATTCATTCGGGAGAACAATTTATTATACATAAAATTTCACTTGATTTTATATGCTTTAGAGGTTTTTAAATCTAAATAATGATGAAGGAGTAGTCCTTATTTCTAAGGGTTTTATTTATCTCAACAGGGTGCTAACGATATTATTTAATGCAAGACATGTTGTCGGGTTAAAAAGGCGGCTTGTTATTGAAATATAATCCCATTATTATGTTCTCACTGAGCTCATGTTACATTATTAAAAGCAAACGTATCCTAGACAGAAAAAAACCCATTATTTTCAGTTCTTTAATTCTTTATTTGGTTGGCCTATCCCTTAGCTCCCAGTGGTTTAACTCTTGGTCAGATAGATTTATTATATGATATGAAATATGAATTGTTGATTCGATAACGTCACTTCTGTAAGACACATTTACCTGAGGTACCATTTTTTTCATTAATCTAATTCAAAAAAAATAAGTCAAACGTTTCTTAATGTTACTCTTTTTCGCTCGAAAAATGTTTTTATACAGTCACCGAGAATGACAGATAGGTGAAATAATTTCTAAAATGTTCTACATTTCTATGACATTTGCCTCATTAATTTTGGTATCCTCAGGATATTCACTTTAGGTTATTTTTAGCCACAGTTTGGCTATTTTACTTCAAGTGGATATCTGCGAATGAATTAGTAACGCTGTAACATATCATTTCAATTTACTCATTCATACCATTTAATTTAAAAATTACTCCAATGGATTATTTAAGGTTAATAAATACAAGTTTAACTAGATTTTTTATTGAGTCAATCCTGACAGGTGTATTCTGTGAATTAAAATAGAGCCGTTCTGCCAATAGTTTAATTGAATATCAACTACTGGGATGGAGTATGCGATTTGAATAAAAACATATATTTGGAATGATGAATTGAGTTGATTCTCGTGTGAAGGGATAGGTCGGGAATATTTCTGGGTCAGTTTTCATATAGAGTGTCGATGCCAATTGTCAGGTATATTTTACTACATAAAATACCCGACAGAGTTGGCAGTATAGATACAACATTCTAATAGTTTATTAATTAACTTTTATTTAAGTTTTAGTAATCTTAACATTGTGTAATCAGTAAAGTGGACCAGTTCGCTCGACAGTTAGTTTGTTCTCAGTTATCGTCTAGTGAATAATAATGGTTTCAGTGGAGCTTTAGTGAACAGTGCTTTTTTAGTTGCAGTGCGGTAAAGTGTTTTATGTAAAAAACAGCGTAGTGCCGTGTTTATGTAACGAACAGTGTAGTGCCGTGTTTATGTAACGAACAGATGACGAAAATGAGGTCCTTCAAAATTATATATATATATATATATATATATATAATATATATATATATATATATATATATATATATATATATATATTTGTCTGTTAACGCTCTAGCGGTCGCAATTTTTGTTTGATCGTTACCAAACTCGGAATTTAATCGTTTTATGTAAAAAGGAAGATCAAGTTCGTTAATGGCTGAAATCGGACCAGTGGGAGAGGGGGTTTAGAGGGGGGGATTATTGAAAATTCAAAATATCTCCGTTATTATGCGTTGGATCGAAAAATTGTATAGAATAAATCGTATTGCAAATTAAATTTACTATAAATATTGTTCTATACATTTATTCTGTATCTTGAATATTAACCGAGATATTTGCATTTGTATTCTGCGTGTGGTCACCAGTAGGCTATGTTCGGACTTTCCGCCGAGAGCTCTGGCGGCCGTTTCTATAACTATTCGTCCCTCGTGAATAGGTTTAGAGGTTAGGTTAACTGTTTTTTGGGGCTAGAAACTACTGGGTTATTACGCCCTAAATAATGTTTTAGGTTTAGAGGTTTCTTACTACTACAGTTGTTATTAGGCAGATTTCTCTATTGTAAAACTTCACGTGGGAAATCTGCTTAGTTTACGCAGCCCCTGCGTGACGGACTTTTTGTAAAAACAGTGCAGTGCCGTGTTCTTTGTGAAGATCAGTTCAGCGCCGTGTTTTTGTAAACTTCAGTGATTGTGAGGTATTGTACTGTAAAAAGTGAAGTTATCAGTGCATCATACTGGGAGTAATAGGTAAGAATAATTCTCCGTGCGTATAGTGCATTGTCAAATAAATTGTGCAGAGATCAGAACTCAACTTTTATTATTTTTGTAATAAACGTAACAATATTGTATATTGTGTGCCTCTGATGAGTTTTTAATTCCCTGAATATCCGAAAACTTTAAAACATTTTCTACTTTCATTTCATTTCCCTCTTCTTTGAAAGGTGACCGTAGGTTGATTTATTTACTTTTCTTACGGTTGATGGGGGCTTCGTTAAAAAAAAGTTGACTCCGATCTATCAACGAGTCTATTTATTTTCAACCCTCGCTTTTCCCTTGAAAAATAGTTACTTCTCTCTCTCTCTCTCTCTCTCTCTCTCTCTCTCTCTCTCTCTCTCTCTCACTCCCTCTCTATTTCTCTCCCATTTTCTCTCTCTAAACGCACACACATATCATAAAGTGGGGACATTAATGTGTATGTGATTTTATATACATTCAAATGATTTAATTAAATTAAATAAGAGCGAGGAGGGAGATTTAGAGTAAGTTTGTTGGTCGAAGGGAAGGGGTGAGACTAGTAGAGTTGTTTCTAAGTTCTATCTGAAAGCTGGCAAGGAGATTTATAGCGAAGTACAGCAATTCCCAGATTGCCCCCTCTTACGTCATTAGCTGGATTTACCTCTTCCAGCACTTACAAGAACAATGGATATCATTTCTTCTTCTTTGGCCCATCTGGCCTCGGGCTTTGGATTGTTCATATATGGAAAATTTAATTTCCACTGAGTCTGGTTGTACTTTGTCTAGGAATTCCATTAAAATTGTAAAAAAAAAAAAAAATCGACTTTACCTTTGAGGTGTATATCTTACTCGATTGATCTCATGATACCAAAATAAAGGAGCAATAAAATGGTTGGACCATGTTATACGATGGTTGAGAAGGTGGTTTTTGTTCACTAAATTTTTATGTATTCATATCCATTATTTTGATCTAACTCACCAACAATATTTACAATATACAATACTTTGTACAAGTGAAAAAGAATCCCATTATGAATATAAGCCTCTATCTATCAAATACTATGTTTTGAGTTTCAAAGACCGATAAATTAACATTTTAGATTTTTTACTGCTGAGACTATTGTAATGGGTTACGTTTCGTTCCAACCTGAAGTAGGACTGAAGGTCTTATTTCGGAAGTCCGTGACAGAACATTGAAAAATAAGTAAAAAGGGTTGATAAGTTTTTAGTCAAAAATCAACCCTCAGACTTCCTCCCAAGCCTAAATATTTATAACTCGTTTATATAAAATAAATTCTTATCGCCATCTGTCAAGAAGAAATAATGTTTAATTGTTTGATCGGCTAGCCCAAACATATCGAAAAGTACGCAACAAAAGTAACCTGATGAAATTTAATAATGAAATTCAGTTGTACTTCAAAGAACATCTCTGTATTGGTATTTGTGACTTTCGGACAAAACCATGAGAGTTTTAGCCGAATCTGGATACACTTAGGTACTATGAGAAAGCAATTTTCACATAACAAACAAAATTTATTATTTTGTTTGTGTGTCAAGAAGTTTTAATTTCTAGAACCTTCTATAAACGATTAAAACATTCTAATTTTTTACATTTTTTGCTTTGACTTCAATGATAATAATATCCAGTTATTATGGATATTATGATACATTTTTTGTTATCGTAGAGAGTAAAGTAAGACAAGTTATTTTAATAGTACTCCTTGACAAAAAATTATATTGTAATGCAGTGGGCTAGCCATTTCTTTAATGGACTCTAGTTTGCTGACGAAAATATGAGTGAACCAATTTCATATTGATCTGCTATTAAATTCATGGAAAGGTGTGGGAAGCTGAAGGCTAGATTACATATAAACTCCCATGTTCTGGATTACTGAGGCTGTTGGGAATGAATCGATACTCCGATTCCAGGAGCAGGACAAACTCGTAGGTCCTAACTATGGAACCAAAAATGTGGACACCAAAGAAAATTGAGTTCCAAGAAATAAATCATAATACTTCCGTACTAGATTTTTATTTGAAGGTTGAGGTCGTTGCTCGTAGGTTTATCTCTGATTGAGCAACAGATCCGAAAGAGATTACTAAATTGTTAAATAAAAAAAAAATGTTTTATTTATTATGCTGCTGAAGCTAATCAGTTATCTACTGCTTGCCTCCATTGTATAGCCAGGGCGGATAGTAAGAATAGGATGACGTTATCCCAAAATAAGACAGGATTAAAGAAGTACAGAGTCACTGGCCAAGTAAATAAATAGGTACTTTGTCACTTCATACTACCCAATTAAGTAATACAATAACTGATTTTTCCACGGGGAAGGGAATCGAACCTCCACCTACTTTTCATCTTCGCCATTCTAAAGGTGGTTACAACTTATTCACGCCTTAATGTACAGTGAGGAATAAATTCCCCAATTAGAGTTAAAAAAAATGTGATCAATTTAATAAAATTCTATATTTAATTGAAAATCTCTATTAAAATCATGCTCATGATGGATTCATTTATTGAAAATTCAAACTGGAAGTTTTTAAAAAGGTAGGCTTTTTTAACAGTATGCTTTTTTAAGGTACAGCAATGAAAACAAACTCATCAAGAATAATTTTGACTTTGGCATACTTCATTCTGTTAAAAATAATCCATAGGTTTAAACATTTTCCTGTATGCATAAAAAATAATACATAGAGTAGAATACTCTTTATTTGGACTTTACCGAAACAAAATAATGATTCATAAATGAATTCAAAATATTACACTCAATTCAGATTAATTATTCAAGTGTTACATTTAGAAAAAAAACTTCTATAACAGGTTAGGTTTCGTCCTTTCAACATTCAAATAAGTAAGATGTTATATTCAAAATGATATCTTCATATTTTCGTTAGCTAGCGGTAGAAAATATAATGAGAGGAGAGCAGAAAAGATGGAGTTTTCAATTATAACTTTTTATAATCACGTCATTAATTATGTTATTTAATTACTTCACTAATTATTCTGAATATCACATTTATACTTATACACAAAATATACTAAAGCGTGACTTTATAAAATGTGTAAGTCTAATTTTGATAAAGAAGCTAAAGAAATGAGCAGCGAGTTGGTAGACCATTTGGCGTTGGAATATATATATTCACACACACACACACACACACATATATATATATATATATATATATATATATATATATAAATTTGTAGTATGATATAATTATTATTTATTAACTTCCAATTTTTGCAACTTAGGATAAACGGGACGGGTTATCTACAGGTTACCATCCTTCTCTAGCCAGGGTGGGATTTTAGGATGTTATTAATGAATTTCGTCACTAAATAATTTCCTTTGCCCAGGCGAGAATTGAACACGCCACTCTAGGTTTACCATGTGAGATAAAGGTCAACGCTTTAACTCGCATGGCCAACCTGAGCCCCGTATTACTATGATATAATTCTTCTAAATTAGCAGTCTTCTAAACAGTAAGTTGGTTGGTGATTTCTCTTTGTAAACATTCATTTATACAAACATAAAAAAAAGAAACAGGAGACGGAATTAAATTATTTTACAGTCCCAGTCTAATTCTCATATCTTCAATATCTACGAAATAAATGAATAAGCTATTATTAAATTTTCCATGTTATATGTAGAACATCCTAGTCAATGAAAATATTTATCAACTCCAAATTTGGATGGGGGGGGGACAATATGTGGGTAAGTATCTGTGCTTTTATCAAATCCCTCAGTAGAGTATCGATGGTCAGCTCTGATTGTTACATTTTTATATCTTCTATAAATGCATTTCTAATATTCCATATGTTATTTTCGGAAAAGTTCACGTCGAATCTATATTTATTGCTTATAATTTGTTATTTCTTTTTTGATGCACAGTGGAATACACATAACGCTTTACCCATGTTCTAATTCATTCTGAAGTCTATGAGTTCAGGTAAACACGCATCTGTTCTTAAGTCACAGTCTTAAGACTATCACTCTCGCATTATAATTTTGCATTTAGGAGATGTATATGAGAAAATATTCTCAACTAATATTGTTTCCAAATTTGTTTTTCTCCTTCTTCCTACCAGGATCACCCTTTATTTTTCTTCCTATTTTTGACACACCCTTAATCAGCTTGAGCACAATGTGATTTTCGAAAATTTTCTTCGATTTATTACACTCAGGAACAAAAATAAGGTACGTTCAAGACTATGTATACACACACGCACACGCATGGATAGATATATAGAAATATTTGTGTGTTAACAGTCTAACTGTAGCAACTTTTTGTTTCATCGTTATTAAATTCATTAATCAAAAGTTCTATGTAAAACTAATGATCAAGGCCAATAACAGCTGTAATCGGACTAGGGGGAACGGGAAGTTTAAATGAGGGGAGGGATAGAAAATTTGAAATATTCCCATTATTATGAGGCACATCAAAATGTCGTATAGAAGCACAGATCTTGTTTCAAATTTCATCGCCTATAAATCTTGTTGTTTACATTATTCCACTACCTAAAAATGAAGAGAAATTTGCATTTTTTACTGGTCAGCATTCAGTAAAACTCCACTCCTACTCATCTCGTATTAATAATTAGCTGATAGTGAAGCATTTTTTTCAAAGCTTAAATATCAAATATTGTTTTCAAAGATAGCTGATAAATCAGTGAAGCATCTTTTTCAATGCTTATATATCAAATATTGTTTTCAACGAACATTTACTATGTCAAATAATAACCGTTTCTTTCAATCCTGACGGCCTTATTCGTAAGTAACTGAAATCGAAACAGTAATGAGGTGAGGGGATTCTAAATGTTTCAAAATATCTCACGAATCACATAGCAAGCACCGATCACATTAATATGCTCTACAATTATTGTTCTATTTATTTACTCGTAACTCGAATATTAAAGTGAGTTATGTGTAATTTGTGTCTTTTACTCGTCATCTGATTTTTGTTTTGTATATCTGAGTCACCGAAAATCACTTGTCTAACTTACATTTCAATTACTGGTAGCATAGACTACAGGAAAAATATTTATTTATTTATATTAACATCCACTTTTTGCAACTAAGGATAATTGGTGCGGGGTTTTTACAGGTAACAACCCTTTTCTTGCCAGGGTGGGACTAAGGATTTTAACAGGAAAAATAGAAAGGGAAATAAGTGTCTCATTGAAGGACGTGGGACATCTGATTAGTTTATGCAGCTCCTGTGTCAGGGACTCCTTTTCAACTTGACTTGTCATCCACACGCTATAGCCCTTATTGTGTAGTTTTAGTGCGTATAAAATAAGTTACTTACTCCTAAGACGATCTTGACGCTGTAAGCTAGGCCAAAATTAACTTTGTTATTTATTGCCTCGTATAAGTCGGGATGATATTGGACGCCCTGACTTTACATTATAGGACCTTGGAGTTCCTCCCAGGACTCCATTTGAATATCATAACATCTATTGATATTTCATTTTTTGTACAAAGATTAATAAATAGGGGATTCATAATCGTCTTGTTTACTGGAAAGATTATTTTACCATAACCTCTTATTAAAATTTAATTTAATAATTCTGTAGTGAAACATCGAGTTTTTATTTTTTTTTCTGATTTGTAAATGAGTTACAACTTTTCCGATATGCATCATGAAGTTTTAATTACACACTATACATTTTGCAATCAGCTAATATCTAAATAAATCTAGGAATTATTTTATTTCATAAATCATAACTAACAAAGTGAAATAATTATTTTACTAAGCGAATTCCTTTTCTTTCTTAATTTTGAATATTATAATGGAAACTCATTTAATAAAATAAAATCATCTAATATTTTAGCTCCGTCCTCCATGATTATCAAAAAGCTCGTTATTTCCCAAGTTCAATTGCTGTCAATTTTTCTCAAATCAGCATAGAAATAAAAAATAAATAATTTTGGCAAAGAAAATTTTCTGAATGCAAATTTAAAGATATTTGTTTTCCTTCGTCCAGCTTGCCTGATATTAGGAATGACGAAATTTCACCATGGGTTCTTGGGCATTCCATTTTCTCTTGCTGATATTAGCGCTTATTCAATAATTAGTCTGTAGTGTTTTGCAATATATATATATATATATATATATATATATAATCGTTATAAAACTCGATATTTAATCGTTTTATGTAAAAATAAAACTCTTTTTCTTTGTTTATGGCTTCTTTTTTTACTTTACTGCATTTAGATTCTGGGTGTCCTGACTATTTAAGATATTATTCTACCAAATTTGCATCTCGCTTAATCATTTTTCTCTTTAAGATAATCTTCGAAATGCAAGATAATCCATGAAATGGTTTGATAGGGAGTCAATTATTTTTTTTTTTCGGAGTGCATCAATAGTGGTACAAATAAAGAAAAAACAATACCAACACGTTTGCTGTCCTTATTCTGTAAGTGGTAATCTGAATAATTAATCGTTGCGATTGCCACTACTGCATCAACATAGCGACCTCATTAGAAGAGTTCAGAATCTTGAGTCTCTCTCTTTTTTTGACATTACATCACAAATAATCACCCCACTACTATTCTATAAAATGATATCTTGGCCTGTTTTATCTTTTAGTTGTCAAACTAAAATGTGGAAGAGTATTGCTTTATTTATTTTCATTGGAGCCCTCTGTTATCTTGTGAGTATATGCTAGCCTTATGAACTTCCAAACCTCTTTGTATATTAAGTCTTAAGTGTAAACCGACTATCTTTCCGCTAGTTTGGGGGTATGCGTGTGTGGGTGCATGCGTGTGTGCGTGAGTGTTCTGTGTGTGTGTGTGTGTGTGTATGTGTGTGTGTGTGTGCGCGCGCGCGCGCGTGACTTTCTGTAATTATGGGAGTTTAATCATTTTACGTTCTTGCGGTAGAACTTTTTATTTCATCGCCCCCCCCCAAAAAAAACGAAAGTTGGACCAGGTTTTAGAAAATAGACAAAATATAAAATCTTTAATATATTTGCTCTTATGCTTCAAATAAAAAAAATAAAAAAGGTATCTCGTTTGTAAAGTAATGTACTGCAATTAATAAAGGTGTTTTAAATTGGTTTTCAACTTCGACAATTAACGGACATACTTTTATTTTATTATTTCAAATAATTTATTCAAATGACCTCTCACTCATACCTAGCAGTTGATGGAAATGATGTGAATTAATATTTATATTGGATCTGGAGAAGATGGGGTGGTAAAACAAAAAATCGCTTATTTCCATTATGAAGAGTCTGATAAAAACATGGCACATAGCAAATCTTGTTACAAATGTAATTGTATACAATTGTATAATTCCAGTACTAACCAAAACATTCGTATTTTTTTAGTTTTCTATCAAGTGTAAACCTCCACTGCCGCATACATGTGTGTGTGTGTGGAATTAATTTCCGAAATGGTTTATTGCGATATGCACTTAGAAATGCTCTAATCACATACTCTATGAAGTGTTGTAAAATTAATTTTTAGTTTTTATATGCTTCGCTGTGATGAGGGCTCAGGTTAGCCATTTGATTTATGATAAGACGTCCATCTTAATATCACTTAGTAAAGCTAGTGGTGTGAGTTCTATTTTCACCTGAGCAATGAAAGTGTATTTAGTGACGAACTCCTTCAAATAAAATCATTACTCCCACTCTGACTAGAAAATGCGGTAACCTAAAGATAACCTTTCCCGATAAGTCATCGTAGCATAAAATGGACGTTAATATATAACAAAAAAACAAATAAAAGAGATGACCTCACATAATTAAAAATCATATCTAATAAAATGAAATCAGCCCTGATTTGCTCTCTAAATATAATTTCTAAAATTTTGAAACTCTGCATTATATATTAGATTTTATTTATCTGTGGATATGATAGTAACTTCATAATTATCAAAAATCGATTTTCACAATATAAAAACGCACCTTCTCAGCTTTCTTTATTACATCATATTTTATGTAATTTCTTGTAAAATTATTCATGGACAACTAATTTTTTTTATGACTTGAATAAGAATGAGACATACAATCAATGAAATCATTTGTCGGAATGTGAACGGACTAACAAGTTCTCCTCATGTTAGGTCCGAAGTACTGAAGAGTTTCTCTTTTTATGCTAGTTTTAATTTGCGTTTATGAGTGAAAGTATGCTTATAATAATCTCTGAAATATTTTGTCCCAATATGTAAAACAGACTTGCTCACCTGAATAAAGTTGAAACTACTTACTGCTCATCATCTAGTTTCCATTGCCTCTGTTTCTGACCGTTGTTTTAGCAGATTTCCCCTAAGTGAAATCAGCTATTATAGTAATCACTGATATGATGTGTCCCAATATGAAATCGAATTTTCTATTCCAGGCAGAAGGAGCGACCATCGACGATTTGCATCGCGCTATCGATGAATCTGGCGCAGATTTCAGACAAGCTTCAACCGATCGGATTAAAGCAGCTGTGTCCCAAGCGGAATCTGGATCGAATAGATGGCAGCAAAGGAGATGCATTAATGAGATCAAAGGCAGAGCTTTCTCCGTCGTGAACAGGTCAATCGGCAGGAGTTTTGGTGATTATCACTCCGAAGCTAAGTTCAATCCTCCAAGTGACCTTCAAACCCTCACCAAGGAGCAACTCAAGAACAATTACAAAAAACGATTTCAAGACTCTCTAGAGTCTACGATAAAGGAATTCGAAAATGACATTCGTGGTTGTTAAAAACTCTCTGGTTCCAATTGGCGATGTTTTGTAAATATTGACAGTTTTTTTTCGTGTTAAAGATATGTCAACGTTACTGGATTGCCACTGTTCATATTTATTTTGAGTTTTAAATGTGTTTCATAAATTCTCTACTTTAAGTTATACAAATAAATACTAGACTAACTTTGTTCATTGTTTTATATATAAACCTGTAATAAATGTACCTGATATACAGGACTTTTATATACTAACTATCCTTGCATTTCAAAATAAAAGTACATTTATATATATAAAATTCGCAGTTGAATGGAAACTACTCTTGCTATTTACAAATGTCTCTTCATACCCATGTAATCATGGCTTACTTTAACGTATGGAATAGCTAAACTGTAACATGAATTGAATTTAAATACGTCAATCCAATGTTTTTCGCACTATAATCGATGGTCCCTATCATATTAAATAGAAGCTCTCTTATGTTCTTAAATGACCTCTAATCTTAATCCAATGAGGTGTAGGATTCCTCTAACCTTGAACAAGTTATGTAAAATGCCATCCAATTAAAAATACAGTGTACTATGAAATGTAGTTTAAAAATATAATTACCTTTTATTAAAAAAAATAAAGAACAAAATAATGCAAATAACTCAATTGATATCGTGCATATCATAAAAAACAATAATTGTAGGAAATAATTTGTTTAAAAAGATTGCCAATTATTTTCAAATCGAAACCTAAGAACAGAAAATTGCAGTTTACACTTTATTAATCAAGTTTATCATTAGGTTAACGTCTAATATCTTGATTTATACAAATTTGAAAGAAACCCAGTTTCGACATTTGCTACGCAGGATCGTTGAAGATAGTTTAGAAAAGAACAGCATCGAGGTTCATTAGAAGACTACTTATATAGAACTATGGTAAGAAAGACGTTCGGAGGTAAATTAAAAAAACTTTTCACATCAAGTATGAAATAATAAAAAGTTCATTTTTAAGCCCGAGCCATTCCAACTCTTAAGGCAAACGCACAGTCTAGTAAACATTGCTCATTTTATAAATCGTGGGAGATAATAAATTTCTAAAATCTAAGAATGACCTTCCGCCATTTACATGTCCAATTAGACACACTTCTGAGGGAAAACAAATTATATTTCTAAAAGTTCAAGGATATATGTAAGGTGCATATACAGGGCAGCGTATATCTTGTTGATCTGTGTTCTCCTGAAGTAATACCAAATTACCATTTGTTAGAGCAAATTCGTACGTTAATGATACATTTATTATATTGGAACTAATTATAATTTTAGAAGATTTTCCATTCAAGGAGATCAGCTTTGAGGTTGGACTCATGACACAATTTTCCATAATTTCATGAAATTACTATAGATACTAACTAGGAGAGGGCTCAAAAGAGATCCGATCAAAACGATTAACAATTTAACTAACATTTTTTTCCTTCTAGCAGATTTTTCTTAAGGAAAATGAGCTATTGTGGTTGTACTCAGGACGCGATTTTCAAACAATTCCTCAAATGTCCATCGATCATATCTGGGAGATGATGAAAATGAGTCCCGATCCAAATTATATATATTACTAGCTCAGATACCCGGCTTCGCCCGGGAATTCATTTGAGGCTGAATGGTGATGGTATTTTTTTGGCAAGGCATTACTTTGCACAATATTTTGACATTTACCCGTCCCAGTCTTTACGGTTTATACCCGTTGTTGCTGTGGATTTGTTAACAATAAAATTAATTTTTTACGTAAAACTTCACTGTCCTCCATAATGTCATATTTCCCTTCTCCTGTGCATTATGCATAGATTTGAATTAATAAGGAAAAAATATTAACATATACTTGAATTAATTTTTCCAGGTGAGGTACCTGGTAGTTCATATTGGAAAGAATTGTTGAGCATATCAATATTTCTACGCAAATTACTTGCTTAGAAAAAAATTATAGAACAAAAGTTACTCTAAATAGAAAAGTTTATTAATATAGCCTAAAGTCTAACTTGGGTTAGTAGAAATCTACATACTGTTTCATAAAATTCGGTTCAACCATTTATGCGTGAAAAGATAACAAACAAACAGACACCAAAGAAACAAAATGCAGTTATGGTGTCTATGACAAGTGAAACGAAAAGTTATCGTGAAATTTCGAGAAAAAAATCCATGTACAGACAGAGGTTACAATTATATATATATATATATATATATATATATATGTGTGTGTGTGTGTGTGTGTGTGTGTGGTATGTTCGATATCAAACTATATATATGTATATCATATTTCATATATATATAAAGCGTTCTACAAAGAATATAAAAAGTACATTTTCTTTTTTCATCCTTCAGTAAACCTCCACTTTTAGCAATTACACTTTAACAATAAGCGAATATATATAGTACTAAAACGTCTTATTCCAGTCTTAAATACCAAATACTGCTTTTATCGGATCTTTACTAGAAGTGATACATTTAAATACGTTGTTTGGTGACGTCATCAATTAAAATCGTATTTCTTGAGTCCAAAATGTTTCTTTGATCTATAATAATATATTGTCATACTCGATATTTAACCGTTTCACTCAGCGTTATATATTCGTTAGTGGGTGAAATCGGACCTTGAATATTGAGGGCAGGTGTGCAGGGGGATTTGAAAATTCAAAATACCTTCGTCTGCAATTGTTGCATATATATTTTTTCTTAGCTCAAATATTAAGCAGTTATCCGTTACTTCATGTTTTCAGCTTTCAGTAACCCCATTTTCAATTCAGCATATTTTCATTTCATAGAAATAGAAGTACATAAGAAATATTCCTCTGCATGACAGGTTATTTTCTAAAAAAAAAAAAATAAATAAATATGGAACATTACTGACCATCTAGTGCTAGGCAGAGCGTCCATATGCCGCCGTACATCGGCACGAGGTAGAGGGAAGCAAGCTCTCTCCCGTCTTCAGTATGGAAGCTGGCTTCACGATGATACTCTCTCACAGAGATGTGGGTAACCCTTCCTTTCAGGAACCATTCCACGATCACCTGCAACATCAAAGAAATGCAAATAAGATGTAGCTCATTCATTGCTTCGGAATAGATTGTGGGATCACTTGGGTTTCCCGTTAATTACGATGGCAGTGAGGAGATATTTTATTTCTTTAGTTTATGCCCCACATCAAAGATGATTGGCATGATCTCTGTTTAGAATAATATATTTATCCCTTCATGTAAACCTTGATATTGTACTTTATTTATATAGTATGGAAAATATTCCTTAAATATCTGAGGTTTTCTCATATCCGTACTTTGCCTATTAGAATATAATAAATGTTATTCCTTTTAAATCTTCGTAAGTATGGTGTAGGCCTATTGTATTTTTATTCTATATGTATTGGTAAATGTTTTAGATATGTTAGTATTTGTGGAATATATTGGCTGCTGTCAGTTAGTAGTTCTGTCATATCGTGGGGTATGTCAAGGTTTTTTCGTTGAATGCAGTCTGTCAGTATGTGTTTTATCGGTATATACTTGTTGCAGTATTTGCATATGGGGTTGTCTGTCCTTGTCATTAAGTGTCTATGTGTAAGGTATGTGTGGCCGATCCTGAGTCTAGCAGGAACGACTCCCTCCAGTCTAGTATTCCTATGACTCGATAGCCACTACTTAATTGTCTTTATGTGTCTCACTCTGTCTGTTTACGTATAGTAAGTTTTTGTGTATTGAGTTGTTCAGTAATTAGTTTAGACTTCTGGTCTGCTATCGTAATAAGTCCAAGGTCCTCGTGTTCTGGCAGCTAATGTATGGTAATTGTATTTTAGTATATTTGCTGTTTATAAATGTCTTCTGTTATTTTAGTGGTATTTGATGAGTCTCAGAGAGTTAATAATGAACTTTGTGAATCCGAACAAATTAATGTGTGTATGGGCTGTGATGATTTAGGTATCATGTTTTTAAGTGGCAACCAAATTTCGTGTTCAGTTCCAAGTATGCTGTAGTGAGATGGTTAGTTTAAATGACTTAGTATTTCGTTAACGACATATAGAAGACATCCATAGTTGAAAAATGGTCAGCATATTCACTAGGTTTTAAATGTATACTCCAGAGCTTGCTAAGATTTAGGATGCCAGTGGCTTTGATGGACACCACTGATGATGAGGCTGGTCCATCGAAAGCTAATTTTGGAATAAACATAATAGAGGTGTTAGCTGTTTTCAACCATTGATGTATTAAATCAACCCCCACTAACCAGGAGGTTCGAGTATAGAAAACTATAAAGAAAACCTAGGGTTTTATTTACTTACGTACCTAACAGGTGGCACAGTTCATGAAGGATACACCGCTTTTCTCCCAGCCAGGCAGGTACGTTTGCGAGACTCAGGCAAACTTAATTACTTGCTATACACAGACCACATAACACTTTTATACATATAATCTATGACGGTTGAACATTTAATCAAAATAGATCAAATATCATAATGAACATAATTTTAAAAGGAGGTAATTAGCCGGAACCACCTCATATATTATTTAATAAATATAATATAGAACTCATAAAGTTCATTAAGTATAGATATGGATGCAAAATTACATTCGAATATAAAGTTGATTGTGAGGAAGAGAATTATAATTCAATATACTTCTCTCGTAAATTAAAAAAACAGAAAACCGTATCATTGGAGTTCAACTTTATTTAGCTTGTTTTTTTTTCTTTTATTAATTTTATTCGTAGTTATCTTACTTATTTCATTATTTTATTTTTATTTAATTATTTTTACATTATGTTTGATTATATGGTAATAACCCCTTAAATAGTATATATTCTAAACATTTATTTAAACATAATCATTCATGTAATATGCCATGTGGCAATGGAGCATGCACTCGAATAAATAACTTCTCATAGAGTTACTATGAGGAGAAAAATTAAAGGAAGTCCGTCCTCTTCCAGATCGAACATTGCCTAAACTTACTTCCTCCTAGTGTACCATATCTCCTTTGGCAGTCTGACTGGTCCCACAGATCAATATATATATATATATATTATTGGATAATATACACATGTTTGACCCCATTCGGTGTTAGTAATTGTGAACAATGTGTTAACCTAATTAGTCACATTTACTAGTTTGACACCGAATGGTCCAGACTGCAGCTATAAGAACAGTCTATTAATAGGAACATGATAATGATCCAATGTATACATAATAATTGGCCATTACGTAATGTAGCAGTAATATTATTAGTAAAGCATTGTCCAAATTGACATGCACAGTATAGTAATCATAATTACTTCATTAATTATACAACTAATATCAAGTGATAAACATAGTAATTAATGTTATTTAGATGAATTTAATAATATTTACGTAATTCAGTGATAATACGTTAATTATAAATAACAATCTTTTGCCCCTTTTGCTGTACTATTTGATGAACAACCATTTAATAAAATATACAGGAAACCTCATTTAATTTATTTATTGTATCGATATTTAAACTGTTTTCTAATGATCATTCCTCACTGTTTTGAACTACACAATTGCCTAGATAGTTTGTGCGGCCAGTACTGAAGGTATTGCAATTAAATAATAAAAGTCCGTCAAACAGGGGCTGCATTAAAAAAACAGATTTCCCACGTGCGTCACATATTTGCATTCATCTCAAAACGTAAAAAGTTCAATTAGAACAATATTTAGTATTTAGACTTCAATAAAAAAGATTCATAATATAACAGCTTATTGTTAAAATTACAGCCCTACTCATGTCATGGGGGTTTACTGAGGACCGAAAAGAAGAAAATGCATTTATCTTTGTTAATAATCAAGACAGTGAAAAATCATACATAACAACTTTTATAGAACATTACATTTGCAATAAGATTGGTTTTATACAATTTTTTTGATTCGACCAATAATAAAGGAGATATTAAATTTTTTCAGCCATTCGATTTCAGCCATTAAAGAACTTGATCTTCAGTTTTACATAAAATATCGAGTTTGGTAACAATAAAACAAAAAAATTCCGTCACGCAGGGGCTGCGTAAACTAAGCAGATTTCCCACGTAAAGTTTTACAATAGGGAAATTTGCCTAATAATAACAGTAGTAATAAGGAATCTCTAGGCCTATTCACGAGGGATGAACAGTTACGGAAACGGCTGCACTAGCCCCCCGAACATAGCCGACTCCTGTAGAGCACACACCATACAAATGCAAATATCTCGGTTAATATTCAAGATACAGAATAAATATATAGAACAATATTTATAGTAAATTTAATTTGCAATAAGATTGATTCTACATAATTTTTCGTTCCGACGCATAATAACGGAGATATATCGGATCCCATTTGTCCGATTTAAGCCATTAACGAACTTGATCTTTCTTTTTACATAAATGAACTCAATAGCTGATTTCCCTTAAGGGAAATCTGCTAATTGAGACCATTAGAGCGGTATATATATATATATATATATATATATATATATATACAAGTTTGAACGGACCTCCTTTTCGCCATTTCCTAGCTACAATCGATGGACATTTACAGATTAACTTAATTTTAAAGACTTAAGAAGTTTCGAAAATCTCTTCATGAGTACTACCTCAATAGCTGCTTTCCCATAAGGGTAATCTGTTAAAATAACCCTGCTTCAAATAGAAATATAAAAAATAAGTATATTTTGTTGAATGAAGGCCGACACGATTGACCTTGCTAGATAGACGGTCGATCTCCAACTCAAATAATCCGGGCAACAAAGCAGAGCGGTATATTATATTTTGTGGTTCAATCGGGGAGGGGGGTTGTTGCGAGGTGTGGTCCACCAATCCAATTCCGCGTTCCTTCCCACCATCTCTTCCTGCTGTGTCTCACTCTTTTTATTTCTGTTATTTATGGAACGCTGGCTTTGCACTTGTTTGTGGTCCGCTTTTATATTATTGTATACTTTTATCAGAATGCTCGTTGTACAATATTTGCAGATTCACCGTATTTTTGCTTATATTTATTTATTTTAATAACCTAAATGAAGGATATATGCGAATCGAAAAATAGGTAAATCGTTTATTTGCCAGATAAGTTCGATTATCAAGATACATGATGTGGCAACTAGTGATATTAATCAATTAGCTTTATTAAAAAAAATTATCATTTGGTCTTTTCATGGATACTTTTCTAAATGAAATTCACTATAATGGTTTGATAAAGTAATTTATAAAAATTTTACAAAACCCACACTACCTCTAATGTTTACATTCCGAAAAAAGAGATTGTTCCAATTAACACACGCATGCAAGTACACACGCACCTATAGTGTGTTACATGTCATATGAAAATAAATGAACTATTAAATTTTACTACTGGGTATTCCGTATTAAAATATATTTAATTCTTCTTATTCTGGCCCATTATTTTCATACGTTCTTCATAGTTACATGACAAGGGTCACCATTAAACAGCAGATTTCTCACGTGCTGCTATGACAGACTTGATCTCACCTCACCACATATTCTCTATTTCTATGAAAAAATAACCGATGAGTAGGAGGGGGGAAGGAGAGAGTAACTGAAGGATATCAAGAAAGTACGAATAACTCTTTTAGTAATTGATTTATGAAAAAAAACATAAAGCAACAATTGTGGAGCTTTAATAGTTTAACAAGATTGATTCCATAACATTTTACGATCCGAGAAATAAAGAAGATATTTTGGATTTTCTAATTCCTCCCTCTCTAAATCCCTACAATTCATAATCCGATTTTTACAAATCACAGATATAATCATCAATGTTGAATAAAACGGTTAAATATCGAGTATAATATAGATCAAATGAACATTTTCGAAAGAAAATCCTAAAACCTTAATTCATGACGTCATTACACAACGAATTTGCATGTATCTCGCATAATAAAGGTCTCATGAAACAATATAGAGAATTTATGCTTTAAATAAAAAGGTTCATGTTACAATAGCTTATTGTTATGAGGACATGAGTCAGGGTTTCCGCAAAAGCTAAAAACTAAAAATTTCAAATAACTTCTTTAGAATATTTCTTAGAGGAAATATTTATATAACAATAATCATAGTCAATTAAATTTACAATAAGATTAGTTTCGATCAGACGTATAATAACGGAGGAATTTCGATGTTTCAAAATTCTCCCCCTCTAAACCCTAAAAACACTTCTATGGTCCGATTTTAGTCGTTAATGAACTTGATCTTTAGTTTGGCACGAAACGCTTATACCTATATGGAGTTTCGTGACGGTAAAACAATAATTACGACCGAAAGAGTGGTTAGAAAATGTTCTTAATCGCGTTATGAGTACGACCTCAATAGCTGATTTCCATTATCTGCTAAAAATTATGAAAATAATATTATTATTTATTTGAGATGCCGCTACAATGGCGATTCACCTTTTGACATGTTTAATTTTGAAAATAGTAAAGTTAAGTAACTTAACGTTAGCGAGAGTGGTGGATCTGTGAGGGCGATTCATCTACAGAGAGAACACCTGCATTCGTAGGTAATCAAATTAGCAATGACCATGAAATATATGTGCGAGGAGGAGGCTAGACGGAGTCTCTCTCTCCTTCCATGAGGTCAAGTGGTAGAAAACTAGTATAATACGTATAAACCAAATGGTCCCGAGCTCGCCCGAGGGCTAGTTTTGAAGGAGAGATAGAGTAGAATTAGAAAGAAGTGGTAGAGATGCCACTGCCCTCTCAGATCGTCCTCTAGGAAGTTGCTAATAAGAAGAGTAGTTCTACTTGCATAACGTATACTAAACATTATAAGCAAATTAACAAGTTTCTCGTTTTGTTTTTTTTGTATTATTCACGTGTAGCTGAGTTGGCCATGACCATTCGTAAATGTCATTCCGTCTATTAAATTTACCTTTACCATCTAAAATAATATTAGAAATATGCTATTATTTACGATTCCATGCATTTAAGGTATGAGTAGACGAATATCTACTTTATACATTTACGGACTTCTTAATAGAGTTTCCTTCAAATTCACTTATTCTCGGCTTTCATCAGTAATGAAAAGTCTTCTTCAGATGGTGACGGAAAAAAAATTACCTCTTCCTGGAGTAGCAACAAGTGCCCGACAACACATGAAAAAACCGTTTGGAATATGACTCGTGACAGCTAAAATGCATTACATAAATCCTATTTTTATTAAATATAAAATAAAAGAAATAAAATATAAAAATACATGAAAATGAGCTCCTAGTCTATCCCTCCCTCTATTTACCAAACCATGAATGATTTAAATCATAATCAGAGATAGAATTTATTATAATTAAATATCATCTATAATGTACGTATTTCCTGTCAAAAATCAATTCGTAAACAAATGCTTAAATTGTTTTATAAACAACATTACATACGTAATAGAAAATGTGAATAGAAAGCAATTCCAATAATATCAAAATTTCACAAAATCTCTCGGTAACTTCCGCTTCCACTTGAAGAGTAAGGGGATCATCAATTTAAGGTTAAGGGTCTTTAGAACAATCCCGAATAAGATTGTAGAGCTTTTGAAGAATGTTGGGATTGAAGATGAAGACTGGCTGCTCCTAACTGAATCCATTATCTTGGATTCGTTAGGAATAATCAACCATTACATTTATATGTGTGATCCCTTATATATATGATATCCCTTAACCCTTTAACAGCTCCAGACGAGATATTTCGTCGGAGGGAAACGAAGCCAACCAGCTCCAGACGAGATAACTCGTCCCCGCCTGCCCGCTACCCCTTCGTGCAGGACGAGATATCTCGTCACCGTTTTCCCACTGTTTTACCGCTCTCAGCTCCATACAATATAACTCGTCCCGACTGTGGTACATCCTAGCGGATCCTCGGAGAGTTAATAAATATTTCTAGCGGCCGCTAGGCTGCAGGGGTGTCTATTGGGGAAATATTTGTCCCGATCCCGTAACTGTGGAATCTTTGGGTTTTCCAAGGAGCGAAACCCAACCCACTCCTCTTCTACCTGCTATTGTATATTGGTAAATAATTAAAATATAATTTCAAATTAAAAAAAAAGGTAAATTGTTAAAATATTACTTCAAATAAAAAAATTATATATAAGATAATAAAATCATTACAATCATTATTTCCTTCATAAATCACGTAATCTTTCATTACAATAGCATTTTAATTTATTGAAATAATGATATAGGTATTACAGAATCATACAAAGATAATAGAACATTCACTTTACAACATGACTTGTGGTTATGATGTTCTGGACTTGAAATCCAAAACGTTTGTTAACCTTTTGTCAAAAGTTGTTAAAACAACCTGACTTTTGGTATCATTCTGGACTTTCTCAAATCCAAAACGTTCATCAAACCTTTTGTCAAAATGTTGTAGAATTCCGTTGCTGATGAGTCACCGTAAGTACGAAAACGATAAGACCAAAGTCCCATCCACCGAAACTAGTAATTTTCTAATTGCGACAAGTTTCAGATCCCATTTTCAGTGAAAGCAAGTTTGGGCTACTTCGTTTCGATCTTTCGGATCTCTTCAGCTAGGCGTGTGCTAAACGTGAGCTTTCGCTCCGAGCACTATCCTAGGACAAAGTTGAGTAAACGGAATTCTACAACATTTTGACAAAAGGTTTGATGAACGTTTTGGATTTGAGAAAATCCAGAATGATACCAAAAGTCAGGTTGTTTTAACAACTTTTGACAAAAGGTTAACAAACGTTTTGGATTTCAAGTCCAGAACATCATAACCACAAGTCATGTTGTAAATTGTCTTCCAAACACTCTTCGGAAACGGCGTGAGCCAAGTTCATATGACAAAAGTTCTTGTGACAAAAGTCTTTTGAACCAAATATCAAAACAAGGCAGTTTGCCTTTATTCCAATCGTTCCAACGCTTCTTCGCGTTGCTGATGAGTCACCGTAAGTACGAAAACGATAAGACCAAAGTCCCATCCACCGAAACTAGTAATTTTCTAATTGCGACAAGTTTCAGATCCCATTTTCAGTGAAAGCAAGTTTGGGCTACTTCGTTTCGATCTTTCGGTTCTCTTCAGGTAGGCGTGTGGTAAACGTGATCTTTCGCTCCGAGCACTATCCTAGGACAAAGTTGAGTAAACGGAATTCTACAACATTTTGACAAAAGGTTTGATGAACGTTTTGGATTTGAGAAAGTCCAGAATGATACCAAAAGTCAGGTTGTTTTAACAACTTTTGACAAAAGGTTAACAAACGTTTTGGATTTCAAGTCCAGAACATCATAACCACAAGTCATGTTGTAAAGTGTCTTCCAAACACTCTTCGGAAACGGCGTGAGCCAAGTTCATTTGACAAAAGTTCTTGTGACAAAAGTCTTTTGAACCAAATATAATAGAACATTAATAAATAGTCGAAAAAGGGAGTGATGTATTGAGGGATACAGCTCCAGAGAGGCCTTAGCTTGGGAGGGTGATAGCGGGCTGGCCCTCCCTAGCTACTGGCTGCAACTCTCCTCCCGCCTCCTTAGCTGTTAAAGGGTTAAGGGAAATCAGCTATTGAGCTCATACTCATGACGCGATTTTTAAAAATTTTCTTCAAATGTCCATCGATTCTTCCCAGGAGATGACGAAAATGAGAACCGTTCAAAACATTTATATATATGTATTTGTCTGTTAACGGTCTACCGGTCTCAATTTCTGCCCGATCGTTACGAAACTCGATATTTAAACTTAAACTAAAATTATTTTTTTAAAGTGTTTTTCTTTCTTTCTTTTTACAGTAACTGATGCTCTAAACATTTTGTTATCGCAGGGATAATACTTCCACTCATTGATTTTCACAAAAAGACCTCTCCACTTGATCTCCAACGAGTACTAGCTATTAGAATAATGGTTCCGTCAAACACTATGCTGGAAACATCGAGGGTAGAATCAAATCGAGGGTAGAATCAAAACAGTATACCAATGATCTCTACTAGAATCTAGTGTTAGAAGTGTGTGTGTGTATATATATATATATATATATATATATATATATATATATATGGTTATTATTATAGGTGTCAGTATTTAATTCTCTCCCGTCTTTCTCAACAAGTTTTATAAAGAAATGAAAATGAATTTTATTTGGTCGAAATTACATCAAAGTGGTTTTAGAGAGGTGTTCGAAAATATTTCTTAAAAGTGGTTGTCGTGTATTTTACCTCTGACGTACATTAACGGAAGACGTAATTAATAAAGATATTACGTTTATGCATATTTCATGTTAGAGCCGAGGTTTTTAAAGAATGAAAAATTCATAATAAGACGATAGTGCAAAAGCAGTCTATTTACATACATTGTGGTTTGATGCTGAGGTGTTCATTACTTCAAATTATACAGTAGCGGAATTCACGCAAGCGGAGTTTTACATTAATCATGGGTTATTCCAAGGAGGTTATAAGAGATAGGTATTTCCTACTCTAAGCCATGGAGATGGATCATAATCTTTCACCTTCTCAATTTTATGAAAAGTTCTTCCACAAAACACCTTGGGCCAACGTTTCATTCAAAATGGGGACTTTAAGTAAATACTTGGAATTTAAGAATCCTATTCAGTTGTGGAAACCTCGGTAAGCAGAGTCAGAACAGTACCTACAACTCCTCCCAGTTCTTTTAGCAGATTTCCATGAAGTGAAATCAGTTGTACTCAATTTCCGAAACATTTCTTCAAATGTAAATCGATGCTACTTAACTTGCTTGTTGAGGCTCTTGGGGCCAAAATTCATGTTTGTTTCTACACGAAACTAAATATCGAGTGCGTTAATGGCTGAAGTCCCAGGACAGATAGATACTAACAGGCAGGTTTTTATTTTACTCTTCTATAACATAGGAGGAGTAAAATAAAAATCGAAATATCTCCGTTATTATGAGTCGAATCGAAATATGTTTCATTACCAATCTTGTTCATAAACACAGTTTTGTATTCAATTGAATAACAATTACTTTAAAAGAATAATTTCATTTTATTCCAGCCAATAATTCTTTCTTCAGACCAGCCTGATATCAACAAGTAACTAATCAAACAGTAGGAACGAGCAGATACATATCTTTCAAAATTGTTGAACAATTCTCTGAAATTTCATGGAGTTAATATATTTGTATTATTCGCCAAATTACTGGGACGTTAAACTTGGCCCATGGTATGACAGTCCAATGATTCAGTCCATGCTAGTTCTGGGTATCCATTGATTTTACTATAAAGGATCAAATGAATTTCCGCCAGAGACAAAGGGACAGTGTTTGGGGGGGGGGGCTGGTGGATTAAATACCGAGAATCAATCAGTGTGAATAGAGAAAGGCTTCTAACGACAATAGCCCAGAGAGAATGTGCCGGTCACTAAAGCCTGGCCAAGATATTA
This sequence comes from Riptortus pedestris, assembly GCA_019009955.1. NCBI lineage: Eukaryota > Metazoa > Arthropoda > Insecta > Hemiptera > Alydidae > Riptortus > Riptortus pedestris. Next base: position 51,386,882 of record CM032230.1, read on the forward strand.
AATCCTTAAAATGGCGAAGAGTCAAAAGGAACGATAAAACACTGCCAATTGTGCCATAATCAAACCCTTCAGAGCAAAGGTCTCAATGATTTTCAATAATTGCCTATTTACTGTAGATCCATAATAATTATCATTGGTATGCTAAAGGTAGTTCTTAACTACTCGAATATAAGTGAATCAGTGTTCTCGCGGTAGGGAGTAACATTTTTGTGTGATGAGAAATAGACAGACCCACGAGAGAAACAATTAATATTCCACGTTCAGAAAAGAAATAGTAGGGGTGACTTGGGACTCAAGAAATATTCATTGATAAGAGTTGCTTTAAGACGAAGTGAGGGAATTAATTGAAAGATAAAAACAACTAAATAATCATGAGTACAACCTCAAAAGGTGATTTCACTAAATTATTATTAATTAACGCCCACTTTTTGCAACTAAGGCTCATTGGGACGGATTTACTACAGGTTACCACTCTTTCCTAGCCGCGGTAGGACTAAGGATTTTATTTAATGAATTCCGCCACTAAATAAATTCCTATTGGCCAGGCGGGAATCGAACTCGCCACTCTAGATTTACCATGTGTGATTAAGGTCAATGCTATAACTCACATGGCTAACCTGAGCCCCGACTTCACTTACGTAAAAGTAGTTACGTAGAATATTTCTTTTTAATATTTAAAAAATTAATTCATATTCATAGGTCAAATAAAGCACAAACTATTTGATGACTTTTAAACCATTGGCATACTCACACATATATTACACTTGTTCGGACAAATCCAAAAGGCGACACAGACGCATCCACTACTCCAAGCCACTCCGATTATTGTGTATATTGTGTGTCAATAAAGTTAAACAATTTCCATAAACAATAAGCTTCCTTAAACAATTTTCAAACTCAAACTAAGTAGTTAATATTTTAGAGAAACAGTTCATAAGAAAAAGATTGAATATGACTCTTAAGGAATCACTCCGTCCTTCATATTATGTTAAAGAAGGATGAAAAGGTTCGTTCCTCCTTAGAAGCGTAAATTATTCATACAATGAGCTGCAATTTGGCAGCTCTTGGCCTATTAATAAAGGCGCTTTATTAATCGACGGATCTCATCTCTTGATAACAGATGCCCTACTGATAATTAAAGATGGCGCAGCTACTATTGCAGACCTCTCTGGAGAATATTAGGTCTTCTCTATCGGACATTATCCTCATATTTTCATTTTAAAATTTATTAGTACTTTTTGTTACGATTCCACATAATGTAAGTCGCCACTACATAATTTGATCATTGACTAATCCAAAAGTATCCCCAAATATAATTGGGCTTAGTAATCAATTAATTTTATTTAAAGTAGATTAATGTTTCAAAAGGAAAGAAATTAGGCAGATATGATCTTTCATATTCGTTTATATCTATTTACTTGATGGGCACTATGGCGTACGAGGACCTGGACATTTCATCATCGTGCAGCCAGCTACCGCCACTGGGTATATATATGTTTTTACTTCTTTGTACGAAGTAAAGGAAGTATTCTTATCGTGAAAAATTTGCTAAGTTTGTTCATTTCATCGGAATTATCCGTTTTGACCCTAGTCTTAGAATTTTCAAATTTCGTATTAAGGTTTGATATAACATTTCTAGCCCTTTTAATTGAAATGGACTCATTGTAAGGGGGAAGGGAGAGAGCCAAAAATTGGAACTTTCTCTAACCCTATTGGACTTATTGAAGATTTATATAGAATGTTTTAGTAGATTTCCCTTAGGGGAAAACAGCTATTCAGGATGTACTCATGACGAGATTTTCAAACGTTTTTTTAAAATGCCCATCTATCCTACTTAGGAGACGACGAAAATGAGGTCCCTCCAAAATTTTATCTCTCTCTCTTTTATATATTTGTCTGTTAACGTTCTAGTGGTCGCAATTTTTGTCTGATCAAAACAAAATTCGATATTTAAACGGTTTATGTTAAAATGAAGATCTAGTTCGTTAACGGCTAAAATTGGTCCAGAGGAAGGGGGTTGGGAGATTTGTGAAAATTCCTAATATCTCCCTTATTATTTATAGGATCGAAAATTTGTATAAAATTAATTTTATTGCAAATGTAATGTTCTATAAATGTTGCAATATACATTATTTCACAATTTTTATATTTGCATTTTTTACTCCTACTCATGCCATATTAACAATAACCTGTTACATTATGAATTCTCATTTAACTATTACGTTTTGAGATAAATGCAAATACATGACGCACGTGGGAAATCTGCTTAGTTAACCTAGCTCCTATGACGGTCTTTTTCTGTTTACAATTAAAATATTTATAAATTACGTTATATAATATTCTTGATCCAATGCATTGGAACAGATATATCATGTAACTTTGCAATGGCTAGGCTTTATTAACAGTAATGGAACCAAACATTTTGCATATTTAATTTAATAAGAGTACACTGAAGGATATGGTCCCCACATAAATGTTTTGTACAATATTTTCAATTTTAATTTTTGACTATTGAACTACACACGAACATCCTACAACCAGAAGCAGTAGTCTTGACGACCGCTATCATTTTTCGCATCGCTCTTCTTACATAGCACAGCAACGCATTTCTGATTTGTTTTTTTTTCTCTTAGTGAGAGCCAACGTTTTACTGTCAGGTACTACTACGGGCCAGTGTGTGTTTGTATATCATTAACCAGTTTTCTTAAAGAGCATTTTGTTATATAATTATTATTTAACAATATGCTCTTTTAAAAAACTGGTAAATGAGATAATAATAATTATAATTAATAGTTTAAAATAGATAATTAACAATATCTCTCAACTACAGCTAGTTTTGTGTGGTTTTTCGATGACTTCTCTTTTTTTGTTACTTATTTTAAAAAACTCTAATACTTTTTATTTGGCTAGATACTAAAATTCTGACAGTACTGAATAGAAGGAGAAGCGCTTTGAGATATATAAATGACGTTAGTAATAACCATTTTCAAAGAAATGTTGTCTCTTGGTACCAAGATTTTGAATTGTTAAAAAAATGTGGTTTTGTCTTGTAAGATTTTGAATTAGGATAGTAAAATTCCGACTAGTGTCCATCGTGTGCGTTATTTCAGCTCTTCCACTATTTATTAATATTTTTAAAAAATCCAGATTAAATAATTACTAGAGAAATACTCTGCCTGCGACCTTCATGGCGTGATGAACACCATCTTCATGATCTAAAGGCCTTGTAATAATAAGAAACCATTGCATTCTTTTGGAAGTTACTCTTTTCATATTATTATACCCGTTGAAATCCATAAGATGTTTAATGTCTTCAAAAAAGAAAAAAGGATTCTCTAAGCCTCTCTCTTCCCCTATGTCCAATGATCTTACCTTCAAATATATTTGTTGATTTAATATATTGTTGAAAATAAATCAGGGAAGTACTCTGCAATGTGTTTTATTATTTCAGCATTTAAATTGTCCCATTCTGGTGTCTTCTTAGAGTCCAAATGTTTCACAGCTTCCATAATTTCTGATATTTCGAGTTCTCTGTCATCTTTGGTGTTGGGAAAAATTTGAGTTTTGTGTCTTATGGGTTTTGCTCGTTAGTGTCAGTATTAATATTATCCTCACTAGTAAGGGAGTGAAGTAAATGTTGTAGAGTTTGAGCATATTTTGTCGTATAGCCTTGATCACTTATTTTAATTGTGTTTAATGGTATTGGATTTAATTTTCCCTGAAGAATATTTGTTAGGCCATCCTCAAGCAGTGTTTTTGTCTAGTCTATTTCAATATTCCTTCCATGCGTTAAATGTACTTGTTTATCTTAAAAACCTCTGATATTTATGTCGTACAGTAACAAATCGATTGCGAGCTAGTTCTCTGTCTTGAAAATCTCGTTTTGGTTTTTTTGATAATCCATTCTAAGTTTGTTGCTTTCTTTTCTTAGTTCAGTCAGCTCGTAATTTCACCATGAACCGATCTATTTAGGCGTTGTCTGTTTTGGTCTCATTTTTTAAAACTTATATTACTTGATTTAATCAAAGATATGGTGAAGTTATTTACTATTTCCTCAATCGTAAATCTTGAGAAGTTTCTAGTTATCATTTTTTCAAGATTATCAAGCTTACCAAGGCCAAAAGAATTATTTAGAAACCTTTTATTTAACTGTTTACATAAACTATACTTAAATTTGTCCCAATCAGCATTTTTGACTATATAATTAAATCTAGAAAACGTTTTTTGTTTTTTGTAGAGGAGGTTGATTATTTTGAATATTAAAGACTGGTTATATATGATTTTTCGATCAGACTTACTAGTACATCCCTAACGTAAATATTTTGAAAATTCGATTTTCCTTGGGACTTATATATGTCAATAAATGTTTAGTATATTTTGAGCATTCTGGGCACATTGTCGATATTAAAATATATTATATAACTACTCCAAAATCTTATCAAAGGGTACGCAGTTCTAAAATGTTTGCAAAAGTATCAACAACATTAGTTGAAATAGTGTAAATTTTATGATTCCGTGTACATTAAATTTTGTCTGAAACTGTTGTTTTATTTCCCTTTCCTCGGTTGACCCTCCATGCCTCTCCATGAATACAAGATCCTCTCCCACTTACTCAAGTAGGTTGAAGGTTTATACCTGCTGGCTATACATTAGTGAGAAACCTCCCGGTACTACAGCCAGGTAACGGCCTCATAATAATCCTACTGCAGTAACAGTGTTCTAATGGGCTTGGTTTGACGTCACAGCCTGTGTCAAACCACACAATTATGTTAAATTTCAATTGGCGTAACTATCAGAATACAAATCTATGTACGTTGTTCTCTATATATTCAACCAACGTTTAATTAAAATAACTTACTATTAGAGTCAGATTTCTTCCTTTATTCGGTAACTTAAAACGAACTTAGGCTACTCTCGTTTGTTGAGGAGTTTTTTAAAAATATTCCAGGTATACCTAAAGTGGTGGATTCCAATCCTTAGTTGGTAACAGGAATTTATAAGGTGGAAAACTCACTAAATAAAACTCTTGTCCTTCCATGCCTGGAAGGAAGTCCTTCACGCAGAGGCTGCGTTAGCTAAGCAGATTTCCCACGGAACGCATGTTCCCCCGCCAACGGATGTTCATTTAAAAATAGAGAATATATAGTTAGATCAGAAGTTTGTCGTACCATCACTTGGAAAAACTGCTTAAATTACGCAACCCATGCGTGAGGACTTTTTCCGGTCATTGATGGCAAGCCTACTACGTTTCACTGTCATACACTAGCATTGTTTTCCGAAAGGGTTATTGAATCGGAGAGCTTTCATAACCGGTGTAGAAGCAGCCTTATACATTCTAGTTTAAATGCTACTTTCCTGGATGATTTCTCCGTTACCATTCGTCCCTAAACGTAATTAGTGTTTAAACAAAAATACGCTGAGATAATTTTAAACGGACTATTAGCATACCACTCAATTAAAATGTGACAGATACGTTCTAAACTTTTTTACAGAAACGAATACCCATCATGATGCATCTTATCCATCCACATTTGAGACTAATAGTTTCAAAAATGTTTGTCACAAATATATTTTTAACAATTTTTCAAATTCTCAATGCACTACATTGGTTAGCAAAGCCGTATTGAACCAAACGTTTCAGTACAGTATTAAAGTAGGATGAAAGTCATAGGTAATATGCCATGATATGTTTACAACATTTATTGGGCAAATATTTTGAATTGCTGAATACATACAAACATACTTATTCATATAATTTGGTGATAAAAAATTATTTCTCCGTAAATTATTATTATCTTATACAGTTTGCATTGAGGGTTTGATATTTCCTTGCGTTCTCAATGGCAATTGTTATTTGTTTATATGCCTTTAAATTATAATGCTGGGATAGTTAAATATATTTTGGATGGATAATGGTTGTACATTTATAATTAGTCTAGAAATATATTTAACAGGAAACCTCCTCGAAAGGGCATGACCGTTCGAACTTTTGACCTTCCGCAGTCTGAACCTGATATTGACGTATTAAATCAGTGACGGGTTTGAGGCATGCAATTGCACAATACAATTTAATTGCCATTCTTCGAGGAGGGACTTCGTATTCCCGGTGCCTACTGCATCACCAATTGAGCAGCTAAATGATTAAAGAAGTAGTGATCTGTGTTCTGATCCGCCACCACTGCACGGCAGGGAATGCGTCGAAACGCACAGTTAACTTGAACAAGCAGTGCCCTGGCCCTTCATGGCCAACCAATGTTTTTTTTTCTTTTACAATGCAATTCATTTAAAAATCAGTGAGAATAGTAATGAAGAAGACTAAAAACATTTCATGGCTTATGAAAATCATTCTTGATTCTTTGTTACTAATAGTAAACCTCATAACGATGACAGGTCTTCATAATGAGGTTAAATCTTTTGTGTTTATATTTAAACTTTCTCATATCTTCCACAAAATTTTCCAAATACCAGTGACAGTTTAAGGCCACCTCCCTTCTTAAATCTTAAAAGCCTGTCACGCAGGGACTGCGTGGACTATGCAGATTTTCCACGGCTAGTATGACACCCTAGGGATCTGATTTCACAATATATCGAAAGGCCACCTCGTTTTCGGGTCGAAATGTGATAGGCGAAGTTAATAGAAATGTAATGAAATGATAATATGTTTAATCCAATGTATATCTTTAGAGTTTAAATATGTCTTCTAAACTTTTTCTGCTTGCAGCAACGAGAAGTTTACACGTTCAGACACTGTTATTTAACACACAGATTTTCATTCATCTGATTGAACGTCGAAATTGGGTTTTTTATACTTTTGTTTTTGCATTATTATTGTTGAGCGTTTTGATTTATTATTGGTTTATAAGTGTTAGTTTTTGAAAGACGTGTAACGCGTACTTTACCAGATGATTACAGGACTAATACGACTCCTTTTCTTTCTCTCTTTTTTTTAATGTTTTTTATTTGCAAAAACTTTTAGTTCCTTGTTTTTATTTACAAAATATTTTCACTTATTGCAATTGTGACCATTTTAATAGTCTTTCCCTACTTACTCTATTTACAAAATTTGCATAAGTAAATAAAGCGGTTTATTATAATGGATATTTTTCAAGGTACAGTACATGGTAACGATTTCATAATTTGTTAATTTTATTATACAATTTATATTTATAATTTAAAGGTTTTCGTGAATTATTTATTGTCAGATAAATATTTCAATTTTTTTTCTTCTTGATTGATATAGTATACGAAATAAATTCTTTCCCAATCGAATGGAGATCATTTTTATTTTTGCGGATAAACTTTAAAGATGTAACGATAACAATAAAGAATCTGGAAAATAAATGTATACTTAAAAATCAGAAATCGCGAGGGCGAAGCCCGAATCGTCGCATTGCAATCCCGAAGGCATCGCTGGCTTAAAGGGGGTAGCCCCATTGCTGGCGTGTGCTAGTTACTTACTATGACCACAAGACCGGGCAATGAATGATTTATAATATGCATACAGCGATATTGTTAAACTTAGTGTGTTCATACAAATGAATTATTTTTGTTACATAGAAGTGGTTTTATTAATTATTATTACTATTATTTATTAACGTCCACGTTTTGCTACCTACTATGGCTAACTGGGGTCGGTTATCCACATGTTACCACCATTTTCTAGCCAGCGTAAGACTAAGGATGTTAATTAATGTAATTGTCACTAAATTAATTCCTATTACTCAGGCGGGAATCGAACTCCATATATACCATACCTCAGATGGCTAACCTGAGCCCCAAAATAAATAAAATATGATTTATCCAAGATATTATATTTCAAAAGTATGGGACGGAGAATAAAATTAGGATGAGAAAGATTTATAGAATTTTTTGCGAATGAAGAGCAGAGATTGTTTCGTGACAAAGAGGCAGATATTGAACTGTAGCCATATTGCCAGAGGATCACGCAACATCTTCCAGTCACTTGACCTCATGTGGGCTTCCTCATCACTGCTCGCAGTCACGAACCCTTTCTGCCGAACCATGTATCAACATTTAATCAGAAAGGCTTAAATAATGGCAGCTATCTAATACTTGTCAACTCTAGAGTAGCTATTCGTTTGACAATGGTAACAATATATAATTAAATGAGAAAAGCTCTCATAATGAAAAAGTGAATTAAAGATGAGTCAGGTGTATCAGTAAACACCAATGAAGTAAATATTAGATAGGTTTATTTTTGAGTAGTACTTAATATTCCAACTATGTTTATAAAGTATCTGATATGCAATTTTTGTATTAATATTGATTTTATTGGGAAAAGTCCGTCAAGCTGCGTAAACTAAGTAGATTTCTTACAAGTTGGAATGACACACTACTGATCTCATCTCAGCATATATTCGCTATTTCCAAAAAAAAATAAAAAAATAAGGAAGATGTTCTGGATTTTCTAACTCCTCCCCCTTATAAGCCCCCACTATTCCAGGTCCCATTTCAGCCAATAACCAATATGATCTTGGTGTTGGCTGTAACGGCTTAATATCGACTATGGTCTAGATCAAATAATCATTTTCGAATAGAGATAGAAACATCTTAATTGATGACGTCATCAAATGACGTATTTGCATGTGTCTCACAATGTAATAGTTCAATGAAAACCATATTTGGTGTTTAAAATTGGAATGACATGTTGATTAATGATATAACAGCATATAGTTAATATGAAATGAATAGTAGTGGAGGCTTACAGATGGCCGAAAACTAAAATATGGAAATTTCTAGGTTAATATTCAATAGAGAGAAAATATGTATATAACAACATTTATAGAACATTACATTTGCAATAAGATTGATTTTATGCAATTTTTCGATCCGAAGCATAACAATGGAGATTTCTAATTTTTGAAATTCTCCTCCTGTAAACCCCCCTCCCACTCTTCCGATTTTAGCAGTTAACGAAATTGGTCTTTATTTTTACATAAATTTTTTAAATATCGAGTAATGATCTCACAAAAATTGTGACCGTTAGAGCGGTAACAGACAAATTATTATCGAATTTTTTCTCCTAATGCTAAAATGACCATAAGTAATAAAAAATCGCGTCATGAGTACGACCTCAATAGATGATTTTCCTTAAGGGAAATCTGCTAAAAGCAAGATTGCGGCCACTCTATTTTTTCATTCATTTTCATTTGAATTTATTTCAAACATCAAAAATGTCGAAAGCTGTCAATGCAGAATTAAATCAAGCTTTCTGCGATTTAGTACCCTTACAAACAGCTGTTTTGTATTGTCGTCTATATAAATAAAACTCCAAGGTTTCTTTGATTTTCCAAATAAATTTGTAGGTTATAAGTTTGTTTTTTTTCACGTTTCAGACCATTCTAAGAACAATGGCATCAATTTGAAAATAATTGTTTTACTTTGACGAGATTTATTTGATGCCGTGGGCGGGGGATATTAAATTTGTCAATATTTGTCCAATAGGCTTCCCGCACTTCAGGCTTAAAACTATAATTTGTCTTTATATTGATGACAATACATGGAATATTTAGTGCTTCTGGTTATCCATTGTTTATATTTCAACTCGAAACCAATATTATATCAACCCATATACGGATAACAATTCTAAACATAAATTCGTCTAACCGTTTTTATCATATATGCGTATGTGTGTGTGTGTGTGTGTGTGTGTGTGTGTGTGTGTGTGTGTGTGTGTGTGTGTGTGTGTGTGTGTGTGTGTGTGTGTGTGTGTGTGTGTGTGTGTGAGTGTGAGTGTGGATGTGTGCACGCGTGGGCATTTATGTATTACACTGTCATTTTGAAGGCAAATTCAGGCAATTGGAAAAGAGAGAATTGTAGTCGTTCTTTCTGAAAATTCAACGAGTTATTAAGTACTAAATTGTATACTATTACGTTCTGAGTTACATCATAACATTCAATAAATGTGGGATAAAAAAAATGTAAATATAAAATGGTGTGAATGATACTATGTCAAAGGTGTGACTATTGGTGTTAAGCGACTATAACTGAGAAGATAAGAGGTAAATGATGGCCATCAATTGTGATTTATCTAGGGCTAGATACTGCCGACCTGTTCTCACCTGTAGGACGCTACTTCCCCAATCACTATTAGCATTTCACCGTGACCTCTGCTCACAGTAACAGGATGGAACATTCACTCTCCGGGGTTGTTAACCCTTAAAGGAAAATACTTGGCTCAACAGGCCCTGAACAGAGCCTTGCTCACGAGGCTTTCGTGGAAAGTCAATTTGTCTGGTACGGAATTTGTAGCAGTATTACAGTCCAAATATTGTTTCTTCATTAATCTAGTGATTGCTCAGTTACTACACAAAGCTCAAAGGGTAATTGGGGAACTTCCACCAAACAAAATGAAGTTCATTATAGAATCCCCACATTTGGACTGGGATTTAATAGCTTAGAAGATCACATGTGATATGTAGTGAATGTTTACTTAATGTTGAAAACGAAAAAATACCTATAGTGCTGTTAATATTAGACTTAGAAGGAAATGTATAGAACTATAATTGTTAAGCGGGCCCTTATCAACAAGAATTTTCTTATAAAATGTTGACATTTAACAAGAAATTCAATGTTATTTTTATATAGTGTAGTTTAGTTTAGGTTGGATATGACACTTTTACCCCCTATACAAAATTACCGGCTATCTTAGGCTAATTTTCTGGCTGTAGCGGCCATCTTTCTCATTTTCTTCTTATCTCCTCTCCGTCCATCCCTTTCCTTTCTTCTTTCTTTTTCTTCCTAAACGTCACAACCCACCCGGTATCACCAGCTACTGGGTAACCCACCCTCAGTGTTCCATTACACCCCATCACAATTACCACCACCCTTATAATGGAACTATAGTTCAGTAGAAGGGGAACTATCATTTCTTACCTCCGGTAGGTCAAACTACTTTACTACCATCTGAATTGTGAAGCTGGGTCTCAGATAAAAAAAAAAATAAAAGAAAAAAAAAGAAATTCACTATTTTAAATTTTGCTAGGTGCCTAGGTTAGCCAAGCAAGTTAAAGCTTGGGTCTTATTGAAAATGGTAAAACTAAAGTCGTGGGTTCGATTTCCATTCAAGCAATAGGAATTTGTTTAGTGACGAACTCATTATATTAAATTGTTTGTTCGCTTCTGGCTAGAAAAGGGTGGTAACTCTTAGACAGCTCGTCCCATTAGCCGTAGGTTCATAAAGAAATAACACATTTCGTTCTTTTACTAGTCATTAACATGACCAAGTATTAGTTTCACTGAAACGTTTGATTAAAGATGAAAATTCGTAAGGATCAAATAAATAAAATGGCTTATTGATTGTTTTCATAAGGGACTTTATTTCATCATCTACTAATAAGATGGGTGGGCATTTGAAAAATACTATTATTATTGCAACATCAATAGATGAATCTTGAAAATAAAATGGAAAAATAATAATAATAAAAATGGTTGTAGTACTTGAAGGTAGATATACAAGAATGGTAAAGAGGAAGCTATATTTCCACTGATCTGCATATAACAAGCCCTACTTGGAGTGGCTCTCGATACGGGCAGCTTCCTCATCTGCTTATCTGGGCAACTCATACAAATATTTGTTATTCTATTCAAAATAAAATACGGATACTGTTCAGACATTTCTAATTTAATTCTAGTGCTCTTTATTGAAGATTGAATTAACATTCTCGAATTGAACTGAATTATTATTGTTGAAAATAATCTGAGGCTCTTCGTTGACCATGAGTGTTTAACTTTTGTACAGATACACTCATAGTTCCGCCATTGTACCTGAACGTGATTCTGTCACAGCCCCTTTTTTTCTCATAAATTATAAAAGCTAATATTTTATGAAATTTGGCATGCGTTTGTGCACAGTAATTCTTGATCATTTTTAATAGTCACTAACGGAAAATTCATACTCTACTCTAATTTATTTGTAGAGAGGGGAGGGTGGGAACGGTTATCAATGTCAATATAAATTAATGATAAAACATATCTTAAACGTGAAAGATTGGTTAAACAATCGAGAAATTGCTCTAGAATTTTCAAATTACTCAATGCTGACTTAAGGCGTCATCATGTCTTATGGTCGACTGAATTTTACTTTTCCCCGCTCCTGCCCTGCTAGCTTCTCACCCGTAGAGGCAGTAAAAGATCTCACTGCTAATATAACATCTTAACTACTAATCACTAAAAATATTTTGGACGCTTTTTACTTAGTATACTTATTGAGATCAATCGGGAATTTCTACTGGCTAGTGACGTGACTGCCCCCCTCCCCCTTCGAAGTTCGTTGGCCTCGTGGCGTTTTCTAATTTTGCAGATTTTGATAATACATTTTAATTAAGACAAGCCACTGGGGCAAATGTTTGATCTGATTATAAATGATACCAATAAAAGAAAGTAGTTGGAATGACAAAACCATGTTCACAAAGCATTAATTTTTATTTTCGTTGTCATTAGCCCCAACGAGCGAGACTCGAGGGAGCGTGATCATACATTTACGTAATAACGTAATAGTGATCAACTGGAAGTACAGCCTCCTTTAATCAAGAAGACCCTGGAATAAGTTGCCCCCATGCCTCATTGTATTCGGGGGTAGATAGTTGTCAACCTGCCTGAGGACGGAATCTATGAGAGTTATAATCATTACTTACCCCGAGGGGCTGTCTCATATATATATATATATATATATATATATATATATATATATATGCTCCTGAGACTCCCAATGATCCTTAAGCGCTGTGACATCAACGCGCTCTGGTAACGAGCTCATGAACTAACGTCGTCTCTTGGCGGAGTATACCTATTTTTACCTTCAGCTTATTGAGTGTAGTGATATATGATCCCACTCCTTAACCCCCAAGGCCAGGGGACCATTTTTTTTTAAATAATGTAATTACATTTATCATTTAAACTATTTTTCTGTAAGAACATATGAAAATCTAAAAGTGAATGGCCTGAGAATGTATTTAAATTCCTATCCATAATATGAACTCTGGTTCTTTAATTAATATACATTGGTAGCAGAGAAGCTGTATTGACAGCTCAAGACATACTTGGATTGTCTACAGGAGTTAGACAAGGAGGTGTGTATTAAAAATAGACACATTTAAAGTATAAGCTTTTTGAAACATTGAAGGATAAATAATTTTTAGGTTTTTAATTTTTGGCATGTCCTATCTCAATGGTTCCTTTTTTTGAGTGTTCCTTATTTCATTTAATAGAAATAAGACTCTCTGTAATACTTCAACATTATTGGCCAACTATTGGAAACGTGAGGTGAAAGTTGGATATTGTGTAATCTACTCCTCTTGAATTATAATGGCTCTTTCAACCAGTATTTACAATCACATGCTAACTCAATTGGGCAAGGAAGGCACACAAAGTGGCATTTGTAAAAAAGACACATGGTATACTGTAGTAATGTTATCATAGAGAGGGTTTGTCGAAAACTGAGCCTAGAAGTTACAGTAATGATGTAGGTGGAAAATAGGAAAGAGGTTGCTCTTATCAATATTGATGTAACAAATCAATGCTTCAATCTTGATTATATTTGACAGCGATAACCCAATGTGTCAAACTCTAAACCAAGTGTAGACAATCTAATCTTGACGAAACTATAATGGAAATGTGACATCGTTAATGATTCCATAATTGTAAAGTTATTATTTAAGGTTTAAGATGATTTACATTTGTACCTTCTGAAATCTAATAATATTGTCCACCAAGTAGGGGTTGCGTAAAGTAAGCAGATTTCCCACATGATGGTATGACACACTAGTGATCTCATCTCGAAATATATTTTTCCCTATTTCTAAGTAAAAACACGATGAATAGAAGTAGGAGCTTAGCTGAATGAAACGGTTAAATATGGAGCAAGGTATAGATGAAATAAACATTTTCGAGTCAAGTACGTAAAATCTGAATTGATGACATCATCACTCGACGTATTTGCTTGTTTCTCTAATAGTAAATGTCCGTTTGAAACTATATTTGTTATTTGAGCTTGGAATAAGAAGTTCCATGATAAATAGGCTTATTTTTAACGTGGAATGACTAAAAGTGGGGGTTTACTGGACTGAAAATTTAAAAAATGCAAATCTGGTTAATATTAAGAAAGAGAAAACATGTGACACAATTTATAGGAAATTAAATTTGCAAGAGGATTGACCATATACAATGTTTCGGTCCTACACATAATTTTGGAGATATTTTGAACTTTCGCCTTATAAATCTCCTCGAACCTCCGATTTCAGCCGTTAACGAACTTTATCTTCAGTTTTATATGAATCACTTATATTTCGAGTTTGGTATGGATAAAAAAAAATGTGACCGAATAGAGTAGTAGCCAGATCAACTTGAATCTCCGGACTAGTGGACGTCGATGTATACGTCCATGGTTGAAAAAAGGTCAACACCTCCACTAGCATAGCTAGCTTTCGATTCCCTGCCTAATCATCAGCGCTCTTTCTGCATAAATCGGCGATGTTGACTCTCTCCTACTTCTGAGTGGTTTCAACATCGCCCATTTATAGAGAAAGAGAAAACATGACAAGGCTGGGCCGTCGAAACGTAGCTCAGGAATAAACACTTGAAATGAACGTTTTTCAACTATGGATACATAAATACGTATGCGTGTGTATATCTATATCTATATATATATATATATAAATAAAATATGAACGGACCTGATTTTTTTTATCATATAAGTTGTATCGATTAACATTAAAGGAGATTTTTGGAAAATCGTGTCATGCTGATAACCCGCTATCATTCAGTCTGCCAGGTACTACACGCTGGTTTCGTTAAGCTGATTGATTTGTTGTATTGTGTTTGGAGTATTTGAAGGCATAGACTAATGAATGTTCAGTATCTGTTGAGGAAATCATACATTGGAAAAATATTATTGCTACAAACATAAAGCGTGATAGATGGCCCATTAAAGAGGAAAGTAAGGAGCGGAAAAAACCTATAAATTGTGTACGAATGATAAAGGTTATTCGTTAATGACAGGACTTATCAGAAAACGAAGACCTCCGTGTTATTTATAACCCTATTATTTTTTATGTTCAGATAATAGTCTCTTTTGTTTCTTTACTCCTTCTATCATTCATAGTCTTAATAACTCGCTTAGTTTTCGAGAAGGCAAAAAAAAAAATTATATAACACGAAATAATTACCAAGATTGATTACATAATATTTTTCGATACAACTAAAATAACTAAGATAATTTGATTTTTGGCTTTACTGCCCCCCCCCCTCTCGATTACGACAATTAAGACATTTTGTCGGTAGTTTTATATGGATCGGTTAAATATTGATTACCTATGGTATCGATCAAGTAAAACCTTTGGTTAACAAACGTTTTGAAAAATGAGATGTTGCTGTTTCATAGAATGTATATTTTACTGAATATAGGATTTCATATTTTATGATTAAACCACTACTGAAGTCTGGGACCAAGAAAGGCCTGGCCAAGTTACTAGTATATGAGATATACCTTACCTTACTTTATTATTTTTTTGTAACGTGTAGTCGTAAATTCATGGAATTCAGGATCCTTTTTTTTATACCTTGTTGTCTATAAATACAGGGTGCGGCAGAAAGGACGAACGGTTTTTAAAAAGTTATAAAACAGTTAATTTTTACTCAAAAACAAATTTATTGATGCAATAAGGTTCACAAAAAAATATCATTTGAGACAGTCAAGTGTGGAAAATAACTTCAGGCATGCCGAAATCGTTGATGCAGTGCTGGAGGCGTTCTTGGAAGTTCGCATAGACTCTCTCCAACATTGCTCCCTCAACTTGGGCGACTTCCACGCGAATTTCGATGGTTAATTCGTCCAAGCCATCGAAACATGTACATTATGACTTGTAGTTGCATATTTTGAGCTGTGTCGAAAGGAAATATTCTTTCTATGTCACTGCACATGTCATATGCTCAAATTGTGAAATGTCTCACCTCGAAGTAGCTTAGAACTTTAAATGAATGACAGAATTTTTATTTTTGCCCTACTATCCTTTCAAGGCTAGTGCAAGTTTCAGGGATAATCTCAATGAAAATTCTCCTTTGCTGAAGAGTCAAATTTCGCTTCCATGAAGCTGTATTATCCAAACCAAAAACTTTTTTTATAGTTATACATACTAACATGTTTAGTATACTTACTGATATGCTTATTGTCAATGTACTTCTGGAGTGTGGGACTCCAATTATTATTTTATTGATACCAAACTCGGTATTTCAACAATTCATATAAAACTAAAGCTCTTTGTCTATACTGGTCAAATCATTACTTGGACGAGAGGGGCATAAGAGAGAAGTATAAAATGTAATATTGTTAATCCAATTATATCCAACTATCTTAATTTCATGCATTTTCCCCAAATATTAGAGGAATTATTTGTAGGGGATTGTTCGCCCCCACTCCAACTCTGGTGATTTTTACCTGTTGGTACTTTTTTAACAAAAGTAGTGGGACGATCCTATTTACTATGTAATGACATTTTGCATTGTCGAGTAAGCTTTCCAAAAGGTCCTGATGATTTGGAAGTAGAATGTTTTCTTCCAGGATTGGATTTAATCTCCTTAAGACTTTGGCAAGAGTTGACAGACTTCAGTTGGATTTGTAGGGTATTTCCCTCACTTTAGAACTAATTTTCAACCATATTTTTCAGAATAATCACAATTAACTGAAACTATAAAATGTTGTTATAGAGCACACATGCAATTATGTTTAAACTGATCAGAACTTCTCTCGCAAACGCTCAGCTGTTTGATCTACCTTTTTTTTTGTTTTTTCTCAAGCTCAAAAGTTATTGTGGATAGAAGAACTCATTTACATAAAAAAGGAGAATATTTTTTTCTTTTCGCACCTCAAAAAAAAAAAAAAACTGAATTAATTTAACCTTCATACGACGGGGCCAAGAAAGGTAATGTTTTAAAATAAGCCCTGGCCTCTGCCTAGGTAGTTGTGCGGGGCTAGTGCAAACAGAACGAGCTTGTCAGAAAATTACGTCACGCCCAGAGACTGAGAAGGACGAATTGTCTGTAAGTGGAATTTAAAGCAGGCAGGGCGGGGCAATTCTCAAGAAGGAGTCTAGTCGTGTCTGCAAGCAGTTTATCATTCGGCTTACACCGATCGCTCGTATACTCCTACCAGCTCTTACCTATGAAAAACTTATTTCTGATTTAATTCAGGATTATCTAGCACCTGAAAAGAGGCTCAGGTTAGCCAAGTGAGTTAAGGCTTTGGTCATAATATCACTTGGTAAAACAAGAGTCCTGAGTTATATTTTTACCTGGGCAATAGGAATTTATTTAGTGGCGAACTCATTAAATAAAATCCTTAGTCCACACTGGCGAGGAAAGGTCGTTAACTTATAGATAACCCGTCACGGATAGCCTCAGAAGTACAAAGCGGACCTTTATAAATAACAATAACAAAATAAATTAAATTATTTGTTAACGTCCACTTTTTGCAACTATGGCTAATTGGGACGGGTTATATACAGGTTACCACCCTTTTCTAGCCAGGACTCAGTATTTTATTTAATGAATTCCGTCACTAAATAAATTCCTTTATTCAGGCGGGAATCGAACTCACAACTCTAGGATGACCATATCAGAATAAATGCAAAGCTTTAACTCACATGGCTAGCTTGAGCCCCTCGGCGTAGAATAGGATATTAATAAATAACAAATTTATAAAACTCTAGTCTGTAATCCTTCGTTGTTGACAAAATATTTCTACGGTCTACAATTGCATTCGAAAAAATACACATCTATTTTATAGAGCGAGACCACTAAAGACTATAAGAAAACTGCTGTCGTTGGGGGAAAAAATATTGTGTACCTTCGAGCTCAACGATTCAATTAAGTATTTTTCAATTACGAGAACGAAGTTGTGGAAAAAGAAATATATATATAAAACTCGTGAGGTTTATAAGAAGCGAAGGAAATTGCCAGTGGGAGACATAAATTGTTTAGCCATAGGCAATCCAGCCACTGAGCAAACAAGGGACACTGATTTAATCTTGGCGAGGGGTGGTCGGAGATCGACGGAAGAAAAAACACCCCTTGCCCTACATCGGCAATAGTTCCTTTCTTCTAGGCCTCAAAGCACCCCCCACCCCTAACCCCAGCATAGCTTCCAGTCGGTGGTCGTTACCAAGTATTGGTCGTTAGGGACCACAACGTCACTGCTCACAAAAAAATGTGTAGACCTAGATCAAATTTATTTTAAGGATTTCCCCATAAACTGCATAAAATTTTCTTCTCGCGGGGTTCCTTAAACTAAGCAGATTTCCCACTTGCTGGTATAACACACTAGTGAACAAATAAGTCCGTCACGCAGGGCCTGCGTAAACTAAGTAGATTTCCCACGTGAAGTTTTACAATAGAGAAATCTGCCTACTAATAACAGTAGTAGTAACGAATCTCTTAACCAATTCACGAGGGACGAATAGTTACAGAAACGGCCGATCTAGCCTTTGGCGGAAACTAATAGAAGCGACCATTGTTCATCCGTTTGACTTGATAAAAATGCAAATATCTCGGTTAATATTAAAGATAGAGAATACATGTTTACAACAATATGTAGTGTAAATTTAAGTTGCAATACGATTGGTTCTATACAATTTTTCGACCTGAAGAATTGTAACGGAGATATTTCGATTTTCGAAATTTCCCCCTCTAACCCTCCCCCCCTCACCCTGGTCCGATTTCAGCCGTTAACGAACTTGATCTTTCTTTTTACATAAAACGATTAAATCCGAGTTTGGCTACGATTAAATAAAAATTGCGACGGCTAGAGTGTTAACAGAACGGACCTCATTTTCGTCATCTCCTGGGTAGGATCGATGGACATTTGAAGAAATTTTTCGAAAATCGCGTCATGAGTACGACCTCTCAATAGTTGATTTCCCTTAAGGGAAATCTGCTAAAATGCTCACGGAAGCACGAACAAAGACTCAACTGTGACCACATAAAAAGCCTAGAGCCTAATTGAGTAAAATAGGTATTTTGAGTAAGCATATGTGGAATTTTAAGTAATAGCTTAAAGTGTAAATCACATAGGGGCTAATAAGGGAAATCTGCTAAAAGTACTAATAACTCACTTAATAATTGAGTTTAGAGAGAAAATGTCTAGAACATCTATAGATAAATAAGGCTTGCACTACACTCAGTAAAAGTTCAATGAAACAAATATTAGATATTTAAGCTAAGAATAAAGTAATTCATGATATAATAGCTTATTGTTAATATTTCATGAGTAGAAGTTTGTGGGAGTTTACTGAAGGCTGAAAACTAAAAAATCCAAGACTTCGTTAATATTCAAGAAGGACAACCCCCCCCCCCTCTTGATTTTTAGTTTAGCATGAACGCTTATAATCTAGTTTGGTAACGATAAAACAAAAATTCCGACCGCTAGAGCGGGAACAGGCAAATATATATACATAAACCTCGTTTTCGTTATCTACTAAATAGGATCGATGGACATTTGACGAAATGTTGAAAATCGCGTCATGAGCGTCTCTTGAAGGAAATCTGCTGAAAGTCCGCATTGGCTGCGTAAACTGGGCAGGTTTCCCACGTGATGGTACAACACAATATTGAACGAATTCATTCCTTCTATTGCTAAATTGAAGTCCTTAACGGCTGAATGCTGGACTGAGAGAGATTACGGAACACGGATATTTTAAATATAAATTACACCAGTTGAAGAGAAAAGATGACCCGAAATGGTGCTACGGGGAACTCGACTATTCGAGTCAGATATTGCTCGACAGACCTCTGTAGACCATCCTAAGACTCAAACGTGCTGGAGAATATTCATTAGTTAAATGACCTTCAACGCTACTCAAGGGCTAGTGAATAACGAACGAATATTTAATGGACTCAAAAAGTTTTCAAAGCTCATTTTTAGATTAAAAATTTGAAATATCTCCACTATTATGAGCCAGACTGAAAAATCGTATATAATAAATTTTATTGAATGTAATGTTCTATAAATGTTGTGACGTACATTTTTTCACTCTCTTTATTATTGACCGAGATATTTGCATTTTCTATTTTTCGGAGTTGAATAAAACCCCCTTCCTACTCATAGCATAGTAACAATAAGGTGTTATCTTTATGAAGCACTTTATTTGAATCCTAAATACCAAATATTTTTCTCATTGAAATTTTACGTTTTGAGATAAATGCAAATACGTGACGTGATAAACGTACGTGGGAAATCTGCTTAGTTAACGCAGCGCCTGCGGACCCCCGGTGTTGTGACAGACTTACTACTTCTTAACTACAACATGACAATATGCTTTTTGTCACTTGTTTGGTTCTGAATGTTCTTACTAATAGTATACTCATAGCCATTTACATTACGAGTAAACAGATTATTCGGAGAGAGAAACTCGTTGAAATATAGTATAATTTCGCAAAATTTAGTTAATTTAAACACGAAGTTCGTTCCAATTCTTTTAATTTTTCAATTGTATTTGGTTCTATAAAAGTGAGTTAGTAGGACCTTGAAAGATCTTTTACTTATTAAGTGTGCTAAACGTTTAATCTCAGGGATAACTACTTATGCCATGCTGTTCGTGGGAAAAGACCAAGTGGTTTTGAGGCTTATACTAGGACATTCAAAATACCTTCTTCTGTAGCTATCTTTTTATTTAAATAGCTACGAATGATTTCCGAAAGCTATGTATGTAAAGTATATATTGGTAAATAAAATTTAGATTCAATATGTATTCTTAATTTATCTCACGATTAGTTGGGCTTAACGGTATTAGTTTATAATGGAAAAAATATATTATATTTTAATATGTATATGCATTAGATTTTATTATCTTAATCTTTATAGATGTTATATGAATAAACTGAAAGATAAAACTCGGAATTTCTTTTTCTCGTTCGCTATGATACCTCTTTAAAATTTAATTGTTTCATGCATACTTAAAAGGTACCATATTCAAATATTTACCAAGATTCGCTTTCCGTGGGTAATAAAGAATCCGGGGTGAACAAGAAGTAAAAATATTCGCTCTGTCATTATTCGGTCTGCTTTATTACTATGGACAATGAAGTTTATTATGCCATAAATGCATTTATATGTTCTTGAACAATACTGAATATCACACGAGTCTACGAATCTGCGTATTTCATAAATTTATTGAGATCTTTATATTTGTGTGTGTGTGTGTGTGTGTGTGTGTGTGTGCACAATTTCATTTACTGTCTATCTCCAATGAAGCTCATATGTTAACTTGAGAATAGATTTAGATTTTATTTACAATTCCTTACAGGATTGTTCCCATGCAATTGGTGTTCAGCTTATATAAGCATAATGAGAATAAGTAATAAGCTGTCATTTATACTAATTTAATTTTTTTTTTAATAATCATCCTTGTAGCGGTCGCATTAAATAAATGAAAATGAAAAGTATGGAGGTTCTGGTTGCGTATATATGGCTGCCCGTGGTGGCTGTTTCTATGAACAGGAAATCATGATTTCCGGGGGAGCAAACAATAAACAATAGAAAGTCACAAGGACGTTTATTGGTTTTCAGTTAACCAAATAAACTGCTATGAATTTGCTTGCTGAATTTATTTACCTACAATAATAAAGTCCGTTTCTCTAAGTCTCATATGTGCCACGAACTCTGTATCACTAATCTCTGATGGGATGATAACCAGGGTTTTCCCCAACCAGATCAACGCAACAAAATAACTGATATCTCTATCCTATCTCTCGGTTTAAGGGGGTCAAGGTATGTCGTGGTTAACTGTTTTTGTATAGTAAATTTGAAAGGCAACATAAACATTATGGTACTGCAATTGCAAATTACTCTACTGAGGCAATGAACTCACACGAGTTATCCCTGACTCAGTTAACTGCTGGCTAGACACTAATCGCTGGTGTAAAGTATATAATTGTAAGCAGATAATAGCTGTACATGATGAAATGAAAATTAAACTGTATTTGGAATCCTCAGTTGGCAACACTGACCACCATTGAGGATGAATAATACCCATGGGCAATAAAGCATTCGAAATCTATTTTAGTGAGTCGATAAGTAGACTAATGAGACTTACGTAATAAATCAAACACAATGACTTGTTGAAGGTTGCGTTTGAACATGTTATTCAATATCCTAACAATTTATGATCATGAAGCAGTTATCAACTCGTGCTTTTAGCAATCGCATCGTTATTCGGTCATGGAAGTGGTTTTTTGGTTAATAGCTCTATTAATGGTAAACATAAATAATACTAATACACGATTTGCAGTTATATGAGGCAGCCATTGCATTTTTAATTCTGATGCATCGCGTTTGTAGGAATAATAATTGTTAAGGCTCTTTGAATTGTTGAGTGTTGAATATATATTTTCTATGAAAGTAAAGTTTTCATATTTTTATGTAACCTTTATTCTGTTGTTGAGTAAAAACAGTGTTTTTAAATTGTGAATTTAAATAGAAACACTTCTTATTAAGAAAATCATACAGTATTCATAATGGGAATCTTACTTCTTATTTCCTTAGATTTTGAACTAACAGTAATGAATGTAAAAGAGAAAAAAAAAACGAAAAGGGGGCGAAATCGAGCATATTCAAGTTCCTTTAAAAGTTAACAAGGCGCTCTGTCAAACACTTGTTGAACCTTGTGTCGTGGGTTTGATTTCCTCGTGGCTAATAGGCATTTATTTAGTAAGGAGCTGATTATATAATAATCTTACCCTTACCTTAAATAGAAGTGGATAAAAAATTGTAGATAACCCGTTCCCATTAGCCATACATTTTTAAACACATAATTATACATGATTTTAAAATCTTTTTTAGATACATGATTTAAAAATTTTAGTTGTTTCATAGATAAAGGCCACTCATGTCCATGTCATCAGAATGCCATAATTCCCTCCCTATATTGTGGATTAACATGACAGAGTTTGGTTAATCTAAAATTAGTTGTTGACATTATGACTTTGCAAACACTGAAACTCATTCGGATAGCCTAAGACATTTTCTTGTTTTCTGAGAGAGCAGAATTTCAGAGGATATATGACATACTCGTAGTGACTAAAAATACTATATGATCGACTCTGTACACTATTATAAAATAAAACTGCAATTCTTGAAGATTCCTCTAAAATCAAAAGATGCCCGACACACAAAGGCTACGTTAACTAAGCAGATTTCCCACGTGTGTCACGTATTTGAATATATCTCAAAACATACAAGTTCCATGAGAACAATATTTGGTATTTAGGATTCAAATAATGTGCTTCATAATATGTCAGGATATTATTAATATGACTTGAGTAGGAGGGAGAGTTTACCAAAGGCCGAAAACTTAAAAATCCGAATATCTCCGTTAATAATAAACTTAGTGAATAAACGTACGTACCAACATTTATAGAACATTACATTTGCAATGAGATTGGTTCAATACAATGTTTCAATCCGCCACATAATAATAGAGATATTACGAATTTTCGAATTCGGTGCCCTCTAAAACCCCTCTCCAACTGGTTGGATTTCAGCCATTAACGAACTTGGTCTTTTCTCTTTTTTTTACGTAAAACGATTAAACTTCGAGTTCACAGACAGACAAATGTATAGATAGATAGATCTGTATCTTTATATATAAAGTTTGGATCGGACTTCATTTTCGTCATGAACCCCTTCCCTTAAGGGAAATCGGCTAATATATAACACAAAAGAATTGTGCCAAAACAATTTGAATACATAATAATTTACGCCCTTTTCTTTCAACTATTTGATCTGAACTTATGCATTTCTTAAATAATTATAAATGTTATACATGATAGAGAGTTGTAATCAAGTTTTATATATATAATAGAAATTAATCACAAATGCTATATGTATATATTAGAACTGTATAATAAATTTTATAAGTTAAATTATCAAAAATATTATTATCAAAATTTATAATATCTTTAATACATTTTAAACATATTATTATTTTTAAAGGTTTTGTCTAAAATTTTATTTGAATTCGGTGGAAATTAATTTGTTTCAGATGGTTCTAATAAAAATAGTACTAAATTTGTCTGTCCTCAATTCGTTATTCACTCACTTAAAAGTGGTGGAGGGATTTCTATGGATTTTATGTTGAGTGGGCGAGATAGTATCTCACACTACTACTGTATACAAAGTACGTTATGGTTCCATGTTCTCTTCTGTGTTCTTGACAGATATTATATAAACGGCGAGAATAGAGGTTCCTTTAATTAATCTGAAGGAACATATGCATTATTATATTGTTTCATGAATCGTCCTTTCATTAGTGGTCACCTGCTTGTGTCATCCTTTTTGATCATGTTCTTATTTCCAAATTTTCTTTGGAACAGTGTCGGAGCTTACTGTTTGTTTTGAATTCTAAAGTATTATGTATACAGTCGACATGACGTTTTATAACTGATTTGCTGTATCTGTTAGGCTTGTTCTTGTTATTATTGTTCATACTCTCCACAACGAAAGTCTGACGCATGTCAACGTGTCTGTTGTATGTCTCCGTTATGTGCTATTCAATAATTTATTTTTTACAGCCTATCAAGAAATTGACAAAGTGTTATATACCAATTACTTGGTAATGTTTTTTATAGTTAGGACAACATAGAAAAAAAGGTTAAGGGAATTTATAATATATGTATAATATCCATTTTATGTTAAGAAATGCACTTACAGTTATATACATGAAAAGAAAACACTTTCATACAGGAAATTAAATATTATATATATGTATATATAATGTTATTTATAATTGTTTGAAAATTAAATGAGCTGTCATGTTATTTTTAATAGATTACTATTTTTTGTTTGTTTTTAAAAATCTATTTTTTGTAATGTTTTGGTAGCCACACATGATCAGTTATATTCTATTTTACACACACACACATATATATAAGGAATTGACACAGCTTCATAATATAACCATAAAATTAGTCTTAACTTTACCAGTAACGGCACATTAATAAATTTCGGGCTACGGAATATCTATATTTTTTTCATAATGTGAAATTTAATAGACTTTATTTTGATTTTATATGGGATCGCACCTAAATTTTATTAGCTATGCTGTCTGAGCTTTGCACATTCTGCGGGTGCCCACTTAGGATTATGAGGCAATTGAGTAGTACTTGAATTATCGGAAATAAGTGATGTTTGGATACTAATGACATCTCGAGACAAAGTGAGAGAAATAAATAATGACTGAGAATGAGTCAAATTTTTCATGTGATCTCCCACCAAAAACTGTGTCATGCCTTAATTTCCTATGACAATTCATGGACTGTTTAAACCAGTATTTTTTTTTTCCTGAATATTGAAAACAAAAATAATTTTGTTTTTTAGATTGAGGGCCTTAATATACGATTAATGTATGTAATGGCTGATCGTAACCTCAATGAGTTTACAAAAATTTAAGAGAGTTTAAATCAAGGCATCGACAGAGTCATTATCAAATAATGATTACTATACACTTGTGAAGTGTTGTTTATTTGAGAGAAAAGAAACCAATTGATTAATTATAAAGTTTAATCAAGACTTGAAATCCAAGTTTAAAAACTCTTTTGTGGAGTTTAAAAAAAAAAAAATAATAATTCCGCCATCCCTCATTATGAAAACTAATATTTTACCAAAAGTTCATTTTGACACTTTAAAACTTCATGGCTTCAAGTTGGATATTCTTTTTTCAACGAGAATAAAAAGTTTTTCTTTACCCTCTGACGACTAAATCTTCTCTTTTTACACTGCCTCTCCTGTTTATTTTATCTTTCCTTGTATCAACGTCTTACTTACAAACACACTGTAAATACGAACCAATCATAAAAGAATAGCAATATTTTTTTATTTTACGATTCTCTGACGATTTGTGTGTGTTGTATGAGCCTGCGTCTCAGCGAGTGCCAGTGCACAAATTTGTGCGAATATGCAGTCTAGCGAATGCCAATTTTTAGCAAATTTCCCTAGAGGGAAATCAGCAATTGAGGTTCTACTCATGGCGCGAGTTTCAAAAAATCAGTTTACATGTCCACCGATCATACCTAGTAGATTACGAAAATGTAGTCTATTCAAAATTATATATATATATATATATATATATATATATATATATATATATATATGTCGCAATTTTGGTTTAATCGTTACCGAATTCTATATTTAACCGTTTAGTGTAAAAAGGAAGATGAAGTTCGTTAATGGCTGAAATCCGACTAGTGGGAGGGGTGGTTTAGATGGGAGGGATGTCGAAAATTCTTAAAATCTCCGTTATTATGCGTCGGATCGAAAATTTGTATAGATCCAGTCTTGTTGGAAATATAATGTCCTATAAATGTTGTCATGTATGTATTTTCATATCTTGATTATTAACCGAGATATTTGCATTTTTTAGTTTTCCGCTTTCAGTAAACGCCCACTCGTACTCATGTTATATTATGAAGCAGTTTTTTTGAAGCCTAAATACCAAATATTGTTCTCATTGAACTTTTACGTTTTGAGATAAATGCAAATACGTGGGAAATCTGCTTAGTAACGCAGACACTGCGGGACGGACTTTTTATATGCGCATGAGGGCACTACAGCGAGTATAAGGCGTCCTAACGACAGCCTATTTGTACTTATGCGTCCCTATTAATCGTATTAATGTATGAGTGTGAGTTCTAGCGAGTGCTAGTATGTAAATGCGTAGGAGTGCGTTGTAGCGAGTGTATGTGCGTTTATATGTAAGAGTGTATGTTCTATGGATACCCTGTGTGATTAGTGTATGAGTGTGCGTTCTAGCGAGTGCCAGTGTGTAAATGCTAAGGGAGCGAGTTCATGTATATTTGCAGGAATGTGTGTCTTAGTGAGTCCCTACACGTAGGGGGACGTTATACGCTCTCGTGTATAAGTGTATGAGTGCGCACCCTCGTAAGAGCAAATGTGAATATGTGTACGAGAGTGCGTTCTAGCGAGTGCATGTGGGTATGAGTGTAGGAGTGTGTGTCCTAGTGAGTCCCTACGTGTATGTATATAAGTGTATGAGTACGCGACCTAGTAAGTGCTAATGTGAATATGTGTACGAGAGTGCGTTCTAGAGAGTGCATGTGGGTATATGAGTAGGAGTTTTAGCCCTAGTGAGTCCCTACGTGTATGTGTATAAGTGTATAAGTGCCTAGCGACATCCTATGTGTACTTGCGACTGAGCGTGAGTCCCATACGAGTGTCAGTGCGTATTTGTGTATGAGTGTGCTTTATAGTGAGTGTCTATGTTTATATGTGTATGAGTGTGCGTTCTAGTGAGTGCTTATGTGCATATGTGTTTGAGTATGCGTTCTAACAAGTGCATTCGGGAATCTGTAAATGAGCGACAGCTCTCGCGAGTACCAGTGTGTGAGTGTTCGTTCTAGTGAGAGCCAGTGAGTAAATTTGCATGAGTGTCCGTTCTAGCTATTAGCTGTGTATGTGTGTGTATATATAAATGGGTTGTGAGTTGTATATATTTCATTTGATCGCTACCAAACTCAAATTTATTCATCTCATATAAAATTAAAGGCGAAGTTCAATAATATTGCGTCAGACTTTGGAGTTTCAGAAGTAGTTAAATTTAAAGTCGTTAATATGCCCTCTAAAATGTTTCACATCGAAAAATGTTATCTAAGCAATATTGTTTATTAAGTGATGCTTCACTATTGAAGAGCTCGCATTTAGTGATTATCACATATTTTTTTGTTACCGATTAGCACCATAATTTTCAGGGTTTTTTTTTCACCACTTTAGTTTGTAATTTAGTGATTGACACCATTATCTAAAAGAATGTTCCCACGTTTTGGAATGACTAGCTAAAGTATTCTCTATTCCCCTCTAAGTTAGAACCCTGAGTAAATAAAACTGGTAATATAAACAAGTCATCAGAAATTAATTTATATTAAAGCTGAATATAAAAATCACATGAGAAGGAGTTGGGCTTTCTGAAGGTGAAAATGCAAAAGTACAAATATTTAACTCAGTTCTCGTTGGAGAAAAATAAATAAGCATTCAACAATAATTGTAAGGCACTAATGTATCAATATTATTGTTTGTACATTTTGCCGTCCTACTAATAATAACAAATATTTAAAATTTTACGATTTACCTCTGTTCTAGAACCTCACTTTTCGTGCTTCAGCCCCCATTAAGGAGACATTTATGTAATATACATTTTCGTTTTATAAGCAGGATGGATGGGCATTCCCAGAACTATTACGAATATTGAGCCTTGAGAGGTACCTCAAAAGTTCATTTCCATTAACAAAAATCTGCTAAAATTGTAACAAAATCAATAATAGAAATTACATTTTGGTTGGCATTACTTGTCTGATGGTGCATAGTATAAATAGCTGATTCCCCTTAGGGGTTTTCTTCGGAATAACTTTGAGAGAAGAGTATTTGTAGTTTCAACCACCTTTGATGGCAGCCATGTTTGATTTAAATCCTCTATTTGGAATCTCAACACCTCAGTCTCTCACCTAACCCCTAATCTCATTTCGTGAAATCCCAATTTACCTTACACCCCCACACATTGCTTTAGAATATATACCTGCACTCCGCATTACACACTCACGCATAAATACATATGCGTTGGATATTAGAAAGAATGTTTTTTTTTCTCTCTAACAATAACCGTTTTCATGCTTTATAAACATTTTTTAGTTATGTATTAACTCATTTAATTTTGGAGTCGGTTAGCCCTCTGAGTTAAGGCGTTGTTCTTAATATTAATAATACCTAACTTAAACCTAGAGTCGCGAGTGCGATTCTCACCTAGACAATAGGAATGCATTTAGTGACGAACTCATTAAATACAATCGTAGTCCCACCCTGATTAGAGAAAGGTGGTAGCCCGTCCCAATTAGCCTTAGTAGCACAAAGTGGACGTTAATAAATAACATAACATACTTAATTAAATAAATCCATCTACAACAATACATTGATCATCGTCATTAACGTTCATTTATTTAATGTAATGGACAATACATAAGAACAATAATAATCTGTTCTCTGCTGACATTTTTCGAATAACAATATTCCAAACATCTCTTAATTGGTTAACGTGATGAGTACTGAACGAAACCTTATTTTTTAAGGTGTTACCCTCATTCGCTCTGAAATCTTTGTAACTTTTAATCTCCTGTAGCGCTGACATAAGAGTAAAGAGATTAGAGAAGAAGTTCGATATAAAATGGAGTGAATTACTCTGTTTATTATCCTGAAGAAAACATATAATGATCTTCAGTCCAACAGCTTTTCAACTAAATCAGTCGTTGCATATCTAAATTCATAATACTGTTACCATATGTTACAGGGGATGTTTTGTAGCTACGTTTTAACAGCTAAAATCTTAGTAATCCTATGGATGGTACATGTTTACTCAACTTATAACCGGGTTTGCTTGATAGTGGGGAGGGGGTATATTTCAGTCACATTATATGTAGCTACTTCTGTGAAGGCATCGAGTTTAACTTTATTTTCCCTACACAATATATTCTGTTTTTGAAGGATTTCGTCGTAAAGCTGTTTAACCGTTAGCTGTTCATTACTGAAATAACTTACATTTAAATAATGAATGAAAACGATATGAAGACCTCATAGCCATCTTCCAAAATTTGGGAGTTGCATGCATAACTTGGACCCTTAGTGTAGAATTTAGATTAAATTTCATTTTTCATATATCTCCTTCCTCTTGTAATAATTTGTGGTTTTATAAGATAATATCAGGTAGGACTGAGGCTGTCGAATTTAATCGATGTTCAAAGTACATCGGAAATACCACTCTAAATTATTACTGATTGTTAATAAGACATTTCTATCTAAATTAGCTATTTATTTGATCTAAAACACACAGACACAAGCACACACAACATACATTTCTGTGTAAGCCTTTGTTGTATGAATTTAACGAAAGTTACATGTTATAACTATATTTATTTTGTTTTAACCATAATTGAATTACAGGGATTAGGACAGCATTTTTGAGAGGACTGGCTATTGTAGTTGCTTCTGTTGTCATCCTATACCTTCTATACGTCCCGGACACAAGAGATACTAGATCAAATGAATTCATTAAGAGCAAGGTAAAACATTGATTTTTTTGATTATAAATGCGAGGATATCATTTTTCCTATTTAAACCTACCGAAACAAAACAACTAACATTGGGCTTTCATTTAGTAAGTCATAACTTGAAGTAAATAAATAAAAAAATAACTTGCTGGTGTTGCGTGAAATAATCAGAATGATTTTGTATTTTACTCCTTTTGTAAAATCACACTTTTCCAAGTTCAATTTCCTGACTTAATTAAAGTCCTCATTCGTCAGTCCTCTTACATTCCTCCGATTTGTGTCCCCCACAGCACAATGTAGCTATATCCTTTAAGATTTTTTGGTCTTATAAGTTTACTCACTTTATAATAAACTTTAAGTCAGACGAGATAACATCTCCCACTAGTTTTGTTTTAGTGAGTTATAGATATTGCATGCCTGAGATAACAAAAAGGTTTGCCAATATGTTTCCTTCAGGATCCTTTAGGATGAAGAAATGCCTCTACGTGAGCCTGAACATATGTTCTACGGGATTTCTATTTATCGCGAGCTACTGGCTCTTCCTCCATCCAGCATCATCTTTTTTTTTTTTTTTTATACAAGTCCTGCAAGCTCAACATCCACATAACTAACACCGGCTACTCAATGCTAACTGGAAATTAAAATAGGGCAAATTTGGGTGATATTATGAATAACAGCTTATATTGGTCGAGCTTGTTCTAATGGCATGGCATGGAAAGATTTTAAAATGACTTATTTGACATTAACGTAGTTCAAACTCATAATATATAATATGGGTTTAAAAATCTTTGACTCTTAGCGCCATTCCTGTAACATTTTGGAGCCTGCAATCAGAAGTCCATATGACTCAGGCAAGGGTTGCCAACTGACTTTATATAGTTGCATTCCATATCCACTTACTAGGCACTACAGTATTTGATGAGGTTAGGCCACCTCCACCATTGTTGATGACAATTTTTCTCAGTTAGGACTCTACAATTACCGATGCCTTGACTCCCTGAGTTCTCTTCAACCCATATAAATAAAAAAATATATGCCTTGCCCATATGCGTTGGCCTACCGCGTTTCCTCCTTACATACAACGATATTTTATATAGCCCAGAAATTTGTCTAATCGCTTTTGAAGAGTGTATTAATTCCCTGAAATATTGAAAATTTCCACTCACTAAAATATGCGTCCAGCATTTTTTTATAAGTTTATTATATTTCAAAAACAACATAAACCCTTACCGGTGGTTTATTTGAGACATAATTATATTAAGTGTTTAACAGCACATAAGCATAAAATATTTGATTGTTGTTGTATTAGCATACTGAAAAGTTCTCGAAATCAACATTATTTTCCTTATCATTTTCTGTTCAATAGTATGAATGAAATTGTTTCCTAAAATTCGTTTCAGGTTGTATGATTTGGCCTCCTTTGATCGTTGGCATTGTCTCTAAGCCATATATATACTACACAATTGATTAAATTTACTATGAATATTTCATACATAGCCTTTAAATTATATCAGTACCCGTTTCAAAAGATTAAATTTACATCTTTAGCTTTCTAAAATGTTTATACTACTATTAATCTTTTACATAGATGTAATGTTATCTTTAATAACACCCTTTTCTATCCAGGGCGGAGCTATAAGCCCACCTGGGAATCGAACCCACGACTCTTAATTTTATTTATTAAGAACAGCACCATAACTCTCGTGTCTATACTGCACCCCCTCTTTAAAATAAATGTAAGCAGGCGAGCCAATTGCAAGCACGTCGATACAGTTATAGCTCATATCAGTACTGTTGTATTACTATCATTGTTGGCAGAAATAGAAATGAGGGGTTATAGACGAGTTATTTTATATTGAAAATAAATCAACCGAAAATATATATTTATGTCGTTTTCCGCTGTTTAGTTTTAGCTCTATCTACAAAAGCTGTAAAAAAAGTTCAAGTGTTTAGAAATAATATGTCCACAAGTTTATACGTATTCTTGCATGGTTGGGAAATCACAAGTAAGATTAGTTTTATTATTTCTTAAACATTTATGACTTCATTTTATTACTTTTGATATTGGTCAAATAGTTAGTTGTTCTAAGGAAAATAAACAATAATAACAATTTACTCTGCTGCAAATAAGGTTTGCTCATTTTTGATCCTCAATAAAGGAAGGAATATTTGTTTATTTTCCTTAGATTGCATTATATCCTGAAATATCGTCTGAATGACTCAAAACTCAATTATTATTGGGGGAAATTTCCCATACATTACAACTCTTGGCCAACAACACGATGCCTTCTGTTACCGTAATAACGGTCCAAATTGTTTTGTTACCACCAAACTTCATATTCAAAGTGTTAATATACAACTTAATTGTTAATGGTTAATGGTTGAAAGCGGATCAGTAGAAGTGGGGGTTTCAAAAATTTGTTGAGTAGGCCAAATCAGAAATTTGGAATATATTCATGAACAGTATAGAAAATTTTTAAATAAACAAACCTGTTGAAATTATAATATTCTACAATTTTTGTTCTATAATTTTTATACTATAATTTGAGAATTAAAGGCTGCATGTGTATTTTTCAGTTATCAGCCCTAAGTAAAGTTCTACTTCTTCGCATCTCCATTTAACAATAACCTATCATGAAATTACTTATTTTTTTCAAAGGATCATTACCATTTGAGGTATTTGGATCAATTCGCGATGTGACATCATCAATAAACGTTTATGCTCTATAGTTTCAATTATTAATTGATTCATATCATAATCGATATTTAAAGGCTTATATTCTTTAATGACCGAAATTTGGCGGATTTCCATGCCTCAATAACCCCTTCCGCCACTCTTGCTCATGCAATTTTAAATTTAAGCTAAGGGACTAAACTTCTCAAATCCAGGTTAAATTTGAAGTCTTTTCAGATAAGATAAGGTATGTTTCTTAGTAAGACAGAAATAGAGAATAGGTGATTAGATGGCTTTATCAGTTGGGGGAAATCTACTTAGGTTTAAGCTGCTCCTGCATGACTCAATTTGTAGCAGATTTCACCTAGAGGGGAGGATTTTCGAAAATTCGAAATATCTCCGTTACTATACGTCGGATCGAAATATTGTACAGAATTAATCTTATTACAAATTAAATTTACTATAAATATTGTTATATACATTTATTCTCTATCTTGAATATTAACCGAGATATTTGCATTTTTATTAAATCTGGCTGGCTAACGGACGAAGTTGCTTTCCCGCCAAAAGCTAGTTCGGCCGTTTCATTAACTGCTCAGCTATCGTGAAATTTCTCTATTGTAAAACTTCATGTGGGAAATCTACTTAGTTTACGCAGCCCCTGCGTGACGGACTTTTAAATCTATTTCCATGATATTGCTCTTTGGTGCTATCCCTAGGTTCTTGAATAACAATTACTAAACTTAAAAACGCTCGGGCAGTTCCACGGTGGTTTGAATCTATAAATAAAGAACTTTTTGTTTTATAAATAAGTATAATGATATACAAATGTTGAAAAAGAAATTTATACCTTAAGTGTTTAGTCGTGGATCTTCCAAGTTTATAGATGAAAATTACTAGTGCAATAAATTATTTTAATTAATTGCTTTAGACCTTTAAAAAATTATATTTAGTTTTTGACTAATGATATTAATCTAGTTAATGCGTGGTTTAATAAATTGAATAAGTGGATTAAATATGAATTAGTAGATAAGCCTTGAAATATCACAGACTAGTTTAAACTTCGGTCTAGAAAAATAATACTATTAATTATTTCATTTATAAAAACCCATCACAGTTAATATTTATTTTCCATACATGTGTCATACAGTTCTATTTCTAAATATATGCCTATTTGACTAACAAACACTAAATATTCCAGCCAAATGAGCTAATAATAAATCCATCTCCATGTACCACTCTGTCAACAGTATCAACCGCTCAAACATCCAGACGATTATTAATCAGCTCTTTATTTATAAGCAGAAGGAAATCAGAAAACACGTCGATTACAGCATACATACACCCTCTATCTACCACTAACCTGGCTAGAAACGTGTGTTGGACTATATATGACTCATTCCGATTAACAGTAGTAGCATAATACCACTTTTCAAAAATAACAGCTATTGTTCTGAAAAATGAGGATTATATATATTTTATTATGTTCTCATTTAGCACACGATAAAGCGCAATAAACCGGGTATTGCTCTAGTAGAATAAAGAAAGATAATAAAGCAATTATCATCGAGATAACAGCCTCTAATAATTGTAACCTGATCAGCACAATTAAAGTTAAAAAATGTTATGGCGTATTTATTTGCTAAAGGAATGTAGCTAATGCATAAATGATCAACATTATTCTTGCAGGCTATACCTGATTTAATTCAAGAGCAACTACCAATTAGGTAGTTTATTGAATTCGTAATTCTTGCTGAGTAAACAAATTAACAACAAATGGCCAGACCCATTGGCATCGTTATGCATTATACCAATAAATTACTATCTATCTATCTACTGAGTAACATTCATTAGTTTTGAATTATACATTTCCTATAATACAATATCATTATTGCTTTGTTGTAAATTTCAATATTTACACTTACTGATACTGGATATAATAACAGAAACTTTTTAAGATGAAACTTACTCTTAAAACATACCTCTTTTCTTTTGTAATTCTTCGGAGGATGAAACTCTCATCTCAGCATTCCTGAGTATACAGTACGTGAAGGATACTGCGGAGGAACTCAATAAATTTATTTGTGCTTATTCTTACATATTAAAAACATATCTCATTCAAAAAAATAAATTCTTTATTAGCCTAAATAGTTAGTAGAACACCTAGTTTCACGCGTATGTAGTAGAAATAGAAATGTTTTTGGAAAACCTTATTTCTGTCGCTATGGTGGACTAAAACATATTTCATTTTCATTGTTAACGCCAAATATTAGCCACGAGTGCTCTGCAGCCACATGCACACAGGCTCCAAGAAACTAGTTAACTCATTTTTTACAGGAACTTTTACTTATCTCTATTGTGTATTATCTTAGGGATCCCCTGCAACGTCAGTTATAAAACGGATATTACTACTCGTTGGAAACTCTAGGCTTCTATAGTTTCTCTACAGTTATGAACGTCCATAACAGAATACCAAACATATAGCAACTACGGCTCTTAAAATACATCCTATTTTGGTCGGAATGAAAACATCGTCCATGTAATCTCACCACTGGTAAAAGAAGCCAGACAAATGCTGGAGTCAATGCATTCCAGTGAGCCTTTAAGCAGTGACATGGATATCGTATTATCCGCCTATAATACTTCAGATAACACAATCAGGCACAGAGAAATGCTAGCTAGTATTTGACAAAACTTTTTATTTTGATCATTTTTGTGACAAACATTCCATACCCCAGAGTTTTGTTAATAACTCGTATCACAAGCGTATAAATCGTGTAAACGTATAAATATATTTAGGAAGCAAACAATATTTTAAAGGATAAATGTGTAGAGTATAATCATAGCAATTTATTTTCTCCTTGTACCAAAACAGTTTTTTTTGTGGGTATATTTATTTAAAATATGTGACAGATTTATAACTTTTATCATTTAAAATGAACCATAAATAATGCATACTTTATTACTTGGTGCAATTTTTTTTGTCTAATATTTTGTAGGGACTTTTAGTTTATTCTTATCGCTATTTATTATTTTTATCATCAGATATAAAATTAAACAAGAGAACCAATGATGAATTGTCCTAGGAAAGTGATAGAAAGAAAGCTTTAAG
Organism: Riptortus pedestris; assembly: GCA_019009955.1. Lineage (NCBI taxonomy): Eukaryota > Metazoa > Arthropoda > Insecta > Hemiptera > Alydidae > Riptortus > Riptortus pedestris. Next base: position 51,422,782 of record CM032230.1, read on the forward strand.
ACTAAAGACTGTATGTCAAAATAAGCAGATTTCCTCGTGACAATTGTGTATCATTCCAGGATCGTTGGCTTCATCTGAATAAACTATAATATCTAAATCATACTCAAGGAGGGGAACAGAACATACTATATAAATAAAAAACAATTCATACGTTTAAATCTGAGGACTCTCAGACTTTAAATTACTAAACCTTGTAAGTATAGTCACCGCTTTCCCCATTTTACTTCGCTATTAAGTCATTAATTGTATAAAAACATATTTACATGTATATAGGGGCAAATGTTCACATTGGCTATCGTTTCCCGTCCAGCACAGCAAATGGCCATGCCGGAAGTTCTCAACCGGTGGAGAATTGCCCTTCTGAGATCCTCGAAAAAGCGACATAGTGTGTTCCCAACAATCTGCAACCTTTCACTAGGGGCAGATACGCAATTACATTCCATACCATACATTAAATCCATACCTCAAGCCTAACAACACAGACCATTCAATAACAATTCAGAGCAGTAATGCACAATTGGTTCCACGCCTCGATTGGGAGTATGGAACTCCGGTCATCATAGACCTCAAGAGCTGGAACAGGAACATTTAAAACCAGTTACTGAGCAAACCTTGATCAATGTCCTTCCTTAGTCGTCCTGAGGATCTAAATTTCAGCTTTACAGGCTTCCCAAAGTTTAACGCCAAATCACAACTCACTTCCGAGGAGCCATTACCAGCTCCTTAACTAAACGTTGAGGCCCTCTTCTTAGGGCTTTCCAACATACGAGTTGCCAGAATAGGCGACCATCTATACCATGACAGTAACCAGCAAGAAACCAATTTGGGTACGTGATACGTCAACTACTTAATCCATCACCAAGTCAAAGGAAGCTGGTGAAAAAGGATCTCCTTGTTCATAGAGGCTACGTTTATGGAAACTTACTTACCAAGCATAATTTCATCGGAAGCCTCTTGACTGTTAAAATTGAATTAAATCACCATTGCACAAAAGGATGGACCAAACAGTTGTACTGGATGTCTTTTTACTTACTCGCTAGAGCGGTAACAGACATGTAGGGATGTACATTTGAAGAAATATTTCAAAAATCGCGACATGAGTGCAACCTCAATAACTGATTTCCCATGAGTGAAATCTGCTAAAAAATATCGTTTTCATAGGACCTTTACTATTTGAAGTATACAGTATGCAGGTACCAATAAACATATTTTCTAGATGCCTCAATTTGTATATGTGTCGATCATATACTCAATTTTTCCCGGATACACATAAACAATTTTTTATATGTCTAAACGGATCAGTAGGGGTTTGTTTTGTTTGTAGCTACCGAGGTCGTACTAATCACTGGATTTCCGAAGACTTTCTTCAAATGCCCATCGATCTTATCGAGGAGAGGATGAAAATGAGGTACATTCAAAATTTTACATATATATATATATATATATATATATATATATATATATATATATGTATTCGTCTGTTAACGCTTTCGCTATTGCAATTTTAGTCTGGTTGTTACCAAACTCGATATTTAAACGTTTTATGCAAAAATGAAGATCGAAAAAGTGTACACAATGAATCATATGAACAATTTAATGTTCTATAAAAGTACATACGTATTTTCACTATCAAAACCATTAACCGAGATATTGGAATTTATCAGTTTTCAGACTTCAATAAACCCCCACTACTACTCATGTCATATTAACAATAAGTTGTTATAAAGTAAAACAAATTATTTTAAGCTTAAATACTTAATTTTGTTTTCTAGAGACTTATTTTAAGAGAGATAAATGTAAGTTATTTGTGATGGCGTCATCAATTTTTAAATAGACTTTACGTTCTTGTCGCGTAAATGTTTATTTAATTTATACTATACTCGATATTTCACCGTTTTTGTCAACACTACAGATCATATTTGTTATAGATTGAAATTGGGCCTGGAATAGTGGGGAGGGGGTGGAGAATTCGAATATTCCAAATATCTCCGTTATAATGAGTCATATCGTAAACTGTAAGAGAGCAAATCTTGGTAAAATATTGATGGTCTACAACTATTGCTCTATGTATGTTCTTATTTCGCAAGTATTAGCGAGATATTCAAACGCTCTTGTTTTCACCCCCCCCCCCATTCTTCTGGTTTTCATAAAGAAATAGAGAGTATTTAGTGAGATGAGATCAAAAGTGTGTTATACTTGGGAAATCTGCTTAGTTTACGAAACCCCTGCGTGACTAATGTTTTTCTTGCTTCGGTCAACCTCCACTTGTGCTCGTAATCAATTATATCTCCTATTATATCATGTCAAACTTAAATTTCTAGTCATATGTACATAGATTTCTTATTACTGGAGAAATAAAGAATATAATGTAGGATGTCATATCATCGTAGTATTAAGAAATCAGCTTAGTTTTCGTAACCCTTGCAATTAAAGTGTTAACAGTACATAAAGCAAAAAAAAAACACTGGAAATAGCTTTCTGGGACATTCTCAAATAGTCTATGTTTCGGTTCGAGTGCCGTCTGGTTTTCTTGGATGTTGTGAGGTATGAAAAGAGTCTTCTGGAGAAGGCGAAAATTATGATATCAATTCTTTAAGATGCATCTCGAAGTACCCGTTTAGAACAAAATTAAGCAGTAGCAAAATCATTCCAGACTAATTAATAATAAATAAATAATTTGAGACATTTGCTGCAAACTCCAGTGCAATATTTAAAAGAGTTTCAGGAAAAATTTACTGAGTTTTTAAACTTCCTTTATGCAGAAAATACTCATGATTATTCACGAATCATAAACAAATACTAATGGGCGAGAACTCTAATTTTTAATAAAAATTGCTGAGTTTCGTGTTCTTATTGTTGAATTGAAACTAATGAAATTCCAGTTTCTAGGATGTGAGGCAAATGGAATACAGAATTTTCAGAACAGAATTTATTCTATATAACTTTCTATATCTTCATTACATTCCCTTTAACACAGAACAAGGCGTTCTGTCGCTTTTCGGAAGAAAAATATAATTTTCAATGCGAAAAATGAAAATGTCACGTTGTTTTCTTTTTGATATTTTTCTTTTTCTTAATAATGCTTCAAACAGATTGGTAGGTTTTATTTGTTTAAAAATGCGGGTAATTTGTGCATTTGGCAAAACGTGGATTTTCAGATCAGGCACTTCAGTTAGCTGAAAAAATATGTATTCGGTATGCAATTCCAGCTTTGCCATGAAGTCCACTCCTATCTTCTCAAAGCTGGGATGTTGTTAATAAACCTTTCATCAAATTGGTCTATTTCTGAACTGTCAGAGGCCCTGTAATATTCTAACAATGACAGTATAATTTAATATTATGGCTCAAGTTTTTTTTTTTTTTTATAATGCTCAACGTGTTTGATGACTGGATCCTATTGGTGCCTTTAATTCACTATCGTCCAGCTTTTATTCCAGCTTTCCTTAAGAGAGTGTATTGCGGGAATGAAACTTAGAGAATCTGCCGTATTCAGTTCTAAATAATTATTTTATTCCCTGAACCTACTAAAAAAAAAAAAACAACAAAAACATTTTAGTAAAAAACAAAAATTCTCATAACCCTTGACTTTTTCACAATAATTTGAACAATATAATAGTGAAATAGAAATATTCACTGATTAATTTCGTATTCACTATACTTGTGTTTGTAAACAAGCGGTGTATTCTTAATTTAATAATTACATTTATTTATTTATTGGAGCTTCGCAGCTTTGGCGATGTTTTTCTAAACAAAAGCTTCGTAACTTAAAAAACAAAACAAAACTCAAATGAAAACAAAAAAATACATTAAAATAAACAATATGCAATATCATTAAAATAAGCAATATCATTAAAATAAATAAATCTGTCATTTCAGCCATTCGAACTCAATAGTAGGGTAATTAATCAACTACAATAATATTGCCCTTTCACAGAACATATCGCTAAAACAATAAACAGCGCTTGAATTAGTTCTAGGTTAAGTTCTAATTTAAAATACTGGAAACATAACTATGAAATTGCAGGTAAGCCACTAAAACATTATTGCATTTAAGATATCTAAATAATTGGATGGCAATTATCAATCGCTACTTAAAAATATATACTTTGCCGGTAAATTAACTACCCCTTTACGACATGATACATTGTTGTTGTTATTTATTAACGCCAACGTTTTGCTACTAAGGCTAATTGGGTTATCTACAGGTTACGACCCTTTTCTAGACACGGTAGATTTAAGGAATTTATTTAATGCGTTCGTCACTAAATAAATTCCTACTGCCCAGGCGGGAATCGCCACTCTAGGTTTACCATGAGAGATTAAAGGCAACGCTTTAACTCAAATGGCTAACCTGAGCAAATTATTGTAAGCACGTCTTTGAATGGGATTTCGCACTTTTCTGAAGATTAGGTATACAATTTTATTTTATTTCAACTTCAATGGGATTTATCATACATCAAACATTTGTACTCTGTTTACCCGTATCTTAAGTAGCTTTCGTTATTTTTCTTAAGAGTATAAATAAATTGGGTATGAATTTAATATTTTTTTCAAAAAATGCACAGACACCTAAAATGACTACCTGTGTGTTAGTGAGATTTGCCGCTGTGGCCAGCCGTTCGACAGCCGACCTGTCCCACGAAATGTGCTCCCAGTGATCTGTCATAATGGCAGCACACAGCATACCCGTTGCTGCAGTTGTCACGGCGACGGTCACAAGGAGGAGAGCAACTCTCGGCTCCAGGCAGGGTGTCCTCTCTTCGTCCATGGCTCGGGACAGCACGTGGTCTGTATCTGTCAAACGTGGGCAGTAACTGTCACGTGCCTAGGGGAGCGTTTGAGCGGGAGTAGAGATCGCGAGACTACCTGAGCCTGAGTGAGCGGTGAAGAGGGGGCATATCGAGCCGCGGCGGCAGTGGGGACGGCACTGGCGCCTGCCTCTTCCTCAGCCACCCCCATCACCCCCGCCCCCTGCCCCCAATCTACTTATCCAGTCTGCCAATTGTACACTCAGGCTAATATCACCAATCATCTTTCAATTTTATATCCGCACTCATAATCCTGGGAGAACAATGGGTCTCATCTGAATATTTTTGGTGCAACAACAACTAGCGATGGGTGGGCAACTTTAATCCTATAGGACGAGAAAACTATATCTACCTCAAATATTTATATTTTTTTCTCAAAATCATGTTTTTGACAGGTCATGCTGCCAACATCAGGAGCTAAAAAAGTCCGTCACTCAGGGGCTGCGTTAACTAAGTAGATTTCCCATGGGCGTCACGTGTTTGCATTTATCTCTAAACGTTAAGTTCAATGAGAACAATATTTGGTATTTAGGATTCAAATAAAGTGCTTCATAATATAACAGCTTTTTGTTAATATGACAAGAGTAGGAGTGGGGGTGTACTGGTGGTCGCAAACTAAAAAATGCAAATATTTTGGCTAATAATCAAGATGGTGAAAAAAAAAACGTACATAAAAACATTTATGGAACATTAAATTTTCAATAAGATTGGTTTATACACTTTTTCAATCCTACGCATAATAACGGAGACATTTGGAATTTTTAAATTTCCCCTCACCTAATCCTCGTCCCCGTTGTCGGATTTTAGCCGTTGATGATAACCTAGTACGCCCTAAAACCTAATGAAAGGTCGATGAAAGCAATGTATACAATGTTTTAGTACGTGATGAGGGCAACAGAGCCTGGAGAAAACATATTTGTTTGGAAAAATATGGATATTTGAGACAGACATAGTTCTCTCATCCTTACTTCTACACCGCAAACCGGCATATTAAATATCGTTAACACTAAAAGTTCACAAAATTCTGAATATTGAAAATGTCATTTCATTAATAATTGGCCAAGGTCGGCCTTGTGAGTTTAATAAAACCTAGAGTCGTGGGTTCGATTTCCGTGTTGATAATATTAATTAATTTAGTGACGAAATCACTAAATTATAATCTTTTTTCCACCTTGGCTAGATAAGGATAGTGGTCTGTAGATATCCGAATTAGCTGCAGCAGCATAAAAAGGACCTTAAAAAATACAATTTTATATAAGCGAAAAACATTTAGGTATATATAATGTCATATAACTGTCGTTCCTTCCCAGATAAGAATAGATTTGATCCTAGGCAAACAGTATTATGACGAATATGCCTTATAATTGTTCTTAATCAGCCAGGATTGGTCTTTTAAATACAGAAACAGTCAATAATAAGATTTTCAATTGAAGATTGTAGGAATATTTCATTAATTCTGTTGTCTGGGAAGACACAGTACAATAGAGTCTTCCTCGTATGGGGCTTTACAATTGTCCGAGAGGCATGGGCATTGTATCACACAATTTATTCTAGGTTTCTTCCTGAGTAATGTCCGACATAAGACTTGAAATTTAAGATGAATATGAAATATTTATTGCTGTTATTTATTAATGTCCACTTTGTGCTACTCCGGCTAATTGGGACGGGTTATCTACCGGTTACCACCCTTTTCTAGCCAGTATGGGGCTAAGAATTTTATTTAATGAGTGCGTCACTAAATAAATCCCTAATTGTCAAGGCGAGAATCGAATTTACCACTCTAGGTTTATCGTGTGAGATTGAGGCCAACTCACATGGCTAACCTGAGCCCCAAGAATTATTGAATAATATATTCGTTTAATATGAAAATAAAACGGCTGAGTAGGGGGAGGGGGAATCTATATTACCAAAAAATAACACGGTAAACATAAGTATTACGCAAAAAAAAAGAAGGAATGGTTTTTAATAAGGGGTGAAATTGAAAGTTCGAAATATCTCCGTTATTATACGTCGGATAGAAAAAATGTATAGAACCAATCTTATTGCAAATAAAATGTACTATCAATATTCTTTAATATTAAGGGAGATATTTGCATTTGTTAATTTTTAGCCTTCATTAAACCCCCACTCCGACTCGTGTCATATTAGTAATAAGCTGTTATTCATGAACCACTTTATTCCAAGCGTAAATACCAAATATTGTTTCCACTGTATGTCTACTGTTAGAGATGTTTGTGTTCTTCCTTCAGTAACCCTCACCCCTTTTACTTATTTATTTTTTTTTTTACATATAAATAGTGATTAGATTGAGAGACGAGATCAAAAGTGTGTTCTATCAGCTCGTGGGAAATATGCTTAATTTACGCAGCCCCTGTGTGACAAAAATTCCTTTTGAGTTCTGATGATGATTCGAAAGCGTGTAGCATCATTCGAAGGATTTGGCCTACTATATTCCACACTTCTAATAGAAAGGTCTTCCACCCTAGCCCTGATCCACGTTTGGATAGAATATCGGTGCTGATTTCTGCTTGAAATATTTCACCCCTATTATAAGAGTATGATTCAACTGAATTAAAAATGTCTCAGAATTCGCACTTAAAAAGTCGTCTTGGGGAAAAAGTTTACACGGTTTTCACAAGACAAAATTTAATACTTTGGTATTGGCAATCTTTAATTTCGACTAGATTTAGTCGAGTAGGTCAGCTAGTTTAAAAATAAAACTGCATGTGAACTAAATAGCAGTTAACAATGGGTACCAGAGCACAAATAAGAATCGTTAATGGGTGAAATCGAAACAGTGGGAGGGGGTGGGATTAGAGGGGGCATTTCGAACATTCGAAATGTCTCCATTACTATACGTTGGATAGAAAAATGTATAGAACGAACCTTATTACAAATTTAAAGGTCTATAAACGTTGTTCTAGACATATTTCCTGTATCGTGAATATTAACTGAGATATTTGGAGTTTATAGTTTTCGGTTTTCAGTAAACCCCCACTCCTATTATATTAATGATAAGCTGTTATATCATGAAACCCTTCATTACGAGGTTAAATATCAAATATTGTTTTCATTAAACGTTTAATTTGTAAGATATATGCTATACATTATTTTGACCCCCCCCCCTCCCTGCTTTTGTTCTTGGATTACTAAAATTTGAGTGATTGAGATAAAAATTATTCTCATTTATTACAGCACTAGCTATAGTAAACAGTTTTCAATATAATTAATATGCTATATTCAGATATATTGAAGTAATATATTCAGCTTTGAGAGGTTGGCTGGCCTGTTTCTTAATAATTCAGACGCTTTCCTTTGTAGAGGTTATTAACATGTAAATTGACAAAGATTTCTCATTACTGTTAGTATTTATTCACAGTGGTGTTACTAGTATGTAGATTTATCTATTTTAAACTTTCATGTGGGAAATCTGCTCAGTTTATGCAGTCCCTGAGTAATGGGATTTTTTATTGTAAACAGGAACACTATAGTTAGTGAAATATAGCCAATCCTAGTAGTAATGCATGGAAAACAGAATAATAGAAGATATAAACATTTAAATATTAAGGTAAAAATAATAGGGGTTTATATTTATTTATTTAATCATAATTAACGAGAAAGAAAATAAAAATAAACCTTTGAGTCAATAGACTGCGTAGTCACTTGGAAGGGTCAAGGAAATTCATTGCGTGCTCGACAATATAGTTGCTATTTTAAGAACCACTGCTTGATCAAAGTGATAACGTATCACGGTCGAATATATTAATATAAAAAACAAATTAATATAAACCGGTATAAATCTGTTTCATGATATTAGCATATATACACACAACATGTATAAATACTAGGCTGATTTTTAAAAAATCCATTCATTCTCTTGGAGGGTCTATTACAGTTACACATGTAAGAATTCCCAAAATGAGTCACGTCCTAAATAAATACAATAATGGCACAGAAATATCTGAAAAATTAATATACATTTTAAAATTTTGTTATTTATTTACGTTCACTTTGTGCTATTATTAGCCGAGTAGTACAACGTCGCTAAATAAATTCCTATTACATTGACAGGAATCAAATTCGCCACTACAGGTTTACCATATGAGCTTAAGGCCAACGCCTAAACTCAAACGGCTAACCTCAGCCTCTATTTTACAACTAACCAAATGAATAACTCAGAATATATACTTAACCAACAGTCAATGCAATACTAAACTAACTCAGTACATCTACATATACTATCAACAGAAGTATTACAAACTTCCAGATACTTGAGAGGAACCTCTGTATTATGTAAAAGGTCCAGCAAGAATTCACTGATATTTGTTACTAATAGGAGACATAAACGCCCAACGAAAGAAATCCCTCCAAGGACAAAGCTCATGTCTCAGACATTGAAAGAGCTGTCTCAAGAAAGCCTTCAATTTTATTCAATAAACGCCCATCCTTATAGAAACGCCCATCCTCCTCTAAATCGTCTAATATAGACACGATATTAATCCTTCTTCCCCACCTCGTGTTAACTACTACCTCCTCATAACAAGAAAAAGGCTGAAAACTTTTCAAGTCTAATGAAATTATCAACTCCGATGTTTGAACACACCAGAGATATCCAACTGCTAGAATGCAGCGTTGAACAATTCTCCGATATCGATAAAAACTCCGTCAATCCATTCTATCCCCACGTTTTCACTCATAGGAGCCTTGAACATTATTCTCAATCACATGCTCGTCCTTTTTCAGCAGCACAATATCTTCAAGTACGAAATTATGCTCAGCGCCTCGTCCCCGTTAAACAGCAATGACACACTAGGAAGCGGTGCTGGGTATTTATTCACTTGGGAAACGTCAATATACTATGAATCTGCAATAATGTAAGCTGCTCACCAAAAGTAGATCTGTGTTTTTTTAAGCCGACAGAAATGAACACCAAACTCCAGGTTGGCGAACTGACAAACTTATCTCTCTCTCTCTCTCTCTCTCTCTCTCTCTCTCTCTCTCTCTCTCTCTCTCTCTCTCTCTCTCTCTCTCATACTAGTGCCAGATTAGAGACTTCTCGGATAAACACATCTTGCAAACTTCAAAAAATAGCTATCATCTCCTTCCTATATGAAGTACTTAGTCACTTAAAAGGACCCTGTAATTTCACTACTTGGTCTGTTCGTCGTTCAGTAGCTAGGAGAAATTTACGAATACGTCCAACAGAATAACGCTGGTTCTAAAAATACTCGGTCAACCCTTGACATGATTAATTTTTGTGTTCAACTAAGCACAATTTAGGGAGCTGAATGAACCCCGACTCATGATGCTCTACACATTATTGTGTCTCTTTCACCCTTGAAAGTGTTCCTTTTATCACCTTGTTTTTTTCTAACTTTGATCTCATCCCCCGCAGAACCACATCTACATATTATTATTATGGAGACATTTCAGCCTCCGAATGCGTCTAATCTCTAAACTCAACTCACTTCTTTCCCCCTGGATTTTGGCTGGTTTGGATCCAAACTTGGTTCATTCACTCCTACCAACACCAGACTAGGAGGCACTGATACTGATAACATCAAGTAAAATATTATTTCGGTTTATTCCAACCTGCTCCCAAAGGGGTACCTCAGGAAATAAAAATGTCCATCAAATTTGTATGCCAAGGTCACCAATGAAACACTTCTTTCAATGCAGAATATTTCGAATTGACCTACATATTTCGTGGCCCACATATTCAGGGGGGTTTCCTTTCTTATAAGCAATAACAATTAATTTGTAAATTTTCTTTTTTGTAATTTCGTGTTTAATTCTACATTTCATTAAAACATTTATAAGTGGTCTTAACCATACAAGAATAATTGATTAAATCTAGCTACTGACACCAAAGCACTCCTCTACACCCGACCAATGAGCCTTAATAAGAATAAAATGTTGAACTTACCTCAACATTTAATAACCTTTAGACGCAAATTTCTCAATTCCATGAGTATTTAGACATATTTAATTTGACTCAACATTACATTCAAAGCAGCATTGTCAGTCTTCAGTCTACCAACTCGTTTGCTGATTACACCAATGGAACGTTTTTGAACTGTCATTTTTTAGAAAGCTTATTATGAAAATAATGTAATGTAAGTCGCCTGATTTTTTAAAATTAAATAACCCAGAAGAAAAATGACACACCTGTAATTTTAACAACCAAACAATATAAAGGAACCAAAATATTTGTAGCCTAACATTCTTGTCATGTCACACAACTACTTACAAAAAAAATAGTATTTATGAGAGATGTTCAAAAAATTGTCTCCAATAAAGATGGTTAAGATGGGGGGAGTACCTGATTTTGACATCCACAGATCTGCCATTCGTAAATTTGAATGTTTAATCAGAGATTTTCGGCAGTGTACAAGAGTATTCGTATCTTTTACAAATTATTTAATTAGGCCTCCCTAAGGGGGTATCGGGTGTGATGGAGAGGATGAAAGATCTAACTACAGAAGGCTCCTACGAAATAGGAAAACAAAGTCAGCTCTATTGAATCAATATAAAAATAAACAAATAAAATTCAATTCGGGAATAATATAATCTAATAATAAAAGTTTCAAATATTTCTAATCTCTTTTGGTAAAAAATAATAATATTATTTCACCACCACTCTTGATGTCTTGGTCCTCACTGGTACAGCTGTCTGGAGGATGCTGATGCTACAGGTGCAGGCGAGGAAGAGATCGCTGGGACAAGGGAGTTGTCCTCCGATAAGAGGTATGCAGGCTTCAGCCTCGATAAAAACGGTGACCTCCTTATCGCCGAGCTCGATCGCGAACCCCTTTTCGCCCCCTTGACGTGCGTCATTTGGCCACTAGGGGTCGTCGAACAGAATCGTCTCTGAGGTGAACATGCGAGTAGGTAGGCAGATCTTGAAAAGGTCCTTCTGGAAGGCATTGTATTAATGGCTCGTTGTAGAGGGACAAGGCCATCACGGAGTTGCTGGAGGTTTCTACTTCCAATGAGAAAACGAAGAAGACTCTTGGCAGGCGCCGAGGTTGCCCGTAGAACAACTCCGCCACACTTTCGCCTGCATCCTCCCTGAAAAGTGAACGGAGACCCAGAAGCACCGTCGGTAGTAGTTGTATCCACCTCTCCATGTTTAAAGCAGCCTTCAAACTTCTGTCACCTTTCAGTCCATTAGATTGCGGATGGTACGCAGCCGTCGAATGCCCGTTAACTGGCTGAGGCGACGGAACAGCTCAACCTCAAATTGCAGCCCTTGGTCTGTCCTGACAACCGAGTCGTGCCGAATGGACGTAAAAGGATGGACAACGATGGAAACAGTGATATTTGCTATAGGAATTGCCTCAGGCCAGTGCGACGACCCGTCCAACATCGATAGAAGCTAACAGTTACCGTCGAATGCCTACACACACATGCACATGATGAAACCGAGGTATCGGTGGGAAGGTTGTATAGATGGTCAAAGATTTGTCGTCAAAACTGAGGTGGTAGGTAAGGCCGCAGATGTAGACCTCTCACAGACGAGTTGGACATCCGTACCTGGAATTGGAAATAGTGAGAATTTTGAAACGTCATTTTTTTTTCAACTCAACCACGCTCCCTAAATCCTTTTGAGCCTGGGCCATTGCTGTAAACTCGTCTTGCAGCTAATCTCCTTTATTTGCGAAAGCGCGTCTACTACCACGTTCTCGCGACCGGCCTGGAACCGAATATCCCAAGAGAACTGACTAATGAAACCGAAGTGCCTGATCCTTCTGGGCAAATAGGGGGTATAGACATATATTAGTTTAACCGTTACTAAACTAGAAATATAAGGTTTTTATATAAAACAAAAGATGAAATTTTTTAAAGTCAGAAATTAGACACGGTGTTTTATGGTGAGAAATTTCGAAATATCTTCGTTATTATACGTCTGATCAAAAACCACTATTATAGCAAATTTAATTGCCTATAAATATTTTCTCTACCATGAATATTAACGGAGGATATTTGGGTTTTAGCAGATTTCCCTTGAGGGAAATCAGCTATTGAGGTTGTACTCATGATGCGATTTTCGAATTTTTTCTTCAAATGTCCATCGATCCTACCCAGGAGATGACGATAATGAGGTCCGTTCAAAACTGTATATATATATATATATATATATATATATATATATATATATATATATAGATATTATCTCAGATACCCGGCTTCGCCCGGGAGTTCATTTGAGGTTGAATGGTGATGGTATTTTTTTGGCAAGGCTTTAGTTTGCACAATATTTTCACCTTTACCCGTCCCACTATTTAGGATTAACACCCGTTGTTGGCATTTGTTAATAATAAAATTAATTTTTTATGTAAGTCTTCACTGTCCTCCAAATTTTCATATTTCCCGTCTCCTGTGCATTATGCATAGATCTCAGTTATTAAGCACAAAATATTGTGGTGAAACGAAATATCACCATTATTAATTTCAGGCTTCCCTTATAACCCCCAATCCTGCCCGTCCCTAGAAATGTTAGTATGGCTTATTATAAGGAAAGCGTTAGTGCTAATACACATACCGAGTTTTATTTATTTCGGCTGGGTCTTTTGTCCCAAATAAAATTGTTCACTTCCGCTATAGGTTTTAGCATATATCTCGTTTATAATACGGTATACGAAAAAAGTGTGTAAAACAACTGAGGAAAGAAAGAGGGAGTGAGAAAGGTTCTAGATTACAGGAAGGTCTCCCCACCCGTCCCTGACGCTCCAGGTTAACCAACAGAACATGACTAACGGCTAACTCTCAATTCCGCTAACATTGCCTTATATTCAGATTCTATTTTCAATTCTAATTATGTATGTTTAAATACTTTCGTTATTTGTGAATTAATTGATGTTTTAAACACATTAAAGGATGAAATTACTTACTTCCGATTAATTAATGTTCCAGTGAAAGACAGAGGAAGGGGGGGGGGGGGAAGTAATATACTTTGCTCCTCATGAAACAGCTACTTGTTTTTAAAATGATTCATACAATTGAAATGTTCTTGTTTATCGTCATGTTCATATTTGCCGAAAAACCAATAGGAAACGAAATATCGCTATATTTAATTTCAGGCTTCCCTTATAACCCCCACTCCTGCCCGTGCCTAGAAATGTTGATATGGTTTGTTATAATGAAAGTGTTAGTGCTAATCGACATACCGAGTTTTATTTATTTCGGTTAGGTCTATTGTCCCAAATAAAATTGTTCACTTCCGCTATAGATTTTAGCGTATATCTCGTTTATTATTCGGTATACGAAAAAAGTGTATATAACAAATGTTACTCTAAATAACAAAGTAAACAACTTTTGTTATGTTCATATTTACCGAAAAACCAATAGGAAACGAAATATCGCTATTTTTAATTTCTGGCTTCCCTTATAACCCCCACTCCTGCCCGTCCCTAGAAATGTTGGTATGGCTTGTTATAATGAAACCGTTAGTGCTAATAGATATACCGAGTTTTACTTAGTTCGGTTGAGTGTTTTGTGCCAAATAAAATTGTTGACTCCCGCTATAATTTTTAGCGTATAACTCATTTATACTTCGGTATATGACGAAAGTGTATATAACAAAAGTTACTCTAAATAACAAAATAAATAACTTTTGTTATGTGCATATTTGCCGAAAAACCAATAGGAAACGAAATATCGCTATTTTTAATTTCAGGCCTCCCTTATAACCCCCACTCCTGTTTGTCTTAGAGAATAATAATATAGCCTAAAGTCTAAGTTGGGCTAGTAGTAATATACATACCAAGTTTCATAAAATTCGGTTCAGCCGTTTATGCGTGAAAAGGTAACAAACAAACAAACAAACAAACAAACATACACGAAAGAAACAAAATGCAGTTTTGGTGTCTATGACATGTGAAACGAAAAGTTATCGTGAAATTTCGTGAAAAAAATCAATGTACAGACAGAGGTTACAATTTTATATATATATAGATATATATTTGTCTGTTACCGCTCTAGCGGTCGCAATTATTGCTTAATCGTTACTAAACTGGATATTTAGTCGTTTTATGTAAAAAGAAAGATCAAGTTCGTTAACGGCTGAAATCGGTCCAGGGGGAGGGGGGGGTTTAGAGGGGAGGATTTTCGAAAAATCGAAATATCTCCGTTATTAAGTGTCGGATCGAAAAATTGTATAGAATCAATCTTATTGCAAATTAAATGTACTATAAATATTGTTATATACATTTATTCACTATCTAGAATATTAACCGAGATATTTGCATTTTTCAGTTTTCAGCTATCAGCAAACCGCCACTTCTACTCATGTTACATAAACAATACTCTGCTACATAATAAATCACATTTTTCGAAGTTTAAATACCAAAAATTGTATTCAAGAGACCTTTATTATAAGAGATACATGCAAATATGTCCCGGTGACCCCCCCCCCGTCTAAAGTTTTTGGACTACTTAAATTTGATTGATTGAGATAACAATTATTCTGACTCATTATTAATTACAGTACTAGATATAGTAAATAGTTCTCAATGAAATTAATATGTTATATTCTGATATATTTCAGTAATGTTTTTCTTTCCGGTGTGAGGCGGGCAGACCTGTTTGTTTAGATTTCAAACCTAACGCTTCCTGTAGGCAGGTTATTGAAATTGGCCGAAACATTTCTTATTTCCGTTTGTATTTATTCAAGGTGGTGTTGTTATCAGTATGTATATATATCTTTTACTTAACTTCACGAGGGAAATCTGCTTAGTTTACGCAGTTCCTGACGTCATCAATTAAGATTTGACACTTGTTCTTTCGAAAATGTTTACTTGATCTATACCATACTCGATATTTAACAGTTCCAGTCAACACTAAAGATCATATTTGTCTTTGGCTAAAGTTGGACCTGGAATTGTGGGGATTTAGAGAGGGAGGGTATTCGAAAATTCAGAATATTTTCGTTGTTATGAGTCAGATCATAAAGCATCATAGGACTATAGTTTAACAAGATAAGCTATTGATGATCTACAATTGTTCTATGTATTTTTTCGTAACTCAAGTATTCAGGAGTTATTCCTACTTCCTTGTTTTTAGCCTTCAGTAACCTCCCCCCCCCCTGTTTTTTACATAGAAATAGGGAAGATGTAGTAATATGAGATCATAGGTTATACCATACCTTGGGTTATACCGGTATGTGGGAAATCTGTGTTATTTACTCAGCCCATGCTTGACAAACTTTTACAAATGTGCTGTAGGAAACCATAAAAAGCTTCAAATGCATACAGAACTTTGTACATCTGCATTAAATTATTATGAAGATATGGAATTGGTTGACACAGTGGCAAGAATAAATGCCCTAGTCAGATACAACAGACCCTCTTCCAAAAAAAAAATGTAGTAAACCTAGGGCTAGAGCGCAAACTAGTCTGCAATTTGTATTCTCTATTTTGTGCCTTGTTTTCACAACAAGTTGAAACTTAAGCTGGACATAAAATGTTTAGCGATACAGCCTTAAAATGAATATTGCATGAATAGGAGTGGGGATTTACTGAAGGTGAAAATGGGGAAAATACAAATAACTCTGTTAATAGCCTAGTTAGAGAAGTATGAAGGAACAATGATTGTAATAAATACTATAATCAGCAAGATTAGTTATACAACCATTTTTTTTCCTAAGAGTAATAATAAGAGATATTTGTGATTGTGACATTAGTATCCCAGGCTATGGAGTGATGGCTCCTCACTCCTCCAGATTCTAAGGTCATAGGAGCCTTCAAGAAGTTGGTTAGCCCCTTGTGAAGGAAAATACACACCACTGAATATCACTTAGACCTGTTCTCTTGTTTGGCTATATGGAGATCAGGTATAGTGTTCAGCTCCATCTCCAGTAGAAACTGCAGCACTAATATACTATAATCATTGGCAATGAAGAAAAAAAAAAAACGTATTTTCCAAAATATTTATGCCTGATTTAAAAGCAAAGCTTAAAAGCACAATGAAGCCAAAACATGATAATAAATAAGAATTTATAATTTATTATAACTCATCATGTGAGTTCTCACCTGGGAAATAGAAATTTATTTAGTGATGAAATAACTAAAATAAAATCCATAGTCCCACCCTGCCGAGAAAAGGGTTTTATTTCATATTATATTAATTGATATGAACATATTATTTTTATAATAATAATAATTATAAAATACATGAATTTATACTTTTAATAAAATATAAGAATTTATTTTTCCTTAAACTCAGGAATTGAGCCTCGGGGTGTGAATTCATTAATTGTAGGAAGCATTATAAAGGCTGTATTTAAAAAAAAAATTAACATTTGTTGAAAAATAAATTATACTTACAAAAACAATATTTACAAAATTTCTGATTTACATTTTTAGTTCTTTTTTAATCTTAGTCCACATTAAGTTTGCTCACATCTTCATAAGGGAGTTTATTAACAATTTTACCTCTAAGGGGACCAGATGATATTTTCACTGAAACACAATACTCTTCTGGAAATATTTCCTCAAGTTCAGCAATTAAACCGGTATGTGCTCCATTAAGGATTTTCATTTTCCTTCCTGGCTTCGGAATGACAGTTTCCAAATGTGCTTGGTCAAGCTTTAACTTATGATTTGAGTCTAACATTTTTACAATAGCTGCATACTTATCGATGATTTCAATAACAACTCCTTTCTTGTTTAGAAACTTTTCTCCAAGAGATCCTGTGATTACTTTGACAATGATGTCTTCTGAAAGCCAATAGTCTTTTCTCTTAACTTTCTTTTTTCGTTCTTCTTCTTCTTTTATAATTTCATCTAATGCTGAAAGTTTTCTCTTTTCTTCCTTCCTAGATTTCTTGGAAGATGTTGAATCAGAAGATAATTTAGCAAGAGCTGATTCTTTAGGATTTATTTTAACTGGTTCAGGCTTCTTAAATGTACTCAAGCTGAGACTAATTTTTTCATCTTCACTTCTTACTAAATCTGTAGGAACATGCTTAGGTGCCTTTTCATCAAGCTGTTTTCCTCTTTCTATTTGTTTCTCTAAAAGTTTCATCATTCTTTCATGATCGTCTCTATCCATTTTTTCCTTTTTAGCTATAGCTTCTTGAAGTCTTATAGTCTCAGGATCTCGATCAATGTAAGTAACAAACCACCCTTTTTCCGTCTCATCAACTACACACTTGCCTTCCCGCCCGAGCCATTTCACAAAATCAGTTAAAGTCTCCCACTGAGTCGCATTCATATGCAAGTGATGCCTATCAGCAATATATTCTTGATAAACTCTATTAGCATGAACTCTTTTGGTTCCAAACTGGCGCCTCAATAATTCCAAATATCCATCACTGAATTCTTTAGAAAACTGGTTCAGGTATGTGCTTTGATTGTCTGCAAACAACAATAGCTGCCTCTGATGTGATTCTGACATAGTATGACATTTAAATCCATTTTCATCACGACACTGTTTTTGACACATCTGGCAGTACCAACGTAGCTTTTGAAGACCTTTTGCCTTAATTTTATTGGCAATGTATTTGGGTGTCCCAACTTCATGTTTACCCATCGTTTAGCTTGTATGTATAAAAAGTAATACCTGTGTCGAAAATCACCTAAAGAGAGAAAATTAATTCAATGTTTGACGAGTTAAAAATCTTCTTCCTTTCTCTTAGTTATTGTAACGAAAACATGTTAACTGAGTTATCAGAAGAGATAAATTCCAACAGGCATATTTATATAAAAATAATACATCACTTAAAACTTTAAACAATTCACAGAAAAATAAGGTGCTGTAACCACAAATAACCTTTCATAACAACATCAATACGCATGCGCATGGTAACACAATATTGGAGAAAGCATAATCTCGGTTTATTTCGGCTGTCACGAAAGCACCCGAAGTCTTTTAGATTTTTGAACATAGAAAATTCTATTTTTCCTACATTATTAGGAAATTTTCTTTGTAATAAAATATTAAGTAATGTAATTTTAGACAATTTCACCATAATTAGCAAAATTGGAGTATCTCTAATTTAATTATTAAAGAAATGTTTGAAGAGTTGTAGTATGCACGTATGTATATATCAAATCAAAACTACTTTAATATTTGAAATTTTAAATACTCAAAAACGAAATAAACTGTTTTTGAAGTTTATCTTTTATAAACACTTGACACCTACTATATTTGTATTTAAATTCATGATTCGTCTACAGTCCAAGTATGACATTTAATGATTGATTCATGAATTTCAGTAATGAAACAGGATGAGAGGAGGGCACATTGAAAAAGAAAACTGATAAATCATAAATTATTTGATAAAACAATGATTATCTTATATGATAATTTATTTATATTAGCTCAAAATAATTTCAGAAAATTATTTCATTCAAATAAAATTATTAATTTCATTTTGTAATTAATTAATAGGACGCATCTCAAAAGAGCTGGAATAATAGAATTATTTCAAACAGCAACGAGTATATGCTGTGGCTATCAAACAATTAGTGGTGTCTTCTCATTGGTTGATGTTCATGGTATATAACCCGCCTTGACACTTCCTTGACAGAAGTGAGAGGTTTCTTCAGTGATAGAAAGTCATGCCTGGCCGTAGTGACTAGTTTGTGCGTGTTATGGTTTTAAATGTTATATGGTCTCAAAAAATTGTTAACAATGTCTAATATTGTGTACGGCCTGGCATGCTGCGCCAGTATTATTTTAAGTTACCATATTTATGAGGGTGCTTTCAATCTTAGATTTAGTGATGAGAGAGTATGTTTTTTATTCAAGTGGTAATTGGAAAATACATTTAACTACTTACGTGAGAAATAATATATATCTTCATTTCTTTGTGAATTGCAGAAATTACATAGCCCAAGAACTGTTTCAAGAAATGAGCTCAGTCAATTAGCAGGATTAACCAATGAATCCTATTTTAAAGAGGTGCTTCAGAAGATCATGGTACCGAGAATTGTAGGAACTCCTTCTCATGAAAGTGTTAAAGAGGTAAATATTTTTATTTATCAAAAGACTATTTCAGTTAATATATTTATTGTGCCCTACTTTTGCTTTAAGAAATTTCTGAATTAAATTCTGTTTATCTTTTTTTTTTATTATACAAATGAGTTATGAAATTATTTTCAAGAAAATCTTAAAATTTGTTCATTAACATATGTCGAAACCCATGTTAAATTTTACTATCATTGTTATTAAGTTGTTTCATTCTTTGTTTTTCCTTGTATCTGGAAATAAAGTTCTCTGTTAATTTAAATTTGATGACACTCCTGGTGCTGAAACTGAGCATTGGAATTATTTGTCTTGAATATTACTCTTAGATCATTACAGGTTCTTCCTCACAGTATACAACTTCAAAGTCAGTCAACCTGAATAATTTTGATTGCAAAACTCATCTCTTAATTAGCTTTCTCCTTGTTCAAAAATAATTCATTGTATTATTATTTTTTTTTCTCCAAAATCACATTGGAAAGGTATTGATTAAAAGGGATTTTGAATGTCAAGAGGTCATTTTGTTAATGTTGTTTACCTTTCTGTATTTTTAAATTAAAATGCAAATATGAATAATACAGTGTACTTAATGTAATTAATTATGAATCTTACATTATTAATAATATTTCAAAACCAAACTATATTATTTCCACCTTCATATATTTAATATATCTGTTGATGAATATTCATTAGTATAACGGTAATAGTATGAAAACAGTTTAATTTTCCTTTTTAGATAAAAAAAAAAAACACCTATTCGTTTATAATTTTTCTGGTTTCAATAACCCTCTTTTTCATTTCTTATTTAATTTACACAAGAAGTTAATGATTTACACTTTTTTTAAAATAATTTTTCATAATTTGACAAAGATCATAAATAATTATGTTTAATTTTACTCTTTTTTCACTGATAACAGTATGATTAAACTGTATTTTTCTTTTGCTATTTATTTATTTTTATTATGTCTATCCCTTTTTATTTTATAACTTTATTGATACATTTCTTTGGTAGAATGACTTGAATTAGAAAAACAATAATTTCTGTGAATTGAATATAGAATGTTTAAAACATTTTCTTAGCTTAATGTTTATGCTTATACAATATCTTGTTCCATTGTTCATAAGTATTATGAAATTACGGGAATCCCTCTTTCTTTTTTTTGTAATGAATTCAATTGATTAATTTTTTTTTTTTAATACTTTGATTATATAAGCCGAGTTTGTTTGAAAATATTTGTGTAAGAATTGTTTTATGTTCTTTTTCTCCTGAATTTTCCATTTCTTATTTACAGACGTTCCTATTTTCTGATATAAAGGAGATATATATAAGAGAATTCCCTTATTTTATTTTTTAATTATTTACCTTTGGATTTTTCTATAGATAGTTTAAGTTTATGACATGAAAATACAATTATTCTGTGGTTTTAAGTAAGAAATAAATTAGGCTCCCTTGTTTTAAATCTATAAATGAAATATTTTGTCTAACAAGAATTGGAATATTTTTTAGCCTTAAGTTCTAATTGTGAACAGTGAATAAAAAGTATTTATTTTATTAATTGTAATCTGTAAATTTTGTGGAATTTTGTAGCACTTGAACACAGAGTGAACGTCTATGAAATATACACTTGAAGTAGAAAAATGATCCACAAGTCTGATGGGAAGAAGATTCTGTCCCAACAATTTTCACATTATCCATATACCTTTTTGGCTGTTTACTCTTTTCTATTTAATCAACACCTGTCATGCCTTGTTGGTATTAATGAAAGTGAAAAACATTGATAATGAAGCCCGAAATAATAGATTGTCGAATTACATTTTGAGTCTGAGGATTCACAATTTAATATGTACATAGTACTACCTAATAAGCCACCTACCTTACTACATACACACACATTTATATATATATATATATATATATATATATATATATATATATATATATATATATATTCTTGCGTGTCAGGGATTCTCTTGCCATAACAACTAATTTTATCCCCTTGGGCACTAAACCTTTCATCCCATTTAGTTAATGCTATCGAACTATGATAATCAGGGGGTGGTTACCTTTCTTTTCTAGCTCTTTAAATCCAAAAGCATATCTTGCTACACTGTTCTCTGTGCCTTTCCCTCTCCCCCCTCTCCTTCTCTCTATGCATTCCTAAAAAGTGAATAATTTATTTTCATCATACATATTTACACTCTTTCATTGCAGTACATTGGATCGGAATTAGCATCTCTTGGATATAATATAGAATATGATGCATTTGAAGATGTGACTCCAAACTTTGGAAAATTGAAATTTACTAATATTATTGCAAGACTGGATCCTGAGGCTTCACGGTTCCTAACACTTTCCTGCCACTATGACTCTAAATACTTCAAGGATTTTGTCTTCCTAGGTGCTACAGACTCTGCCGTACCATGTGCAATGATGATTCATTTGGCTAAAGTCCTTACTCCTTATATAAAAACTTCTAACCCTGTAAGTATTTCAATGAAACTTACATTTTTCTACAACTCATCAAACAGATTTTAAGAACTTACTTAATTTCCTCTTTTTTTAAAAAATGTTATTTATTTTAAAAATTAACTAATTCAACTGAATACCAGACTAAATTAACTTAAAGACCATAATGAAGATTGGGAGTATTGTAAAAATGTAAATGTTACTTATTGATGTCCACTTAGTGCCACTAAAGCTAATAGGTGAAAAAAAAGGGATTGCCTATTTACAGGTTGCCACCCTTTTCTTGCCTGGGTTGGACTAAGAATTATATTAAGTGAGGTTGCCACTAAATAAATTCCTATTGCCCAGTAAGGAATAGAACCCTCCACTCACGGTTTACCAAATGAGATTAAGCCTAATGCCTCATATGGCCAACCATGAGCCCCCTTGGGAGTATTGTGGAGAAGAACAACTTACTCATTTTACTGGAAGAGCATAAATCTAATACTCTGCATTGAGTCCAATTTAATTTTTATATTAAAATATAGTCATATCAGCACATGGAAAGCCTCACGTGACTTTGGGATGAAGAGTGAGTAGTGTTTTGCTAATGAGTTACTTAGCATCTCTTATGTACGGCTGAGTGCCGTGTAATGCTTCCTTGTACATGAGCAAGGATATCCTGATATTTTACAAACGTATGCAAGGGAAGAAGGTCCTAGGGTTTCTCATCTGTATGCTTCTGCAAAATATTAATAAGCTTTAAAGGTATAATAAAGAGTTGGCGAAACTCTACTTGAGGTTGAAATTGTACTTTTGTCCTTTCTGAGTGTACTTCATAGCCTGATGAAGATTGGCATTGGTCAATATAAGTATGCTAACAACTTTACACTTATTCTAGTCTTGCTTAGCTCCTGCGGATTAATAAGAAACTTGACACTGACCACGAATTTGTAATATTCTTTTTTTTTAGTTGGTTCTCATTTAGTTTGTGATATACAGGTGCATACCTGTATTGAATGCAATGAACATGAATTTTGATTGGTAACAAAACTGTATAAACATTAATTTTAAATATTGCCTAATTATTGATTTTCTGATTTTTTTTTTTCAGCGAGTTAGTCTTATGCTTGTCTTCTTTGATGGTGAAGAAGCTTTTGACAAATGGTCTGATACAGATAGTCTCTATGGTTCTAGAAACCTAGCAAATAAATGGAGTCAAATAGCTTATCCCACTAGAGATGCTCGCACCACACATCTCCATAGAATGGTAAAGTTTCAGTCTCATATTATATTTATATATTTTCGAAAATTGCGTCATGGGTGCGACCTCAAAAGCTGATTTCCCCTTATCCAAGCAGAAGCAGTGATCAAGGAGTTAAAGATCAAGATCGAAACATTGGGACCTTTTTGTTACTCAGACAGCTCTGAATAAGACAGTATAAATTATCAGGGCACCAACATTCTTTAGAGAGTTCAGGATCGATGGTCTCCGCTTACATCTATAATACCACCTATAACATAATTGCAGATTTCCCTTCAAGAAAATAAGCTATTGAGGTCAAACTCATGATGCGGTTTTTGAAAAATTTCGTCAAATGTCAATCGATCCTCCTATACACACACAACATTAACGCTCTAGCGGTCACAATTTTTGTTTGTTCGTTACCAAACTCAATATTTAATCGGTTCATGTAAAACTAAAGATCAAGTTCGTTAATGGCTGGAATACGACCAGTTTAGAGGGGGCCTTTTGAAAATTTAAAATATCTCCATTATTATGTGTCAGATCTAAAACTTGTATCGAATCAATCTTATTGCAAATGTAATGATCCATAAATGTTGTTATTTATGTTTTTCCACTATCTTGACTATTAACTCACATATTTGCGTTTTTTAATTTTTGGCCTTCAGTAAACCCCCACTCCTACTCATGTCATATTAACAATAAGCTGTTATATTTTGAAGCGCTTTATTTGAAGGCAAAATTCCAAATATTATACTCTAAGTGATCCATATGAGAAATCTGCTTAGTTAACGCAGCCCCTATGCCGGAGTTTTTTACTTCACTCATGGCAACAGTTTCTTGAGTGAATTTAGAATGTCTGTAATTGACTTCTCTGTAACACGTCCGAACTGATAGGGAAAGATTGTTTCTTTCCCCCTTTCTCTATACTGCCTGTCCAGTCTCTCTCCTTATGCTTTTGTTTACAGAAATATAAATATATCCATTTATATTCAGATGATTAGAAGATTTCATTGCAAGCTTTTAATGCAATTTATTGCTGGATTCTTTCTTAAGGTTGTCCTGTACTTGCAAATAATAAAATGGAAAATATTGAACTATTATTGTGTAACCTCAGTACCTCTGCTGTCTAGTGTTGAGCCCTCAAAGCCACAGTATCCCTCCATCTCTTTTACATGTGGTTTTGCCACCAATTTCTTTCAAAAGTTGAGTGAAATGGTGCAAAATGCCAGACTAATTCTAATTCTATTCCATTTATTTTCATGATTTTAATTTAACCAAATATTTACAAAAAGACCTGCTATTAAAATTGTCTTGAAGTGTATTTTTTTTTTTCCAAAATTAGCTTCAAATGTACAGAACAATCACTATACTTAATTAGTATTCATTTTATTTTCAGGATATGTTAGTGCTTCTTGACTTACTAGGAACAAAAGACACTAAGTTTTATAGTTTCTTTCCTGAAACAGAACGTTGGCATAGGCACTTGTCTCAAATAGAGAAAAAGCTGAAGGCCTCAAGTCTCATTCCTAGTCGACAACCACTTCACTTCCTTGAAAAGTCTACATTTGGCATGATTGAGGATGATCACATTCCGTTCCTCAGAAGGGGTAATTATTCTTGGTTTTGCTTTATGAGAGATTTGCTATGGTAGCCAACACTAATAGCAAGAGTGTTTGATAGATTTAAAGTTACTATATATTTTATAGAAGTTCAATCAGACAACTTTACTAAAAATAAAGAATTAAAAGTAGAATACTATTAAAGCTTATTTTTAATTTCACATTTAAAAGTGATGAATATAAGTAATTACTGATTTTACACATTATAAGATTTATTTCAGACTAACTTGTGTTAACTGCTGCTGAAGGTTTGAAATATAAATGATTTCTCATGGAATAAATGGAAATATAATGATTGGATTGGCCATTGCGAAAATAAACCTGTCATATTCATCACAACACAAATGTCCTGTAGCATATTCAGTAATAAGCAATTATTCAAGAGTAATATCCATTATTTATATTTAGAATAGCTGGTATCCATAAATATATTGAAATAATAATATTTCCCATTAAAATATGTAGTTTGGATTAACTCAAGCACTAAGTAATAACTTAATTCTCACCTAACTACAGCCGTATTATAGTACTAAACATAAAGCATTGAATGGCTATTGGCGAATATTGATGAATTTATTCTCATACATGGATCAACTAAATCTAGTTTCCCATTAAATTATAACGACTGCCATCATTTTAAAATTCTAAGAAAAATTAGAATAAAATCCTGTTCATGGTTTCTACTGTAATACTGGTATGATGAATGACCGAACCTAGAGGTCATTTGATAATTGTATTACTTGTGGCTGTATCTTGAAATAACAATGGATTCTCATGGAAATGTAATTAAAGCTATTCCTAGTAAACCCTCCCCCTTGTCAATGGGAGTTGAATGTGATTTAGAATGTATTGACAAAATTCATTAGTCTTTTGTTGTAATATTGCTCGAGTTGGTGACCAGAAACAAGAAGTAATCAGGCTCCATTAGCCCTCTTTGAAAGATATAAATAAACATGGTTTCCTCCAAAATGTAATGATGAAATTTATGTAAGTTCTAAAATATCGCTGCATTTCGATACCATGCCAATAATATTCTTTACATTTACAGATTCTCTTGCTATACATGTAATTTGTATTTGTATTTCTTCAATCGCTATTGAACAAATATCAACAAATTTGTGTTTAAATTAGTAGTGAAATAAATATAGTCATGTTTATATGGTCATGTTTAGGTCGAGCAACCTCTTGTAATAGCTGACAGTCATGAGGCGGGTTCTGAAAGTAGAAACTAATAAATAATTTTCAATTCCGTATTGGGAAGCAACTTTTAACGGTGAAAAATATATTCTTAATGCAATTTATAATTTTTTCTAAAAAATCAATATTAGCAATGATATTCAAAACATAAGCAAATACTTGCAAGTAATCTCCCTTTTCTGTCAATTATATTAAAGAATAAAATTGAAATGTTGCCAAAGTTCATTCCCTTAATAATATAAAAAAAAAAATCTCAATTATTTTGAGGTATTCTTGAGGAAAATGTGTAAATTTCTATTTAAAGGCCAGAAGTCAAAAGTTTTAAAATCATAAATATAAATTTTTGTTTTATGGCTGGAAAATACATTCTGAACTGAATTTTTTCTTTAATATACTCCGACAGTACAAATATTAAAGAACGTAAGTTTTGACTGCCACTCCTGCCGGTGGTGTTAAAGTATAAAATAATCCTCAATGAAATATTCTTATCCTTGACATGTACAAAAAATTTGACAATTCTAACTAGACACTCTCATGGAACACTAATTAATTTTATGAAGTGATCGGACATTGAAATTCATAATTCTACATAACTTTTAAATGTATTCTTAACACAATTTGTTTTTTTGATCTTTCCGATAAAATCAAAATGAATTATAAAATCAAAATATTCATGAATATATGTTGACGTCAAAGTAAATCCTACTCCTAAAGTTGGTAGTAAAGTATAAAATTACCCAAGTTAACAAACTTCATTCCCTTAGTACAAAACACAAAAAAAAAATTCTACTGAATTTATACTATTCAGGCATTTTCATGAAGCACAAAAGGGTCTTTGGCGGCCGGAAGTCCAAACTTTGGTGTAAATAATGTTTTAAGACTGAAATCGTTATTTTAAACGCAATATTTTCTTTTCATTTTTTTAATACAACCAATATTAATGAAGATATCACAAATATATATATAAAATTGTGTGGATGTTTTCGACCAGATTATATGTATATACGGTGTTTTTGTTGTTTCTTGGAGTTTTAGTCAATGTTGCTGAAACAATTTTTTAGTTTATGCCAATTCAACAACATTGGCCAAAACTCCAATAAACTATATATATATATATATATATATATATATTTAAAAAATTGTGTCGAGAACGACCCTTAAGGGAAATCTGCTAAAAAAATCAGAATATCTCTTCTATTATGATTTGGATAGAAGAATATTATTTGTTTTTGAAAAATTTCCTCAATCGATCCTACAATACACACACACACACACACACATGTGCACACACACACCACACACAATATTAATGCTCTAGGAGTCACAATTTTTGTTTGTTCGTTACCAAACTCAATATTTAAACGTTTCATGAAAAAATAAAGATCAAGTACGTTAATGGCTGGAATCCGACCAGTGGGAAGGGGAGTTTAGAGGGGGGCATTTTGAAAATTCGTAATATCTCTGTTACTATACGTCAGATCAAAAAATTGTATGGAATTAATCTTATTGCAAATTAAGTTTACTATAAATAGTATTTAGACACTCTCATTATTTGCAATTATTCTCTATCCTGAATATTAATCAAAATATTTGCATTTTTCAGCCAACCCCCATTTCTACTCATTTCATATTAATAATAAGCTATTATTTCATGAACTACTTCATTACAAGGTTAAATACCAAATATTGTATTCATTGAACTTTTACTTTGTGAAATATATGCAAATACGTTCTTTTGACTCCACCCCCCCCTACTTTTATTCTTGGATTACTAAAATTTGAGTGATTGAGATAAAACTGATTCATTTAACCGCTGGCTTTACTAAATTGTTTTCAATAAAATTAATATTGTTACGTTTTTTTATTATCAAAACCAGTAATAAACGTTTTTAATAAGAGTTCTTTTGGATTGCAAAATTAAATACTCGCAAGTTTCACAGTTTTTATCACCACAATTTATTTCACAATACACAATACACTTGGTAATTATTCTTAATTACTACTCACAGTATACACTGATAGCGTCACTGTTCTTCAGGTTACACAGTCCAATAATTCACTCACGGTCACTGAAATTCACAGAAAGACGGCACTGCACTGTCCTTTACTTCACGGCACTGCACTGTCTTAAACACGGCACTAAACTGTTATTTACCGTCACGGCACAACACTGTTCTTCTTATAAAAACACTTTACCGCACTGCACTAAGTCGCACTGTAGCACCGAACGCACATATGAGCACTTGAGAAGAAAACTGACTCGCTCGCGGCTGGCCGGTTCTTTATATAGGTCGTCGGCATACATCAAAGGGGAATTGGCTGGGCCATTTGACGCTGGACTGGACGGGTCTAGTAGGACCTAGACCCTCTGTCGGCTTCTTTGATCTACATCGCACTTCCCAAATACGCGGCTTTCTCAGCTAATCCTTCTGTATTTAATTTTCACAACACTATGTTATATTCAGATATATTTCATTAATTGTTTGTCTTTCCGGTGTATATATCTATTCAGCTCAACAAGGTTGGCTTGCCTGTTTGTTTACAATTCAGCCCCTTTCCGTAGTAGTGATTATTAACTTGTATTGTAAATTGACTGAAAGATTTCTCATTAACTTTTCACTTAACATTCGCGGTAGTGTTATCTGTATGTATATTTATCTATTGTAAACCTTTGCCTGGGAAATCTACTTAGTTTATTCAGCCCCTGTGTGTTGGAATTTTTATTGTAATATTAAGTGTGAAAGATTAGCTCCTCAAATTTCCTTTTTTTTTTAAGGTTTAAAATATTGTTTTTTTGTTTATATTTATTGTGTATATATATATATATATATATATATATATATATATATATATATGTGTGTGTGTATGTTTTTATTTTCCAGATGTTCCTGTCCTACATATAATTCCTGCAAGATTTCCAGCAATATGGCACACTGAAAAGGATGATTACTCGGCTCTAGATTTCCCAACAATAGACACCCTTAACAAAGTTCTTCAAGTGTTCACATATTCATATATTATGGGTGATCTCAATACTAATTAAGAGGAATAATTTTTCTCATTTTAAAATCAATTGTTAAAATGGTTTACATTCCAATTGGATATTGTGAAAGACTTTGGTTTAGGGTAATTAAAAGATTCTAATAATTTTTTCAATAATTCTTTATTGTTGCACATCTAACTAGTTGTATAGGCAATTTAAATGTATACTTCATTTTTGATGCATATACATGGTCTATTTTTCTAAGTAGAGATATAAAGTTCCTGATTTAAAATTAAAGTTCTTTGTGGTGTCAATTAAATTTTGAAATACTAAGCACATGGTTATATTTCTTCCAAAATTAGTGTAAAACTGATTTCGAATTCTAAAGACTGATGTTTCTGGCACAATATCACCATTAAAGAACGGTATCTGTATGCTCAAATTAAATGGAGAAGTATTTTTTCAACCATCAAAAAAAAAAAGTCTAATTTAAAGTAGGACACACTTAGCATTTCTGAAGGTTATGCTTCATTTGTAAATTTTGTTGTAATATTCTTTTTCTTTCCTATCTTATTAATTTTTTTTTTAATGTTTGTATACAATTTATTAGACCAAACAAATACTGGCAGTTTCATACTATAGTATTTATTTGCATTACAAAGCTTTGCCAAAAATACAATTGCTTAGGAGGAGGAAAGTAATTACAAGAACGTTCTATGTGGCATTTGAAGAAATAATCAGTTGAAAGTGTCGTTCAACCTGTTGTTACATTTTCCAACCCCTGCAATAGATTGGTCAAACCATATTTTTATTGTTTTAATCTATTATCAACCACTCGTTTTCTTCTATTTAAAACATTCATAATCTTCTAATTCGGTGTAAGTTTTTATACTAGTTACTTGAGTTGATTTCCCTTAAGGGAAATCAGCTATTGAGGTCATACTCATGACGCGAATTTCGAAAAATTTCTGCAAATGTCCATCGATCCTACCCAGAAGATAACGAAAATGAGGTCTGTTCAAAATTATATATATATATATATATATATATATATATATATATATATATATATATTTGTCTGTTAACGCTCTAGCGGTCGTAATTTTATGTTTGATCGTTACCAAACTCGGAATTTAATCGTTTTATGTAAAAAGGAAGATCAAGTTCGTTAATGGCTGAAATCGGACCAGTGGGAGGGGGAGTTTTGAAAATTCGAAATATCTCCGTTATTATGCATCGGATCGAAAAATTGTATAGCATCAATCTTATTGCAAATTAAATATACTATAAATATTGTTCTATACATTTATTCTGTATCTTGAATATTAACCGAGATATTTGCATTTGTATTCAGTGTGTGGTCAGCAGGAGAGTCGGTTATGTTAGGTAGTTTCCGCCGAGAGCTCTGGTGGCCGTTACCGTAACTGTTCGTCCCTCGTGAATAAGTTTAGAGATCCCTTACTACTACAGTTGTTATTGGGCAGATTTCTCTACTGTAAAACTTCACGTGGGAAATCTGCGCAGTTTACGCAGCCCCTGTGTGACGGACTTTGTTATATTACTAAGTCTTTGAGGAAATAATAATGTTTACAAGATTTTTTTCATTAGCTGTTGACCAACATCCTTGTGGCTAGGAGTATATTTCTGTTTTTCATTATAAGATGAACTGTGTAAGTGTAATGTTTATCATTTCTATTCATGTTACAATGTGGGTCTTCTACAATATTGATTGTATATTATGATTTATTAAGCTCTTAAATGAGAAATTGAATGTGTATGCAATCATTTTTTTTTAAAAAACAGAGATAAAAATATTGCCTCATTAATTTCTTTTTTTATATATGATTCTTCAATCATTTTTAATCTCTTTCCTTAAACCAAAGTTTTTGAATATTATTTAACCTGTTGATTGATCCAATCAAACTAACTTGTACATTCCTAAGGTCTGAGATTATATATTTAAGTTGTCTATTTGACAAGGCTGTGTTGTTTACAGTTTTTATAAAACTGCTAAGTATAACATACTGTTAATGAGAATATTTGCTCATACAGCAATGTTATTCGAAAAAAAAAAATTATAATTTGTGCATAAATTCATAAGGTTTAAGAAGAATCTCTTTTCTGTAAATTGTATTTTCAGTTAAAAAGTTTTGTGATTTTAGCAATAATTACTTGTAAATAATTGTGTATTTAAGTATATGGGTTGCACAAATTAGTTATGATTTCACAGGGATATATTTTGTATATGTATATTTTTTTTTTAAGTGTGAATTAAATTCACTTATTTATTATCTTCATTTTCGAATGACTAATCCACCATGGCCAAAGCAAATATAGTTATCAATCTGGCTGTCTCTGCTTAATTTACCCCTGTCCTTATCTATTCTTTGATTATCAGGCGATGAAAATTCATGGCCCATAGCAAGACTTGGGAGAACATGAACACTCCTTACTGTTTTCTTGGATTTTAACCAAAGTAGGCTAATTCTTTATTGAAGTACCACTTGGAATGTCCTACATAATCAGCAGGGTAACAGATAAACCACAAACTCTATTTGTGGCACAACTACTAAAATTCATTTCTTTAATTAATGTCTCAGCTTAGTCATCAATGCTACTTTGAGACATCAATGGCATCTACACAACCATATGATTGAGAATGAAAAGTACATCTGAAGCTTACTGATCCCCATGAGATCTGTAAGGCACTGGACAAGGTTGGGTGACCTCTGGTGATCTGTTGGGGTATTCCAAATTGGGAGATCCAGTGAGAGTAGAAGGCTTTGGCAGCTGTCTCAGCAGTGAGGCCTGACAGTGGGATTGCTTCTGGCCAGTGAGTTGTTTTGTCAACCATTGTAAGTATATAACATGTATAATTTTTGTTTGTTCATTACCAAACTCAATATTTAAACGTTTCATTTAAAACTAAAGATCAAGTTCATTAATGGCTGGAATCCGACCAGTGGGAGGGGGAGTTTAGAGGGGGGCATTTTGAAAATTTAAAATATCTTCATTATTATGGGTCAGACGAAAAACCTGTATCGATCCAATCTTATTGCTAATGCAATGTTCCATAAATATTGTTATTTATGTTTTTTCACTATCTTGACTATTAACCCACATATTTGCGTTTTTTTATTTTTTGGCCATCAGTAAACCCCCACTCCTACTCATGTCATATTAACAATAAGCTGTTATATTATGAAGCACTTTATTTGAAGCCTTAATACCAAATATTATACAATACGTGGCACACATGGGAAATCTGCTTAGTTAGTCCAGCCCCTGTGTGATGAACAGACTTGTTTACTTCACTCATGGCAACAGTTTTTTGAGGGAATTTAGAATGTCTGTGATCGACTTCTCTGGAACACCTCAGAACTGATAGGGAAAGATTGTTTCTTTCCCCCCCCCCACCCTGCACACACATTTAACAAAATTGGAGCAATCAATTCTAAAACAAAAGTTAAACATTAAGAATTTGCAAATTTGATGGGTATTCTTTTTCATAAAGACAAAAGTATTTTGTAGGTGCTTTGAATAGTCTTAAACCTAGGAAGGGTCACTTTATCCATTCCTCCCTCTCCTCACTGTGTGGATAGACTGTACCCACGACCAAATAACTATCACTAATTGCAACCCCTATAGATCTATCTGAATGGTAAATGCTCATGAGAACATATAGGCCATGAAAATCCATGTAGATTAGACTTTTCTAGCTTAGGAGCTTCAAATGAATGCATTATGTAGATTGGAAAAAGGATTGTATAAAACAATGACCATAACATATAAAATAAATTTTATATTTATAATCTAATTTGTTTAGTTACCCTGAAATATCAAAAGGACTTTATTATCAACTTTACATCTTTGTCTATTACAATCCTCAGTAGTTATTTTATTAATTATTTTAATATCTCTCCGCCGACATTCTCACTCAGTATTAAATGCTGCCAGTCCAGTCTCTCTCCTTATGCTTTTGTTTACAGAAATATAAATATATCCATTTATATTCAGATGATTAGAAGATTTCATTGCAAGCTTTTAGTAAAATTTATTGCTGGATTCTTTCTTAAGGATGTCCTGTACTTGCAAATAATAAAACGGAAAATATTGAACTATTATTGGGTAACCTCAGTACCTCTGCTGTCTAGTGTTGAGCCCTCAAAGCCACTGTATCCCTCCATCTCTTTTACAGGTGGTTTTGCCACCAATTTCTCTCAAAAGTTGAGTGAAATGGTGAAAAATGCCAGACTAATTCTAATTCTAGTCTATTTAATTTCATGATTTTAATTTAACTAAATATTTACAAAAAGACCTGCAATTAAAATGTACAGAACAATCACTATACTCAATCAGTATTTATTTTATTTTCAGGATATGTTAGTGCTTCTTGACTTACTAGGAACAAAAGACATTAAGTTTTAGTTTCTTTCCTGAAACAGAACGATGGCATAGGCACTTTTCTCAAATAGAGAAAAAGCTGAAGGCCTCAAGTCTCATTCCTAGTCGACAACCACTTCACTTCCTTGAAAAGTCTACATTTGGCATGATTGAGGATGATCACATTCCATTCCTCAGAAGGGGTAATTATTCTTGGTTTTGCTTTATGAGAGATTTGCTATGGTAGCCAACACTAAT
This sequence comes from Riptortus pedestris, assembly GCA_019009955.1. Classification (NCBI taxonomy): domain Eukaryota; kingdom Metazoa; phylum Arthropoda; class Insecta; order Hemiptera; family Alydidae; genus Riptortus; species Riptortus pedestris. Next base: position 51,456,695 of record CM032230.1, read on the forward strand.
AGCAAGAGTGTTTGATAGATTTAAAGTTACTATATATTTTATAGAAGTTCAATCAGATAACTTTACTAAAAATAAAGAATTAAAAGTAGAATGTTATTAAAATTTAATTTTTAATTTCACATTTAAAGGTGATGAATGAAAGTAATTACGGATTGTATGCTTTATAAGATTTATTTCAGACTAACTTGTGTTAACTGCCGCTGAAGGTTTGAAATATAAATGATTTCCCATGGACCTCTTTTATTGTAATATTAAGTGTTTTTTTTTTTTTTTTTAGGTTTTAAATATTGTTCTTTTGTTTATAGTCATTGTGTAAATATATATATACTAGCTAAGGTACCCAGGAAATCATTAGAGGCTGAATATTGAGGGTATTTTTATAGCAAGGCTTCAATGTGTACAATTATACTTCCTGTCTGGGCGTATTATTTTTCCATAAGGGTATCTGTGGGGAAATATAGAATAAAAAATTTAATTAAAAAGAGTAAATGAAAATGAGTTCCCAATCAATCCCTCTCTACTGTTTGACACACCGTGAATAATTCAAACAGGATAGCATTTATCATAATGAAATAGTATCTATAATGCGCATATTTTCTGTCAAACCCACTCCGAGCAGACATAGTTTAGAAATAGTAGGTTATAAGTAGAAAGAGATTCCAATAGTGCCAGCATTTAACAGGAAATAAGTTAATACAATTAACTGTGTGGGCGGGCCTCTGTGTGTCTTTCCCTTCAGCTTGAGATTAATAACCTCACTAATACGAATTATATATATAGAACTACCATATAAGTTGAAAAAGAGCATTATTATGCCTATAACAAATAAACATTAATTAGTCCTAATAAAATTGGTTATCCCCACTATAGTTTTAGCGAATACCTCGTTTATACTTTGTTAAACAACAAAAGTGGATACATCAAAAGTTATTCTAAATAACAAATAAAAACCTTCTGTAATGTGCATGAGATAACAGGCTTCCCATATAACCCCCCCCCTCCCCCCGTGTCATCCACAGAAATGTTAACATAGCTTCTTTTCATGGAGGAGAGGATGCTAATTCACATACCGAGTTTTGTTTAATTCGGTTGTTTTTTGTGCCCATCAAAATTGTTGACTTCCGCTATAGGTTTTAGCGTATATCTCATTTATACTTAGTATAAAAAAAAAAGTATATATATAACAAAAGCTACTTTAAATAACGCAATAAGCAACTTATGTTACGTGCATCCGTTGAAAACCCAATGGGAAACGGAATATCACAATTTTTCATTTCAGGCCTCCCTTATAACCCCCACTCCCGTTTGAACCTATAAATTTTAATATAGCTTATAATCATGGATGAATTAATGCTAATTCACATACCGAGTTTTGTTGAATTCGGTTCAACCGTTAGTGCCCAATAAAATAGTTGCTCCCGCTTTAGTTTTTGGTGTATATCTCGTTTATACTTTGTTGTAAAATGAAAGTTAATATAATAAAAGTTACTCTAAATAACAGAATAAACAATTTTTGTCATGAGCTATCTGCCGAAAAACCAATAGGAAACAAAATATTGCTATTTTTAATTTCAGGCCTCCCCTACAACCCCCACTCCTGTTTGAACCAAAAATTTTAATATAGCTTATAATCTTGGAAGAATTAATGCTAATTCACATACCGAGTTTTGTTAAATTCGGTTCAACCCCTAGTGGTCAATAAAATAATTGGCTCCCGCTTTAGTTTTTGGTGTATATCTCGTTTATACTTTGTTATAAAACAAAAGTGAATATAACAAAAGTTACTCTAAATAACAAAATAAACAACTTTTGTTATATGCATATTTTCGGAAAAACCAATAGGAAACGAAATATCCCTATTTTTAATTTTAGGCCTCCTTACAACCCCCACTCCTGCCCGTCCCTATAAATGTTAGTATGGCTTGTTATAATGAAGGCGTTAGTGCTAATACACATACCGAGTTTTATTTAGTTCGGTTGATTCTTTTGTGCCAAATAAAATTGTTGACTCCCGCTATCATTTTTAGCGTATAACTCATTTATACTTCGGTATACGACAAAAGTGTATATAAGAAAAGTTACTCTAAATAACGAAATAAATAACTTTTGTTATGTGCATATTTGCCGAAAAACCAATAGGAAATGAAATATGGCTATTTTTAATTTCAGGCCTCCCTTATAACCCCCACTCCTGTTTGCCTTAGAGAATATTAATATAGCCTAAATTCTAAGTTGGGTTAGTAGTAATATACATACCAAGTTTCATAAAATTCGGTTCAGCCGTTTATGCGTGAAAAGGTAACAAACAAACACAAAAGAAACAAAATGCAGTTATGGTGTCTATGACATGTGAAACAAAAAGTTATTGTGAAGTTTTGCGAAAAAAAATCAATGTACAGACAGAGGTTACAATTTTATATATATACTAGCTCAGATACCCGGCTTCGCCCGGGAATTGATTTGAGGCTGAATGGTGATGGTAATTTTTTGTCAAGGCTTTAATTTGCCAATATTTTGACATTTACCAGTCCCAGTGTTTACAGTTAATACGCGTTGTTGGCATTTGTTAATAATAAAATTAATTTTTTATGTAAGTCTTCACTGTCCTTCAAATTGTCATACTTCCCGTCTCTTGTGCATTATGCATAGACTTCAGTTATTCCCGCTTTAGCTTATAGTGTATATCTCGTTTATACTTTGTTAAAAGACAAAAATGAATATGACAAAAGTTACTCTAAATAACAAAATAAACAACTTTTGTTATGTTCATATTTGCCGAAAAACGAATAGAAAACGAAATACTGCTATTTTTAAATTCAGGCATCCCTTACAATCCCCACTCCTGCCCGTCCCTAGAAATGATGGTATGGCTTGTTATAATGAAAGCGTTAGTGCTAATACACATATCGAGTTTTATTTATTTTGGTTGGGTCTTTTGTCCCAAATAAAATTGTTCACTTCCGCTATAGGTTTTAGCGTATATCTCGTTTATAATTCGGTATACGAAAAAAGTGTATATAACAAAAGTTACTCTAAATAACAAAATAAACAACTTTTGTTATGTTTATATTTTCCAAAAAAACAATAGGAAACGAAATACCGCTATATTTAATTTCTGGCCTTCCTTACAACCCCCACTCCTGCCCGTCCCTAGAAATGTTGGTATGGCTTGTTATAATAAAGGCCTTAGTTCTAATACACGTACCGAGTTTTATTTAGTTCGGTTGATTCTTTTGTGCCAAATAAAATTGATGACTCCCGCTATAATTTTTAGCGTATAACTCATTTATATTTAGGTATACGATGAAAGTGTACATAACAAAAGTTACTCTAAATAAAAAAATAAATAACTTTTGTTATGTGCATATTTGCCGAAAAAACAATAGGAAACGAAATATCGCTATTTTTAATTTCAGGCCTCCCTTATAACCCCCACTCCTGTTCGTCTTAGAGAATATTAGTATAGCCTAAAGTCTAAGTTGGGCTAGTAGTAATATACATACCAAGTTTCATAAAATTCGGTTCAGCCGTTTATGCGTGAAAAGGTAACAAACAAACAAACAAACATACACGAAAGAAACAAAATGCAGTTATGGTGTCTATGACATGTGAAACGAAAAGTTATCGTGAAATTTCGTGAAAAAAATCAATGTACAGACAGAGGTTACAATTTTATATATATATAGATATATAGAAGAATAACACACTCTATATAAATACAACCTGGTCGAAAACAGCACACTTTTATATATATATATATATATATATATATATATATATATATATATATATATATGTATATATGTATGTTTTTATTTTCCAGATGTTCCTGTCCTACATATAATTCCTGCAAGATTTCCAGCAATATGGCACACTTAAAAGGATGATTACTCGGCTCTAGATTGCCTAACATTAGACACCCTTAACAAAGTTCTTCAAGTGTTTACGTATTCATATATTATGGGTGATCTCAATACCAATTAAGAGGAATAATTGTTCTCACTTTAAAATCAATTGATAAATGGATTACATTCTAATTGGATATTGTGAAAGACTTTAGTTTAGGTTAATTAAAAGATTCTAATAATTTTTTTCAATAATTCTTTATTTCTGCACATCTAACTAGTTGTATAGGCAATTTAAATGTATACTTCATTTTTGATGCATATACATGGTCTATTTTTGTAAATAGAGATATAAAGTTCCTGATTTACAGTTAAAGTTCTTTGTGGTGTCAATTAAATTTTTGTAATACTAAGAATATGGTTATATTTCTTCCAAAATTAGTGTAAAACTGATTTTGAATTCTAAAGACTGATGTTTCTGGCACAATATCACCATTAAAGAACTGTATCTGTATGCTCAAATTAAATGGAGAAGCATTTTTTTAACCATTATAATTTAAAATTGGACACACTTAGCAATTCTGAAGGTTAAGTTTCATTTGTAAATTTTGTTCTAATATTCTTCTTCTTGGCTATCTCATTTTTTTTTTTTTTTTAATATTTGCATATAAATTATTAGACCAAACAAATTTATACAGGCAGTTTCATACTATAGTATTTTTTTGTATTGCAAAGCCAAAAATACAATTGGTTAGGAGGAGGAAAGTAATTACAAGAACGTTCTATGTGGCATTTGAAGAAAGAATCAGTTAGAAGTGCCATTCAACCTGTTGTTACATTTTACTAGAGGTTTTAGAAGGACATAATAATAAAAATAACATAAATGATTAGAAGGAACATATGTAATTTAATCAAACATAAAATACTGTATCTAAGCGGAGGGAAAATTACAAAAAGGCATCTTTTTCAAGACTTACTAACAGTAACTCACTATCCGTCTTCACATTCTCTCCTGGCAACTAGTATTTTTTCCATTTATGTTTCTAGTTTTGCTTGTTCTTTTAGTTATTGAGGGGTTGAAGTTAATGTTTTATAAATGTGTCAGAGTTCTTTAGGAAGGAATAGCAACATTGGTGAGAGATCTTTCTGTTTTCCAACGGATTTTAATCTATTATCAATCACTCCTTTTCCTCTATTTAAAACATATATAACCTTCTAAATCAGAGTAAGTTTTTATACTAGCTATTTGAGTTTGATGAGACTAAGGTCCATTATTCATCGTGCGTTTTGACATACTGCAGCTATGTTCTTAAAACCTAATTAGTGACCTTGACTCCATTGGACGAGACGGATTTGCAGTTATTGCTGAGGCTACAATCCCATGCACATCTTGTGGAGTGAAGGCCCTACCTTATTCTCTATCACAACTGAAAAAGCTATACCTACTTACAAGAATTTAAGTAAAACCTCCCTTCAAGTTTTTTCAAATCATCCTAAATGAACATCACTAAAAACACAATAGAGCTGTTTTTATTCCAACCCCTGCAATAGATTGGTCAAACCATATGATTTTACGATTTAATATTCCCAAATTTAGAAATGAAAGAAAGATGGGGGGTTTTTGGAAGACGAAATGGGAGCAGAGCATGGATTGGCACTTAGAACATTATGAGAACTACCATTTATTGGCACTTAAAAGAGGACTAGTTTGTTCAGGACCACTTATAACGCACTTGTGAAGTAAAACTTTTTTTTTTTTTTTTTAATGGCACTTAGAACGTTTTACATTTTCCTCTTTATTTTTAGTCATTTAAATTTTCTTCAGTTCTTCTTTTCATTCTTATGAAGTTCTGTTTGGGTAGATTTATTCTCCATGTTACAAACAATTTCACTTTGTTTCCTTGTTTCTGAAACTGCAATTGTTGTAGGTTTGGGGGAACTGCCATTACGTTTCGATAGTGCCTGTCTGTGGTTTGGCGTCATGCTTGGGCGCGCATTCTTCTCTGGGCTGATCAGTATTTTGTACAATTTAGGAGAGGAGACAGGACTCATAAAGCTAACTCCAAAGTCTTGCCAACCCAAAGTCGCCTCACAGACCTAGTAAAAGATCAAATACAAAGCTTAGAAAAAAACATCACTTGTTTGGGATTCCTCACATTTTGGTCTGCAAGGTAATGAAATGGTGGATTTGGAAGCTCGTAGGGCTCAAGAAGATGAAACAACAATAACCTTCTCCTCTCCAGATGATTGGAAACGAGGGTTTTCATATTTCATAGGTAGAAGTCAGACTGGTTGAAGAAACATTTCAACAAACTGAAAAAAAAAAAGAAAAATTTCTTGTACTCATTGAATTAATATCTGTTTTTTTTTGAGCTTTTAAAATTGGATTATTCAATTAAAATATTGTTCAGAATCGTTTAAAATTATTTTTTATTTAAGTACTAGTGTTTCTTTATTTCTAATGATATATTAACTTTTTATATGGGAATGAGGTTTTTGTGAATCCCATTATTGATGGTTGATTGGTGACTAATTACTTCTTTCAATCCATTAATTTTAGTTAAGTATTTAATTACAATCCGAAGGCAGAATGCCCCAACAAACAATCCGTACAATTTTTTTCCTGGGTTACAATAAATACTGTTTTTTCTTCATCTATTATTTGGTTGAAGATTATAAATTATTATAATGCAAAGGATGGTAAATTTATAACAACATATTACTTTTATTTTACGTTCTGGTTTAAGACTTTCTTTCATCCATTCTTAATTCAACTGTACATTCAGTGTGGTAATTGATTAAAAGAAGTTAAATGTGACCCATTCTCCTATATCTCTTAAACTAAACTAAACATTTTATGACTTAATCAGTTTATTTTTCCTTTATGTGTGCAATATTTTAATTATACATTATTTTATATATTTCTTGGCATATAACCACCTCCGTTAGGGTTAATTTCTAATTTAAAACATATTGAAAAGGTTGATTGAATTATTTTGTGAATAAATAATCCATTATGATCCCATACTTGGTATATGCAATTCAATAGGTTGGCGTAAATTTTTTTTCTTGAAGCTATCTCAAAAGTATCAGACCATATTTGCATCTGTATCTGTTGTCTTGTGGGAGACAAAAGCCATCACTCTTGTCACTTACCTACCATGGGACTCCATTAACCCTGCTCTAAACATTCCATATAAAATGGAAATAATAATGTTTCCAAGATATTTTTTCCCCTTAGCAGTTGAACAACATCCTAGTGGCTAGGAGTATATTTCTGGTTTTCATTAAAAGATGAACTGTGTGTGAAGTGTAATGTTTATCATTTCTATTCGTGTTACAATGTGTGTCTTTTACAATATTTATTGTATATTATGTTTTACTAAGCTGTTAAATGAGAAATTGAATTTGTATGCAATCATTTCTTTTAAAAACACAGATGAAAATATTGTCTCATTAAGTTCTTTCAATTCATAGGGTTTAAGAAGAATCTCTTTTCTGTAAATTGTATTTTCAGTTAAAAAGTTTTGTGATTTTAGCAATAATTACTTGTAAATAATTGTGTATTTAAATATATTGGGTTGCACAAATTAGTTATGATTTCACAGGGATATATTTTGTATATGTATATTTTTTTTAAGTGTGAATTAAATTCACTTATTATTTATTATCTTCATTTTCGAATGACTAATCCACCATGGCCAAAGCAAATATAGTTATCAATCTGGCTGTCTCTGCTTAATTTACCCCTGTCCTTATCTATTCTTTAATTATCAGGCGATGAAAATTTATGGCCCATAGCAAGACTTGGGAGAACATGAACACTCCTTACTGTTTTCTTGGATTTTAACCAAAGTAGGCTAATTCTTTATTGAAGTAGCACTTGGATTGTCCTACATAGGCAACAGGGTAACAGATAAGCCACAAACTGTATTTGTGGCACAACTACTAAAATTCATTTCTTTTAATGTCTCAGCTTAGTCATCAATGCTACTTTGAGACATCGATGCCATGTACACAACCATATGACTGAGAATGAAAAGTACATCTGAAGCTTACTGATCCCCATGATATCTGTAAGGCACTGGACAAGGTTGGGTGACCTCTGGTGATCTGTTGGGGTATTCCAAATTGGGAGATCCAGTGAGAGTAGAAGGCTTTGGCAGCTGTCTCAGCAGTGAGGCCTGACAGTGGGATTGCTTCTGGCCAGTGAGTTGTTTTGTCAACCATTGTAAGTATGTAACATATACTGCCTATATGGTTCTATGATATCAAGATGCTCATAAAGGTGTCTTGGCTATGGGTTGTATTTATATAGAGAAGTCAGTGTATGGTGTTGGGCCTTGGAAGTTTAGCAAGGAATGCAGGTCTTTGCCCAGGTGCATAAGTCTGTTTTCATCTCAGGCCAAAAATAGCAGTTTGTAATTAATTTCTTCCACACATGAGTGCATCAGCCGCCCTGATGTTGGTTGAGAACTGGCTTATGAAGTTGAGCTGGCATAGACAAGCTGTCCCTGGCTTCTAGTGCAAGACATAATTAGAAGCTTGGCGTTAGTAATGGTGCTGAAATTTAAGCCTTCAATGTACTTAGTGAAAGGAAGAACTGCTTCTTAGATTCCAAGAAGTTCTTGAGTAATTCTTCTGTGGTAGAGTAAGCCCCTAGAGAAAAACTTTTAGGGAGTCTATACTCCCATCTTTCTTAGTAGCTCCTGTAGTGCCACCAATTACTTTGTACGATACATCTTAAGACAGGAGGAAGAGTTCTCCTGTGGCAGATGCTTCACTGAGGCTTTTCTTGCTGCCCTCAAATGCTTGTGTAGACTCCATACACCATTCAATGGGTGATATGTCTTTTTGCTTGGTTTTACAGATGAGCTGGCTTAAACAAACCTGAACTGATGCTGTATGAGGAATGCAACAGCGCTATATATTAAGAATGCCAGATACCTTCTCAGCTTATGTATGCTTTTAGGCTGTTGGTAAACTTGTATGTTCTACACTTTAAGTGGAAGTGGTCTAATTCCATTAGCGTTGACTTGGTATTCAAGGAATCAACTTGAGGTTGATGTTCAAGGAAATACCATGCTCGTCCAGGTGCTTGAAGATTTGTCAGAGAAGGTCTTCACGTTTTTCTTTGCTTGTTGATCCCACGATGAAGTTGTCAGAAATGAGAAGACGAATGGGAGGTATGAAAAGTCTGGGCAGCATTCCTGAGTCCAAATGTCATTTTTGTTAATTTGAAGACTCCAAAGGTTTTATAACAGCGGGCTTTTCTGCTGTGTTGTGATAGTATCAAGTGTTGAAGAGCCGAGTAGTAAAATCTATCAGATATGGACAAAATACCTGTATTGAGTGGTTTGAGCATTTGCCCTTTGGTAGTTATCACAAATGGATAACTCTTCATACTTTTTCTGGAGAAAGAAAGCGCTTTGCTAACTTCTGGATTTCCTATAATGGGTTTTGATAATAGGCCTCGCTGTCCTTGTACGGGTATAGAAATGTTGCGAAATTCTTTGAGCAAGTGTGCAAAAGAGCAGTTCCCAGAAATTGTTGATATGGTATGTGGTGGGGCAGTGGACTGATGGCAGGCAGCCTCCAGTGCTAAGTACTTTGGTGTCATGTATCAGTCTTCTTTCTGTAGGTCTATGGTCAGCCAATGAGTGTAGATGGAATTTGTGTCCAAAATAGCTTTTTCCAGGCCCCCTATTATGCACAGATGGTCCAAAATCCAAATGTATGGGGAAGGTATTGATTTTTGAGTTGTTGGCTGCAACCAGTTTGTAGTCTGGGTGCTTTGGGTCGAGGAAATAAGGTTATGAGGGAACACATATCAACTAAATACTGTATTTCTGTCCTGGTTAAATTTGGCAGCATAACCATTTGCATTTGAGATGGATGTCGCATGTTCAGTCTGGCCCATTTTTTAAAATCGTTCTCACAAGGCTGTGTGCAGTTCAGAGCTTTGTGTTTATACCACCTAAGGTAGAACCAAAGGCCTGATATTGAGCTGGAGAGAGTTCCTGGGGCGATGTTCCTGCCTTCCTGACCTTATATTTGACTGAGTTCTGCACATAGTTTTTTGTTTATTATTATTTACGTACACTATATGCTACTATGGGTACTCGGGACGGGTTATCTACAGGTTACCACCCTTTTTTAGCCAGGGTGGGCTTCAATCTTCACATAGTTGTCGGATTTCCTCCGACATAGCAGCAAAGTATGTTTTGTAGGGACAGGTAAAATTGTCTACTGTAAGCAGAACGCAGATCACTGCTGTATTGGGGGTGGAAGTACTTTCCAGACTGAGCACTGATTGAAGATTGGTTCTTACGACTAAATTTATTATTAACGTGCACTTTTTGCAACTAAGGCTAATTAGGACGGGTTATCTACAGGTCACCACCCTTTTCTAGCCAGGGCGGGACTAAGGATTTTATTTAGTGAATTTCGTCACTAAATAAACTCCTATTGCCCAGGGCGGGGCTCGAATCGAACTCGCCACTCTAGGTTTACCAAGTGAGATTAAGGTATACGCTTTAACTCACGCGGCTAACCTGAGTCCCTCTTAAGACTAAATTATGTTAGGGAAATCAATTCTCTACCCTCACCTTGGTAAAAGTTAAATAACGCTTCATGATTGATTTTCAGTAATGGAGGAATTTTCTATAGGTATCAGCTGGAATTGAGATGTAAGGCTAGGATATCGATTGTATAATGCATATTTTATTATCTGTATGAAATACTGCAAAGACGTTTAGTCTTACGTCATACTGCCTGAACCAATCTGAGGGACTCATTTTGGGAGCTTGGGGTGGTTTGTTGTAAATAAGAAATCATTTTAGGAGATTTTCCTTCGGCTGGCGAAGTTTTCCAAAAATGTCATTTACAATCTTAGCATTTAGGATATATATATTCTTAATATTAAAAAAAAAATAATTGTAGTATATGTATCGGCCAGAAGGATTTAATTGTAGGTCTATATTAACCCTCTACTGGTGACGTGCATGTTGAGAAGATTAACTGGTGACAGGTCAGAATGACCCAGGGCATAAAAGGCGTTGAAAGATTTTTTTAAAAAAAAAGAAAAATCATATTTATTATAACTAAAACAGGACTTAAGTATATGATAAAACTCTGAAATTGGTAAAATTACTTTTAATATTCTTATTAAATATAATAATGTTATTTATTAAACAAGTGCTTTTAAAATCATCCCGTTTTAGTTCTCAATTAATAATACAACATTAATATCATAAAAAATAGTTTAATATTATAGGTTTAGACATTTTCTGCAAATAGGTGTGGTAGAGCTGTTGCACGCTAGCATTTTACACTTTTGGCTGGATGTCTTTCGGTCACTGCTGGATGGACAAATGTAACACCTTTTCCTTTTTTTTTAGTCTACTGGTTGACTCAATTGGCTTCTGAGTTTCTCGTGGTGCATCAGACCCAAGAATTTCAAATAAGTTGTACAAAAAAAAGCTCCACAAACGGTAAGGTTGGGTCAGAATGACCCGAGGAGATGGATAACTAAAAGATGTTAACAATTACAAGGCCAATGCCACACTCAAGCAAGATGGCGTAGGAAGGGGGGAAGGTATTGGGAATAACAGCATTCTCTCTGAAAATGTCTGATCCTAAAACTAAGCAGCTGCCTAAACTAAGCAGATTTCCCACGTAAAAGTATACAATAGAGAAATCTCTATACGAATGCCGAACAGTTAGGGAAACGGCCGAACTAGCTTTCGGTGGGAACGAATAGAAGCGACCATAGCTCGTCCGTTACACTTAATAAAAATACAAATATCTCGGTTAATACTCTAGATAGAGAATAAATGTATATTAAACTATTTATAGTGAATTTAATTTGCAATAAGATTGGTTCTATACAATTTTTCGTTCCGACGTATAGTAACGGAGACATGTGAATTTTCGAAACTCCCCCCTCCTTCTGGTCCGATTTGAGCTATTAATGAACTTGATCTGTCTTTTTACATAAAACGGTTAAATATCGAGTTTGCTAGCGATCAAACAAAAATTGCGACCGCTAGAGCTTTAACAGACTTATATATATATATATATATATATAATTTTGAACGGGCCTCATTTTCGTCATCTCCTAGGTAGGATCGATGGACATTTGAAGAAATTTTTTGAAAATCGCGTCATGAGTACGACCTCAATAGTTAATTTCCCTTAAGGGAAATCCGCTAAAAAATAGGCAGATTTACCACTTGCAGGAATGCCGTCATCTGAACTTGCAAATTATATATAGTAATTACCTTATTCTGTATAGTAAATACCCTTCATGCACGAGACTTGAAACTTAAGCATATTTGGGATTTTAAGTAATAGCTTAAAGTGTAAATCACATAGAAGTAGGAGTTAACAATAGACAAAAAAAATCAATAACTGTGTTAAATGTCTTTTACTTCTTCTTCATCTTCCCACCTCTCAGCGTGGAGGGCAACTGTAGTAACCTGGTCTACTTTATCATGTAGAATGTCACAACCTACCTTGTTTAGTTCCATTACACCCCGTCACCATTACCATCTCCCTTAAAATGGAACTATAGTTCAGTAGAAGGGGAATTATCCATTCTTACCCCCAGTTGGTCACACCACCTTATTACCATCCAACACAGAAGCTGGGATAAAAAAAAAATAAAAAAAAAATAGAATGTCTGATTACTAGTCAGTACATCCCTAGCCTCAGCCTATGACATTGCATGGAAAAATTGTATAGCCAATCATTTTGTTAATTTAATTTTCAATAAATGTTGCTATATACATTTCGTTCTCCATGTTCAATATTATCCGAGGTATTTGTATTTTTTTGGTATTCGCCTTTGAGTAAACACCCTCTCCTGCTCATGCAATATTAACAATTAGCTGTTATATCGTGGGACACTTTATTCCAAGCTTAAATACCAAATATTGTTTTCATTGAATTTTTAATTTGTGTCGAATAATGGCAACTACGTTTTGCTATGACGTCATCAATTAAGTTTTACGTTCTTTGCTCAAAAATGTTTATCTATGCCATAGTCTATATTTAACTGTTGAATTCAACATTAGAGATCATAGTCGTTAATGGCTAAAATCAGACTAGGAACAAGGAGAATTCGAAAATTCAAAATATTGCCATTATTAAAAGTCGTTTGGAAAAATGTTATAGAACCAATCTTATTAAACTATTATTGCTTAACAATTATACAATTGTTGTTCTATTAACCAAGTTATTCATACTTTCTTGTTTTCAGGCTTCAGTGAACCCCCACTTCTACTCACGGTATTTTAACTTACCAGTCATAGTATTGTTACTTATAATAGAAAATATATGAGGAAGAGAGATCAATAGTGTAACATACCAGCACGTGGAAAATCTGTTTAGTTTACTCAGGCTCTACATGACGACATTTTTAATTTTACCTAAAGTGGTATTAGATTAAAGAGTGACTATCAATGATGAGAAGGCAATGCAACGCTTGTGGCTGTAGCATGATAGTTCCCCTTCTGATTAACTACGTTTTGTTTTAAGGCGTTTTGTGAGAGGTTAACCCTAGTACTACCAAGGGGGGGGGCTCCTTGAGCCCACAACTTTTTGTTTTTGTTCCCTATCACCCAATTTTAATGGAATATTTTTGATATTTTATGTATTCCTCAGAAAAACATCCTAGAGTGAGGGCATAACAATAAAATTAAATAAAAAAATTTCTATGTTGAGAAAAAAAAATTTTTTTGACGTATGGGCTCGAGGAGCCCCCCCCTTGGTAATGCAAGGGGTAGTTATACACTTAAGTACCAAGGGGGGGGGGCTCCTCGAACCTACTGATATTTAATACTACTTTTAACTAGTAATTCAAGTGTTATTAATTATATTGCTCAAATAATAATTACTTTGATGTAATTTTAACATACACAAACCTTCTCAAGTTTTTTTTTTCTCAAAAAAAAATATATATATTCTCCCCATATAATTTTTTTTCATATAAAAATATATTACTGAGATGGTTATAATTATTGCTCCTGATAGGTACTTTTTTAGAAAAGAGAAGATTTTCTAGGTTGTTCCCAACTAGGGGAACAGTTAGTCCATGCTGCATCCTGGATAAACACTCGGAAAAAAAATTATTGTGCAAAAGCTCCGATAATTGCATTACGAATCTGATAATTATATTTTCTTAAATTATTATTCTATTATAATGTTATAATAACTTAGATATAGATAACTTTTTATTCTAACAATGTTTAGATATGTTCCTCCAGTAGAATAAAATTACATTTAATTTAAAGTCATCCTTTTTTCCCCATCCGAACTTTTTTTTTTAATTTATTTTTATTTTTGTATTTAATTTTTTTTTTAATTTTTTTTTTCACAGGTGTCATAAGAAACGTTCATTAAACATAATCCAATAGAAATAAAAATTTTAAACAAATTATAGAACCAAAATAAAAGGTTTTTAAGGTTGTGGGCTCGAGGAGCCCCCCCCCCTTGGTAATCCATGCGACCTGGGAGAGGTCGGTAATACTAGGGTTAAGATGGTAAAGGTTATTAAACTATAACAAGACGAAACTAATGACAAATAGTGGAGATACAGAAATAAGAATTGATAAAAGTCGACCTCACAGGGGCTGCGTAAACTAAGCAGATATCCCACATGAAATTTTACAATAGATAAATCTGCATACTGGTAAGTTACTAGTGGTAACAATTATCACCACCGTGAATATTATGTTAATAATTACAAACGATATATTTTATTTTTTTATCTTTTTTTTTAAATTACAAACGATAATGAGAAATGTTTCAGTCAATTTCCATTTAAATACCCTCTATAACGGGGTGTCTAAATTGTAAACAAACAGGTTAGCCAATCTCACAGAGATGAATAGAAACATGGACATATTCTTGACCGGAAAGAAAACTATTACTGAATTATATCTGAATATAATATATCTATTTTATTGAAAACTATTTCTTATATCTAAATAATGGATTTCTTATATCTGTAATTTATTATAATTTTTATTTAGTAGAATAATTTTTTATCTCAATTATTCTAATTTTAGAAATTCAAGAGCAAAAGACGGGGGGAGGGGGGGGGGGGCTCATCAGAACGCAATCAGCATGTACCTCATCTAGAAAAGATTTGTCGAACACAATGTTTGGAATTTTGGCTTGAAATGATACCCTTCATCGTATATTGGCTAATTCTTAATTTGCGAGGAAAAAGAATGGGGTTTACTGAAGGCTGAAAATTAAAAAACACAAATATCTCCGTTAATATTTGAAAAGGAGAAATAATGAACATTGCAAAATGAATAGGACATTAAATTTGCAATAAGATTCAATATCATTTTTTGATCCGAAGTATAATAAAAATATAATAAAACGGAGGTCTACCTAATTTTCTACCCTTCCCCCCGCTTGTCAAATTTTAGTCATTAACGAACTTGATCTTTAGTTTGGTATTAAACGCTTAATTATCGAGTATAGTCAAAACCAAACCAAAATTGCAAGAGGCGAGACAAGTGTACATATTTAATTTTGAGCGGGCCTCATTTTCGTCATCTACTAAGTAGGATCGATGGACATTTGAGGAAATTTTTCGATAATCGCGTAATGAGACAACCTCAATAGCAGTTTCCCGTAAGCAAAAACTGCTAATAACATTATAAAATACTTGAATGAACAGATCTACCAAAGCCAACTTGTTTCCTTGTAGTTATAAGCAATAAAGAAATACAAGGAAGAAAAATTGCCCTCTAAATGGTATTATCAAAGCCAATGTAGATATGGAGCTTAAAAAACGGAAGCCAAGCGCGGTCTCTTACAAAATATCAAGAAAATGAAATAAATAAGAGTCAGGCAAAATATTGTAGAGAGAACCATGGTAAACATTAAAAAGTCCGTCACGCAGGGGCTGCGTAAACTAAGCAGATTTCCCACATGAAGCTATACAATAGAGAGATCTCTTTACGAGAGCCGTCTCTCTATACGTTCGTTATCGTCCCGCATTTAATAAAAATACAAATATCTCGGTTAATATTCAAGATAGAGAATAAATATATAGAACAATATTTATAGTAACTTTAATTTGCAATAAGATTGGTTCTATACAATTTTTTGATCCGTCGTATGGTAACGGAGATATTTTGAATTTTCAAAAAACCTCCCCTCCCCCTGGTCCGATTTCAGCCGTTAACGAACTTGATCTTTCTTTTTATATAATACGACTAAATGTCGAGTTTGGTAACGATTAAACAATAATTGCGACCGCTAGAGCGGTAACAGACAAATATATATATACAGTTTTGAACGGACCTCATTTTCGTCATCTCCTGGGTAGGATCGATGGACATTTGAAGAAAAATGTCGAAAATCGCGTCATGAGTACAACCTCAATAGCTGATTTCCCTTAAGGGAAATCTGCTAAAAGAAAAGAAAGGTCCGTCACGCAGGGGCTGCGTAAACTAAGCAGATTTCCCACGTGAAGTTCCTTCAATTTTTTGATCCGACGTATGGTAACGGAGATATTTCGAAACCCCCCCCCTCCCACTGGTCCAATTTTAGCCATTAACGAACTTCATCTGTCTTTTTGCATAAAACGTTTAAATATCGAGTTTGGTAACGATCGAACAAAAATTACGAGCGCTAGAGCGCTAAAAGACAAATATATATATATATATATATATATATATATATATATATATATATATATATATATATAATTTTGAACGGACCTCATTTTCGTCATCCCCTGGGTAGGATCGATGGACAATTGACGAAAATTTTCAAAAATCGCGTCATGAGTACGACCTCAATAGCTGATTTCCCTTAAGGGAAATCTGCTAATAGAATAAAATACACTAATGTTCAGAAGGATACAGGGCTTAACTGCTTTTCAAATGAGCAGGACATCTGAGATTCATCAATGACTGATGGTCATATATTGTAACTGAGTGGGCACCATATATATGGCAGGAACCGAGAAAACATCTGAAAAGGTGGAGCGATTCTCTCAAAAAAGATTTGGCAACAGAGTGTGAGATCTGTTGACATTTCGAAGTGAAATCGACTACTTATATAAAAAAGTCCGTCACGCAGGGGCTGCGTAAACTAAGCAGATTTCCCACGTGAAGTAATACAATAGAGAAATCTCCATACAAGAGCCGAACAGTTACGGCTAAGGGTCGAACTAGGTTTTGGCGGGAAATTCAAAAATCCGTTATCGGCCCAAATTTAATAAAAATGCAAATATCTCGGTTAATATTCAAGATAGGGAATAAATGTATAGAACAATATTTATAGTAAATTTAATTTGCAATACGATTGATTTTATACAATCTTTCGATCCGACGCATAATAACGGAGATATTTCGAATTTTCGAAAATCCCCTCCTCTAAACCCCCCCTACCACTAGACCGATTTCAGCCATTAACGAACTTGATCTTTCTTTTTACATAAAACGATCAAATTCCGAGTTTGGTAACGATCAAACAAAAATTGCGACCGCTAGAGCGTAAACAGACAAATATATATATATATATATATATATATATATATATATATATATATATATATATATATATATATATATAGATATATATATATAAAATTTTGAACGGACCTCATTTTCGTCATCTCCTGGGTAGGATCGATGGACATTTGAAGAAATTTTTCGAAACTCGCGTCATGAGTACGACCTCAATAGCTGATTTCCCTTAGGGGAAATCTGCTAACACCAATCTTCACCTACGAACAGTACACTTAATGATATTTTTAAAAAAAAAAATCATCTCCAAAATGAATAATGCCAGTTGAAACGCAATAAGTTAGTCATTGTTCTCAAATTAAAATAAATGGCACATATATTCTTGACCCTATTGCACAGAAAAGATTAAATTCAGGAAGTAAGATAAGAAAAGTCCGTCACGCAGGGGCTGCGTGAACTAAGCAGGCTTCCTACGTGAAATTTTTTAATAGAGAAATCTGCATACTAATAACAGTAGTAATAATGAATCTCTGAACCAATTCACGAGGGACGAGAAGTTACGGAAACGGCCGAGCTATCTTTCGGCGAAAAGTCCGGAATATAGGCTACTTATGCCAACTACACACACAATACAAATGCAAATATGTCGGTTAATATTGAACATACAGAATAAATGTATAAAACAATATTTATAGTAAATTTAATTTGCAATATGATTAATTCTATACAATTTTTCGATCCGACGCATAATAACAGAGCTATTTCGAATTTTCAAACATCCCCCCTCTAAACCCCCCCCCCTTGGTCCGATTTCAGCCACTAACGAACTTGAATATATAATTTTGAACGGGCCTCATTTTCGTCATCTCCTGGGTAGGATCGATGGACATTTGAAGAAAATTTTTGAAAATCGCGTCATGAGTACGACCTCAATAGCTGATTTAAGTTTTTAAGTTAATTATTGCAAGGAATTGTCTCCAGTGATCTGAAATAAAGAATGTTGATACGTTTTTTTTTTTTTTTACGAGGCAATATTCTTAACGAATAGGATGCACTTATTGTTTATTGCAAAGTAGTGCACATTGAAAGCCAGAGTTAGTAGGTAGTAGTCTTCTAAAATTGAATTTCAAGCTACAGTGATCATCATTTCGAACAAAACAATATGAACGATTTTCGGTACTTGGGTGTCATTTCCATGCAAATTTCTGATGATGGTCTGGCACGATTTTATGTTGACAACCTACATTTTCCTTTTCAAAGGAAGATTGAAAAGCCTGCAAAAGTCATGTTTTCTTCTTTTTTTTAACGAGGTGATTAACATAATTGTTAATGACTGGATGGTGTTGTTCTATACCAAGACAATGGGGAGACCAAAGGTAATGAATGATAAAATCAATCATTGCATTCTTTCGGAGTTGCCCATTATCTAACTAAAACAGAAGAATGTTTTTGAATAAGAATATGTTTTGAAAAAAAAAAAACTGATACTCTAAGAAGTCTTTTGAAAATACAATTATTTAATAAAGATGTTATTTTAAGAGAAATAATTAGATCTGTCAAATAAGAACGACAGAACGAATCCACAGGGTGAATCTACCCTTTCATGTGTCATCGAACCCATGACACTACATTCTCAGAAAAAAAATATTGTAACAATGAATTCTATTTTTTCTATTTTGTTTGTTAGCGAAAACGAAAATCAACCACCTTACGAAATAATGTAATCAATTCCTTGCATTCTATTTAACATTATTAGTTAAACTTGACTTCTTTGGTACTGTATGTGTAGTTCTTCTGTTGGCTACACTGAGAAATTGTAAACCTATGACCAGTCGTAGGCTTGAAGGCGTCCGAAGCCTTATTCGAGTTGTGTACTTAAAATAGGTGATTAGTTCTTTTTTACGGTAGTTTACTTTTGTGTGGTGAATCTGACCGCTACTTTCTTTTTAGTACAATATACTGTTATTCGAAGAGTGAACAATAGTGTTGTTCCCTCCATTCATACACAGAATCTGTGGTTGACGTAAGCAGACAGGCGTTCCCATTTATTTATACAATTTTGTTTTATAAGTAACGAATGAAATAGAGCCGGTGAAGCATTGAGTTAAATGAGCCCAGTTGTGATAGTGTAAGAATACTGTTAAAAGTTGTGTACTGTGGAGGTGGACTGTTGTGAGAACTTCACTGTTTACATTGAATGGTAACCTAACCTGTAGAGCAAAATTTCAAGTATGTTGAAGTTTATCCGTGGAAAAGGCCAACAGCCTTCAGCAGAACGCGTAAAATTGCAGAAGGAACTTTTTGCATTTAGAAAGGTATGTATTTTGTTGTATTTATCTCGTAGTATTTTTGTCCCCAAGGGTTATTATTGTGGACTTAGGGACTGCTTGACAGTCCTTCCAATGTGTCTCAAAATTCCCCAATCAATGTGACTTATCTTTCCTAGATTCTTAAATAGTTATTTGATATTGTCTATTATTGATAGCCAATTTTTACTCTGATGTGATTAATTTTATGAATTTTGATGATACATCTAGTTTTTTTGTATTGGTGTATATCAGGTTTACTGTAATGTAGCCCAGTTGTTATATTCGTTGTTTATATTACTGTTATTTACTACTGATCATATTAAATTTAATTGTCTACTACCTGCAGTCAATTTTAATGAACAAAAGTGGACTTTTTTAGCTAATCACAATTGAATATTAGTTGTTATATACTACTATAAAATTATACATTATTATCATAGGTAATTTGACTTTTATGTATCTACCAATGATATAATATATTCTGGGCAATTAGAGTAATAGGTTCATATTCTATTTTTGGTATTTGACGAGTTCTTGATAGTTTATATTGACAGATTGATTTTAAATTGTTGGCTAACAATAACATTTGGACACATCTGTACCCTTTCTAAAAATATATCTGTGAAGCTTGGATTCTATTACTGCTCATTTAAGTTTTATATGTGAGTAAATTTCATTTCTTAGTTATTACAATGAAAGCTCGTGTCTTGAATTTATGTACCAATGCTTCTCCACCTGTTGATATTTCATGGTAGATAGTCATAATTTTGGTTTTATTGAATGGAACCTTCTCAACATATGTTACTTTTATCTTTACATTATAATGGAAATAGCTTAAAAGCCTGGCTAATATGTCTTTAGTAAAACTCTCATGAACCCAAACTCAGCATTAGACAGTCATTTTTGTGTAGTTGGCCTATTCTCATATATTTACTCCAGTTTCTGTCACTAAACTTTTGTGATAGGTTTTCTCCCTCCTGTTGTTGGATATAAACTGTAAATTATTTGAAATTTTCTTTTTAGAGAACTTCTATTAGCATGAGTTGCATAGTTAGACAATCCTGGTACCATGATAACTACATTTATAAACAAATAAATAAAATGTGTTTGTGTTGATGTCTGTTAACATCCTAATTTGAAGAAATTGTTCATTATTATAAAGCAAATTGTACAGTTGTTTTGACATAATTATGGGGTATACTGATCTAGCCCTGTAACACTTTTTCATTGAGTGAATGTACACGGAGGAAAATATATTTTTCCTTCCATTACCTCCACATTAGTCTTAACTCTATATACATGCATTAATTTAAGAAAATTGCCTTTCAATTATTCGGTTAATGGAGGCTTAAAGGCAGAAAAAAATACGTATATTTAAACTTGTATGGTCTTCATCATTTTTGCGATTTATTTTGTTTTATATCTTTTCAATCTCTGTTTTTATTATTTCATTTCAAAATATTATTTTTGGTTCTGTTACTATTAATTGAATGAACATGAAGAAGGTCTTTCTTGTTATTATCCCTTGTTTTGTTTATTTGGCTGTTGTTATGCCAACTGAAGCAAATTGTAATAGTTTGTTTATTGGTGCATAGAATTCTACAAGGCCATTGTTTCAAACACTTATGGAACAAAAAATATTCCTGGTACTTCATAATATTTGTAATTAATGATTATATTTGATGATGATGATATAATTATTATTATTTTTTTAAATTTTACAGTCTAATTGTCATGTCACCTTTAAAAAATTTGTATGCACACCAGTACATTGACCATTGACAATATTCAATCGTTTAAAAGAATTTGATTTTACTATTACTAATTTTTAATAAATTGAGGGCTTTTGTTAATATCTGGGGATCTGGTTTTTAAAAGCTTGATCCTTGACAACATAGAGAGATTCGTAAAATAATTATTGAGCCTTAATTCGCTGACATTGTTATTTAATTGCTGGTTTTCTGGAAATGGAGAAAAACTATTAAAATTTCTATGTGTGGACTAATGAATTATAATAAAATTCTTCAAACATTTCATGTACTTTTTCTTTAGGATTTACTATGCTTTTAATTTTACAATTAAGATAATAATTGCATTGGTTGGATTGATAGTCTGGTATGTAATGTTATATTCACGAATAAATGATTGTTGTAAAAAGTATTTCATTAGAGGCAAGTGATGTTAAGGACAGTTGTTCCCCCTTTTCCCTACCAGTAGGCATATTGAATTACAGGTGACTAATGGTTTTTTTCTAAGGACCTGGTGTCTTCTATTTTTTAGTTTTAATTAAAAGATATTATTCTTTGTAAAGAATTCATAACATTATTAACATTGACATAATTAACTATGAATAACTGCAAATACAAACAATTTATTATTTAAATATGTTTTTTATTTTCACGGTGAGAATTATTATTCATTGAAAACACGTAAAGTATGACATGCTGGATCTTTTTTTTAAATCAATTAGTCTTGATGTAACATTCACGCTATCTTATATTATTCATGGATCGTTTTATTCTCTGTATTAGTATTTCCCCCCCCCCCCCACCTCATTCATACCCTCTTTGTGGATTGATTCTTTGGTCATTCTGTTTGTTTCCATAGTCTGTGATATATGTTTTCACTAATTTTATTGTGATATCACATGTAGGCAAAGGGTCAGAATGTAAATACCTCTATTTCTGGTTCATTTAATTATTGAAACTGTACATGTTTCATATTTTTACTTAACCGCCTCATTAGGAGTACAGCCCTTACTGCTAAAACTAGTCTGCCCATGCCTTATAGAAAGTATGTTTCTCTGGAATGGCTTCATCTATACAATAAGAAGATACAACCCGGTTGTAAATGCTACTTTAAATCGATACATGTTTAAAATAATATAAAAAAAGCCCTTTGTCTGCAAGTGTTATCAGATTAGTATTGTTGGGTGAATCACAAGTTTATTGTGTCTCTGTTAATTTTATTATATAATTTGGATCTGTTTGCTCAGTGGATTTTCATTTCCAACTAATTTCTATCCATCACAGTTAAAAGTTTAGTGTATATTAATCACAGAAACAAAATGTTTAAGTTTGAGAACTTCAATGGTCATTTAATAACTCCAATGTGAGAAGAATTTTTATGGGTATTCTTTTTCCCAATCAAAATAGGTGAGTTGCTTTCATGTGTTTCAAGCTGTGTCATGCGCTGAAGACAGAAGTTCCGAAATGTACATCATTGCTAGATCCTGGGTGCTTTGGCCATCTTCTATCTAGGCCTCTCCTCTATTTTGAACTCATTAAACTAAGTATACAGATTTGTCCCCCATTTACTTGGTAAATCCAATTTCGAGTGTAATGCAACCAGTTTTGCATATTCAATTTTTAATATATTCATTGGAGGAGTACTAATATGCAAAAGCAATGCTTTTAATTTTAAAAGATTAGTAGAATCTGTACTGAGTGTGAAAAACTGCTGAAATTCCAAACATACTTCAGTTTTGCCTTAATAATACTTCAATGTATATATATGTGTCTAATAATACTTTTTCTTTCTTCCATTTAAAAAAAAAAAAATTAAATTTGGAATATTGTAAACCAAATTGCTGTGACGTATTTAGTTACTGAAAGATAATACTTCCAATTTCAATGATTATTCCATAAGGTTCACAATTCTAGACCTGGTTTTTTTTTCCCCCACAATTGAAAAAAAAAAAAAAAAATGGCTTGTGAATTTATAGGGCATTTATTTACCTTAATTTATGCAATTATTATTTCCTCATAACTTACAAGAAACAAGAATATGGAGCTGGAGATCCCTATACTAAACTATAGCTTAAACAGCTCATTTTTTTCACTATAATTAAGTAACATTACATATTAAATATTTCCCTTGAAAATTATTTGCTGAAACAAGAAATTATTGATCTCAACACTTTTAATGATAATTTATAAAACTTTTAAATAAAGTCACTTAAAATGAATTTAATTAATTAATTAAATAACATTAACATTATATCTCACACCTAATTGTGATATACTTTTTAATTCATTAGAAATCATTACCTGATACATGTAAGGGGCTAATTTCTTTGATTGATACATGGAATATAATATGTCCGAATTAAGATAATTACTTTTATAGTTATATAATGTATGACTTATTTAATATTAGGTTTTGTTAAATTTGTTTTGTATTGAAAGTTATTAAGTTACAGAGATGAATACACTACTTAAGTCTTTGTAGACTACCTTTATTAAGATCCTTAAATTTAGTTATAAACAGACACATATTTTTAACTAAAATGAAAGAAACTGGAAAAGATGATTTTTTTTTTAGTTCAGTGTTTAACATTTTATTTATTTATGAATGTACGTTTCCATACAAAAATTGCGAATTCCCCTTATAATACTAAAAATTTAAATTTTTCAATAAAATTACGAAGAGCAAAGTTGTTGTATTACAGGTTTATGGTTGCTGTTATTCTTGTTAATGGAAAGTCCTGATTTCCAGGTAAATTGACAAGGGAAGGAAAAGGAGCACATTATTATGCCATCGTTTCTTTTTCCGTTATGTTCTTATTGAGAATATCTAACAACAAGGGCATCAAATACCCTGAAGAGAATTCCATTCTTGCCTACTACATCACATTAAATCTTAGAATGAACTATTGATATATGTCCTTGATCTTATAGTAATTCAGCCACTTAAACCATTTAGCCTTTTTACCTTTTAGATTAGTTAATTGGCTGATCAACGAGTTATATAATATTTTTTTTTTTTTATATTCCAGACAGTCCAGCATGGTTTCCCAAATAAACCAACCTGCTTGGCTTGGGACCCCATTCTCAGACTCATGGCAATTGGTACTGCCACAGGTGCTATTAAAGTGTATCCTTTTTCATGTTTTTTCTTTGGTATAAATGTTTTATTCATTTTTTATTTGTGTCCTTCATATAGTTAGTTACCCTATTTATAAGTAATATATTGCTTCATTTACAATACAAAGCATATATTCATGAGAACGACATGTGTTCAAGATACATATTAGACATGATTTAACTTGAGTTCAATCTCTGTTATTTTTGTGTTTTTGTTAAAGATCATTATATGAAATTAACGTTTTGTATTTTATACTAACTTTAATGACCTGGTGTTGTATTTATTAGAGATTTTAGCATTTAAGAAAGAACATATTTTGAATAGTTTCATATATAATGAAATTGAGATTTTATTGATAATGGAAAAATGTGTTGTTAGATATCTGATGTCATAATCAATCTCTTAAATATATCACTCAATGACTCAGTAAACTAAGCAGTTTTACTACGTCCTGGAATGGCATAGATGTTGTCATTTAACACTCTTAACTGACATTAGTTCATGACTCAGATAAGTCTCTTTACTATCAATAAACTCCATAGCTTTTATTCTAGAAAGATACCATTCTGCCTAAACATAAGTCTAGTATCATATAGCACAACCTTTCCTTGTTTCACTCAGAACTCCCGTCATCTGGAGCCGAAACATGCCAACTTCTTAACTATCAAAGAAAAAATATCATGCTCCTACAATATATTATATTTCAGCCTATTAAATGCAGCTAGTCCATCTTCTTCCTGACTTCTTGCCGTCCCTGGGGAATACAATCAACAGTGAATATGTTTTTCTTGGACCATTATATTCCTTTCCCCAGAATGAATCATGGCTCCACTCTTTGATACATGATTTTTAAGTTCTAAGTCTAATTTTCGTTAAAGATACATCTATAACATTCAAGCTTAAAACTTTACTTTTAATTTTGAAAATTCAAAATAATCACTACACTATGCATTTTAGACCTGAAGGGTTTTTAAAAGAGGAAAAAAGGAGCTTTGGACTTGGTTGTGATAAATTGTAATTTTAACAAAAAATGGACTTGATTTTTCTTGTATGCTCAAAAGAAGAAATTCCTTAAGTTTTGATGATAATGCTGTGCCATGATTGTTATGTTAGAACAAGCAACATGAGTCCATTTGCTCTCATCACTTAGATAATTATTTTTTAAAAATACATTTCCTGAATTGAGCTGGGATTTGTTGGTTTAATTGATAATACATATATCTTTGAGTAGGATACTGTTATACAATTGAATGTTATGATTCATGAAGATAAACAGAAATTTCACCACTCCTTTCCTTCCTTATCTTATTCAAACAAATATAAATATAACATAAGTATTATTTGTAAAATATTAGTATTAAACATTAAGTTAATTTTCATTTTAAACAAAATAAATTTAATTTTCTAAACTAAAATGAAACCTCATATTCATTTTTATGCACTCTGTGTCTTCCTCTCTCTCTCTCTCTCTCTCTCTCTCATATATATATATATATATATATATATATATATATATATATATATATATATATATATATATATATATATATATATATATTTGTGTGTATTTAGAAATAATTCTGTTTCTAAGCTCTTGTCATCATGGTATTAATGTTAGTAGAATTGTATAATATATGTTTGTGGAATTGTATGATATTGTGTACTATACCTAACATATAGAATAATATGAGTTCTAATAGTCTTCATCATTTATTTCTTTAATTTGTCATTCACTTTATATAATATCCTTAATTTAACTAGTATTGGCAAGCCTGGAGTGGAGTTCTATGGGCATCATTCCAGTTCTGATATATCTGTCACAAAACTAATTTTTATTCCCAATCAGGTTTGTTTTTTTTTTTCAATATTATTAACATCAATTTCCTTATTTCTTTGGTTCTCATAATTCTGTTTTTTTTTTTTTTTTTGTATTAAGGGACGAGTTGTTTCATTATGTGAAGATAATTCACTCCACCTTTGGGAAATTAATGGAAGCATTTTAGAAGAAGTTAAATCACACACAGTAGAAGGAAAGTAAGTTGACTGAATTTCATCCGATGACGAGTACTGAATCACTGCTCTAACAGTACTGTGAAGTATCACTGCTCGTTTTTCACATTTTGTACTTCCACCTATATTGTATTTGGATGAAAGTGCCAGGGTAACAGTAGTTGAATATTATGAAAATCACATCCTATAAATATAAATAATATTCATATTTTTATTACCGACACTCTACCTGTTCTACCAGCCATTATTTATGCCTGATCCGTGAGGAATTAATTGGTTGGACAGAAATGGAGAGAGGTGTGAACACTTGGTTTACATGTTTCTTGCATTAAACTATATTGCAATATCTGCTTGCAGCCCTATCTAAATCACATAAGATTTTTACGCTTGGAGGTCAGTGTCTCATTATCCTGATTTCAAAAGATCATGGCCTGGTTAGATGGTTAATATTGGAATAAATAAGCTATATCCTCTTATAAAATTTAAGCATTTGGGCCATGAAAGTTTTTTTCAGACATAAAAAAAAGGTTAATTTAATATCAAAAATCATTTTGCAAAAGAATGCCAGGCATTGGTCTTGATTCACTTGGTAAATCTGAAGTTATTGGCTCAATTTCTGCTAGTGTAATAGAAATTTATTCAGTTACTACATTAAATTTCTACTATGACTAGAAGAGCTAACCTATATACAATCTGTCCCAACTACCCATAGTGGCATAAAGATGACATTTATAATTCTTTATTGACACAAAGCAGATTGAAGGTCAAATACTAAAAAAATTAACTAACTCTTCCTTATTTATTTCCCCCATTCTAAAATATATTATAAAGCCACAATTATTGAATAAGAGGAGGCCCAGATATTAAACAATTATATAACTTATTCTTATGTATTTCTTGTACTTTGTGTTTCATGTCCTATTTAATATCTCTTTCAGGTGCTGTAAATAAATGTTATGTCATTTACCCTCCCAACTAAGTGGTTACTCCAAAAATATCAATTAGGCAGTTTTGATACAATTCCCTTGGTGAAATGTCTCTGGACATTTGTCTGTAATTTCTGGGGTGGCTTAAAAAAAATGGGTTCAGTGAAATATATTCACAGTCACACTAGTGAGGGATATTTTTACCCCCTTGTTCAAAGTGAAGGAAGTATTGTAATTATGAAGTTGTTGGGTATTCAGATTTTATGGAATTATCCACTTTGATCCTCCATGAACCCATTTTGTCTAGTTTCAGTGTGATTAGCCTTGAAATTTACGGCTATTGTACCATCTAGTTTTCTCCGCCCAGTTTGATTAAAAATGACTAAGGGCGAAGGGGTGTTTAGAGGGGTGAATATAAAAAATTGAAATTTTCTTTTCAGCTATTAGAGAAACAAAACATTTGCGTAGAACCCTTTATCATGGAAATATCTATTGATTTTGTTCTTTGACCTTTTTTTATCCTGTGTATTGGAACGGGATATATAGTATATTACTATCAAATTTAAATGAAGTGCATCAAAACATTTTGTTTATATAATTTGATGGGAGTACCATGAAGTCATGAGATGCGTCAACAACAGAATTTTGTTGATTACTTTATGTCATCTACAGGATAGCATGACCTAGACCCAGTTGCTAGTCTACTTTTTCTCCTCTAGATGAAAAAGCTCCAATTGTATTTATAAAAAATATTTATGATTGGCTTTATAACCTCCCTTCCTGTCTCCACTAAGGATGGCTATTTCTTGCAATATATATATATATATATATATATATATATATATATATATATCACTATTCCTTCAATAAGTTAATTACTAATGGCATTCACATGAGCCTAAAATTGTAGGAGTTGCTATTAGCGATTTTCTTTCTAAGTATTTAATTATTGGGTACCGTAAATAATTGAATATCTTAAATACTGTAAAGAAGAAAAGGACTAAGCAGGTTTTGTGTGACTGGGGGGTTTTATAACCTACACTTGCTCTTGTTTTAACTGAGAGATATATTGATTTGTGGTTTCATTTCCTAGACATAATCATATTTGTTTACAATGCATCACCCCTTTAGTTAAGGTTATTCCTTTCTTTATTTATTGCCATTTGGGCAAATTTGAATAACCTCCTTAAATAAATACTATTTTGTTATTTTTTACTATTATTACTTAATTGAAATTTCAAGGAAGAAAATACACATCTGGTTAAAGTTCATTTGTAGAGGTAGTTATCAAGAAGTGAAGAATCTTGTCTACTGCAACATTCCAGAATACATATCTACTACCTTTTACCTTGATCGTGATAATGGCTTTTAATTTAAAACCGCACTAAATGAAAATACAATAAATTATTAACGTTATTATTGCTTCTATTTTTTTTTTTAGTAAATTCATTTTCCTATATGCTGATAAATTTTAATTATAAAATGTTATCAACTGTCATTCTCATATGTATATTGTTTATTTAACATAGGTTGAACAAAGTATCTGCACTTTGTCTGGAGGGATCTGAAGAGCATCTGCTTGTTGGGACTGAGGGCGGAAATGTCTACCTTCTCAATTTGATGACTTTTGAAATGTCAAAGACAATCATTTATCAAGATGTTGTGATGCAAAAGTATAAAATTATTTTCTTCTGTTTCTCATTATTTCTGTTTAATACATTGACACAAAAATAGAATATATTGTTCTTTTCTAGTGTTCCTGAAGACTACAAGATCAATCCAGGAGCTGTTGATGCAATGGCCGTTCAGCCTGGAAATCCTGACAACTTGTTGATTGGTTATGAAAGAGGTCTAATGGTTCTTTGGAACATGAGGAAGCCTGCAGCAGAGCAGGTGCTCATTATATATTTATCCTATAATTTTAGAAGTTACTGTGAATTACTGTTTGATTATCTGTTCTTTATAAGATAATTGTATTGTATATTATATAGTTTTTATGGGAAGGGTCACTAAATAAAACTACTTTTTTATTCATAGATTTTATTTCATATTACCCCGCTTGTTTCATGGTCATAATATCACATCTTCAGGGGCCATTTTCTTTTATATAAATTATTAACAAATAAGTTATAATATGCTGAATATAACATGTTTATGTAATTGCATTCATATTAAATGACTAAGTCACTGTTAATGTACTCAGTTAACTACAGGATTGTAATTAATTTCAACTACTTTATGCAGTGTTTGTTTTCTTTGTTCTTGCAAAAACAAACCTTCCACACTGGAGAGTTAAGTTGACCTGGTGATTTCCCAAGTTAGGCCAGTGCGCTAACTTTAAATACTTATTTAGATGCCAAATTTTAAAATTAAGTGTATATTTTAAAAGTACCAAAGTCTTCTTGTAATTAAGAAGGAAAGATTCATTATTTAG
The DNA here is from genome assembly GCA_019009955.1 of Riptortus pedestris. Taxonomy (NCBI): domain Eukaryota; kingdom Metazoa; phylum Arthropoda; class Insecta; order Hemiptera; family Alydidae; genus Riptortus; species Riptortus pedestris. The sequence goes on from CM032230.1 coordinate 51,486,584, forward strand.
CATTATTATTACATTTTTCTTGAATATTTATATTTTCAAGGTAAAGCTTTCCTGAATCAATAGAATCTTTCTAGAGGTTTGTTTCTGAACTCTTCAAACTTAAATTTATTCAAAATCAATATTTGGGAGTCTTTTTTCCCATGTGACGTATAAGGGTATTCTGGAATACCTTCTTTCATAGTTACCAGCTTGGTAGCTTACAAAGGTGTATTAGTTTTTATTCTTGTTGATAAATTTTATTTATTTCAGACTTGCATAAGCATGCAGGGTGTAGAAAGCCTTGATTGGAAAGATGATGAAACATTTATTTCTTCTCACAATGATGGAAGTTACATGGTTTGGAGCACAAAAATGTCGGAACCAACTCAGGAAGCTAACACTGTCTATGGCCCATTTCCTTGTAAGAAAATATCAAAATTGATTTCCCATGGGTAAGGATTATTTTTCTTCAAAAGTCTTTAGTTAATTCTACTTATTATAACATTTAGGAAGGGTGTAAAACACGTCATAAATGAGTATATAATTGTGAAAAGTGACAAATATTTTGTAATTAATGGTTACCAGTACTGCTCATCTGGTCTCGTCAGTGAAATTTTTCCTTCCACTCTCTAGAATTTATGATCCTATAGCCAATACAATCATATCTTCCTTTCCTATTAAAGTTTTTAATGTGACTATTTAAAGTAATTTTATCAGTAACATTAATGTGTTTTACCCCTACCTGAGATTTTATTAGGCTATAAAAATTTGTTAAGGCTCCTTAATATTTCAAAAAACTTTTCTTATAGTTTGGTGAATGGGTGTTTCTCACATGCAAACTTCTATTATTTACATGTTTTAGATTATGAGATTTTTTTTATTTATGAGTTAATACGAATGTTTTGAATCACTGACTCAAAAATTGTGTGGGTATGCTTTTGAACGAAATGCCATTAATGGTTATATTCTAGACAAATAATTATAGCCGTTTGTTTTTGTTGAAATTTGTTTCAAAATTTACAAATTAAGAGGTTAAATCAAGTTTTTTGCTGCACACTATCTTTTCTTTAGAAATCGTGCCATTCAATCTTATAGTGTGTGGTCTTTACATTGCAACTACAGGTATACTCATATGTGAGACAGGTTGTTCTTCATCTTCGCCATTGATTAGAGGCCCTTTTTTTGATTCTATCTGGAATAATGAAAACTTAAAAGAAATGTCAATAGATGTATTTGATCAGAGCAAAAGGGAGTTAAAAAAAAAAGAAATAGGAATTCTCAAAAACACCATCCTCAAAACATATACTCCACAATTCAAGTGCACACATCAATAATAAGTTCAACAATCTGATAATTATAAGAGAATGAAAAGATCAATATTAATAAGTAAATCTTTAATTATAATAAATAAAATAAAAAAGTTTCTATGTTTCAATTAGTTTTGTTTATTAAGCTCAACCAAATTAAGCGAAAAACTTCAGTTTTTTTTTTTTTTTTTTTTTTTTTATTACCATTTGAGAAATGTTTTCATATTTATTGTACAATTCATCTAATTACTTTTATTATAGCGATTATATAATATTCTCTGGAGGAATGCAGAGAGCATCTTACAGTGACAGAAATACTATTTCTGTTCTTGAAGGTGAAAGGCATGTTGTCTTTGATTTTACATCTAAAGTGATTGATTTCTTTGTTACTACATCTGAAGAAGACAGTAAGTGATCACTTTTCAAATTTACAATATATTGCCATTATAAGGCATTATTAATTTTTTCACAACTTTTTTTTCTTCTTGTCCAGTTGTTTTGGTGGTGCTTGCTGAGGAAGAACTTTGTGCTCTTCAATTGAATGACAATGCATGGCCTATGCTACCCTTACCTTACCTCGTTTCACTGCATGCGTCAGCAGTAACATGTTCTACTTATGTTTCTGATGTTCCTCAAAAATTGTGGGATGAAATAGTTAAAGCTGGAAAAGAACAAATGGTTGGGCACTACTCATCTACTGTAAGTATCCTTTGTAATTTATTCCAAAATTTATTTATTAAAAGTGTTTGATAGTCTTCAGCTGTATCCCTGCTCCCCTCTCGTATCGTCCTTTCTATAGAAAATAGTGCTTGAAAATTTCACGGTTATGGAAAAACCATTTTTATTTAATACTAAACTGATTGCAAAATAACAGGCTTTTTTAAAATTTACCACATCTTTAAACCCATACTCATCGCTTAAAATCAACTCTTTTTTTTTTTTAATGGTTTTTGCTGAAAATCAAATCTTAGTTTATGATTTTCACAGTTGTTAGCTTACATTTGAAGTCATATTTACAGGGAGCCCGTACTAACAGAGAAATAGAGACTAGAATATTAGATTATGCCATCCATGTTTCATTCTTACATGTGGTAAATCTGCATAGTTTTCGCAGCCAATGTAGTATGATTGATTGTTCAAAATTATAGTGTAAATTATATAATGTGATTTTTTGTGATAATTCGAAAATGTGATTTTATGTGAAAATCCTAAAATGCGTTTTTTTTTTTAATCTTAAAAACAAAATGTTCTTTGGTGAAAAAACGGCGAATACAAAAAAAAATCATAATCATGGATGTGGATAAGACAAAAATCATATTAAATATTTGGATATGATTTCATTCATGTTCATAACTATAATCTTATTCATTATCTCTACTATGTCACATAATATGATCTTGAATAAATCATATTAGTGAATACGCATACGCCCAACTCTCCCTTTAGTCTTCATAAATGTTATATTCACATTAGAAATATCTCTTGGACCGTAAGATTCAATTTGACTATAAAAATTATTATGAAAGATCTGATCTGAAACCTATTAAATTAAATAAACAAAATGTTTTGCTGTACTTCATTTAAAATTATTTTGTTTGTAAGTGATGGCATCTTTTTTCCAAGGCATCCAATCAAAAAATGTCAGACCACAATTTATAGTACTTTTCATAACAAACAAAAGAGGTCCTGTATCTTCGTCGTGAGGTATGGAGCAATTTGCCATTTCTTATGTCTCCCCCTCTAAACCCCCTCTTCCGTTTTAATCGAGAGAAGTGCACAACAGAATGTTATAAAAATCAGGATCAATAAAAAGGCCTTGTCCTCTACAAGTGCTTTTATGTGCAGAGTGCACTTTCAGAGTTCAAGCTCCATCGTAGTAATGACTCTTCTCTAATCAGGCAGAGTTACCTGTACCAAAACCGCTGGGCGACATACAAATCCTAAATATGATTTTCAACATTCTAAGGGTTCTAGTTTTTAGTTAAGTCAGATAATTAAAATTTCATGCCCTAAACTAGTCATATGGGTTTATGGAGGGTCAAATCGGGGATACAGTTTAAACCTGAAAACCGAACATTTTTGAGTGAATATTTTTGGCTACTTTATCTGTGAATGTTTTTATATTAATAGTGCTATTTGTAATTAATGCAAATTTGCTTAGCCTTGGCCTGTTGATGGTGGTGAAATAGAAGAAACTGATGAGCCAAAACGAAGAGATCTTTTCTTGACTGGCCATGAAGATGGTTCTGTAAGACTTTGGGACGCTGCATCTGTTGCTATGGTTCCTTTACTCAGGTTTGTACATATTTTTAAAAATTAGTCGAGAGTACAGTCCTCTTTTTTTTCTTCAAATGTTTACTTCTATAACTACTTGATGCTTTTTATTTTAATATAAACTAACATTTTTATCTTGGAAATGGACAATTTTTACTCAGGAAATCAAAAAATTATCGAATAAAATGGTAAGATAATCCCTTTATCCCTTGTAAGCTCTGTGGTGATGCAATCAACACTAGTTATTTAATTGGTTTTAAGAATTAATAGGTTTGATTGATTTTTAAAATATAAAATGGAAAAAAAAAATTGTATTATATAACATTTAATATTTATAGGAATAATTACATCCTCATTTTCTCCCATTTTAGGTTTTCTTCAACTAAATGGTTAATTGCAAGTGATGATGATTTGCCACATTCTCCTGAAGAAGAAGCGCAGGAGGATTGGCCTCCTTTTAAAAAGGTAAGAAACAGCCATTTTACTGCTTATCTTGTCCAATTGCTGCTTACAAAAAAAATCAAATTATTTTACTAATTGTGTTCATATTTATCTTCTGTTTATTGATTGTCGAATCCTATGAAGCATTGATCTCAAATAGCGTAACATCTTCAAGACACTAGCATGGAGAAGTATTTGAACTAACTGTTGAGTTATAAATTGAAGCATCATTATTGTTTGAAGTGACGTGTGTGCCATGATTTTCTTGTCTGAGTTATCGTATTTGTAGAATTCATCCATCCCTAAGAAAAGTCTATAGCCAAATAAATTTTGTATTAGGTAAGCTAAAAGCAGCTGAGATACTCCACCTGAGCTTAATGCCAATGATGTAAATATGAATTGAACTATGAAAACCGGGAGATAAATTTTGATCTTATAAAAAATTTGAAATACGATATCTTCTGCTGTAGCAAGAGAATGTTTAATGATAAACATACTTTCTCGTGGTTGTTCATAGAGACCAAGAATATGTTGAATTATCATTATCAGCATTGTAAATGTCATTGCATAGTGTCCATTTTCAAAATTTATTGTTTCCATTTTTATTTTTGGTTCTGTGATGAAAATCCACATAAGTGAGAATACATACACAATAAATGCAAATAGTGGTTCATAAGCTATTGAAAAAAGAAGTAACAATGAACTGGTACACAGGCTGACATGTTGGATCCTATTTGACTTTCTGTATCTGTCATAATTGAGTGGCACCTCAGCTGCTGGAATTACAGCTTTTCCAAATAATGGAAGGATGTATCCAATGGCAAATAGGAGAACAACTATTAATAGGGATGTTAGATTTGTATGAAAAATACTAATTATGGTAATTATAAATGCTGTGCAATAATGTGTTAGGCTTGCTATCATTACAATGGAATCAATAATCTCTGCCGAAAACCACATATAAAAAGCACTGAGAATTCCTGCAGTTGGCCACACAAGTCCACTTGATATTAGAACTACTGGAGATAGATTAATGTCTTTTAGTGGAATGTAAACAATTCCTATTAATAGTAATGAAACTGATATCATAGTTATTTTAATTCCTATGTACTCATTGTTTGCTATACAAATACCTATATTTAATATTGAAACACAGGCAACATGGACTGCAGCCACTGTACTGTATGACAATCCCCAGTAGTAGGCTTCAATAGTTATTCCATAAGTTATTAGATAAAAGAGTATTATTATTGATTTTCTTTTATATAACTTGTTGATAAAGCCAATCCAGTTTTGAATATTGTTGATTATACTTCCCCATATTACTAGTGTTGGTAGCAAGTACATTACATAGTAGATAGGCCAGCTCTGAATTATAACAAACAGTATACCCAATCCTCCTATCAGTAAAAGTACTGTGTGCAATCCAAAATACCATAATTCAGTTTTTCTACGTTGGATTTTTATTTCATGTTTGAGTGTAGCATCTCTGCTTATTGACAATGCCATTATCTTTGTCAAAAGAAGTAAAGACCAGCCAATGTAAGTAAAGTGCATTAGTAAAGTTATCAGTTTCTGTATAAAAACTAGGTCTTTTTTTATGATATGCATGCTGAGTTCAATCAGATCATTGCTAGATTCTGTGGTTATTTTATGATCATTATTACTTGCCAAATGTGATGATAACTTCCTTCGATGTTCTTCTAACATCTCTTCATCATTTGAATGACTTAGCCCTATTTTCTTAAGAATTTTATTTCCAACTTGTTCCAATACTGTTCTGGCTATAGATGCAAGATGAAGTGCATTGCATGCCTTTGCTTTTGTTTCTTCTATTTGTGAAATATTGAAGAAACCTGTTTGCCAGATCCCTATACTGCTTATTGGGTTTGGATTTCCTAGAATCCCAGAAATCATCGGGCTGATTTCAGTTATATTTAGTGTAACGTTACTTCTATGAGCCACTCTGGCACCCCACATCAGAAACAATGTTTCACTATTATTACTTTGTTTAGGTTCTTCTGTTTTGTCTGAACAAACTATATATATTGATTCATTATCCTTAAATATTTGTTCTATAGTTTTCGTCAGGCTTAAAAGAAATTCATCAAAAGAATTGATTGATGCACTTTCTGGTAAGTGTACGAATATTATTAAATTGCTCATTATATGATGAGTAGTATCATTGCTGAATGCTTTTTCAATCATTTCTGGAATAGTTTCACCATGCTGAGATAATGATTTTGTCCACCTTTCACTACTTTTCTTGTACTCTTTTGGAATATCGGGATTGCCAAAATAATATGTTTTTGATGCATAATTGAATATATGATCATATTCTTTCTTTTTACCTTTATATATATGTGAGTATAATTGTGATTGCTCTTCAAATCCACTTGTAATTGATACAATTCCACTCGTTTCCAGTAGATTTTTCCTCACAGCTACACCCCAAACTCCTGAGGTCTTTATTTCTTGAAGTAATGAATGATTGCCTAAATCATTAAATAGCGACTTCCCATTCAAACCATTATGAATAATTAAAACTAACCTCCTTGAAATTGGTTGATTTGTGCAGTTTATCCAGAAACCTTGAAATGAATCAGAACTTCTTTGGACATCATAGACACTTAATATAAGCATAAAGTGTACTATTATTCCAAGAACTTGAATTATCCAGATTTTCATTGTTAATCTTACAATTTATATTGCTGATTAACTACCAAAACAATTTTTAAACATCTGTATGGTTCCTACTATATATATATGTGATATTTAAAATTTGAATGTTTATAAAATTAGTATGAAACCATTGTAATTTAAAGTATAAAGTAAAGATTATCTATCTTACTACCATCTTTCAAAATGAAATTATGTATTTTTGAATTTACTTTTCACTTATTCTGTGAAACATGTGTTTGTGTTTAGTTTACTAACAGTAGGTTATAAGTGTAGGTTGCTAACAAAAATACTATCGAAAAGGTTTACAAACATATTATTATTCATATTCTTTTGTATAACTTGTTAATAAAGCCATCCAGTTTTGAATATTTATTATTAGTTTCACATATTTGTTATTATACTGTATTCATTTGCTATGTACACAACACATGGCAATTTTTAAAACCATTTATTTTGATCCTTAAATGTTTTCATGGCTTCAAGTGTCAACTCTTGGTGTCCCAAAATGTTCACTATATTCATAAAAATATATCTATTAAATCTTCTAAAATAAATGTTTGCGCATTACCTGATATTTTACATATTCATATTTTTACATACCATGTAATATGAAATGCTTGTTGTCCTGGGACTATTATAATACACTTCTTGCCTTCTTTTTTTTTAGTTCAAAGATAATATGAGTCTTTTTTGTGATCTTTGTTTTATTTACAGCTTTTATCTTTTTTTTTAGTATGTGGATATTTTTTATTTAATTTTGCATTTTATACTTTCTTTAATTATCAGAAAAATTAGTTTTGAAAATAAATATAATTTTTTTTTTCGCTGTTAAAAGTTCCATGAGAGCATTTTTGTTATTGTTATTTTTGATGCTTCCAGATTTTTGGAAGCGGGATGAAATGTAGAGAGTTGTTCTCATGAGTTATGAAGTTTCTTTACACTACATTCTTCTTCAGCACATGTAGTATGTTTTATAAAGGTTTATTATGAGAATTTCATAAATAACGTTATTCCAAATAAGTCTTCAATCCGACGAGAAGTAAAAGCGAATGTAGACTCTCTCATGCACAAAATGTTCTACAAAGATCAGCATGGTCCTCCTATGATATTTTCATATGTGAAAGGAAAGTCAACTGTTAATGTAGCTTCTCTGCAATAAATGAACCAGAGTTCATATTCTGGATAAGAATTTAACAACTCTCTGACCATACTCCTTGGCGATTTTCAATTGTTCTTAAAATACGAGTTCCTCCCTCTCCCTATGCATGATTGAAAAATAGTTTAAGAGATACATTATTTTTAGAAAATACTATTGGAGTGTGCCAGTGGCCATGCAGATTAAGACAAGTACATGTGCCACTATTCTCAGTAAGCTGAAGGTAAAAATATGTGCAGGTTCGATCCCCTAGTTCACAAGTTTACTACTAGAGCTTGAAAGTGTCACATCTCTTGTGGATTATCGGGAGTCTAGGAAGTATATATGTCTGGCAGCGCCTCGGGATGACGACCAATAGATCCCGCCTACAGTCAAGCTGACCTCAAGTGAACTGACCACTGATGGCCCTTCTAGGTATAATAATGCCTGTCAATCTATTGGAGACAGCTCCTTCCAGGTCTTCCTTGGTTAACGGGGGCTGTACGTTGAGTTGATCACTCTCTATGTTAAAAACTCTGATTACAGTTCCTTGAGTCCTTTTCAAGAGGAAGGTTGTTCGTTTTTTAATAACAAAAACTGTCTTTATAAAATATAGTAATAAAAATTTGAAATTTGATCTACCTTAAAACTATTCAACATGCTGGAAAATATGATTATATATATGGTCACGACTATATACATTTTTCCGTGTTCGTAGAGAGGAGTTACCATTCCAATGGTTATCAACACATCTTCATCTGTTGGATGTCAGAGTTAAACTGAATAAACGTAGCAAACACTCAAATATATTTGCTACTGTTGCCTTGGGCTTTATATAAGTTTCATATTCCTTGGATAAATTAAGCATTTATGCAGTTGTAAGCTATAGTAAACATACTATACTCCACTCTGAGCTAGGAGAGCAAAGTAGAGAAGGGTGCTCATTTTGAATAACTGAGTTCTACTGCCGCGTCTATTGATCCTGTAGAATTAGCTGGCATACTTCCTACTTTTACATAATTTCTAACTGCTGCTATTTCTATTTTCAGGTCGGTAGCTTTGACCCTTATTCAGATGACCCTCGTTTGGCTGTGAAAAAAGTTGCCCTTTGTCCTGATACTGGAGTACTGGCTGTAGCAGGAACTGCTGGTCATGTTATCATTGCAAGTCTTTCAAAAGAGGGAAGCTCACCCAAACCAAAGGTAGGTGTTTCAATTGCTAATTTTCATACATTTTATTTCATACATATTTATAAAATATGATCATACATACAGGCAACACGACTCTCATTTGCTCAATACATACTATACACAACCTGCTCACAGAAAACATTATTCAAAATATTTTGAAAATTATATATTTAAATCTAAACATATATTTGGCCAGGTAAAAGCTCATTCAGGAAATTTGGGAAACTAACAAGCTGACACATTAGCAAAGGAAGCAGCTTAAGATACAATACTAACCCCAGAATTCTCACTCATACCACTCTCATACATTAAAAAAAGACTTACATACCGACACAATACGTAATAGGACAGAGAATGGACGACATGTAACAAATCTTACAGCTTACACCAATACATTCCAAATATAACTCACAAGAACTACAACACAGTTAAGAGTCACCATCACAAATGCACACAATTTCTTACAGATCATGGACAGATAGGACATTATTTAACAAAATTAAAAATTCAAGACAATGACAAATGTATTTGTGACACAGACAACACACACGTTTTTACATATCCTCTATGACTGGTCAACCTGTAATCAAACTAGATCAAATTTCATAATGAACATAACATTAGAAGGAGGTAATTGCCCAAAATCACCTCATATATTATTTAATAAATTTAATTAAGAAGTTATAAAGTTTATCAAAAGTATAGATATGGATGTATCAAAAATACATTAGAATTTAAAGTTGATTATGAGGAAAGAGAATCATAATTCAGTATGCTTGCCTTACATAGACTAGCAAATTAATGAAGAGAAAACCCGTAACATTGGTTGAGTTTAACTTTATTTTATTTGTTTTTTCATATTAATTTTATGTGTTATTATCTTGCTTATTTTATATGTTTTTTAATTATTTTTTTAAAATTTTATTTTGTTATTTTATTTATTTATTTTTATTATTATATTTGATTACATGGTAATAACCCATTGAATGGTAAACATGCATTTAAACAGATTTTTCTTAAGGTATTCAGCCGCTATTTGAGGGCTTAATGAACTTCTATTTTTTTATACCTTTTTGTTTCATAAAGAATAACTTTCAAGAAGTAGTAATTTTAATATTTCTTAATTGTTATTGTCTCTAATTTGGTTTTTATTAAACAGGTTGTGACTATGGACATTCTGTGTGCAAAAGAAGGATTTGTTTGGAAAGGATATCAAGCTCTTACTTTTAATGACTCAGGCTCAAGTGAACCAGGTTTTTGCTGTACGTCATTACTTCAGCTCCACCCACCAGCGACCATTACTGCTCTTGGTCTTCATTCACCATGGGGGCTTGTAGCAGCTGGCACAGCGCATGGCATAGCACTTTATGATTTTCTCAGGATGGCACCTGTTACTGTTAAATCTACATTAAGTCCTCTAGGTAGATATAATATTATTGTTATTTTGAATTTTAGCTGTATTATCTGTCAGTTAAATAAATATTATAATAACCTAAGCACTTGTATTAACTCTTCCTTGCCTCTGCATGCTGGAAATGTACTTTCATTTCACTCATTGTGTTGTTAGATCCATGAAGTATAAAGTGAAAAATGGATGGATTGTTTTCAACTTGAATAGTTGATTAAACTTCATCTCCTGTTAGTACTAATAAATTACAAAGTAGTTTCCATTACCAAAGACCATTTATTTTTACATGGCGTTATCATTGAGGTTTTTATGTTCTAAACTATATGATTTTTATTCTATCACTAACACACTCATAATTTAACCCTTTCATGGAAAACTAAAGATTATATTAGGTAATGGCTAAAGTAGGCCTTGGGGAAGGGGACTAATTGAAAAATCTCAGTTACTATTAGTCGAATTAAAAAGTTCCAATAGTTTCATCAAGATATAAACCACAATATGTAATAACAATAATAATCTTTTATTTTCGAGGTATTGCTAACTAAATGAAAACTAGTTTATTTCGCTTCGTGTACTCCTCTTTGCTATTGTTTATTAACACGTCTAATTCAAGTTACTGCACAAAAAAAAAAAAAAAAAAAAAAAAAAAAAAAAAAAAAAAAAAAAAAAAAAAAAAAAAAAAAAAAGCAGGATACTACCCTTCTCTAGCCTGGGTGGAACTACGAACTTTTACGATTTTGCACTGTCGTTTCGAAAATGTTTACTTGAATACTTTCAGTCAACACTATACATCGTATATGTTATTTGTAATTCAAACCTGAGATAGTGGGGGGAAGAATTCGAAAATTCAAAATATTTTCATCATTATTTGGATCGTAAAATGTTATAGAACCAGTCTTGTTAAAACTATTGATGCTCTACAATTTTTGTTCAGTTCATTATTTCATATCTCAAATATTAAGCAAGATATTCTTACTTTCTTGTTTTCAGCCTTCAGTAAATCCCCACTTCTACTCATTTTATTTTTATTTATAAATAGAGAACAAATAGTTAGATGAGATTAATAGTGTGTCACACCAGCATTTAGAAAATCTTTGTTTATACTGCTCCTGCATAACAGACTTTTCTTCCCTTTAAATGAAATCTCTATTCTTCGTTTGAATATCAGTTTTATAAAATTTAAAAAAAATCATAAGGTTTCTGAATAAGGGATTTCATCCTTGGGATAAATACTATCGGTTGTACAATATATAAGGTACTGGCAAATTATATGTATACATTCCAATAAATGAATGATTGATAAAATATAAATGGTCTCTCTGCATTAATACTTGGTGACTGATATTTGTAGAAGTAACTATACCTTCATTCATTGGCGTGGGAGCAGTAGAACTCTTGAAGGGTAGAAAGTCTGTCACGCAGGGGCTGCGTAAACTAAGCAGATTTCCCTCGTGAAGTTTTGCAATAGAGAAATCTGCATACTAGTAACAGTAGTAGTAACAAGTCTTTAAACCAATTTTATGAGAGCCGCACAGTTACGGAAACGGCCAAACTAGCTAGTCACGAATAGAACCGACATCAGTCGATCTCATCGTCCATTATCCACATACATTTAATAAAAATGCAAATATCTCAGTTAATATTGAAGATAGAGAATAAATGTAAATAACAATATTTGTAGTTTAACTTTAAACTTTATTTTGCTATAAGATTGTATTGGTTCTATACAAGTTTTTGATCAGACGTATATTAACGGAGATATTTCAAATTTTCGAAATTCCCCCTCCCACTGGTCTGATTTCAGCCATTTATAAACTTGATCTTTCTTTTTACTTAAAACGATAAATACCAAATTTGGCAACGATTAAACAAAAATTGCGACCGCTAGAGTGTTATCATATATATATATATATATATATATATATATATATATATATATATATAGAGAGAGAGAGAGAGAGAGAGAGAGTTTTGAACGGACCTCATTTTCGTCATCTTCTGGGTAGGATCGATCGACATTTGAAGAAAGTTTTTGAAAATCACGTCATGAATTTGACCTTAATAGCTGATTTCCCTTAAGGGAAATCTGCTAATAAATAAGGACTGAATTCCACTATCAAATAATTATTTAGAGTATCAAATTATCTGGTTGAAGGCTTTTCTAGAGTAATTTTAATATAAAATTCACTGCGTTAAATTGTGTTTAGTTAGTGATTATAGGCAGATTTTTCTCAAAGATGGTTTAATTTCCTTACTGGGTCCAACCATACTAATGGGATTCAGTTGCTGGTTTGGCATAGCAATATTTATTCGGAACTTTAAATTTCTTAATGAATAATTTATTCATACCGATTTTCTTTTTCTTTTCATTTTTCCTGATTTTAGATATGGCAGGTGCAGGAGAGGGTCCAATATCTCGGAGAAAATCATTTAAAAAGTCACTTAGGGAATCATTTCGTCGACTCAGGAAGGGAAGATCTCAACGAGCCGGAGACAAACGAGGTGCAACCACTACAGCTGCTACAACATCCCCACCTCCTCAGTAAGTTTTGAATTATCATTTTATTTTTCTAAAAAAAAGTGTTATAAAATTGTGAATGACTTGTATATCTTTAGAACATGCTTATGCTTGTCTGTTTATATTAAAAACTTTTAATAAAAAAAATATTTGTAAACTGACCAAAACAATTTAATGTTTAATATGTCCATACAGACAGGCACGCGCGCGTGCACACACACACACACACACACACACACACACACACACGCAAGCGCTCACACACAGACACACACGTTGGTAACTACTGAAAAAGGTTTCACCAGCAGTTCGACAGATAATTTTGCCCAGGATGTTTCTTGGGTCATAACATGAGTTCTTTTCATTTTTCTGGCTCTTCATTTCTCTGGGAAGTCTGGCCCTCTTCTAATTTCAAAATCCATTTGTTGATTTGTATGGGCTAATACTTCATACACTCTTCTGCAAGCCTTAACCTGGGTTCTCCCATAACAAGGGTTACTATTTCTTTGTTTCTTATAGGAAGAAATGGTCCAGCTTGATACTTGTAACAATGTGTGTATGAAATACCATTATGAAAATTCGGTAAATGAATCCTGAGTTAATAAACGAAAAGATAGATTTTTAAGATTGAAAATTACTTCCCAACAAAACTCAAACATAAGATAACATAAATTATTATTTTTTATCTTTCTCTGAGTAATCACTGCTATTTGGTTTAGGTCACCTGATGCTGCTGAAGTTAAACCTGTTGAAAGAGCTATTGAAGCTCGAACATCCTCAGACGATGGAATGGGATCAATGGTTAGATGTATTACTTTTGCCAGGACATATATTGTTCAAGGTATGATAAGGTTACCTCTTAAAGGGTGATTTATGATTTATATATTGTATTTAGAATTATATTTTCAATTCTGAATGTAAATTGAGATCTTTTAAAAAATAATAGAAATGGTTTAAAAAATCCCAAATAGCTTTAAATTATTTAAGCTTAGTTTTAGTTTCAGACCATGGTAGGTCATACATGTTTTTAACATATGATGTGCAACAATTAAAATCTTTAGTTCAACAAGCCATGAAGATTGATGGCCTGCCAGACAGCCTTGGTAAGCCAAGTAGTTCAGTTAACATTAACCATTCCCTCCCATGTCTGTGTGTGGCTGTATTATAGCCAAAGAGGATAGTTCTTTACTAAAGTAGCTGCTGACTAATGTTACAACTAAATTAAATTAATTTGTAATCCCAGGGTTCGGTCCCGGTTGTTCTACTACAGGATTCTAGTAGATAACACCACGTCTTATGATATGTTCACAATATTATAAATTATAGAACTTCATATTTATTGATATCATGCTCTTTTTAATTCAGTTTTAATTAAGCAACTTTTTTTTTTTCTAGCTCACTCTTTAACTCCAAGCCTATGGGTTGGGACCAATAATGGTACAGTTTATGTGTTCACTTTGGCTATACCTGCTGGGGACAAAAGAAAAGAAGAAAATGTTTCCTGTCAATTAGGTTTGATTAATAGTTATTTTATTTACATTTTAATATATTCTTGCCTGTTTTTGGAAATAAAATAATGAAACTATTGTAAAAGGACAACATATATTATATATGCTTTCATAAACTCACTTGTTAAATTTAAAAAAATCTGTAATGCAGGGGCTGCGTAAACTAAGCAGATTTCCCATGTGCTGTTATGACTCAATATGATCTCATCTCGCCACATATTTGCATTTATCTCAAAAAGGAAAAGTTCAATAACAATATTTATTGTTTATGCTTCATAATATAACAGCTTATTGTTAATATGACATGAATAGGAGGGGGGGGGATTTACTGAAAGCAGAAAACTATAAAATATAAATATTTCGGTCAATAATCAAGATAGTGAAAATATGCAAATAACAACATTTAAAGAACATTATATTTGCAATAAGATTGATTCTATACATTTTTTTGATCTGAGGCATAATAACGGAGATGTTAAGAATTTTTGAAATTCCTCCTCTCTAAACCTCCCCTCCTACTGGTCTTATTTCAGCCATTAACGAACTTGATCTTTCTTTCTATATGAAACAATTAAATATTGAGTTTGGTAACGATAAAACGAGGAATGAGACTGCTAGAGCGGTAACAAACAAGTATATTTATAACATTTTGAACGGACCTCACTTTCGTCATCTACTAGGTGGTAGGATCAATGGACATTTAATGAAATTTTTTGAAAATCACATCATGAGCACAACCTAAATAGCTGATTTCCCTTAAGGGAAATCTGCTAATAACTTAATAAAACTTTAAAATAAAACACTTAAACTTTAAAATAACTCACTAGCAAACTCTGTATTTTATTGAAGTTTCCAGTGCTGTGGGAAAGATAGATGCTGAAATATTGTCATGTGAACCTTTTAGCAGATTTCCCTTAGGGGAAATCAGCTATTGAGGTGGTACTCATGACGGAATTTTCAAAATTTTCTTTCTTCAAATGTCCATCGATCCTCCCTAGTAGCTGATGAAAATGAGGTCCGTTCAAAGCTATATATATATAAAATTGTAACCTCTGTCTGTACATTGATTTTTTTCGCGAAATTTCACGATTACTTTTCGTTTCACATGTCATAGACACCATAACTGCATTTTGTTTCTTTCGTGTCTGTTTGTTTATTGGTTTGTTTGGCTGAACCGAATTTAATGAAACTTGGTATGTATATTATTACTAACCCAACTTAGACTTTAGGCTATGTTAATATTCTCTGAGACGAACAGGAGTGGGGGTTATAAGGGAGGCCTGAAATTAAAAATAGCGATATTTCGTTTCCTATTGCATTTTTGGCAATAATGCACATAACAACAATTGTTTATTTTGTTATTTAGAGTAACTTTTGTTATATACACTTTTGTCGTATACCTAAGTATAAATGAGTTATACGCTAAAAATTATAGCGGGAGTCAACAACTTTATTCGGCACAAAAGACTCAACCGAACTAAATAAAACACTCGGTATGTGCATTAGCACTAACGCCTTCCTTATAATAAGCCATACTAACATTTCTAGGGACGGGCAGGAGTTGGGTTGTAAGGGAGGCCTGAATTTACAAATTTTATTATTAACAAATCCACAGAAATGACGGGTATTAACCCTAAACACTGGGACGGGTAAATGTCAAAATATTGTGCAAAATAAAGCCTTGCCAAAAAAAAACCATCACCATCCACCATCCAGCTAGTATAGATATATATATATATATATATATATATATATATATATATATATATTTATTTGTCTGTTACTGCTCTAGCGGTCGCAATTTTTGTTTGATCATTACCAATCTCGATATTTAGGCAGCAATATCAAAATAATCTATTTTTAGGTAAAGAAATTCAACTGAAGCACAGGGCGCCAGTAATTAACATATCACTAATGGATGGGAATTGCAATTCTGTTGATACTAGTCGAAGTGGTACGCACCCACCTCTACATAAAGTCCTCATATCCAGTGAGGAGCAAATAAAGGTAAATTTCAATTCACTCATAATTTATTGTGACAATAACAAAAGTAATAACACTCCAGGTTAGTTCTGTTATCCACTATAGTGGAGTGTAAAGCAGAATTTTATATATTTTTCTTTTAGTTTTATAGATATAAGTTCTGGTGAAAAAAAAGAAAGAAAAACCACTTCTAAAATCTGCAGGCACTTATAATGGTGCTTGGTCTCTGAAAGTGCACTCAGGATATATTAATTAACATACTTTTAGAGGACTAGGTGTTTTTATTAATCCAAATTAATTGATTCCTTTACTGTCCAACATCTCAGGAGAAATTTTACTACACACTTTAAGTAAATTTAAATGTTACTAAATGGTAACTAAATAAATTCAAGCTGGATGTGAGATGTTTAGCAATAAAGTGTCTTAAAATAAGTAGTGTAATGCTATTATAAAAAGAAAATAGCTTCTAGTGAAAATTTTGAATAGAAAAAGATTGAATCAGTTTATTATAACCTGCTAGAACTTCCACAGCATTGATTAGAAGTATAGAACATATTGTGCAAGGATTGCAAAACTTAAGGGCTTACAATAATTAGGGGTAACAATAATACAATAATTAGGGCTTACAATAATTTCTATACATACCAGGGAGGCAGTGAATGGACATTTTTTACTTGTGCGTCATTTAAATTTCTGGGAGGAATAATAACATTCAGCTATAACATAATAAAAGCTCATATTAAGAATTAAAATGATTGTAGGGGGTGCTGCTCTGATTTAAATTCTGAGAAAAACTGATTTCTTCTCTCAGAAAACGAAATGATTGGCATTGAAACATGAACTCTTTGGGAGAGAAGAGTTATGTAAAAAAATATTTGGAATCTTTGTATTGGAATATTGGAAAAAAATATTGGAAGTGCAACACTGATGGTGTATTGGATTTGATGAACAAATAATAATAATTTTAAAACCTTAGCAAAAGGATTTAAAGCATTTAAAAATAATGCACACATTTTCTAGAAGCATGCACACAAATCAGCCACTTTTTATAATCCATAAATATAATTTTCTGTCAGATTGTGAAAATATGTTTTCATATAAGATTATTTATTTATTTATTAACGTCCACTTTTTGCAACTTAGGCTAATCGGGACGGGTTATCTACAGGTTACCACCCTTTTCTATCCAGGGTGGGATTTTAGGACGTTATTTAATGAATTTCGTCACTAAATAATTTCCTTTGCCCAGGCGAGAATCGAACTCGCCACTCTAGGTTTACCATGTGAGATAAAGGTCAACGCTTTAACTCGCATGGCTAACCTGAGCCCCTTTCATATAAGAATATGACATAATTTCTGTACTTATTTTTTAAATGAATAAGGCATATTTTACCTACACGCCACACACCCTTTGTATGTGCGCGCACGTGTGTGTGTGCGCATGCGTGTGTGCATGGGTGTGTGCGTGCTTGCGTAAATAATTCTTACAGTATATTTTTGCCCACTGATGTAACATAGGGAACTTATGTATTAAGACAAATTATGTGTTTAGGGCAAATGTATGTATTAAGACCATCACTATAACACACAGCTCAGGTAAACCATGTGATTTACACCATTATAAATTGTGTGCTGGTATGTTCCATTGTAGTTATAGTTATATTATTGACGTAATTTAATGTACTGGTGTTATGTTATGTAACATTGATTTTTATTTTGTTTAGGTGTTTACTGTCCCTCAGTTGAAACCAGTAACAAAATTAAAATTAACGGCATGTGAAGGAGCACGTGTTCGAAGGACTACTCTTGCTCAATTCTCTGCTGGATCTCATACAGAAACTTGCCTACTATGTTTAACTAATCTTGGAGATATTGTCGTTCTTGCCTTACCTGATCTTCGAAGACAGGTAACATTTTAAATCAATAAAGATAATGCAAGAAATTGGGATGAGTTTGTAGAAATACACTCATATTACCTTCATGATATTTAACCAAGGAGGCATAAACTGATTATGTAACGGGAATAGACTGTGGCACAATGTAGAGCTCAAAGAGAGAACAACCTTTGTAATAATCATTTTAAACAGAAATTCAAAATTCATTACTAGGAAAAAAATTGTTCCTGTCTGTTTAGCAGAAGAGGTTCAAATTCATAATTGACATTCCCCATTAAAATTGATTGTCTATACTTGGTTGTTTTTAAAACATTTTCACCAATTTGTTTTATTTGTTTGACTTCTATGTCATTATCAAATTTGCAACTAAAAAATGAAAATTTTATTTGGCCTCACTTGCTTTTCTAGTACTCCTATTAAATAAAATAAACAAAATGTTTTTCTATGCCAAAACTTTAACTACGTTAAAATTATTTCATTTGAAAGTGAAGAATTACATCTCCAACAGAATGCCCCAGAAATATGAAATATGAAATTTCAAGGTTCTAAACCAAGTTGTTTTTGAGTTTTGTGAAATATATATGTACAGACTATCCCAAAACTAGTTAAAACGAATGTGTTCAGGGAAGATCAAAACTAGTAATTCCTTTAAAATTTGAAAACTAAAGTTTTTCACTGTTACAATATTCTGTTTACTATGTACAAGAAGGTAATAAATATATTTAATGTATTACGGAAATGTTTTTTTTTTTTTTAAATATCTCTGGATGGGGTGTTTTTGATCAATGTCTTTCTCTGAAACCTGATTAAATTGAGCATTTTGTAATATTTTTACCTTTAGTTGATTTTATTCTTATTTTGAAATTTTAACTTTAGGTAAACGCAGCAGTTATTAGAAAAGAAGATATTAACGGAATTTCATCATTGAGTTTTACTGAAAGAGGTGAAGCTCTGTATCTTCATTCAAGTAGTGAGCTGCAACGAGTTACACTTTCCACAGCTTGTGTGACATTAGCCAGGTGTCATGTTGATCTTCCCCCAGGCGCTAGGCCTCCACCTCAAGCGGACAATACAAGTCAGAGCTCAAAATCTTCAGTATCTAGTGAATCTTCATCATCCTCGTCCTCAACATCATCAGATGATAGCCAAAGAACAGGTAATGCAATATAAAAACCTTCTAAAAAGAACTATATATTTGGTATTATAATATTTCTGCTTACATTTTCCTTTAGTCTTGCTACAGTTCATGGATTTCGTGTGCAATGTTACTACTGTCTTATCAGTCTTTGTGTCTACATTTGAACTGAGAACTATCTTTAACGAAACTTTCTCCCTACCTGTTGATGGTGGTGTGTAGTAATTAAAAGCACTGTACTCCTTTTCTAGAGGGTTCGATTCTGGGGAGGGTGGATTAAATTTAATAGCCACCAGGTAACCAAGGATTTGTGGTTGGACTTATAACATAAATAATCTGAGAAATAAATTTTGTACAAAAAATTAAGCTTTACTATCTTTCTTTTAAGAGGGCCTTTTAGTATTTAGGCCCTGCTCCAAGGTACTTCCCTCTTTTCACACTTTTTAATTTTATTGAAAAAATATAATTTTTATCAAATACATCACTTTGTTATAGGAAGTCTGTCATAGACCATCTCAGGAACTAATAATTCTATATGCATCTTACTTTTTTATTTATTTCCTGTGTAACTTACTATAGAATAAATGTATTATAAATAATGAAAATATATATATTTTTTTCTACAACTGGCATTGAATATAATAATGTGCTTTGTTATATTAATTATCTCAAATGTGATAAGAAAAATATTGTAAGTGGATATATTTATTTAACAATTTAAAATACATAAAAATAGCCAGTATAAAATAAGCATTAATAAAAAACACCTTTTTTAAAATTTATACAAAAGGAAAACATTTTTGTATCTTTCACAAGTTCGGTTCCACTTTTGTTATATTTCTTGTAATTGAGTCTGCCATGTGCTGTTTCGGGCTTGCTGTTTAAAATAGAATGCTCATATCATTTTGATTAACTCACTTAAATTCATACCTCTTCGTATAATCTACTGGACTTTTCATTATCAGTGTATTTCTTCTATTTTGCATCTGAGGAATTCTTTTTATATTTTTACCAAGTGAACTAGAATTTACCCATAGATGGTCATAAATGTCAGTTTAGTTACTATCAAATTTCATCAATATTGGTGCTGTTTACTTTCTTTTTCCCGGCAAAGCATTGATTTTCCGTTACTATTTAAAGCAAACAATGCATTTTAAAGAATAAATGCAGAATCACATTGAGTGCTCATTGGAGATTACAGTGAGCACTCTCTTCATGAATCATTTTGCTTTGAATGTTTTAGAAAATTAAAATTGGCAATTTTGAATTGAAAGATGAGCATTGTTCAATAACGATGATGTTCAAATGCAAACACAATTCATGAATGTTACATGAGAAGCCTTCTTAATACGCTTCAAAGCAATAAAAAGGTTCAGTACATAGAAAAATAAGTGCCACATGAATGGAAAATTAAAAAAATGCGAAGAAATCTGCTCGCCAGAAAAGAAAGTCATTTCTCAATAAAATATTTATTTTCATATAGTAAATGAGTATTCTATGTTAAAAAATTCTGGTTTTATATTTGCACATCTGTTATGCTATTAAGTCAATTTATTTATGAAAGGAGTCATCATGAGCCATTAAAATGTCATGAATTCTAAACACAGGAATTGAAATTTTAACTGTATACAAACGTTGGTACTTGCATAAATGTGTTTGTAGATGTGCACTTGTGTGGCGAGTATGTGTTCATTGATAAAAAATATATATTGGTAGATTGAAGCAGCATACAAATCTGGGATAGTATTTAAATTTTTCCATTTATTATACACTTATTTTATGAACCTTCATTTACAATTTTTTATTCAATGTAGATATTATGATGGGAAATGTGATCATATTATTTGTTTAAAAAGAGTTTTATCTATACCAGCTATACTGTATTGTTGTTTAAGTTATTGTTCTCTATTTTCATGTATGTTAATTAAATTCCTCAGTTCAAATTTAATATTCTTCTGAAATGTTAAATTTTTATTCATCATATTTTTGATATAATCTATTTTTAAGAATTCCTCTTTTCCAGATATTTTTAAAACTGTCTCTTATTTGTACTAATGTACTACCATCACAGTATTCGTTTAACTTCATTGTTTTTTTTTTGTTAAAACATTTTCTCTACTGCAAAATTCTACATGTCATTAACAAAATGTCTTTGGCTCACAGCCCTGAGGGCCATGGCTTTGAATTTATATGCCATATGTATATGTGTGTGTATATATATATATATATATATATAATGTTTTTGTTATGGATTTCCTTTGTCTGACTCATGAAATTATAGAACATTAATTGCAGAAGCATCAGAAATTCTGAAAAATTTCCTTGACTAGCTTCTTTAGAATTTAGCTGGCTTGTAATTTTAAGTTGGCTTATCTCCAGAAACTAATACTGCTTGTCACTTAATTTTTGTTGTATCTTTGTCAATGCCAATAGCATTTTTTTCATTTTCGGTAGTGTTCCTGCAAATTTTCCATTACAGTAGAAGTAGGTGATCTGTTTGCATTTTAATTTTTTCTTTCTTGCCTCTGAAAATTACAAAAAGAAAATTGGTATTATCAATTTAATTTAGGATTTCTTTATAAACCTCCATTGGGGTCTTATTAATCCTTTTTTTTTCCTTTTTTCTATTTTTTAGTTTTAAATTTACTTTTCAAAACTCAATTGATCCTGTATGAATGGTTAGATTCATTTTCATTCTTAGAACTGTAATTGATCAATTCAAAATGCCTCTTACCTGCAATGGAATGATTTAAATGTATTTTTCAAATATTTTTGATCACTGATGTCTAAAAGTACAAAACAATTTTTTGTTTTTAATACTTTAATTGAGGACTATTGGCAACAATGTCTACTTTGATAGTATCACATTATTAATCTGGTTTTAATATATTTTCTCAAATTCTCAACTGCCAAATGAAGAGTGGTATATTTATTTGTAATTAATTGCTATGTCTTTTTGGATGCTAATTTTTTATAGTTATAATTTGAGGACCTTGAACTGAGGGCTAAGGGCTTTATCCACAATCTTGACCTACAAAAGATGTATATGAGTATTACCATGCTTTGTGTGCTGTCGTGGACAGATAATCTTTGCTTATCTGACACCCTGGCTTCTTAGGGATGTAGTATTGCAGCACTCATGTAATTGTTTATTTAGAAAACTAAACTCTGTGCCAAAACAGACATAATGGTTAGCTAAGTAACCTAAGCTTTACTCTGTGCCCATCCTTTACAATAATAATTAGTATATCTGGACTTTGTGAAAATTTATCTTTAACTCTATATGTAAAATTAATTTGCACAATTATTTCATTCAATCCCCTAAATTAAAATTTGCAATATGTTATTAATATTTTTTATTTAATATAATTTCACATGGTTTTGGGGGCTTTTTGTGTCTTGAAACACCTATTTTTTCATAAAAATTCTCAATGCATCTCGACTGACCCATTAATTTTTGCTTTTATTTTCATAGTGCCATCAAGTAAGAGGTGAGTCCTGATATTGCTTATATTCTCAATGTTTTCTTCCTTCTTTTTTTTAGCTAATATATGTTAGGATTTATAATTGTTTGCTTGTTGCATGTTTTTCTCATTTTATTTTCCAACAAAGATTATATTCTGTCTTTTTTTGAGCTTAGTTTATGAGAAATTATTAACAATCATTCGGGAGTTTTTATTTTATGGTAAATTATTTCAAAGGGTTCTCTCATCACTAATACCTAATTAAATAATTGATCACATTTTCATAATTCTTTAATAATTAAAGAATTGTAGGATTGTTCGGATAAATTTGTGATGGTCTGAAACATTACTTTACAAAAAAAAAACTACAAATGTGTCTACCTGTTGTGGGGCAATACCTCTAAAAATTGATGAACATTATGTCATTTTTTATTGCATTTAAGAGTGTAGATTTCTTTGCACAAAAAATTATTTTTATATTTTTCTTATATGAATGGTTTTCTTTAAATAATCATAATTTTGGAAAAACAAATAAAAAAATGTAAAATTCAATAACTTTATTCTAATTGAGTTATTTTTTAAAATACCCCAATGTGTAGGAATGCAACTGATCTGGGATGGAGGAATATATAAGAGTAACCACAGTCATATTAATACCAACCATAATGAACTGAAGTTACCTCCTTAGTTTAATACTTCTTAATTTTATAATTTTTTCATCTCTGGTGGTTTCCCGAACATTTTTAGTTACTCAAGACTATACGATTATATTATGTAGTTTTGATACTGTGTATGAACTGTAAGTTAAGATTCATTTGTCCACCTCTTGGTGATTTTTAACTAATGTGCTCATTTTTTGTTACCTCTTGGTTTCATTGATCTTGTGTTATTTATTTAATTCAAAATGATGATTATGACTGTAATAATTTACTAAGTTCAATATTCTTGTGTTATCTTTTGCCACATAAAAACATCTGGTTAAAGTTCCAAAATGTCTTATATTTTGCAATCCTACTGTTTATTGATCATAAATATTACACATAATTTTCTTCAATCATCGTTGAAAGTTTCTATTGATAACCCTCTTAGAATTCACCCTTTGTTGCAATGCATAACTGTTCTCAGATTACGCTATATAGTTGTTTATGCTTTTTTTTTGGTTGTAGTTGTTAAGTTTTGGTGTAATTATACTGCATTGGCCTCACTATTTCCTGATTTTTTTTTTCTTTCAGTTCCACTCCAGTTTTTCAGGCTTTGGCAGTCTCTCTATGAAAATCTAAATTTTTGGTAGCTTTTTAGTTGCCTTATGTAGGTTGCTCATTGCCACCACTGTTGATCTGGTTTGGTAGAAATCCAATAGGGGCGATGAGTTAATGTGAAAATTAATGTTTTAGTTTTTGATATGAGAACGCTAGACCATAAAGCGGGAGTGGAGTATAAGAACATTTGGCCCAACGAAGAAGTCTATATTTCATGATTGTTTGGTTGATTATTCTGGGACAAGAAGACATCATCATGATGCTAATTGTGAAAAAATACATTTTTATCAGTGATGATTTCTGATATCCAATCCAATTACCATAATTATGGTCTTTGAAGTGTTAATCACTGGGATAAAAATATACTAGTGTCATACCTGTCAGTAGATGTCGTCGTTACTAGCTGACAGGTATGACAATAGTATTATATATACTAGTGGAACCAACCTATTATGTGATATGATTATGATATAAGTTAACTCTTATATTTAAAAAGGTTAAACTTGAAAGAGAATAAGTTTTTCAACCGTCCTTTAGTATGCTTATGCAAAGAACTTTTCCATCAAAGTTCAGATATGAAATATTTTGTAAAAAGTTGTTTTGTATTTATTTATTTATTAAAAATCTATTGTCAATATTATTAAAACATAGTGAACTATGAGGAAATGGAATTTTACCCTGTAAGTAGCCAAGACAAGGAGTCTGCTTAGAAATATTTTAAAAAAGTATTTTCTTGAAGCCAGCTATTATTACTATATTGTTTGATATTTTTTAGAATAGTCACAAGTACTAAAACTCTTTAGCTTTTGGTTACATTACATCGAAGTCCATAAAAATTAGAATTTATTAAGAAACATCAGATAATATTTTATACGCCTGTTCATACTAATGCTGCTTTGCTATAGTGCTTTTTTTATGTCAATGGAATTATGTAAAAGACATTCAGGAAGTCTATTTAAAGGACAATATCACTACCTCTACTCTTTGGCATCATTCTACTGAATCCATCGTCTTGTCTTATCAAAATAACATCATTACCTTTATAATCACATCCACAGGTTTCCATCACTGCTAAAAAAACTTTGTTCTCTTCTTTCTTCTTAGGAACATTCTTTTGCCCATTTTTTCTTTCATGTATGTACTTTCATACAGTCGTTTGTCTGTTTTGCCCTTTTTGTGCATGTTCCTACATTTATACCTACACAAGTATATATGTATAAAAATTTGTTGACACATTTGTGCATTTCTTCATTTGATCAGTCGTAATCATTTTTTTTTTGTGATTATATTTCATTCCTTTGTGTATTTGTTTGATCATTCAAGTCTTGTTTACTTTATGTTCATTCAGACGTCATTTATTTGTTTTTTCAATTCATGCATTCATTAAAAAAAAAGAGAAAATCATTTCTCTGTTTATTCATTTGTTAGTACAGTCATTTATGGGTTCGTTTATATGTACTGTAAAGCATATGTTTGTCTCTTCTGTTTATTCATTTTATATTTATGTTTATTCATTGAAGTTAGTTTGTATGTAGATTCTCATTGATTTACTACCTATTTCTATCTTAACACATATTCATGGAGTATATGTTCATTCACTTGTTTACTCACTTGTTCTTTAGCACATATACGTTTCATATTTTTGTAGATAATATTTTCCTGTGTTGTTAAATGATTCATTTGTAACATTTTTCATGCATTTGTTATTTGGCATTTTGTTTATTTGTTTATTCATAAAACACTGGTTATGATTTAACACTCCCTCAAACAAAAGAATGAACATGATGATGATAGGGGAGATAAGGAATATTCTGGTGATGATGATAAGGTGGTAGACAATACTGTGATCATAAAGGAGGAGGGGAAGGATAAATTAATGCTGTTGATAAAGATGACAGTTGAGGGGGAATTCAATAATGTCTTACGATATTAGTGATGATGATGTTACTGCTGAAAAAGTGAATGGCTTGGGTGCTTTTTTCTATATCTATGAGTAGAAACACAATGGTGGCAGTGAAGTAGATGATGGCAGGATTAAGATGATGATTTTGAGATGGTGCTTGTGCATATGATATTGACGATGAAAATGTTTGTATTGAACTCAAAAGAATGGTCATAATTAGAGGGGTAAATGACCTGAGTAATGTTGATTAGGAATAAAAGACTTTGTTACTTAATGATGATTTTAGTGATGAGGTGGAGGTAGATGAGGGTGTAGGTGATAATATTGACAGATGCAGGCACTCTTATTATAATCAAATATTCCTCAAATAAAATCAATCAAAATTAATTACTTTTTCTGATAAAAAGAAAAACCTTTATAATCATATCTTTGGTCAGAATGATATTTGTTTAACATTTTACTTCAATTTTTATTTATAAAAAAAAAGATAAACATGAAAAATTTTATCGAGAAAACCTTTGGTCGATAAATTCTTCTTGAATCTGGTTGACTCAGCAAAAAAAAAAAATGTTTTTTAACATATAACTTGAACCTTTATGGAGCCCAGATTAGCCAGATGGTTTAAGACCTTGGCCTTAATAAACTTGGTAAACCTAGAGTCACGGGTTCAATACCCAATTGGGCTATTAGGAATTTACTTAATTGACGAACTCCCTAAATAAAATCCTGAGTTCCATCCTGGTTATAAAAGGGTGGTAACCTGTAGATGGACCGATTAGCCTCAGTAGCATAAAGTGGATGTTAATAAATGAAAATAATATAATTTTTTTTATATATCTTATTGTTCAGTTACCTAGCTTCATCCTCAAAAAAATATGATCCTAAAGAAGTTTTCTCTGTTCTTATGGTTCAGCCTATTTATTGCTATTTTTGATATACATGCTTTAAGGCTCATTATGTGGGTGTATTTTATGTATGTTTGCTTTGTTCTTTAGTGTTGTATGCATGTATGGACCTTACCTTTGCATTCCTGTATGTTTATTTTACAAAATAATTCTATATTTATTTAAAATTGTAATCATTGTAGAGCTCCATAATAAGATGGATACAAGTTTCTGCCCTGCCCTGTTTTAGAAAACTCCAGGTTTATTTTGACCTGGACTATCAATTCCTACTGCTTTTCTATGTTCCTTTCCATATCTCTCTGATAAAAAGTTTCAGTTTTGGCTGGCTTTCTTGTGATTCGAATTTCTTTCATCAATATCTTAGGTTCTGTCGGTCGAAATAGAATACATCAAATGGTAAATGGACTTTTTAAATATGAAATTAGTTTTTCCAAACTGACAGTGGTTGCCCATTGTCTGCTTTATTTCGAAGTGGCTCAACTAGTTTCTTAATAAACAAAACTATTAGTAAAACCTTCCCATTAGTGAATTTGAATATTCATGCTTATTTAATTTAATAATAATCTCATCCTCTTCTAAATTCTCATGTGAAACTATAGTCTTATTGTTAAATTGTTATTGCAGAAAGGAGGGAGGACCAGACAGAGGGAGCTGAACAGGATAAAGTGGAAATCAAAGAGAACGGAGTATCAGAAACATCAACTCATGATCTCACACTTTCTAGTGTTGACATCACAATAGATTCTGTGAAGGATCATCTGACTAAGTATGTTTAGTAAATCATTTTATATTTTTTATCTTTGTTTAGAGTTTATTGGTTTTCAGATTTATGGTGATGAAGTGATATTTAAAGGACTTTTTGTTATGTTTTCGGCTGGTTGGTGCTGAAGCACTGTATACACTAGAGTGATTGGTAGAAGCTCGACAGTTTCTTGTAACCCTAATCTGCTTATGAGAGTTATGTACGTGTCACATCATGCATCGGCACACCGAGAAATCTTTCTTTTCTTCAGTCTTTCTTGGCTGTCTCCAAGAGCAGTTAGTCGCTTTATGAGTCAAGTCTTTGAGAACTATAAACTTTGTAATCTCCCTTTTTCCCCACAATAGGCTGCATTATGAATTTTATCATTTTTAATTTTGTGTTACGAGCATTTTACCAAGCCCTATTAAATGCTCCAGTTATCTTCTCACAGGCACCCATTTTCATGCGGCACTAAATGGATAATTGAAGTTCAAAAGGAAATGTTAGAAATTTATTATTTGTTTCTAAAATGATTGGGTTGGCAATCTACATTAAACTATATGCCTTTTGAATAATTTTTTCAAGGGCTTGAACAATATTTCAATCATTATTACTTTTCATTATGCTTTATTTATAGTATAATAATTACAGTCGACTCTCGCTAACACGAACCTCGATAACACAAAGAAATTACTATACGTAACATGAACTAATTTTCCGGTTATATTTTACCTCTATAACACGAAGAGAGACAAAAATTACCTCTGTAACTCGAAGTTCAGTAGATAAGACGAATTTGATTAGCGCATTACCTCTATATCACAATGTTCTCAGAATGGATTTGTTTAACACGAAATCCTGGCGTTCAGGTTGCAACCTGTCGGTGAGTCATAACCGGGGACAAGAGCCTTTAGTCTGTTTGCAGTCTCGTCTCGGGTCTGTTTACTTTGTGTGGAGCGTTTTGATTTATGTAGTGTCGATTGTTTGTGCGTGAAATATTCGAGACTGAGTGCAAAAAGACAACCTGACCTTTTCACTGTTGGTGAAAAGTTACAAATGATAAAGTTGGTGAACAAAGGGATAAAGAAGAAAGACATCGTACTGTACCAAGTTAAATGTTTAATTTTGAACCTGTAAGGGATACAGCAAAATTTTTTTTATTTTAATCAACATTATGACTGATAGTGTTTTTCAGTTTTAAGCAAAGGAAGATTAAGGACTTATTAATCAGTGGAATTAATATTATATTTTCTGTTTTCTGTGTTTTACTGTTTTTTTTTAAATTATGTATATATACATATTTTAATTCATTTATATATTAAGATTATGTAGATTTGTAGAAGATGTAGGGAATAAATCACAGTACATTTTTTTACCTCTGTGACACGAATTTTCATTTAGTTCACCTCTATAACTCGAACTATGCCTAAGACGAACTATACATAACACGAACAAAAATGGCAGTCCAGTGGAATTTCGTGATAGCGAGAGTCGACTGTATTACCAAAAAACAATATTTTAAATTAATTGCAATACCATCACTTTTAGCAAAGGCCCATTTGTATCAGGAGCATGGTTAACCATGCAGAATATTATAAGCCCATTTTATAAGACTTAAAAGGCATCATCCTCATTTCATACTACCATAATACATTTAAATTTACTAATATTTTTTTAAATTAATGCCTACTAATAGGTACCTATCTAAGTATGTTAACAATCGTTCTTATTGTCAATTATTTTATTTAATAATTTTGTTGAACGATTTTTGGGTCTAATGAAAGGCCAATAACTCTTGGGTGTTAGGCAGAGCAACCCTTTTCACACATTCTATTTAGAACATCGTTGATGATCACTTGTTAGGTAAATTATTATTTTAAAAAACTAGGGAAATGCAATAGATGAATTTGTAGTGCAACTTGGAAGCTAGACACGATTGTTTTCCTCGTATATTCTGTTGAGTGCAATATACTTTTGTTTTTCAAATTAAATGATATATCTTAAAATTAAAGCCAGTTTTACATTTATCTTATTTAATTATTATGATCATTAATATTTTTGCAGTAACGTGAACAGCTCTGAAGAGAGTCGAACTGTAGAGATTGTTCGTAGCGAAACCACCAAAATTGAGTCCTCTCTGACCAAGACGACTACTGTCATTTCAGCGAATGATTCCCATCAAATACAGGTCCCGACAGAAAGTAAGGAATTCTTATATATACTATGCTTGTTTAAAGTGATTTGTGAGCATTTTGATTGCTGGATTGTGTAATCATTTTATGTTTTTCGAGCTGTGTGCATATTTTTAATAAAGTTATTCCTTTTTTAAAAGTATTTCTTATGTTTTAATATTAATATTTATGTTGCAGCTTATTAATACTCTCAAATATTAAACTTCAGTGGTTTTTACCATGCCCCAGTTGTCTATGAGCTAGTACTTTTTGAAAACTATAAATGAATTATATCATTTCTAAAGCATAATTTATTTCAGTTTCCTATTTTTTAAAAACAAAATTAAAATAACACCCGTTAACTTAGTAATAAGTGCTGTTGTCCTCATTAGTGCTTTGTTCTCTTATGAGGTGTAGCCATTTACTTTGGACAGCAGTCAGACCACTCCAATTAACTGTTTTTACTAATTCTTGTAACGTATTACTTAATTTTTTTCTGCTGTGTTGATTTTCTAATTAGTTAACCTAATTAACGCCCTAATTTTAATCATCACCTTATAGTCTTCCCATTGTGTTCCTACTTTCTTTTATATCTTTACAATGAGATGTTTTAAATTAAATCTAGCTAATCTTAGAGTTGTTATCATTCTGTCACAGTCACATTTAGGGATATTTTGACATTTAGAGGGTCTAATGTGCTTGGAAAAGCTTTGTTGATAGCTTCATTCTTCAACACCTGGTTGGAAAGCTCTCGTTAATGTCTCTTTAAAAATAACAGCATTTCTATTTTCATATTCCAAATATATTTGACTGAAGTTGGTCATTTTACAGACAGTAAGATATAAGTACATTGTACCTTAAAATACATTTGGGGTCCTTTATTTGAAGAGCAAATAATCAACCTTTCCTTTACTCAAACACCTTGTTTATCTCACCTACAAAAATGTTGTGCTAATATTTTGATAATCACTGTGGACTTCTTGCTTTTCCTATATTAAGAAAAACATTTTTCATCTCCAGAAAGTATTTATAATTCCTTTGTAGAGGAGTGTTGTAAGGAATTCTGTGTGAAAATGAGTATGGAAATATTTCTACAAAAAAAAAGAAAAAGGAAATATCTAATCAAATTGTAGACAGTATATTTTGTATATTTTAATAATACTGACATTTTTACTATATAATTAATAACTTATTTTTTTCAAATTAGATAGAAAGAGTTTCTTTAGACATCTATTTTTAAAGAACAACCTTTTTTTGCTTTAATGAATTGACAAGAGCATGCTTTGTATATAAAATTGTTATTCATTTTGATATTTTTGCATGCAGCATCTGTGTAGGTAAGGTATGTTCTTTCATTTTCTGTAAACACATTTACGCACTTTGATAGGTAAATAGTTACTACACTGACCAAGTAGCAGATATCTTTGTTTAAGATCATTATTTTTTTTTTCTAGTCAGTTACATATACAATTTAAATATGTTGAATTAAACTTTTCATAAATATCACTGCAAAACTATTTGTATGCATATATTCCTACAATATATATAAAACTAAAAAAATATGTCACACGAAACTTTAAAATAATTTATTTAATTAGCATTACAGATATAAGATAAAGGAGAGAATTTCATTTTGCTTATTTTTGTAAGTGAAGGTATCAGAAGTTTTTACTCTCTCAGAAACACAGAAATCCTTTTTTTCCTTCCTCCAGTTTATTTATTTATTGATGTTTTATTTTTTGCTATTGTACTACGTTTTGTTTTTTGCATGAATATTTGATTGTGTTTGTACACGCTTTACTTAGAAGTAGAAAGTAGATTAGAATGTGTTTTGTGTTCATATAGCCGATTCTGGGACAGAAGACAGTGACCAATCTGCAGTATCCCAGGTACATTTTCTGCACCATCCATTATTAAAAAAATTTAAAAGCTTTTTTAATTTTTAAAAGTGCTCTTATTTTTCTCCCCTTTCACTCACCCTACAAATACTGATTGTTAACAATTTTTGAGGGCTTGTATAATATCTGGTTTAATGGTCTACATTTTCCATTTCTTCTTTTTTTCTGTGATAATTGTTCAAAAATAGGGGGGGGGAATTGAAGGCCATTAAAGTAAAATTCTAGTTTTGGCTCATCCTAACCCTTTTTGCTTCCTGAAACCGATATATTGGCATCATAACAAATATCAATAATGTTTGCAAGATGTATGCTGACTAAATACATGATTGGCTTCTATTAAAGGCATTAGTTTTAATTATTATAGATTATCAAAAATTATTTTATTTTTTATGCAAGCCCGGCTAGCCTGCCTGCCAATATACCAGATATTCAGGAGGTAAATGGTTACTACATTATTCGGATAATAAGTTTCACACTGTCTAGTAGTTATTTGACACACTTTTGTTTTTGTAAATAACACACTTGCATCATTATTAGTGATAATATACATCAACATCCAGATGTTTAGATTAAGGGCTGGGAATACTTGGTGATGGAGTGGTATGGCAGCTACCCCTACTACCTCATAGACACTCTTCCATTCTAGGCTGCTGGTCACTTGGTTCCCTCTCCCCTCGCTCCTTGTTCACTATAGGTGACCTATGAACTTTAGATTTACTTTAAGAGAAATCATCTATTGCAGTTGTACTCATGTCATGATTTCAGAAAAATTCTTCATATGTCCATCGACCCTATATCAGGAGATGATAAAAATTACTATTACTCCAAACTATATATTTTGACAGTTGTATTTGTCTGTTAACACGTTGTGAGCGGGACCCCAAATTCAAATTTCATGCTAATGGCGAAAAAAAAAAATTTTTTTTGTTTTCTTCATATTTTATTTCATTGAGAGATTTTATTTATCGGAAAAATAGAAAAAATAAAAATCTGGCTATTATGATTGTGGCTATTGTGTGAAGAAAAAAATTAAAGTGAATTAATTTAAAATACTTACGTGAAATCTAAGAAATCCAAAACACGAACTTTTTTGTATTGAAAAAATTGTAAGCTCAAGGCGCAACTCTGTTTCACACTGCTCAAACCATTGTATAATGAATTCCATGAAGAAACGAAGTAGAAGCTAAGTGGTGGGGGCTAGTAAAAGGGCTCCAAGATGAGTAAAAGTGCGTAGGAAGGTTGCCCGCCGGCGGGCAATGTGCCTGGGGGGAAAGTACTATTTGCCCGCCGGCGGGTACCTTAGCACTCAACGTGTTAATGCATCTGTTGAAATTTTTGTTTTATCATTAACACACTCCATATTTATACGAAATTAAACTTCTAAATATCTCTGTTATTATATGTCGGATTGAAAAATGTTATAGGGCCAATCTTTTTAAACTATTTATGTACTGCAATTGTTGTTCTATACATTTTATCATAGCTCAAATATTCAGTGCGTTACTTTTTTGCTTTCAGCCTTCAGTACTTCAGTATACCCCCCTAGCTTTACTCATTGGATTTTTATTTAGAAATAGAGAATATATTGGTGGGATGAGATCACTAGTGTGTCATACCGAAATGTGGAAAATCTGCTTAGTTTACTCCTGCATGATGAATGTTTTTCTTTTAAACGATCCAGTTATGCTCAAGGAATGCAGTAGTTTTTCTTTCACCCATAATAAGAATAAATGTGGTTTCTTACAGTTTCTTCATTAAAGGTTGACATATTTCCATGTAAAGCATAGATACCACTGTTTTGTCTTCTAATTACCTTCACAGTCCGAATAGCAGTCTTATTGTCAATTCACAAACCTACCTACATTTCTATTTCTATTCATGCACAGTGTTGGATCCGTTCATTAAATATTTACAAAAGTCCAATTACTAAAATCCTCAACTCTTAATATAATATTAATTTGAACTTTTTTTGTGGAATACTAGTAGATCCTTTAGTGGTCATTTTGTCTACAAAACTACTAAAAGTTGATAAATATATAAGAGATGTGTTACTTTCAATAGATAAGAGGAAAAGGAAGAGAGAGTCTTAAGCGCTCTCAATTAGGGCCAATAACTGTGGAAAGCCTGATGAGAGGGCATAGGAGACGCATAGGTAGAAAACAGAATCTGTAGGGAGAGATTAATCCTCTTACCAACATAGGCCATAAGGTATATACATAGGGTTGCCCTATGTATATTGTTCATTTTATAATTTTTATATATATATATATATATATATATATATATATATATATATATATATATATATATATAGAATATCCTTATTTAAGGAACATTTTTAATTATTTTATTTCATCATTATTCTCATAGACTGTTTCATGAATTGGGCACCTGACATCAGAATATAAATAAATTATGCTATATAACAGCTAACTTACTTTTTAGGGACCAAGGGGATCCTTTTATTTTATTGAATAAAAGTCCCCTCCAAGAACTAAAACATAAATGCTATAATGGTATAATTTATGACTGTAGTTTATTTAATCCTAATTATCCTAATTAAAAAATTGCAAGGTTTAATAAGTGTCTTGTTACTTAAGTTTGTCTGGGGATTTAGGGAGATATAAAAGGAACACCTGTGTTAATTCCTTTTTCTATATATTTTGCTCTGTTTGTTTTTCTATGCACTATAGACAAGCTTTAAATAAATAACATATAAAAACTATGTTTTTTTTTCTCTTTTTTCTTTTTTTTCTTTTTTTTGCATTTTATAGTATTAATTAGACTAGCCATTTACTTTATATTAAATAGTTTTGAAAGCAAAGCATTTTCAAAAATGGCTTACCTGTCTTTTGTAGGTGAGGCATTGAGTATTTTCTAACATAGTTTCTGTTTATCAAGTACATTAAGCGTTTTCATTTTTGTTTTAATACTGGTTTTCTGGTGCTTTTTGTGCTCTTTTTTTTTTTTATTTGCTTGTTTTGATGTTAACAACTTAGTGGTGGTTGGTTTATTAAATACCTTCTTATGTTGATAATACCTTAGCATTTATTTGTTCTTTACATTCACGTTAATTGTTTTCATGTA
Source organism: Riptortus pedestris (assembly GCA_019009955.1). Taxonomy (NCBI): domain Eukaryota; kingdom Metazoa; phylum Arthropoda; class Insecta; order Hemiptera; family Alydidae; genus Riptortus; species Riptortus pedestris. Next base: position 51,521,468 of record CM032230.1, read on the forward strand.
TATGGAGTTTTGTTATTTATATTTTTAAATTTGACTGGAAGAACTAAATAAATTGATTTTATCCTATATATTACTCAATAAATAATCTTCCCTCAAAATGCTTCCCCCTTTTTTATAATGTCCACTTTAATTATTAGGAACAAGATATCTTTGTTATAATTGAGGTTTTTTTAGAGGTGACTGAAAAATTACACTTAATCTCGCGAAAGCTATAATCAGGTAAACGTTATGTCCTTGAAACTGCTGTCAAAGTAAAGAACTTCTTAGTGTTTGAATCTGGAAACATAATACCAGATCAGATATCTCAACTTGTGAAGAGGATTTTTTCCCCCTTTTGACTGTACTCTAAGCCTAATGGCATTGTATTTGTTATTTGAAATGTATATTAGTTTTAAATGCTAACATAAGCATATTAGGCGATGATAAGTACTACACAAATTGTGTTTATTTCTTAGCAGAAAATTCATTCAAAAAGTTCAACTTGCAGTCGCTGAATCTTGTTTTAGAATTCAAGTTGAAATAAATATATTTTTCCTGAATGAGTGTTCTTGTATGACATAAGTAAGTTTATTTTGAAACAAAATTAAATTAGAGAACTCACTGTCTGCAGTTTCTAAAGGAAAAAATATTAACATCCATGGTCGAAAGAAGGTCAACACCTCCACTAGGTTTTAAATGTTTATTCCAGAGCTAGCTTTCGAGACCTAGCCTCATCATTTCACTGAGAGGAGGGGCACTGATGATAAACCGCTATCAGCCAGGATATATATATATATATATATATATATATATATATATATATATATATATATATATATAAACTATCAACTACAGGAGCTGCATCAAGTTACTAATAACACATTGTTGCTGAAAATTCCTTTATTTCTGATTGAGAATATGGATTAATTCTGAGAGGCTAATATACATTTTCGACTGAAAGTTTTACACTAATTGCATATTTTGGCACAAAATTCAATATTTAAAATGCTCAAAAAATAAGGTTGTTCACACATTCCTTAAATATCTTATCTATTACTTGATAATTTTCAGGTAATTTAATAAAAACCTTATCGTTTTTACAAAAATTTAAACAAAATCATGGGATATATACTAAGTGATTATATAGCTGTATTGGATAATTAAATGTTTTATATAGTATGAGTAAGCTTATTTTAAAAGGTATTAGTTGCATCAAGTAGTGGTCTAAAAAGTGTTAATTTTCTCTAAAATACCCTGAAGTAGCATTGTATAAAATTTAATGATAAATTGAACTAAAAAGAAAAAAACCTCAGCATTAAAAAAGCCACCTCCCCCACCCCATTTAAACAGTTTCTTATAAGGTATCACATTGTTGTAAATGGTAGAGTTCTGACCATACTACATGATGAACATATTTATTTTGGTACGCCAAGGAATGGTTCGGGAATCACCGTTTTCCATTGTTCATTTCTTTGGCTCTTTCTCTTTTTTTTTTTCTGCTTGTCTTTTTGAGTACGCCAGATGAGTGAATAGCCTCATTGCAAAACTCCATTGCTATTTTAAAATAAATAGATAATGCTGATGAAATGTTAATGTTGCAGTTTGCCATTTGTGTCTAGTTCTTCCATTCAAATGTATTTTTAGTATTATTAGATTAATTTATATTTACTCATGATTATAAGATTCATTTTCATATATTATTGTTTTTCCATGTATTTTAGTTAGGTAGCTTGTATAATTATATTTCACTTATCTTTTTTTAGGTGCGTAAGGCCCCCCTAGCTAGAATGGAAGACTTGGACACGGATTCTGTTCCTGCGTGATTAAGGAGAGTTTTAAATGAACAAATGAAAGATTATTTATTTTTTATATATTTGTTGCTGTTTAGATGAAGCCTAAGTTACACATCGCACACTGTACATATCTTCACAATTTTGTTTTTCATTTTTCACTTTTTTGACTTTTAAAAACACTACCATTTAGATCTAAGAGTTGTACTCATTTTTTATAATTACTTTAATGAAACAAAACTCCTGTGGTCCAATTTTTCTTACTTGATATGTTCATCTAGACAATATTGTTGTTATTAAATTTCATATTTAAAAAAAAATTTTAAAAATATACAAAAACAAAAAAGTAGGCCTTCAAAAATGACTGGCCTTGTATCTCAGATTTTTATATGATTTATTATAAATATTCATAGATTTAATATATACATAAATTCCTATAATATTATACAAATTATAAACAAAACTTTAAAAATAAAAAAAAAGGTGGAGGATGTAATAATTTTACCCTAAGACTAATGTAGTTATATTTATATTTGAAAGAGTGCCTGAATTAATATTATTATAAAAAAGAGATAAATTATATTATTTTCTTTTTCTACCTACCTTATTGTATAATGCTATTAAAAATTATTCCAGCTTTATTTTATTATGTGACATATATACTTTTTGTGGACATCACCATCCAAGCCTTTTGTATTTATTTAAGTTTAAACAATATGAAAACGCTTTTAACCAAGAATAAATATTTATATATAATGTTTTCTAACTTCATTGTATTTTTTTTCCTGTTTCCTTTTAATTTTCTTTGATTTTTATCAGTTACCATACTATCTTTTCAGCAATATTAGGAAACTGAGTTACTATTTGAATAAAGAAATAGTGAACTTTAGTTGTGAATTCCATAATATCGACTAGAAGCCACAGGCTGACCACCCATTTGTGGTTGGCTCCTGTGGACCTTCCTTTCCATAGTGAAAAGGTACATCCTTTTCTGTGCTAAGGACTCTGTTCAGGCATTGACTTACAAAGATGATATTTACGTATCATATCTATCAAATTAGATACAAATATATTTGCTTACATATTTTGCCATATTCATTATACTTTTATTTTATCAGTTGCTCCAGGAAGTACTAAAATTGTTAAATTGATGATGAATGCTCTATTCTCTTTTTATTCGACTAGGATAATGTCTGTACTATTTTGCCTGACCATTTGACTGTGAGTATAGCCTTCTCTCATTAGAGGATACAATTATCATTCTCTGTGGTGATGGTTATAAACTAAGGTTTTACAGCTAGCTCCTGTTGTGAATTACTTTTAGCAGATTTCCCTTATGGGAAAAAAGCTATTTAGGTCGTACTCATGACGCAATTTTCAAAATTTTTCTTCAAATGTCCATCGATCCTACCTAGTAGATGACGAATATGAGGTCTGTTCAAAACTGTATATATATATATATATATATATATATGTCTGTTACCGCTCTAGCAGTCGCAACTTTTGTCTTATCGTTACCAAACTATATTTAATTATTTTATGTAAAAAGAAAGATTGAGTTTGTTAATGGCTGAAATCGGACTAGTGGGAAGTGTGTGTTTAGAGGGGAGGATTTTCAAAAATTCAAAATATCTCCATTGTTATAGGTCAGATCGAAAAATTGAATAGAACCAATCTTATTGCAATTATAATGTACTATAAATATTGTTATATACATTTATGCTCTATCTTGAATATTAACAGAGAAATTTGCATTTTTCAGCCTTCAGCATACTCCCACTCCTACTCATGTTACATAAACAATACTCTATTATATAATAAACCACATTATTCGAATCTTAAATACCAAATATTCATGTCAAGAGACCTTTATTATACAAGATACGTTCAAACTTATTCTGGTGCCCTCCCTGTCTTAAGTTCTTGGACTACTAAAATTTGATTGATTGAGATAAAAATTATTCTGATTCATTATAAATTACAGTACTAGATGTAGGTAATCGTTTTCAATAAAATTAATATATTATATTCTGATATGTTTCAGTTATTGTTTTTCTTTACGGTGTGCCATTGGCAGACTAGTTTGTTTACATTATACTTTCCACCGGGAGGGGAATGATTTATTATTACCATTTGTATTTATTCACTTAATATTCACTGTGGAGTTGTGTTAAAAGTTTGTAGATTTATCTATTATTAAACTTCACAAGGGAAATCTGCTTATGTGACGGACTTTTACTACTATAACAGCTTAGATAACGATTTCAGTTGTAGTTCTAGATGCAAGAGACTTTGTATTAGATGGTGCCATAGACCGTAAGTGTGATAGTGCCGGAGTGCCTCATATTTGTTGAGAGTACTGTTTTTACAAGTCAAGGATGATAGTGAGCTACCAACTGTGTTCATTTGCTGAGTAATATATGATGAGAACGTACTGAATTTGGGGGTTAAAACTGCTGGGTCTAGGTAGTGAAGTTAAAGGGAATGTTAGGTTTTACAATTCTCCTTTTAATTTCAGGCCTGCTATAATTTTCTCTCTCCCACCAAATCTTAACTTTAAATTTCATGTCAATGTAGCGTATCTAATATTTATCTGATTTCATACAACAGTACATTTTTTTTTTCAAGGTTTCAGTTGGGTTTTGGCCTTAAATGATAAAGCCTCTAAAGAATGAAAAAGTGTACCATTTATTTAAAAAGTATATTTAGTTTAAAGTTGTATTGTTACCTGTTTCCAAAGAAAGTAATTAAAGAATTTTTACATTTAAATCTTAATGTTTAAAGTAATAGGAAAAATGAACGTCCTTTTAACCAACATCTGATAATCTTTAAGTAAGTAGATATTAAAAACTTTCTTCATCTGATAGAATTATATACCTTGGAGTGCAATTCTGTCTGGAAGTTTAGTAATAATTTTTTTCCTAAATAAAAAAGGTGATAACTTGTTTACTTTGGCTCCATGATAAAAAGAAACTCTTTCAGCTTATCCTAAATATATAAACATTTAAAAGAGAATGATAGTTATACATTGATGTGTTAAAATGCCATCTCCTTTATGGATATATAATTGTTTTTTACAATTTATGCACTATATGAAGAAAAGGAATGAGGTAAGCTAGACAGTTCGACGATTAGTTGTGGCCATATTGTTTGCTTAGAAGGAGATTATAGTTTAAAGAAATTTTAATTTTTTTTCTAACTCAATATCAAAAAATTCAGATCTTTAATAGTATGTACCATATTTTATTACAGAATAAGGAAAAATATGTTTCTCCTTTGGAGGTCAGGTTAGCTAAGTGAGCCTTTGGTGTTGTAAAAATGTTAAATTACATTGTTCCTAAATTCTGTCATCCAAAATATAAAAGCATTATGGCCAACATATTGAAAGTTTTTAACTGGGTTTTTTAAGTATTCATTAATAATTATTTGACTGTTTTTACTTCATTTTATTTTAATATATTTTAATTCACAGAAGTAAATATAAGTCCACAGGAATTGTTTTTTAAAATAGTTCATTGCTGTTAATGTATATGATAAAATTACTGTTTTTAAAAATATAAAGAGACTCTTCTGGTATTAAAAATGTTGACATCTTTTGTTTTTCATCATTTTATATATGAAACTATTACTTTTTATTGAATTGACATCCCAAAAAGGTTTTGTATACCCTGTTTTAATCTTCCATAAAAATTAACTAACAAAATCGGACAGAGAAAGTTGAATGGTGGAAAAACTTCTTTTCTCTAGCTCTTGTTAACATTAATTGTCTGAAATTGTAGGAAGTTGCCCAGTGCCACCATTGATACAGCACTCAAATGGTCGTCACATCTGTCACTGAAAATATATTTAATTTGGGATTAATTATGTACTTAAAATTAATACACATATTCTATATTAGAATTTGTTGTTACAAACATTCATAAAATAAATAGTTATATATAGTAGACTTCGAAGAACCAGGGCCTACTACCAAAGCTTTTGGAACTTATCCTACAACCATGGTTGTGGAAGTTTCAGCCAAATTTTTTACCTTCTTTATCTAAATTATTCCTCAATTACTTCACAATGCTAAGAAGTCATTACAAAAACTTATAGAGAACCAACAATAAAATCTGATGTTACATATTTATAGGTTTTCAGGAGATATATTTATTATATCAAGATTATACTATCTCTTTGATTTGATTCTAATGTTTATGAACAAGCTCCTTCTTTTGTTCCCTCTCCTCCATCTGTCCTGACAACTTTTTTGAAGTATCGAAATTAATAACTAAGTTATCGAAAGATATACTAAGTTCACCCCTTTAAATTCTGCCTGCAATAGCTTTTTCCTAACAGAAGTATGAATATATTTATAATTCTGTTTAAAAATATTAATACATTAATAAAATACAATAATGAAAAAGTTAAAAAACAAAAAAAAAAAACAGTAGACTTCAAAATACCCCAACTAAAATGTAAGGTAACACCAATGTTTTTTTAAAAAAAAAAAATCATTAAGTTTACAAATAAAGAAATAATTTCCTTTATCAATTCTTTTGCCTGAAGTGCAAAACAAGATTAGTGAAGCCCTATATATACTCTTCGTAATAAATGGAATTTATATGATGAACTAAATCCAATTAATTTACTGTTTGAAGATTGTAACTCTGTTTATGAAAACAATTGTAATGGATTTAACTCCCTAATCATTCTAAAAGAAGAGTATGAGAATGAGTTCCCACGGGCAATGACTAATGAACCACCACGTCAAATTTGATGAAGACAATGTGCTGGAAAAAGTTGATCGATGCCAGGAAATAGTTGTGCAAGAAGTAATTGAAGTAGTAAAATTCCGTGATAGCATCAACAGAGAAGATGACTTATATTAAACAAATTTTGGAGACTCATCATTCTGCTAGGTCAGAAGACAATAAATAAGGAAGACTAAATGTGAAAGGAGCAGACACCAGTAAAAAGCATCTGAGCATTCTAGGAGAGGAATTCTCCATCCAAAACACTGGGAGAAGACATATCGGGGATGGATATATATACCCGAATAAGAACAGAATTCTTTGGTCTCTGAGGAAGCTGGAAGTTTTTCCAGCGAAACATCAGCCAAAAATAGCTGAAGGCCTTAATTGTAAGAATTGAAAAATAGTTTACATACATTTAATTGGAAAAAGTTAATAATGTAGCTATAGAAATTATTTTGTTAATTAAAATTGGTCATAACAATGGAATAAAGAAAGAAAACTTCTGAAAATAATAATGCAATTTAAAATATAATTTTAAGAAAGAGAGAACTATTAAAGAAAAATATCTTTACAACATGATCTTCCTTTTGGAAATATATTAAATTGACATAATTTGCAACTTAAAAACATTGCATTTAAAATTTGTATTCCTATAGGTGTTGATTTCCAGTTTTCATTAGGTTTCAAATTTATGTTCAAAGATGGCCATTTTTAAAAACAAAATTGAATCCTCTGTTGTTCCGATCACTGAGCTCATTAATATTCTCTCAATATCAACAACATTGCAAAATATGCATTTGTCCCTATTTTCCATACACTATGGGCTCAGCTTTTAATCTCTTTGTTACTAGCATGCTTTGTTTACTTACAGCCCATCAATACTGGATGTAGAATAGCAACCTTCCTCTTGTTGAAGTGAGAGAATGAAATTAGAAATTGATTCAGTCAAAAATTCCTTGAAGTTACCAATGCCACATATTGCCACTAAAATAAAATTAATTTAATGCTAATAAAAAAGTAAAACATCTTTGCTTTTATTTATAATAAATATATAGTCATCACACCTTCTTCTATGAATAAATCAGTCAGTTCCTTGGGCATTCCTTTCTTCCACGAATAATTTACTTCTGACAATATCTTGTTACACAACTGTGTCAGGATTTGTTCTGTTAGTTTGGAATTTAGTCCCATCTGCAATGAAACCAATTGATTAATGTTATTAAAATGATTAAGAGTAATGAAATAATTCGAATAATAGAAGATTTATGATTAGATTTAAAAATATATATATATATATATATTACAGATTTAGTTCTAACAGAACTAGTTTGCTGAGTTTTCTATATCGTGTCAGGAAGCTATATCACCAATATTTCTAATACACTGAAAACATTAGTTAAGAGTTGCACCCAAAATAGGGATGTTCAAACATTCCAGAAAGGGTGCTCACCACTTCTTTTTTGTGTGAATATAGAAGCATAATTAAAAAAAAATAGGAACAATAATGAGTCATTTTAAAATAAATGAGCCACAGTGGTATGTCTCAATCGTATAGGATTATCATCTACTTACTACAAATTTAGAAATTTTGAAATACAGTACATGGGGAGTGAGGTGGAAGGAGAATGAGAATGATGTTATTGCAGCCTTATCTCCTTAGAATTGAACATGCCCTTTCATAATTATAATTAGTTTAAGAATACTGTTGTTTCTAAAGTGGTAGGAAACAGGTTATATCAAGGTCATTAAGGTGAGGCTGGAGGAAAATTGTAATTTATTAACTCATAATCAGTAATGCTTATCATTAGTCAGCTTATTCAGGCTATGGGTTTTCTGGGGGATCTGTATCAATATTTTCATAGAATCAAAGAGTACTACCATGGTGGAAGGAATTAAATAGAAATAAGTTCTATATATATTTATATATAAGCTCCTGAAGAGATATTGAGAGGTGTGAAACGTATAACTTTATAAATTCAATGGCATTCCTATATCAGTTCTTATTCCCTTATTTTCAAAATCATGTCAGTTTTAGACCTGGTGTAATTAAAATTAAATTAACAGATGAAGTGAACAGAGAACTCAAACACCATATTCTTTATGATCCATTTTATAATTTAAAAGTTATTCAAATGCCATTTATGATTCTACATAACTTTTGAGACCTTACTCCATGTCTTTTCAATGGAAATGTAGGAAGTAACGTTATGTTGAACTTACAGCTGTGGTGAGCATAAAGTATATCGCCTGATGTGATAGGGTGTATCCTGTTGCTTGAGGGTCAGTTTCTTGCATCAAACAGTTAGGTGAAGTTCGGCGTCCTTCCATTGCTTCCAATATACAATATGAAGATTCCTGGGGAGATGGTCTGTTTGAAAGTAGGTTATCTTCGAGGAGGTAGTCAAGTTGAGGTGCAGTACCCACCGAACGCATTCTAATCTGCTTCAGAGCTGCCATACCGCGAGCTACTCTCTTCACTTAATAATACATATTCAAAGTATATAGAAACAAAAATGAATATAAAATAAATACTATTTAGAATTTGGTCCATAAATAATTTATTGTCTAAAAGACATAGTCAACATGTTATAAATTGATGATTCTAACAGATATTTTCAAATTTTTTTAAAATCCATAAGCTTTGGGCTGAAATTCTTTAAAGTAATTAACTTGGCATAGTAAATACTATGCTACTAGTAAATATGCACCAAAAACCATTTGAAATTTTAATCGTAGAGCCTGAGACAAGGTGAGTCATAGTTTCTCAAAACGTTAACTATGTGGATTGGTTTCTTTCTGTATAATAACAGCTAATGTTGACAAGACCTAGCAAAAATTAATATATTTTGTAACTAATCCCCTCTAATTAAGCTTTCATGTATATTTGATATTCATTTATTTTTTGTTCCAGTAAAATAAATATATGCTTATTTATTTGTTTCATATACTCACAATAATCCTCCAATTACTATTAAACATTTACTGTTCATATTTAGCATGCTTATTTTCCTACTTACAAGGTGAAAACAAACTGGTTTATAGTAAGTTTTGTGGCAACAGATTTGGGAAAGACCACATAAATTAAAGGTACCACGTTTCAAAATTACAACAAGACTAAAATTCCCAAGTCACTTTATAACAAATTAAATGATAGAACAAGTAAAGAATTTAAGCAAGTACCCAAATATCTGGATACCCTTCTGTTATCATACCAAGTCAGACGGTTATTGTAAAATATGATTGTTAATTGTAATCTTTATATAAAAGCATTTTTCTAGTCTTAACTATTTCATGTGCAAAAATTCATAAAAGTAGTTCAGGTTTTATAATTCAAATATAGACCAAAAGTTTTACACAAAACCCAATGAAAATATTTTAGATCACAAGCATTTTTCTTGTGTTAAAACAATTTGTACTAGTGATTAAAGATTTAAAATATTGATACACATGGTTCTATAAAATTTTATTTAAATTAATATAATTGTTTTACATACCACTATGTTGATTGAACCAAGCTTTTGGATTATTTTCAAGGATGTCATCACATATTTTTATCATTTTTTGAACTTCATGTTGTGTCTCCTTATCTTCAAAGTTAGTCCCATATAGTTGACCTAGATAAATAAAATGAAACTTCAGTTTGGCTCAAGACCGGAATAAAGGATACAGTTTCTGTATTAATTAATTGCATAATGACTTATATAAAATTAAGGGTAACAATTATTTACTATATGTATTGAAAAAAAATATTGTTTGAGATGAGTTTTAAAAACATAAACAATAAAACATTTGTCAATTTAAAAAGTCTGTGCATGGGCTGCATAAACTAAGCAGATTTCTCTCCTGAAGTTTAACAGTAGATAATTCTACATACTGGTAACAAACAACACTATGAATATTAAGTGAATAAATACAAACAGTAATAAGAAATATTTCAGTGAATTTTAATGAACTCTCGACAGGAAGCATCTGAAATGTAAATAAAAAGGTCTGCCAACCTCAAACCAGAAAGAAAAACAATTACTGAAATATGTCAGAATATACCATATTTATTTTATTGAAAACTATTTACTATATCTAGTACTGTAATTTATAATAAATCAAAATAATTTTTAATTCAATCATTCAAATTTTAGTAGTCCGAGTACTTAAGACTGGTGGAGGGGTCACCAGAACATATTTGTATGTATCCCACATAATAAAAGTCTCTTGGAAACAATATTTGGCATTTAAGCTCCGAATAGAGTTATTTATTGTATAACAGAGTATTGTTTATGTAACATTATTATAAGTGGGGGTTTGCTGGATGCTGAAAACTGAAAAATGCAAATTTCTCTGTTAATATTCAAGATAGAGAATAAATGCATATAACAATATTTATAGCACATTTAATTTGCAATTAGACTAGTACAATTTATCAATCCGACATATAATAAAGGAGATATTTCGAATGTTCGAAAATCCCCCCCTCCCACTTGTCCGATTTTAGCCATTAATGAATTTGATCTTTCTTTTTACATAAAACGATTAAATATCGAATTTGAAATGATCAAACAAAAATTACGACCGCTAGAGTGTTAACAGACAAATATATATATATATATATATATATATATATATAATTTTGAATGGACCTCATTTTCGTCATCTCCTGGGTAGGATAGTTGTACGTTTGAAGAAAATTTTCAAAAATTTTCAAAAACGAGTACGACAGTCAATAGCTGATTTCTCTTCAGGGAAATTAGCTAAAAATGATCTTTTGAAAAAAGAACTTATTAGATTTTAGAAATAATTTACTAAAAATTAAGGATTCTACTTTCCTATAGTGGTTGAAAAATGATTTCATTATGGAAAATTAAGCTTAGTTTAATCAAACAAAACAAAAGGACACAACAGGCAAGCACTTTCAGTGAAGAAATTACTGATGGGAATGTATCTGCTTTTACTAAAACTCCAGTAATAACAATGCCATTGGCTCAAGAAAGTGTTACAGCTCATCAGAACTTTCATGTCAATATTTAGTTAGAAAAGGGTGGTAACCTGTAGATAACCCGTCCCGATTAGCCATTGTAGCATAAAGTGGACGTAAATAATAATAAAAACAAACATTATTTAGTTTAAAGTCAAAGTGAATGTTAAATTCTCTTAGAAATGACGACCATATGCCCCTTCATTGTTAAAACCCTCAATACTGCAAGGTGTTACTGGCTTGCATAATGAGCGCCTGAGGCCTGCCCACAATGAGAGTTCCAAAGGCTAATGATCACAAACTCAACTGCCCATATCGAATGAAGACATAATGCAGCCTGCCTACTGGGCTACAGACATTTTAACTATTTTCCTGCCTTTCCAAGAAGTGTCTTGCACTTTAGCCAGATTTTCCTCTAGGGAAATCAGCTATTGAGGTTGTGCTCATGAAAAAATGTTATTGAACCAATCTTGTTCAACTATGGATGCTGTACAATTGTTTTTATAAAAGATTTTTTTCGTAACTCAAATATTAATCTATTTATTCATAATTTCTTGTTTAGAGCCTTCTGAATTCCTCTCCCTCCTGGTCGCAGTAAACCTGTTTCACCAACGAATTTCCTAGTATATTTACCACATTTAAATATCTAAATATTTTTAAGGGAATCCGCTCATGACAGTTTCATATCTACAATTTTAAGTCTTTCTCAATAAAACACAAAATTTTGACTTTTTAGTGGAATAATAAAATATATGCAGTTTTTTCAACAAATTGAACAATTGAGCAGAGTGAAGAAGGTGTTAAAAGGAAGATTAAAATACAAAATCTTAAAATATTTCCATTCCTATACATTAGATCAAAAAGTGTTACCAGAGGTAATTTGGCTAACAAAAAAGAACCTATGCAAAATTTTCGAAATCAGACCAGGAATAGTGGGAGTTTAGAGGGGGAATATATCACGAATATTAAAAATATCTCCTTTATTATGAGTCGGAACGAAAAATCTTATAGAACCAATCAGATTAATCTATTGATGTTTTACAGTTCTGAATGCATACATGTTTTTCGTAACTCAAATATGAAACAAGTTATTCATACTTTCTTATTTTCTGCCTTCAGTAAAACCCCACTTCTTCTCATACCATGTTTATTTAGAAAAGAATATATGGTGAGATTAAATGAGTAGTGGGTCGTGCCAGCACGTGGAAAATTTGCTTAGTTTACGAAGCCCCTGCCTGGACCGACCTTTTTAAAAGAGGTCTTGGGTTTTTCCCAAATAGCTGAAGAGGCTTGACCCATATTTCCAGTTTTTCTATAAATCTAAAACGATTTTATCACAAACCACGGCCCAATAATTAAGTGCTTCCAAATGAATCTCAAATTATCTGCCAAAGGAAACATTTTATAAATAAATAGTCCAATGCAATAGAATTTTCAAAAACATAGTTATCTATATTACTACTAACTCAACTTATACTATAGGCTATACTAATATTCTCAGTGACGAGGAGGAGGGGGGTTATAAGGAAGATTTGAAACGAAAAAATGAAATATTTCCTTTCCTATTACGACAGAGATGCACATAACAAAAGCTGTTTATTTGTTTATTTAAAGTAATTTTTTTTATATAAGTTGTTGTCGAATACCGAAGTATAAATGAAATATGCCTTAAAAACAATAGCGGGAGTCAATAATTTTATTGGGCACAAAAGACCGAACCCATTGATGGTTAATGGTATAATCCAGTAAAGAACTGTGCTTAACAGCGCCAATGGATTTCAAAACGTTTTTGAGAAAGGATGAGACATATGACGAGGCGTTAGGGTTAAATGAAATGCACACTAATGAAGAATACAATTTTAACCAAATTACCACTATCTAAGGCCCACACACAAAAATGATGATTGATGATTCCAATTGTTCGATCAAGAAATGAAGCATAATATGTAATAATAATCTTTAATTTTTGAGGCATTGTTAACAAAGCTAAATGAAAATCAGTCTACTTAGTATACTCCTCTTTTCTATTGTTGTTTATTAACGCGTCCAATTTAAGCTTCTATGGCTGATCTGGAAGGGGTATCTACCGTTTACCAGCTTTCTCTGCCCTGGGTGGAGCTAAGGACTTTATTTAATGTGTACACTCCCCTTGTGATGACGTCATCAATTACGATTTTACGTTGTCGTTTCAAAAATTTACTTGATCTATATCATATTCAACATTTAACCGTTTCAGTCCTCACAATTCATTATATTTGTCATTGGTTTCAGTAAAATCTCAGATAGTGGGGGTTTTGAGGGGGGAGTACTAAAATAGAAAATATTTTCATTATTATCGGATCGTAAAATGTTATAGAAACAGTCAAGTTAAACGTGGGGAAGTAAAGTCACAAGTATGCTTTACCAGCAGCTGGGAAATCTGCTAGGTTACGCAGCCGACGTTTTTAATATCGTATCTACCAACCTTATAGATTGTCTGCACGCTCTTTCAGTAATATGTGACGTTTTTTCTATTATGTATATATTATTCATGGCACAGCTGCCTTGCAGTAAATGCAATACATTCTGTTTTAAATTAATGGGGTTGAAATAACTTTGTACTGTTCAAAATAAATTAAATTATTTATTTACGTCCAGTTTTTGCAACTAAGGCAAATTGGGATGGTTTATCTACGGGTTATCACCACTCTTTTCTAGCCAGGATGGGACTAAAGAAATTATTGGGGCTTCTGAATACAAATGGAAAAGTTAAAAAGATTTACTTTTCCTTTTTTTAAAAAAAACAAATACTTTTTTTTTACATTTCCAAAGTTGGTAACACTTATTAATGTGGCTATTGGATATTACCTTACTGTTTTTTTTTGTATTAACTCTTTCACAATTGTTTCCAAAATTAAATAGCACATGATTCAATATTGTCATAGTGGGTTATTTTACTACCACCAAAGGAATGGATGGGGTTTCTTTGAAGTCAATACTTATGTTTGTCAATATTTTCATTAACATTGGATTATCAGAAGAATCAAAACAACAAATAGGGTTTTAAAATGTATTTGCCAGTCGTAACCAAATTAAAATATTAAATATTATTAACCAATGACTATTCCCCGCTCCCCGTTAAAAACAATAATAAGACTAATTTGGTCATAGTACAATGCTCAATGTAATTTATAATAAAGGAAACGGTAGACATTGAACAGGGAAGCTTTGATATTCATGGAATCGCGATGGAGAAGTGGTCTTTCTGGTTCTTCTTGGTATGGTTGTTACTGTCCGATCAGTATAACTCCTGCAGCTCATCACAAAATTTCACAAATGTGACTTGTCCAGCACAAAACATTTTATAAGTTGTATAGAATTCCCCTAACAGGCAAATAAAAACTAAATGAGACTCTTTTCAAGACGAAAAGGAATTAACTCTTCAGTCTTCAGCATAAAAATAGTAATTGACATTTTTGTGTTCAAATTAATTTTAATAGATTTGACTTAAAATATTATTATCCAGAGAATTCCTTTTGTTTTGCACTGTATGACCTATAGTGAATGGTAAAAATATCAACGATTTATTTTAAGGTTTCTTTTGTAGATGTTTTGTAGTCTTTCAGTTTAAGACGATTTTCATGATCTAGTTAATGTAACTAACCCATGTGCCTTTACGGTAATATAATTATTGTTTAAAATTTAAAAAACAAATCTTACAAAGTTAAACTACACGACGAATCAAGTACTTATACTGCAGAACTAAATGCCATTATACTAGCACTTTCAAAATTAAAAAATCGATCACACCAAGTTATTTTATGCACAGACTCATTAAGTTTTTTACTTTCCTTGGGAAACATCTACTCCAATCACCCATTAAATGCAAAAAATACTCGAATTAATACACGTACTAAACACTTGCAATTTTAAAATGTTGTGATTACCCAAACACAAGGACATTAAACAAATGACCGATATTGACAAACATGCAAAATTAGCAACAAAAATGACTACTACTAACATAACTACACTAACACCACCAGACCTCAACAAGATAGTACAAACAGCAAAGTCGCCTAAGTTATGGAGTTCTACATAATAAATTAATAAAATATTGCAAATTTGTGATATTATTTAGGAGAAATAAAAAGGGGATATGCTCTATAGTAAGATCCTGATCAGTGTTCTATTTGCTTAGATATTCATCTTATTGGGCTTATGTTTTTTTGTTAAAATAATATACTTCTATATTTCATGATGTATTTATATAAGGATTTCAATTAGCTATCTATTTGCATATTTTTGCTCCTTAAATTATCTTCTTTTTTTTTTAAATAATTTATATTCATGTTTAATGTTTTTAAATCGTTCCAAATTAAATTGTAAAACCAATGGTCCTTTAGTGACAAACTTGATCTAATTGTGTATGAAACGTATTGATATTAATTTGGTAACAATAAAATAAAAAGTCCGTCACGCAGGGGCTGCGTAAACTAAGCAGATTTCCTATGTGAAGTTTAGCAATAGAGAAATCTGCATACTGGTAACACAACACCACCATAAGTAAATACAAACGGTAATGAGAAATCTGTCAGTTAATTTTAATAAATTCCCAACTGAAACGGCTTCTGAATTGTAAGAATAATTTATATTTTATTAACTCAAATTTTAGTAGTCCAAGAATTAAATAAGGGGGGCGCGGATGAACAGAACGTATTTGCATAAATCTCACAAAGTAACGAAGGTTAGGTAAGGTTAGAAAGGACAGGTTAGGTTAGAAGCTTCCGCCAGAGCCGAGCACGGCCGAACTAACCCAAACAACACCCGACCACAGACTTCATAAAAATGCAAATATCTCGGTTAATATTCAAGATAGAGAATAAGTGTATATAACAATATTTATAGCACATGTAATTTACAATAAGATTGGTTTTATACAATTTTTTGATCCGATGCATAATAACGGAGATATTTCGAAAATCCCCCCCCCATTAACCCCCCCCCCTCCCTCTGATACTATTTCAGCCATTAACGAACTTGATCTGTCTTTTTACATTAAACGGTTAAATATCGAGTTTCGTAACGATCAAACAAAAATTGCAACCGCTAGAGCGTTAACAGACAAATATATATATATATATATATATATATATATATATATATATAATTTTGAACGGACCTCATTTTCGTCATCTCCTGGGTAGGATCAATGGACATTTGAAGAAATTTTTCGAAACTCGCGTCATGAGTACGCCCTCAATAGCTGATTTCCCTTAAGGGAAATCTGTTAAAAAGAATAAAGACAATCGAGGCCGCTTGAACATTAAATACAAATAAATTTTACCTGACATCATTTTTCATCTATTAGGCAGGATCAATGTAGTGAAGAAATCATATTTACAAACCTCTAATCTCAATGTGTGATTTCCCGAAGGTAAACCTGCTAAAAAGTTTAACAAACCAAGTATCCCGAATGAAAGGCGATTTCATTACCAACCGGGAGCATAGACACACTGCCTCAATGTCATATTTTAAGATATCTCAAATGATAATACCAAGTTACTTGTATAATCCAAAGTTAGGCAGTACACAAATGAAAACGGAGATAAAATGTAGAAAACCCGCTCTGATTAGGCGTATGCAGTGGACATTTATAAATTATATTTAACACTGTATTGCCATCAAATTAGGTGTATTATTGTTTTTAGCGGGGAGTGGGGAATAGCCTTCTGGGGGTTGTAAAGTATAAAATAACCAACTATGACAATATTGAGTTATGTGTTATTTAATTTTGGAAACTATAGTTAGAAGACTTAAGACAAAAAAAAAAGGAATGGAATATAAGGTAATATCTAAGTTTCACATTAATATGTGTTACCAGCTTGGGAAATATAAAAAAAAAGTATTTTCTAAAAAAAAAGGAAAACCGAACTTTTTTAAGTTGTTTATTTATATTAATATTTGCGCTCGTGTTATTTTTTTCAAGTTAATTTTTTTGTTTGCAACTTGGAGCCTTTGAGTCAAAATTTGAATATTTAAAATTCAACATAAAAAAAAGGAACAATTGGAACACTTAGAGGATAAATACTTAGTAAGTGAAAGTGTACAGAAAATATTGTATGTGTGATATCGGGATGGTTCAATTTATAATATTTAATGCATCAAGAAAAGTTATAATAATAACAAGAATTTACTATAGTGAATGTACCAAAATTATTTAAAATGACTAGTTTAACAATATAATTTATAAAGTCTACGGATAGAAAACTTAAATAAATAAGGTTGATAGATTGTAGACTTCATTTATGCTTGATAGACTTCATCTTTCTGAGTTTGCTGCCAAATTGATCAGTACTTATTTATTTCACCCTATATTTTTCAAAACCACTTTCAGGTTTTAGTGTATTTTAATTCAAAACTTAATATGCCCCTACTTACCTTCTAGAAGAATTACCCCGAAGAGGAGACCGCTTGAAAGTGGAGCAGGGAATCGGTGATAATAGTCTAGAGCACCTTTGATGGCATAGAGGACGGACGAACCGTGGGCCTTGGCCAATGCGGCCAGTAGTAGGACTACAGCACGGCACAGCATCGTTTCGACTGGCTGTTTTCTCCAGGACATCCTCCTTATATACAATGTTCGCCCCGCCCCCAAAGAGACAACCCCCCCCCCTGTCAGCACCCACAGACAAAAGTCCGTTCCAGATGTATGTCTTATGGGACACAAGTTCAATTCTAATTTTAGCTGATTTCCCCTAAAGGAAATCAGCTATTAAGGTTGTACTCATGACTTCACTTTCGAAAAATTTCTTCAAATGTCCTGATCGTACCCAAAGGATGACGAAAATGAGGTCCGTTTAAAATTATATATATATATATATATATATATATATATATATATAATCATCTATCTATCTGTATATTTGTCTGTTAACGATCTAGCGGTCGCAATTTTTTTATAATCGATATATAATCGTTTTTTGTAAAAAGAAAGATTAAATTTGTTGAAGGCTGAAATCGGACCAGGGGACGATTTTAGAGGGGGCGAATTTTGAAAATTCGAAATATCTCCGTTATTATAAGTCGGCCCAAAAAATAGTATAGAACCAATCGTATTGCATTAATTGCGTAGAAATGTTGCTATATACATTTTTCTCTAATATTAGTATTAACCGAGATATTTGGAACTTTTAGCTTTCAGTCCTCAGTAATTCCGGACTCCAACTCATCTCATAATATTAGTAAGCTGTTATAGCATACATTTCTTTATTCTAATCATAAATACCAAATATTGTTTTTATGGGACCTTTATTATGGGAGATACAAACGAATTCGTTCTACGATGATTTTACTTTCTTGCCTCGAAAATGCTTATTTGATCTATACCATACTCGATATTTAATTGTTTGAGTCAACACTAAAGATCATATCTGTTATTAGAAGAAATCGTATCAGGATTAAGGGTGGTTTAGATGAGGGATTCAAAAATTCAAAATATCTCCATTATGAGTCGAATCGAAAAATAATATAGAACCAATCTCCTTATAACATTTTGATGCCCTACAATTGATGTTCTATACATTTTGTTGTTACACACATATAACAGTTAAGAGTTATTCTTGTTTTCTTGATTTCAGCCTTACTCATCGGGTTTTTACTTATAAATAGAGAATATAAGATGTTTAATCCAGCCCGTTGAAAATCTTCTTTGATAAATCAGCCCCTGCGTGGCAGACTTTTTCAAAGTGACCTCTGCAAAGAGAAGATTGCAATGTGAACTGGTAGTAAACCCACGTTGGAAAGGTTTTCTGGGCGAACCGAGCGTAGTCGAAAATTATTGAAGATGTTTCTTCGAGATTCCTTGAAGAAGAGCAAGAAGTCCTTAGACTGCTTATGTTGAATTATAATCGTAGATGTCTGTTGAATAGATAATAGGAACAACTGCGTAAGCTCCAAGTCTTCAAAATGTCTTACAGCGGCCAATTGTGTCAGGTTCAGAAGTATCCTTGTATTTAATGTAATACATTCTCTATATTTGTATATTTCCTTTTCAAAAACAGTTCACCTAAAACTATCCTATATTGATCATTAATAAAACAGGAAATTTCTCTTCCCTTTTGGAAATATTCACGAACAGAGTTTACCCTCCACTTCACGAAAGAATAGAAAAAACAACACAACCAAACAACTAACTAGCATTTTCTTCGTCTTGAACCTCTTGGCCCAAATATTGGCTGTACTATAAATGTATTTTGTACTGTATTAAATCAAAAATAGTTTCCAGTTCTCAGGTTTTATTAATCTAAAATAAACATTTAAAAACACATTTTTACATTTTGAACTACTTATTTCATTAAACGACTACACATATTCTGCTTTTAACAACAAATTTTTATCGTCCAATGAGACAATCGTGGTGGAAAGGATGTACGTAAGTTCCAGCTATGCAGGCATCTGATCCTGGACCAAGTCGTACGCATTTGCCAACAACTTGCTTCGTCTGAAAAGGAAAAAAAAAATGAGAATAAGAAAAGATAGTTCTTAATTTGATGATTGAATTAACTAACAATATGGTGATGATGATAATGCATCCTCCATGCCAAAATATTCACTATAAATTCTATACACTGAATTGCAGGGGTTTAATCCATCTAGAATTAATATCTTTATATTCTTCCTTTATACCAGTATTGAACTGAAGGCCGTAGAGAAGGAGGAGGAACCAATTGGTTAGTAACTACCGGTGGGGAAGGGGGGGGGGGTTGACAAACAATCAAGGAATGGAAAATTTGCAATTATGTGTCATGAACTGCAGAAGCGGCTAAACTAAATATTCCACAGTAAAAATTTGTTATAAAAGCTTAAGATTTTTACTCGACCAGTCATGAAACTTGGAATTTAAGTTATTTTTATATTATGAGCTAAATGCGCTAACCTGAAAAACGTTGGGTGTCAAATTGGGGTCAAATTTAATTTGGTGAGAACAAAAACTTGCGTGAACAAAAACTAAATATAAATAACAAAACATCACAGAACAAAGACATCCGCCATAGCTAGACACGCAAGTATTTGTTTTCACCAAATTAAATTTGACGGGGCAAAAGTTCTACCCAGAGAAGACCTCCCCTCCCTCTAAACTCCCACCCCTCATCCTTCTGGTTGGATTCCAGCCATTAACGAACTCGATCTTTACTTTTACATGAAACGTTTAAATATTGAGTTTTGTATCGATCAAACAAAAATTGCAACCGCTAGATTGTTAACAAACACACACACACACACACACACATATATATATATATATATATATATATATATATATATATATATATATAATATATATATATATATATATATATATATATATATATATATATATATATAAGCTCCTCATCATTGAAACTTTAGTTTTACTAACAGGATTAAGGAGGGTCTTAGTAAATCTGATAGAGGAGAGTGGTAGACTTCTGTGAAGGAAAGTTAAGCTTAACAGAATGAGGATTAAGCTATGTGATAAGCAGTATTCAGGATAAATAAGGTTTGTAGGATTATTCCATTGAACCTGAGTGTTCAGTACGTGATAGATAACTCTCTGGTGCGCACTACTTTTGTAATTTCTAATTAATAATAAGTTATAATGAACAATCCTGAACGATTCCGTTATGAAAATTCCGTTCGGATTGTCGATTGTCGTTCTGTCTGAGGAGGACCTGTCACTCCGTCAGATTTCCCAAAGACTCGGTGTATCTCATTCTACGGTATCCAGGTGCCTCAAAAGATACAGAGAGTCGGGGTGTCCCACAAGAAGACATGGCGGAGGTCGGCCAAGGGTTACTGACCCAATAGATGACCGGTATTTAAGGGTTCAGGCTTTGCGAGCTAGAGGATCATCGGCTACAGAACTCCAGGGAATTATTGCTGGAGTGCGGAACCTCCAAATATCGACTGAAGACTGAGGGAAGCTGGTCGAGACGGGCCAATGACGGGCCCTCTGCTCATCAGGGAACACCGCAGGTCAAGATTAAGATTTGCACTTGAGCATCGGGACTGGACAATCGAGGACTGGAAGAGAGTGCTCTTCACAGATGAAACAAGGGTGTCCTTACACAGTCCAGATGGTCGTGAGAGAGTATGGAGAAGACATGGAGAGCGGCATAGCCAAGCCTGAATAACCCCAAGAGTGGCTTTTGGTGGAGGCTCCATCATGTTTTGGGGAGGCATTTCATGGGAGGCACGTACTGAGCTTGTTGTGGTGCGTGGTAGAGGTCTCACCAGCACCAGGTACATAGGAGAGATAATGCAAGATCATGTTATGCCATAGGGCCCTTTATAGGGTCTCTGGCCCTTTTTATGCAGGACAATGCCAGACCACATAAAGCAAGGTGCGTGATGGATTATTTAAATACTGTCCATATCCATTCAATTGAATGGCCTGCGCGAAGCCCGGACCTGAATATTATAGAGCATCTATGGGATTCTCTGAAAAGAAGAGTTCGGCTGCGGAATAGAGGACTTACTACACTAGCGGAGCTGGAAACAGTGGTTCTTGAGGAGTGGGAAAACATTCCTCAGGACTTCATTCAGGACCTCTTTAGGAGCATGCCGTGGCGCATGGAGGCCGTCATAAGGGCCCGTGGAGGTAATACGGCCTATTAGTTTGAATTTATTAGATTTTTTGTTTATTTTTTAATTTATGTAATTTTCTAAAAAGTGAATTTTTCTTTTTTTGGGTTCATTTGTATATTTTTTAATTGATTTTTTAACAATAAATATTTTACATTATCTATACTTATTTTACATACATATTACTGAACAAATTATTTTATTAATGAGAATATTTCAAGGTGTTGCAAAAGTTTTGATGAGGAGGTATATATATACACACACACATATAGTTTTTGATTTTGAATAATAGCTTCAGATAAGGTCGTTATTATATTATCAATACCCTCCATTTTCTAAAATAGTTTATCTTCACAGATGATATGTGCTAGTTGCATCTTGATGTCTTTGAACGGATAATCATTTCAAACAGCAACAAACGTAATTAGTTTAACTTGGAACAATGTGGAATAAAATGTAAAATATGATTACACATCACCGTGAGTTACCAGAATCCAACAGTCATTTCCTTGAATTCCAAGAAGGGAGGAGGAATTCTCTTTGCTGAGAAATGTAAAGCTATCTAACACATTACTTCATAAACCAAAACCCTCTCCCATCTTGGCATAAGGTATACTACAAATTAGCTAACTCCCAAAGTACTTACTATTTTGACATCCATCTGGCAAGGTATCTCGCCGAGGTTTTCAATTGGTCCTGATATCAATCTTCCTCCACCATTACCTTCAATCTGCAAAAAAGTCATTCCATATTAATTGAATTAATATACTTTTTTTTTTTTTTTTTAATTTGGAAGATCAATTCTTATATGTGCTCCCCTTTCTCATATCCATCCGCTCCTGGGAGCATTCCTACTCCAGTTTTCATAATAGTTAATCTTAAAGATATTTTCAACCGATTTTTTCTTAATAAAAATCTGAAAGTATTGTATGTGCATTTACTCAAGGTTGAGGGCCTGTTGAGGGGGGGGGGATTTGGGGTATCAACAGAATACATCAGTTTTAACAACCACAAATGTTTTATGGGTAAAAACCATCAATATTAAAATTTGCAGGTAATTTCATGTTCTTCATGCTCTTCAATAAGCAAAAAGCCTCTAAAAATGATATCGTCTTGACCTCTTTGCTATTAATTTTCCAATGCTACCTCACGATATTTTGTCAGCAAACCCAGATCCGTGTTACCCGATAACATTTATGTCGAAGGTACAAATTGAGTACCTTAGAGTATAAATTGGCTGGTTTATTAAGTGTTTACAGGCTAAGTTAAAATTAGATCTTATTTCTTTATTAAAATAACTATTCAATTTCCTCAGAAATAGACTCTTGGTAAATGATGTAAGTCCAATCTTGAAGACTTCCAACTTTACGGTTTACTAACATTTTGAGTTCAAACCTAGTCTAGAAGCACTTAGTTCATGAAAATCTTGCCTGCTAAAACTGAAACGCCATAGAAGGTAGATCAGTAACCACTTGAAGAAGTTTTGCCTTTTGGGAGTTTGACTTAAGTCCTTAATGTCAATTTACCTGATTAATTATGATGGAGAAATAACAGTTTACTAAAAATGTTTGAATTTCATTTCATGACGTTTGAATAGACTTGGCATAAAAGTGTCATATTTACCTCATTGAAGGACTCATCTTTGTCCAATAGAAAGTCTGGGAATGATTCTCTTGCCACAGTAAGGCTGCTAGTTAGGAGAAATAAGCAAACAATTTTCAACCTGTAAAAATAAAACTATTAGAGCTTACATTTTTCTTGAATATTTTAACAGAGTTGCAATAATATTTAATTTTCTGCCTTGAGGAAACCCGACATTCTTAAACATAAAATTCTGATTTTTGGTTTTTAAATCACTACATATCTTATGTAGTCTTGTTTACACAGGGAGAATGTGTAAAAGAGAAATGGGGAACGATGTGATATCATGTGCGCATTCTTTCACATGGGAAATCATTTGACTTTATTCAGCCAACAGCACAACAGACTATTGCTTTAGTGGGACACTGTGCCGGCAATAGGACTTTCAAGCAATGTATGAAATCACTTTTTTTAAATTGAAAATTAAATTTTTGATTTATTAGAGTAACCTTATTATAAAGCACTAGAGACAGAACACACTGATGGACTTACATGGTGTCAATGGGGAAGCTGAGATGCTGACTGTCCCAACTGGCGGAGCGAAGGGGTTAAATACTACCCTCGAGAAACCTTGCATGTAAAGGAGGAAATCAACTAAATTAATTGGGATAATTAACTTCTGGGTCTAATTAGTGAACATTTTGGTTGTATACGTCATTTATGAGAGGCTGGACAAACAAACAGTTTGTAAAGTTTTATTCTAGAAGTAGAAGATATACATTTAACCATGTTTTAGAAAATGAATTCAGACTTTTTTTTTTATTTTGAGATCCTTAATCCTCAAATGTTCATATAATTCACGAGTTTTCTACAGTAAATATTAACTTCCAAGAGATTTCAAAGAATACTACTAAATTAATCACTGAAAGTATTGCCGACACGATATATAAGTAAATAATAAATTGATCAATTGCATAATTTGTCTCAATATAGGTTATTTTCGACGTTCCACCAGCAGAGTCTCATTTGAATGTTACCATGTTGTTTATTTACGTTCACTTTTTGATCTCCTTTTAAATTTACGTCATTGATATTAGCAGATTTCCACTGAGGGAAATCAGCTGTTGACGTTGTACTAATTTGCATTTTTTAGTTTTCGGCCTTTAGTAAACCCCCACTTCTACTCATACTTCATGATTACTATCTGTTATATCATGAAGCACTTTATTTGAAGCCTAAATACCAATGTTTTCGTTGAACTTTTACTTTTTGAGATACACACAAATACGTGTGACGCACTTAGGAAATATGTTTAGTTAAAGCAGGTTTGGGTGACAGAAGTTTTTTAATTTTTGTATTATTACTTCTTATTCACTGTATGCAAACATAATTTTAAACTCAAAAAATAAAATGGTTATCCCCTGAGTTTAAATGGGTGGTAACCTGTAGATAACGCGTCTCAATTAGCCATAGTAGCACCAAATAAATATATCATAGTTATTGCCGAAGAGAACAGCTACAAGTTCACTGAACGATAATTTGGAATTTGATGAAGTGGTTGCAAATATCCTTACAGAGTTTAAAGAAGTTCCTGATAAAAATCAATGTATATAATCTCTTTGTCTCAATAGTATTAATTATCAAAGTTCATCGTTCACAGTTTCTGTGAAATGGTTTTAACTTCTTCATTCAGAAATGAATTTATTAATCATCCCAGCATTTCCCCTTTATAATCAATGTAACGAATCCAATTGTGGCTCACTACAGAATTTGATAAAAACGTTTTTATTTTATAACACTAAACAATTGAATGTTCGATTAATTCAATATTAGGCAGCTTAGATTTACAAAATTAAATACCCATCACGCTTAAACTAAGTAAGCTTTTCTTCATGTTGGACTAGTGTCACACAATCTACTTTTCCTGTAATTAGAAGCAGGGCTTCAAGTTTATGTTGAACATACGATGTTTAGTGGCTGAAGTGTTCTCCGTGAAAATTTCATTTTATCAGATTTTCCTTAAAAAGGAAATCAGCAATTGAGGTTGTATTCATGACGCGATTATCCCAGCAGATGACGAAAATAAGGTCCGTTCAAAATTATATATATATATATATATATATATATATATATATATATATATATATATATATATATATATCTGTTAACGCTCTAGCGGTCGCAATTTTTGTTTAATCGTTACCAAACTCGGTAGTTAAACGTTTGAAATAAAATTAAAGATCTCGTTCCTTAATGGCTGAAATCCAAGGAGTAGGAGGGGGAGGGGATAGAAGGGAGAATTTCGAAATATCTTCTTTATTGTACGTCGGATCGAAAAATTGTACAGAACGATTCTTATTGAAAATGTATTTGTTTCTGATACATGTTTTCTCTACCATGAATATTAAGCGAGATATTTGGATTTTTTAGTTTTCAGTCTTCAGTAAACCCCCACTCCTACTCATGTCTTATTTTCAATAACCTTTTATATCATAATCCACTTTAGCCTAATCTAAATTCCTAATTGTGGTGGAGATTGAACAGAGATAGACATGCTCGGATGAAGAAGAACGAAGAGAGCGACGACTTCCGCTTCCTAGAAGACTGTTCAAACTTGGAAACCTTCTACTCTCTTAAGGGAGGGGCAATATCTTAGTTATCTTACCGGCCTTAATTTATAGAATAATGATTACTATACAGTTGAGGATGTAATTAATTATTCATTGAATCACAGTTTTGCTTATTTTTACTTTAATTAGAAGAAAGTATATTACAATTTTGTAAGTTCATAATTATTTAGATTAATATTTAACCTGATGTTATTGTTATTATGAACTATTTTGTTTATTGCACCTGAGGAATAATAAAGGATATTTTTCATTCCTTCATTCAAATACCAAATATGGTTTTCGAGAGACCTTTATTATGCGAGATACGGTTTTTGGCGGGAAGAGGTAGTTGATGCTTAATAACTTTTAATGATGATGTTCGTTTTAAATTGGAGCTAAACATTTTTAATAAGAGTAATTAAATACATAAAATAGAAAAATTCGTTGTGCTTAGGGCCACTTTTGGGAAAACAAATTTGTATTCTTTAATTATTTAGTTTATAATAAACAATTCTGTCCTAATTATGAGTTTTATGGCCTATGGTACTTGAATAATTGCTATCCATGATTGTGATTTATATTGTAAAGAGTATTTTGAACAGAGGAGCGGCTTTGATTGATCAAGAACTTAAGTCTATAAGTTCGCTATAGCTACTAATATAAACAGTATGTTAAAGTCTTGAGACGGGGACTGTAAAAATATTGTGCATAGAAATGCCAGAAGAAATTACAATCGCTATTCAGACTTCTCAAGCAAAACAAGGTACCTTAGCTAGTATATATATATATAATTTCGAACGGACCTCACTTTCGTCATCTACTAGGTATTATCGATAGATAATTGAGGAATTTTTTCGAAAATAACGTCTTGAATACGACGTCAATAGCTGACTTCTCTTCACGGAAATCTGCTAAAATGGAAATAAGGAGTTGTGTTCATTTTATGATGTTTCTTGATTTTATGTATTAAATGTATTTAAACTGTATCAAGTGAAATTTTTTTTCTCGGAGAGTTATTAATTTGCGTTAGCCATCCCTGGCTAGCCACCTAAATATGACTATGCATACGACTCAAACGTCCGTCTTTGTATTGGACTGTCAAAACTTTAAGCGCTTCTAAGCAAACGCTCAGAAAGTATTAGTTAATTGCACTATTTCAGCCTTCGAAAGAAATCGCTTCTGATGAATCCTATCTTCGACGCTGACTACCTTCTTCTTCATGGCTTCATTTTTATTCTTATCATGGAAAACATAAGAGGAAATTGACGACAAGGCTAGCCTTTGAATAATAGTGTTTTTTTTTAGAACTATAATTCTGAAATATAAATTCATCTGCAGTCATTTATATTTGTCCACTGTCAGTGACTGCTCTCAGATAATCTATTTTTCTGATTTTATTGGAGATAATAATAATATAGCCCTCACTGGATGCATTACAATTTAAAAAAAAAAAAAAGCCAACCTCCAGACCTAATAATCGACAAGAAAATACAGGATTGACATTTATTTTGAATCTCACATTTTTGGAGCGATCATCACTTAATGTTTGGTTAATGTTTTACTTGGGTCATTGATATACATTACATGTAATATTTATATGTAATATATCACCATTAGTTATCAATATATTAAAAATAAGAGTTTGGGTACCGAATTTACCTGATTTTTATTCGTTGAATGGGCTTCCAGGTGGTCCAAACTCGACAAAAAATGATACAGCAACACACCCAGGTAACTTTGAACAAGGATATAGAATTTTCAATGAGACCGACTAATTCTTTTCAGACTCAACAGCTGATTCTTACTTACAGACGTCAATTAGTTTGCTCTATTTTAAGTGAGATCGGAAAGTCTAATAATAAAGTTAATTTCCGATTGGAGCAATGTCGGGATTCCTTCTGGGGTATTTAAGATGGGGTTTGATTGAGTTGCGTTCAGTCCATTCGAGCCATTTGGAGGGCAACATGTGAGTATATTCCTCTATGTCTTATTGGCTATTTGATTACGTCACTGACTTCTTAATATTAAGGACTGCTACACTGGTTTCTATAGCTGGGTAGTCATAATTTTCATTCCATTGTTAATGGTTTGACATTGCATTTTAACAGTGTTTTTAAAATGGGGTAAAATATTAAGCGGAAATGTTCCCGAAATGGAATATTTAATAAAGGTCCGTCATACAGGGGCTGTGTAAACTATGCAGATTTTCAATGTGCAGGCAAGCGTACTCGTACACCACAAATTCTCTATTTATATGCTAAAAATCCGTCACGTCCGTTATCGGCCCACTTATAATAAATATGCAAATATCTCGCTTAATATTCAAGATAGAGAATAAATGTATAAAACAATATTTATAGTAAATTTAATTTGCTATAAGATTGGTTCTATACAATGTTTTGATACGACGTATGGTAACGGAGATATTTCGAATTTTTGAAAATCCTCCCTCTAAACCCCCCCTCCCACTGGTCTGATTTCAGTCATTAACGAACTTGATCTGTCTTTTTGCATAAAACGTTTAAATATCAAGTTTGGTAACGATCAAACAAAAGTTGCGACCTCTAGATCACTAACAGACAAATATATATATATATATATATATATTAGCTCAGATACCCAGCTTCACCCGGGAATTCATTTGAGGCTGAATGGTGATGGTATTTTTATGGCAAGGCTTTACTTTGCACAATATTTTGGCATTTACCCGTCCACGTGTTTAGGGTCTATACCCGTCGTTGCTGTGGATTTGTTAATAATAAAATTATTTTTTTATGTAAGACATCACTGTCCTCCATATTGTCATATTTTGCATAGATTTGAATTATTAAGGACAAAATATTAACATTGATTTGAAATAATTTTTCCAGGTGAGGTACTTGGTACTTCATATTGAAAAGAATTGTTGAGCGTATCAATATTTCTACGCAAATTAACTGCTTCATACATTGTTCCCGAAAAAATGTATAAATCAAATAGACAATGAAATATCGCGAATTTTTATTTCAGGCATCCCTTATAACCCCCACTCCCCTTCGAACTTAAAATTTGTAATATAGCTTATAATCATGGAAGAATTAATTCTAATTGACATACCGAGTTTTGATAAGTTCGGTTCAATCGTGCCTAATAAAATTGTTGGCTACCGCTAAAGTTTTAGTGTATATCTCGTTTATACTTTGTTATAAGACAAAAGTAAATATCACAAAAGTTACTTCAAATAAAAAAATAAACTACTTTTGTCATGTGCATATTTCCAGAAAAACGAATAGAAAACGAAATACCGCTACTTTTGTGCCAAATAAACTGGTCACTTCCACTCTAGGTTTTAGCGTATATCTCGTTTATAATTCGGTATACGAAAAAAGTATTTATAAAAAAAGTTACTCTACATAACAAAATAAACAACTTTTGTTATGTTCATATTTGCCGAAAAACCAATAGGAAACGAAATATAGCTATTTTTAATTTCATGCCTTCCTTACAACCCCCACTCCTGCCCGTAGCTAGAAATATTGGTATGGCTTATTCTAAGGAAGGCGTTAGTTTTATTACACATAGCGAGTTTTATTTAAGTCTTTTGTGCCAAATAAAATTGTTGACTCCCGCTATAATGTTTAGCCTATAACGCATTTATACTTCGGTATTCGACCAAGTTTCATAAAATTCGGTTCAGCCGTTTTTGCGTGAAAAGGTAACAAACAAACAGACACCAAAGAAACAAAATGCAGTTATATGGTGTCTATGACATGTGAAACGAAAAGTTATCGTTAAATTTCGCGAAAAAAATCAATGTACAGACAGAGGTTACAATTATATATATATATATATATATATATATATATATATATATATATAATTTTGAACGGACCTCATTTTCGTCATCTCCTGGGTAGGATCGAAGGACATTTGAAGAAATTTTTTGATAATCGCGTAATGAGTACGACCTCAATAGCTGAGTTCCCTAAGGGAAATCTGCTAAATTTACATCACGTGGGAGCTGCGTAAAGTTAGCAGTTCTGCCATATGCCCTCATCTCACCACCTCTGCTCTAGTTCTATCGTAAAAGCCGATGAGTAGAGAGAGGGGGGGGGGGGTTACTGAAGGCTGAAAATAGGAAAGTAGGAATAATTCGCTTAGAATTTGAGTTACAAAAAAATGCATAGAACAGAAATTGTAGAGCTTCAGCAGTTTAACAAGACTTGCTCAATAATATTTTACTATCCAACTCACAATAATGGATAAAATTCCAAATTTTGAATCCCCCCCTCTAAACCACAACTATACCTATAACTATGTTCGATTTCAGCCACTAATTAATTTGATCTTTAGTATTGACAGAAAAGGTAAAATATCGAGTATGATATAGATCAAATAAGAATTTTTGAGGTGGAACCAAATCTTAATTGATTCTGTCACCACACAACCAATTTGTATTCGCTTAATAAAGGTCTTTTGTAAACAATATTTGGCATATACGCATTGGATAAAGTGGTTCATGTTATAATAGCTTATTTTTAATATGACATAAGCAGGAGTGGGATTTAACTTAAGGATGAAAACTAGAATACTCCAATTATTTCTGTTCATATTCATGATAGAGAAAATACGTCATTAACAACATATAAAGGTAATTATATTGGTTATGAACACTTTTTCGGTCCGTCTTATAGTAACGGAGATATTTCAAATTTTCGAAATCCCCGCCCTCCCATATATTTTTGAACGGAACACATTTTTCTCATTCCCCCCGAGTAGAATCGATGGACATTTGAGGCGATTCTTCTCCGTAAAATACAGCAGCGTTTTATTTTACAAGAAACTATGCAGATGGAAAAATGTATTCCTTTTACAAATAGTTACTACGAAATTAGTTTGAAATAAATTAATTCTAAGAACGTTTTGTGTGATATAGATGTTATTGTTGAAGTAAACATTTCTTTTGGACTTTGTCTGCCACATTTGTGATCCCTGAAGAATCTTTTCAGTCGATATTCAACCTCGTAAACTTCTCTAGTACTTCTCCAGCGACAATAACTTCAGAATTTCCAATGGAATGCCATGCTTTTTAAGACAGACTTGAAGAAAATCAAATTCTAAAACGAGTTATATTTGTTAATTTTTCGATTTGACGCAACCTTTAAACACAAAAATTCACCTATACAACTCGTTTTAAAATTTCATTTTCTACAAGAGTCTGTCATAAAAAATATGGAATTCCATTGGAAATTCCAAAGTTATGGTAGCTGGAGAAGGTTACGATGTTGAGTATGGGCTGAAAAGATTCTTCAGGGATCACAATGGTGTACACCAAGACTGAGCATTTAATTACTACAATTGGCGATTTTAAAGGGAGTGGCACTGGAACTTGAAACACCCTGTATGTAGGATGGAGGCATACAGAGAAGAATTTCAAAGTTTATTTAATAGTTCATAGAATAATCTGCTAACAGAAAAAAATGTAGCCCTGTCTCATTTAACAAGAATTTCAGAACAACATTAGAGATAATAATATATATTATTTTTCCTTGTGCAGGTTGAGCGTCGTAACGGTTTGTGTCCTCCTCAGAGCGTTGGTAGCAGCGGAAGACTCTTTTCCAGACTTCCTGCTTGATAAGGTCTTATCTTCTAATGAGGTAATAGCAGAATTGGTTCTACACAGTATTATGGTAACATAACTACTAATAAAGTATTAAGATATGATCTATCTTAATGGAATGTTCTCTTATTCTTATGTTAAAAAATTATCTCGAGTATCGCTTGAAGAATTTTTTTTTTTTTTTTTAAATGAATCCAGTAAATAAATTATTTTTTCTTTTAATTAATCTAATGTTTTTATGTAAATTTGAAGGGGCTTCATTTCTTAAGGGAAATCGGCTATTGTATCATAACTTGATTTTCGAAACATTTCTGAAATTTCATAGCTACTCATACCATATACATATATATGATAGAGTAGGATTGTGGGTTAACTGTATGCTGAAAATTAAAAAGAAATCTAATATATCGTTGAACTTACAAGATAGAGAAAATGTCCGACACGCAGGGGCTTCGTAAACTAAAGAGATTTCCCATGGAATGGCATAACACACTTATGATCTCATCTGGGCACATATCCTCTATTTCTATGTAAAAAGGCTGAAAACAAGAAAGTACGAAAAACTTCCTTAATTCTTAAAAAAAAAAATATATATATATATAATTAATACAAAATAAACCATAGACTGCCTGCTAGATTGAAGAACAGCAATAGTTTGACAAGATGGGCTCTATAACATTTCCCGATCCGACTCATAATAAGGGATATGTATTGAATTTTTGAGCCCCTCCTCTAAACCCCCACTATTCCAGGCTCGATTCCAGTCAATAACAAATATAACCTATACCATCGACTGGAAGTTAAATATCGAGTATGAAATAGATCAAATAAACATTTTCGATTAAAGAACGACAAATGTTAATTGATGACGTCATCACATGACGTATTTATATCTCACAAAGTAAAAGTTCAATGAAAACCATATTTGGTATGATACTAGAAGTGACGTTTTCGTGGTATATCAGCTTGTAGTTGATACGAGATGAATGGAAGTAGGAGTTCACTGAAGACTGAAAATAATGTAAATTTTCGGTTAATATTCTATTCTTCTATTATCGTTTGATATAGAAAAAATGTACGAAACAATATTTATAGGAAATTAAATTGGCTGCAAGAAGATTGATTCATAAAATTTTCCGAACCGACTCATAATGACAAACAACTTAAAGGTTTTCTACCCCCACCCCCCTTGTCTGATGTTAGCCATTATAGAATTTGATCCACTATGAATTCCCTGTTCTAAGTTTCACTTTGAGTTCTTGAGTACGGGAGAAAAATAGAATAGATAGATGAGATCACAAGTTTGTGGGAAATCTGCTTAGTATATGGAGCCCCTGCATGGCGGACATTGTACAAATTCACTCTACGAATTCTCGAGGCACTGGGGGATGTTTCAAATTTGCGTTTTTAGATCCCAAAACCGAACATTTTTCGTTGTGGGAATCAAGGTCCGTTTGTGAATGTCTAAAACCCCCGAGTGTTCGAGAGGATGTCTCAGCTGCCGACTATAAGCATATCCGATTTTCCAGAGTTTCACTGCCCAGTATAAAGTGCTAATTGAAAATTGTATGCATATTCAGTTTGTCAAATTATGTTTCCACAATTCCGAAGTTATTCCCCAAAGAACATTCTCCCTCAATTAATAGCCCTTTGACCCAGCAGTTTCGTGCCTGTTTACCAGATCAGAAGCAAGTTTGTGAAGACATTTGCTTTATATCAAAGAATATTCAGTAACTGAAATTAAATGGATTACAAACAATATATTGGGGGTGGGGCGGATATCTATAATTATTGTTATCTCTTAAAATGTGCATATTAATGAATTTTCATTTTCCTGTTCTTATAGCATGGTGCTGCCAGCAATGTTTTCGTATCAAGACCGTTAGAAACTAATGAAAAACATTCGTGCAAAATGACAGTAACTGTGGTATGTACCGAATAATTAATTAATAATGATTTATACACACACGCATATATATATATATATATATATATATATATATATATATATATATATGTTACCCTTATGGCTAATTGCAACAGTTATTTACCAGGATATTTTGATAAAATATTCATAATATTTGCCCCATAGTATTTAAATAAAAATAAGTGGGTAATTCAATGAGGGAAATGGGCCTGCTGATCTTCCTTTATATAACTAAATATACTTTAAAAAGAAACCATAAAATGAGTATCGTAACACAGTATTCAATCTTTAGTGATTTCCTAATCAACGCAGGGAGGCCAGCAGCTGGAATATATATATATATATATATATATATTTATTGGTCACATAACTAATTAATTTTATTTCATTTTTCAGAATACGGCAATGAAAGGAACCTGTGTAATGTTGGGAAGAGGAGACGGTGCTTGCATGTCGGGGCAGTTCGTCCATCCTTTCCATCAGGATTGCAAGAAGAGATAGTTCACAGAATTTTGCCAACACACTGCTCCATTCTTCAGCTCAACACATAACATCTATAAATAAATTATTATGGCTCACTCGACTCTGGTGTGTTTATTTTATTTCATTCGGGTTAAGTACACCTCTATATCTTTGAATACCAAAACCCCGGCATTTACCTCCTAACAGACCTATAATGACGCCCTACACTGTTGTCCTTGGGTTAGTGATCTTAGCTATAATCGTTGTGATCTATCTAAGGCACAAAGGCCGCAAATTTGGGAGATAGAAGGCAACGGAAAACCAACATTTTCTACCTTATTAGAAACATGGATTCCCAAACAATATTATTACGGTTAATGATGGACCTTCTCCAGCAGAGGAAGTGATAAGCAAGACTCCTTGTTTCTCAGAAGACTAACATCTG
Organism: Riptortus pedestris; assembly: GCA_019009955.1. Taxonomy (NCBI): domain Eukaryota; kingdom Metazoa; phylum Arthropoda; class Insecta; order Hemiptera; family Alydidae; genus Riptortus; species Riptortus pedestris. Next base: position 51,556,170 of record CM032230.1, read on the forward strand.
ATGATAGGTGATAACGCTATAGCGACATCCTAAGTTAGAAAAAGTCGGACACAAACTAAGCCAATTTCCCATGTATTAAACACGCTGCTGATCTGACACTATCTACTTTCCAATTTACCAGCAATAAGGAAGACTCCTAAATAGTAGTTGAAATTTTAGCTGAATATGAGACTTTTTGGTGAAAATCGTATAAGTAAGAGTAGGTGTTTACAGATGGCGAAAAATGGAAAAATGTATCAAGTCAGGGGCAATGTAAACTAAGCAGCTGAATGTCTTTGATGACAGCTGTTGCTATCCTTATCTTAAGTGGCTGTCACGTAGGGTGAAATCAAACTCCATCAGTTGCCCGACATTTCGATACAATTCTCTACCTTTGTCAGGACCTACAATATTACAAATATATTAATGACGTATAGGGTTTATAAATTTATTATTATCTTTTTATTATATATATACGATACGTATATATATATATATATATATATATATATATATATATGTATATTGTGATATATTGTGTTGTTGTTTTCGACCAGGTTATATGTGTGTGTATATATATATATATATATGGTGTTGTTTTTTGGAGTATTGGGCAGTGTTGGTGAATAAAATCATAATTTATTCCAATATTTCGAGAATATTTATTTTCTCTTCTTCAGAGCAAGACTAAAGATACTTAAAAACTATTGTACATAACTGTTGCACTTCTGGTTACATTAGGAGTACTGAGTATAACCTACCTAAGTTACATTGAGCATGGTGACCATTATTATTACAAAAATAATAAACGTTGATTATTAGGGTTCTTTTGGATTGCGAAATTAAACACGCATGCTTTAACGTTTTTATCACTGCACAATTTATTTGGTGATGCACAGCATCCTTGGTAAATTATTCTTCCCTACAAATCACAATATGCACTGATAACTTGACTTCTTACTGCGCAGTAAAATAGCTCACGATCAAGCGAATCACTGATGTTCAAAATACACGGCACTGATCTTCACAAAACACTCCATTGCACTGAAACTAAAAGGCACTGTTATTCAATAGTAAGAAAACTGAGAACTCATAAACTGTTGGGGGAGCTGGCCTACTTTTTATATAGTCCGGTGACAAGTTGAAGAAGGGTCCAAACGTTCCAGCACAGTCACCTAGTAGATTCTAGACTTGACCCTGGCGCCGTCACTCTTCTGCAGGGGCACCTTCATTTTCTTCGTACTCCTTAATTCTGTGATTAACTATCAATATCAAGTACATCATTTTGCCTCTATATATATTAAACAATAGTATCAAAGAAAACTCTTCCTCCAAAACTAAATATTGTAATTTAGTAAAAAAATAATAATAAAGAAAATTTAAAAAATCAATGCTAAACAAACCTCTGACTTTCTTTCCGAATCAGTTATTTTTTTTACATTTCTTTTGGCATTGTGACTAAATTACAAATATTCAGTTACTGGACAGCAACATTCAACACGTTAGTAGTTTTAAATATAGTATTAACGTTGGTACTATAATTTTATATATATATATATATATATATATATATATATATATATATATAATAAAGGACGCCCTGGTGGCTGCGCGGGTTAAGTCGTAGGTAGATCTTTCACTACCCTCAGTTATTCTGAAATTAAAAAATGTCCGTCACAAAGGGCTGCGTAAACTAAGCAAATTTCTCAGGAGGTGGCATGACACACTAGCATCTCACCACTTATTCTGCCTCCAAAGCAGAAAGTACCTGTTCAGTCGTCATTTCAATTTGAATCTCCCGCGCTCGCTGAGTTCACAAACCCGCCACACATATGCTGATCTCCAAGGCTGTGGCTTACAGCGGAAACTCCTTTGCAGCTCTAGAAGGCATCGGCTAGTTACAAGGAGACAGTCAGGTGGTCTTGGACGCTCGCTGCGGTCGTTCCTACGGCCAGTGGGGGCCATGCCCCTCCCTCCGCTACAGATAACCGCTTCATAGATAACCACTCAGTTGGAATTCACCCGTGATAGAGATACAGTCATTTTCTCATCTCCCGCAAAGCTGCCATCCTGTGCTGATCGCCGCAACCGGCTGGACGTCGGATCTTCTACGGAACACAGAAAATAGCAACGGAGGAGGACTCCACTTCTAGGAACGTATTCGTTTCCCGCAGGTTTCTATTTTAATAATGCTAGCATTATTTGCGCAAATTATCAAATGAGTACTCACACAATATAGGACCTATCGCTCATTCTATGTATATATTTATATTGCCGCTAAATTAGTTTATAAAGTTAAGTTCTTTCTGTTTCTTGCTCAACCTCTATTTATAACGTGTATTATATTGTAGTTTTAATCAATTCAATATACTTGATTCTTAGGAGAACTCAAATAGTTTTTTTGTGTTATTTCCCCTCAGCCTTCCACTAGAAATACAAAATGGTTCAGTCTAATGCTCTCTCTTATTCTTGCCTTTAAAAACCTTCCCGCCAAAACATTTTGGTGCCGACATTTTCTATTACCGCAAATGCTAACCGCACGCCCCTACATTTTGGTGCCGAAACCCGGGACTAAATAGCTTTCCCGCCCCGACATTTTGGTGCCGAAATAGCTCTATTATTATTACCGCAAAAGCTAACCGCCCGCCAGAACAGTACCAACTACTCTTTTGAGTTACGAAAAAAATATATAACAACAATTGTAGATCATCAATATTTTAACAAGATTGGTTCTATAACATTTTTCGAACTCAACTATTAAAACAGAGATACTAGGAACTTTCGAATTCCCCCCACTAAGCCTTCCTGCTTAGAATGGCTGGTGCGATTTCTGAAAATAACAAATATGATCTTTACTTTCGACTGAGACGGTCAAATATTGAGTATGCTATAAATAAAATAAACATTTTCCATACAAGAAGGTAAAATCTTAATCGATGACGTCATCGCATAATGAATTTCCATGTATCTCTCATAATAAAGGTCTCATGAAAACAATATATGGTATTTACGCTCAGAATGAAAAGGTTCATAGTATTGTTATTTTGAAATTAGTGGTATTGGGCGTTTATCAAAGGCTGAAAACTAGAAAATCCAAATCGGTTATAATCTCGGTTATAATTCATATTTGAGAAAACATGTATATAACAACATATATAGACAATCACATTTAAAACAAGATTGGTTCTATACAACCAAAAGAGCGGTAACTGATACATATATAATACTGATGGGACCTCATTTTACTCAATAGTGGATATCCCTCAAGGGAAATCCGCTATTATTAACAATAAAAATATGTCTAATATTGTAGGCCCTGACAAAAGTAGTTAATGTTTACCGAAACATAAGCAAGGTGGTGTAGTTTTATATAACTCTACGTGATCGACAATCGCTTAAAAAAAGATAAGCTAAGCAGATTTTCCACGATTTCTTAATCCCCCTCTTTCTCGCAAACAATTAAAACTTATTTAATCTTAAATCTCAATGTTTCGTAATTTATTGTAAGAGAAATAGGAATCAGTGTTAACTGTGGCTGAAAACCTACAAAGTACAGAAATGAGGGTTAATGTTAATTAACGATTTTGAGAAACAGCGTACCGTACAATTGTAGAAAATCAAATTTGTTGCTACAAGGTTGGTTATATAACATTTCGATCCGTCTCAAAATGACGAAAATAATTCTAATAATGATCACGTTTTCAAGAAAGTTACAATGACTGATTTAATTTACATTTATTTGTCAACCATAGAAATATAGTGACTCTACAGCGTCCAGTAAAGAAAACAGCAAACAAATCCTGACCTTATCAGAATTCAGAGCCCACTCTGATAAGAAAGAATCTCTCAATGGTAATAAAGGTCTCCCCGACGAATAAATCTACATTGAAAGGATCAACCAATTTCCTCAGCCTAGAGTGATCTCTTCTCACTTTTTATAATCTAATATTAATTTGGATAAGCCTTGAGACGAAATTGGCTTTTCTGTTGCCAGGAGAATTAGTATTTATTTTTAAAATATTTTGTCTTTTTTAATATCCTCTCTCCCCTTCCCCCACGTTAGGGATAAAATAGAAATTAATTATGCTTCATTTCCAGACTGTTTGTAACAGAAATTACTTTTTCTGTTTTAAAAAAAAGATAACTAATTAAAATAAACGAAGAATTATTATTTAAGGGTCTCTTCCGGTCTGTGATTAAGGAAGCCATTGAAAAATTTAATATTTCTATAATATCCCTCTTTCTAAATACACGTCTTAAATTCGCAAATGAAAGTGCATGATTAAAAGACTGAAAACTTACGAAAGGTCTAGGGTGAATGCGTATACGAACCCGTAGCGTTAGCCGACCTAAACTATTATAATAAAAGTCCGTCACACAGGGGCTGCGTAAACTAAGCTGACTTCCCACGTGCTAGTTTGAACCCCGACTAATCTCATCTCACAATATATTCTTTATGCCTAATTAAATATCCGATGAGTAGGGATTTACTGAAGGTCAAAAAAGAAAATAAGAATTACTATCTTAATATTTGAGTTGTGAATAAATGTATAGAGCAACAATTGTAGAACATCAATAGTTTAATGAGGTTGGATCTGTTAAATTCTTCGATCCGACTCATAATAAAGGATATATTTTTACTTTTTGGTGCCATTAAGGAATATGCACATTAGACTGGAATTATATGGTTAAATATTGACTATGGCACAGAAAAATAAACGTTTTAGAGTCAAAACCGTATAATAGTGTTGCGAAACTACGTACATGAAAAATAATACAGAGTTAATCTGAATTTGAGAAATACTATGTAGATGAAAGGAACCGACCGATGGAAGGACCAGGAACGTTGGCGCCAAAGAATGTTCTCGGCGATACCTATCTGGGATCTAGGAATGTCTGGGTCCTTTTCTTTTGATCTCGCCGCCGTCTATAAAAGCGGCCAAGCTCGCTCTTGAGTCAGTTGGTTCTCAGTTCTCTTCAAGTGTAATCAGTAATAACAGTGTGGTCAGTGGATTAATGAACAGTGCATTTTCTTTGTGAAGATCAGTGCAGTGCCGGTTTTTGTAAACTACAGTGAACGTGAGTTATTCAATAAGAAGTGAAGTTATCAGTGTATACTGTGAGTAATAGTGAAGAGTAATTTACCAAGTGTGTAGTGCATTGTCAAATAAATTTTCCGGTGATAAAACCAAAAGAACATTAACAAACAACGTTTATTATTTTTGTAATAAACGTAACAACTGGTGTCAGAAATGGAATTGAAAAATTAAAGTAAACGAAAATGAAGTTTGAAGAACTAAAAGTGGAACATTAGAAGAACAAGATGGGTAAACTGGATCTGCCAACAATAGGAAATTCGGCTGAACTACAAAGGCGGTTGACTTTGAATTAAAGTCCAAACACGGGGATTTGATATAAGTACATATGAGTGTGGAGATAAAGTAGATATTGCTGTATGTACCCCTATCACAAGCAGCAATTTGGACTTACATGCAATTTTGGTCGCTATGGTGGAAAATAACCAGAAACTCTTGGAAGCTTCTAGAGCTAATTATGAGAGACTAGATGAAGCCAGGCAAGAATTTCAGTAAGCTTCTAAAAGCAACAGCGGGGAAATCCTAGCTGAAGTCAGACAAGAATTTCAGGATGCTTCTAGAGCTAATTGTGAGAGACTGGAGGAAAAATATCAACAAGGTTCAAGATCAACAAACCAAAAGGTCCACGAAATATCAGAGACCATGGGTAATCAAGTGCAAGCCATTCAGCAAAGAGTCAGCGAGTTTGATGAAAAACTGAATAATGTTGAAGAGAAAATATCCAACCAAGGAAGGAACGTGGACGAAAAAAATACGTGAGTTACAATTAATTTGATGGTAGCGTACCATTTAGTGTCCTCAAGTTACAACTTGAGACAGTGGCCAGTAAAAGTGGATGGAATAATGAAGAAAAAGTGATAGAATTAGGTATGCCACTGAAAGGAACAGCAGCAGAAATCCTGGAAACTTTGCTGTCTGCTTGCAGGAATAATTAGGAGGATATATTGGTGGCATTACAGCACAAGTACAGTGGTGAACATAAGCCAGAACATTATAGGATGATATTACGGGGCTGAGTACAGAAACCGAATGAGATGCTGACAGATTTCGCCATGGAAATTAAATGTCCAGTGCAGCTGACTTACCAAGGCGAAAATCATCCATTTAAAATTATATATATATTTGTACATTGTAAAATTATATACTGTCTGTACATTAATTTTTTTCGCGAAATTTCACGATAACTTTTCGTTTCACATGTCATAGGCACCATAACTGCATTTTGCTTCTTTGGTGTCTGTTTGTTTATTTGCTTGTTAGCTTTTCACGCATAAACGGCTGAACCGAATTGTATGAAACTTGGTATGCATATTACTACTAACCCAACTTAGACTTAAGGCTATATTAATATTCTCTGAGATGAACAGAAGTGGGGGTTATAAGGGAAGCCAGAAATTAAAAATAGCTATATTTCGTTTCCTATTGGTTTTTCGGCAAATATGAACATAACAAAAGTTGTTTATTTTGTTATTTAGAGTAACTTTTGTTATATACACTTTTTTCGAATACCAAATTATAAACGAGATATACGCTAAAACCTATAGCGGAAGTGAACAATTTTATTTGGGACAAAAGACCCCACCGAAATAAATAAAACTCGGTATGTGTATTAGAACTAACGCTTTCATTATAACAAGCCATACCAACATTTCTAGGGACGGGCAGGAGTGGGGGTTATAAGGGAAGCCAGAAATTAAAAATAGCGATATTTCGTTTCCTGTTGGTTTATCGGCAAATATGAACATAAAAAAAGTTGTTTATTTTATTATTTAGAGTAACTTTTGATATATCCACGTTTTTCTTATACCGAATTATAAACGAGATATACGCTAAAACCTACAGAGGAAGAGAACAATTTTATTTGGGACAAAAGACCCAACCGAAATGAATAAAACTCGGTATGTGTATTAGCACTAATGCTTTCATTATAACAAATCATACCAACCTTTCTAGGGACGGGCAGGAGTGGGGGTTGTAAGGGAGGCCTGAATTTAAAATAGCGGCATTTCGTTATCTATTCGTTATTCGGCAAATATGAACATAACAAAAGTTGTTTATTTTGTTATTTAGAGTAACTTTTGTCATATTCATGTTTGTCTTTTAACAATGTATATACGAGATATACACTATAAACTAAAGCGGGAGTCAACTATTTTATTGGGCGCTAACGATTGAAATGAACTTAACAAAACTCGGTATGTCAATTAGCATTAATTCTTCCATGATTATAAGCTATATTAAAATGTTTAGGTTAGAACGGGAGTGGGGGTTATAAGGGAGGCCTGAAATAAAAATTCGCGATAATCCATTGTCTATTTGTTTTTCGACAAACATGCACATAACAAAAGTTGTTTACTTTGTTATTTAGATTAACTTTTTTTTTTATTCATTTCTCCAGGAACAATATGTGGAGCAAGTAATTTGCGTAGAAATATTGATATGCTCAACAATTCATTCCTATTTGAACTATCAGGTACCTCAGCTGGAAAGATTAATTCAAATCAATGTTAATATTTTGTCCTTAATAGCTGAAATCTATGCATAATGCACAGGAGACGGGAAATATGACAATTTGGAGGACAGTGAAGACTTACATAAAAAATTAATTTTATTATTAACAAATGCCAACAACGGGTATTAACCCTAAACACTGGGACAGGGTAAATGCCAAAATATTGTGCAAAGTAAAGCCAAAAAAATACCATCACCAGCCAGCCTCAAATCAATTCCCGGGCGATGACGGGTATCTGGGCTAGTGTATGTATATATATATATATATATATATATATATATATATATATATATATATATATAGTGTTGTGAAAATGAAGGATTAGCAGAGAGTCGCGTATTTGGGAAGTGCGATATAGATCAAAAAAACCGACAGAATGTCCTAGCTCCTACCAGTACCTTCCAGCCAGACGTCGAGGGGACAGTGCAGTGCCGTCTTTCTGTGAATTTCAGTGACCGTGAGTGAATTATTGGACTGTGACTCATTGAAGAACAGTGACGCTATCAGTGTATACTGTGAGTAGTAATTAAGAATAATTACCAAGTTTATTGTGCATAGTGAAATCAATTGTGCAGTGATAAAAACTGTGAAACTTGCGAGTATTTAATCAAACCAAAAACTCCACGAAATATCAGAGGTATCAGAGAAACGAGTGGGAGTTATAGAGCAGAGAGTCGGCGAGTTTGATGAAAAACTCTGCGGCTTTAAGAAGAATGTTGAAGAGAAAATGACCAACCTAGAAAGAAAGATGGACGATGAAATACGTGAGCTACAATTCCAAATGGATAATCTACAAGTTCAAGAGGGCCCGGTGAGGCTCCTTTTAGAACATTCCAGCAAGATAAAGACCCCAACTTTTGACGGTAGTGTATCATTTAATGTTTTTAAATTCCAATTTAAGACAGTGGCCAGTAGAAACGGTTGAAATAATGAAGAGAAAGCGGTAGAATTGATTTTGGCACTCAAGGGAACCGCTGCAGAAATCCTGGAGAGTTTACCGGTCGCTTGCAGGAATAATTATGAGGACATTATGGTGACCTTACAGCGCAAGTTTGGCGGCGAGCATAAGCGAGAACTGTACAGGATGGAGTTACGGGGCAGAGTCCAAAAACCGAATGAGACGCTCCAAGATTTTGCCATGGATTTCGAACGTCTGGTCCAACTGACTTACCCAGGTGAAGATCATCCGTTCCTAGATCAGTTCAAGATTGAAGCATTTGTGAATGGTATTCGAGATCCAGATGTTAAATTTGCGGTATGCGCTATGCAGAAATCATCCTTTGCTGAAACCATCTCTTATGCGCTAGCCCAGGAGACCGCTAAAGTAATTTCAAAACCACAAGTCTACAAGGTGCGACGTCTTGAGGCTGATATTCAAAATGACTCCCAAATGTCAAGGAGTGACATAGAAGAATTAGTCAAACGAATAATGGAGGAGCAAAGGAACAGATCACGCTCAAAGTGCTCAACTGCGGCAAGGCCGGCCATTTTCAACGTAACTGTAAATAACCGAAGAAAAGGTCAAGATTTGTTTCGCCACCAAGGGAGAACAAACGGACGAATAACCCCAAATCTCAAGAGACACCGTTAAACTAAAGCGAGCTAGCACTGAGGGGCAAGAGCTAGCTCCTACAACTGCTGGCCCCACAATCTCCATTTCCATAATACAACAACAAAATAGCAACCTTACAGCTCGTGGACTCATTAACGGAAGGAAGCAGATCCTCACCATAGACACAGGGGCGTTGCAGTCCATAATTAGGCCCGATTTGGTAAAAGGATCAGTGGAACCATTAAACGACGTCCGACTGCGCACTGCTACTGGAGAATCAGCCACCGGCTATGGAAGAACCAAGGTTCGATTGACTATCGCCAACACTAGCACCGATCATGTATTTGTTGTCGCCGACATAGTGGACGAAGTGATCATCGGTGCTGACTTCATGATAGCCCACGGTATCAATCTGCACATGGGTCAACATGTTATGATCTGGCGCAAGACCACAGTAAGGAGGCTACTTACCGTCGGACGCCAGAAATTACCACCCCAGTCGGAAACCTTAGTATGGGCGGGTGTGGAAGAAGATTGTGAGGATAACCGGTTGTGGGTAGTAGAACCTAAAGAACTTAAAGATGACATTATAACAGCTAAAGCCCTCGTGAAAACCTGCGACGATGGGCGAGTTCCGGTGAGAGTACTTAACCCTTAATCAGACAATGTATGACACAACATATACGATTTTATTGTGTTTTGTTTTTAAACATAATCCTTGGAGGGGCTCTCAAAAAGAATTTTTTCAATCCTAGAAATTGTTGTTGGTTGATTTAAAAGGAATTTTTGTGAGAATGGTTGGCAATGGTTCACATTTATAACAGTAAAATTGCATGCCTTCAGTGCCCAAGAGAACAACATGGCAACTACTCAGAGCACGTAAGTTCACCCTTGTTTTTACTGATTTTATTAAGATTTTTACTTCAAACTTTTATTCAGCATAAGATGTTTGAAGATTACTTGTTCATTTTCAAGTACTTCCGAAGCCTGATTTTCTTTAGCTAATTTGATATAAACTTTAAATAGTATGAATAAAAAAAAAAGAAGGAATATTAAATTAGTATCCACTGTGATGTATGAGCCCATTTTAAGGCACAAAAAACAAGGAAAACAAAATTTATCATCCCAATTCACTTTTGTCTGATTAAGGGTTAAACTATCCAACAATGAGAAGATCATTAACAAAAATTTTAAAATAGGCCAATGTGAGCCAGCAGAAGCAATGATTAAGTGTACCAAAAATTCAGGATGCCCGAAAATGACAGCCAAGGAACGCGAATTACTTGCAGGAGATGTGGAAACATGGACGAAAGGACTGACATCACCTGAAAGAAACAAAGCAAAGGAGTTGCAAAGAGCACATGCATCCGTCTTCGCCCTAAGCAATAAAAGCCCAGGTAGAACAGCTGGAGCGAAACATGAAATAAATACCGGTGAAGCGAGACCGCAAAACAAGCATCCAGGAGTGTTCCCCTAGCGAAGCGGAATGAAGTTAAACAACTTGTCAACGAAATGGAGCGGAATGGAGTCATTGAACCATCTTCGAGTCCGTGGAGCTCGCCAATAGTTCTAGTAAAGAAGAAAGACGGCAGCACCAGATTCTGCGTCGACTACAGAAAACTCAATGACGTCACCAAGAAAGACAGCTATCCGCCGCCAAGAATTGACGACACCTTAGACACGTTGGCTGGAACGAAATGGTTTTCCACCTTGGACTTGCAAAGCGGCTACTGGCAAGTAGAGATAGCCGATAAGGACAAAGAGAAAACTGCCTTTAGCGCAAGCAATGGTTTATGGCAGTTCAAGGTGATGCCATTTGGGCTCTACAACGCCCCAGCTACTTTTGAGCGTTTAATGGAACGTGTGCTAAAGGGTCTCAATTGGAAGACGTGCTTGGTGTATTTAGAAGACATAATCGTTATGGGGAAGACTTTCGAGGAACATCTTAAAAACCTGGATGAAGTATAAAGTCGCATAACAGCAGCTGGGCTGAAGTTAAGCATAAAGAAATGTGCTCTGTTTCAGAAGGTCAAATACTTGGGGCATCGGGTAACAGCGGAGGGCATCTCCACTGACGAGAACAAAATACGGCCAGTAAAGGACTGGCCTCGACCACGAAATCTTCTTGAGCTGCGTAGATTCCTGGGACTTTACTTACTACAGGAGATTCGTGCCAAACTTCACTCAAGTAGCTGCCAGCTTGCACGAGCTAACGAAAAAATCGCGACCATACCACTAAAGTGAGGCAGCGGAAGATCCGTTCCAGATGCTCAAGGAACTCTTGTGCACAGCACCTGTCCTTGCCTATCCAATCACTGGACAGAGGTTCATAATTGACACGGACGCCAGTGGCTATGGAATAGGAGGAGTGCTTTCTCAAGTAGTTGATGGGGCAGAAAGAGTCATTGGCTACTACAGCAGGGTATTCTCCAAGCCCGAAAGAAATTATTGTGTTACCCGACGGGAGCTTCTGGCAGTGTTGGAGTGCGTCAAGCATTACCACAAATACTTGTATGGTCAACACTTCACCTTAAGAACAGACCACTCCGCACTACGTTGGCTGCTGCAGTTCAAGAACCCGGAAGGGCAGTTGGCACGATGGATTGAACGTCTGCAGAGCAATGACTTCATCATCGAGCATCGAAAAGCTGGGAAACACAATAACGCTGGTGCCCTTTCAAGACGGCCTTGTAACGTAGAATGCAAACATTGTACTAAAGCCGAGAAAAAGGAAAGCGTGATTGATGTGCGACTTACCCGTATTGGCTCAGACGAGGACTCGTCGAAGGCTCAGAAAGATGACCCGATTCTGGCTAAGGAGGGCAACAGAAAACCGACCCTTAATGAGATATCAGCTGAAAGCCCACTTGCGAAATCATACTGGGTCCAGTGGAATAGCCTAAAACTGGTAGAGGGCTGCTTATATAGATCTTGGGAGAGTACAGATGGCAAAACCACAACTGACCTTATTGTCGTGCCCACTTCCAAGATAAATGAGGTATTGAAGCAGATCCATAGTGGTCCCAGTGGCGGCCATCTGGGCATTAAAAAACCCCTGGAAAAGATAAAACAACGATTTTACTGGGTGGGATGTTAGCAATCTGTAACCGATTGGATAGCCAATTGCGAGCAGTGCATTGCAGCCAAGGGTCCAACGAGAAGAAGTCGTGGCAAACTTCAGCTGTACAACGCAGGTGCCCCTTTCGAGCGGATAGCCATCGATGATGCTGGTCCTTTCCCTGCCAGTGAGGCTGGAAACCGGTATGTCCTAGTTTTAATGGACTATTTCAGTAAATGGCCCGAAGTGTATGCCATTCCAAACCAAGAGTCCAAAACGGTTGTAGGTGCCTTTGTAAATAATTGGGTGTGCCGATACGGGGTTCCAATGGAACTCCATTCTGATCAGGGGCGAAATTTCGAATCGGCCATATTCAAGGAAATGTGTGAATTGTATGGCATCAAAAAGACAAGAACGACACCGCTTCATCCACAATCTGAAGGCATGGTCGAAAGATTTAATCGGACACTGGAGGAATATCTCAGAAAAGTGGTCACACCAAAGGGATTGGGATGTGCACATACCAAAATTACTACTGGCTTACCGGTCGGCCGTCCATGAGTCCACCTCACGTACTCCGGCGAAAATCTTATTTGAAGCAGAATTAAGACTGCCAGCGGATTTGGAATTTGGGGCCAAACCCGGACCGTCCTTCGAAGACAATGGAAATACTCCCCAGGCACAGGAAGACCTGCATGAGCTCCATGGGTTTGTACGCAACCTTATTAAAATGACAGGTGATAAGATGAAAGCCAGGTATGATCGAACAGTAAATACGGAGGGATTCACTGAAGAACAAATGGTTCTACTATTCAACCCACAACGCAAGAAAGGACTATCCCCTAAATTGTAAACGCACTGGGAGGGACCTTACAAGGTAATCAAGAGATTGAACGACGTTGTCTACAGGATACAAAGATACCACAACCCGAGGTCCAAAATGAAAGTGGTACATCTAGAGCGACTAGCCAAGTATGGAACGGCAATATTGAGCCTATTCGGGACGAAAAGGCTTAAGTGGGCGGCAGTGTTGTGAAAATGAAGGATTAGCAGAGAGTCGCGCGGGAAGTGCGATATAGATCAAAGAAGCCGACAGAATGCCCTAGCTCCTGCCAGTACCTTCCAGCCAGACGTCGAGGGGTCCCGACAATTCCCCTTTGATGTATGCCGACAACCTATATAAAAAAACGGCCAGCCGCGAGCGAGGCAGTTTTATTCTCACCTGTCTTGATGTTCACATCAGTGCTACAGTGCGACTTAGTGCAGTGCGGTAAAGTGTTTTTATAAGAAGAACAGTGTTGTGCTGTGACTGTAAGTAACAGTTTAGTGCCGTGTTTAAGACAGTGCAGTGCCGCGAAGTAAAGGACAGTGCAGTGCCGTCTTTCTGTGAATTTCAGTGACCGTGATTGAATTATTGGACTGTGACTCACTGAAATACAGTGACGCTATCAGTGTATACTGTGAGTAGTAATTAAGAATAATTACCAAGTTTATTGTGCATAGTGAAATCAATTGTGCAGTGATAAAAAACTGTGAAACTTGCGAGTATTTAATTTAGCAATCCAAAAGAACTCTTATTAAAAACGTTTATTACTGGTGTTGGTAATAAAAACGTATCAATATATTTATATAGCAGTCTGTTACCCCTCTAGTGGTCGCAGACACCGATTACCAGACATGACATATAATCGTTTTATATAAAAAGAAATATCAAGTTCGTTAACGCCTGAAATAGGACCAGGGAAAGAGGAGGTTTAGAGGGGAAGAATTTTGAAAATTCCTAATATCCCCGTTATGTGTCCGTTCGAAAAATTGTATAGAAAATATCTTATTGAAAATGTAATGGTCTATAAATGTTGTTATATACATTTATTCTCAATATTAACTGAGATATTTTTAAGTTTTCGGTCTTCAATAAACCCCCACTCTTACTAATGTCACTTAAAGAATGCTCTATTTTATAATGAAACACATTATTTGAAAGTTAAATACCAAACATTTTTCTCATTGATCCTTCATTTTTTAAGGTAAATGCAATTACGTGGGAAATCTACTTAGTTAATGCAGTACTTGCATGACGGACTTTCTTCGAGTATGGCCAGCTTGAGACCCTCAATAGTTTTATTTTTCTCTTTCTTGCCCGGGAATATTTTTTTTTTCCTTTCAAAAGTTTGACCGAATATCTATTTGCTGTTGTAAAAAATAATTATTTTAATGATATTATGTTATGAAGAATATTAAATGCAATCTATCTAAGTTTTAGTCAATTTTACTAACTTTTATGATCCAAACATTTGTACCCCTTGCACTGTAATTGAGACACAATAGCGTTCAGATCAACTACCTATTCCTATTGTCGGCTACTATCGATTTTACTTCTTACTCTTTGGACTGGCCATTGAGCAAAGGTTATAAATCAATTTCTCGTTACCTTCTTGTTACTTAAGTTACATCGCCAATTCTTCTATGTTTTGTATATAATAAAATTTAGTAATAGTGTTTTATATGTAGTGTTTGTCTAAATCATTAATAGTTATAAAATTTTCAGTAGTTCGATAGAAACAAATTTTCAAACTGTAGTAGAACAATATTGATAAAGTGTCACGCCTAAGCAGTGTAAGTTGTTTTGCTTTGCTAATAATTATTTCTTTTTTACAGAGTTTTGTAATTTACTATGATCCGAGTTTTTCATATTTTTTAAGTCTATGATAAGTACTCTAAACTACTAGCTACAATTTATTGGGAATGAATTGTACCTTCTACTTTCTTTTGGGGAGTTTAATACAAATGTTTATATTATTTAAATATTGAAAGGTATAACTGATTTGAGTGTTCCTATTATGTTTTACTTTATGTTGCAAAAGAAAACCAAGGGCTCCAAGCTCTTGACATACATTCAGTTCTGCAAGTTCATATTCAACATCTTAATTTTTATTTACTTGCTGTAGATTCAGGAGTATTTCTATTTTGTATCTTTGTCGTCATGTGTTTTGTGATTGTTCCTTGTCTATGCAGTAAGTTATTCATTATGTCCATACTGTTCTTATCAATTATTCACAATTGTTACTGGTTTTATTTATTTATTTTCTATTGCCAGATAAAATAAGTAACTCAGGTCTGTAAGAGGGTTTGATTATTTCGTGTAATTATTACAAGCCACCCTCTTTACCTGGTAATATCAGTATTATTGAAAAACATTTGTAATAGAAGAAGAATTTTACTAAGGGAAAACAGTCTGTTAGTATACGCTTGTATGATTGTATTTCTATCAACCTGTAATATTTACACGTGAATATATTTTTTACATGTATTTTCAGATTATTGTTAAAATTCTCCTTCTTCTTCTTTCTCATGGCATTATGCCATTGGGGCAAAATGTTTTCATTAAGTTGCAGTTTGCATACTCATAATGTCTTTTCTTTGGTGCAGCTTATGCAAGCTACTGAAAGGTGATTTTGGCTTCCTTTGGAATCTACAATCCTTTTGAAACCATTACTGTTAAACAGTTGCGAGCATAATTCAGTGGGGAAATCTCTAGATATGAACTATTCTTTCCATTATTTGTTTCTATGTAAATCACAGGCACAACTGGCATGGTCTGTTGACAAACAGTAACCTGGTTTTTAATGAATTATTTGCAATTTTTGATATCAAGCTTGGTTAGCTAAATTTGTTACATCTTGTTTGTTACTCAAATAGTAAGCAAGGTGTCTGTATTTTCTTATTTTCTGACTTCAGTAAGCCCCCATTTCCACCTATCGGATATGTACTTAGGCATATTTTGTGTATGAAAAAAAGAGATCACTAGTGTGCCACGTCAGCACCTGGAAATCAGCTTAGTTTACGTAACCCATGCATGGCAGACTTTCTTTGTTTCAGATTCCTCTTCAATTATGAAAAAAAAAAAACATTTTAACAGATTCTATGAAATTCCTTTAAATTTCCTATTGTTTGTATCATTCATTTGATTGCTTATCTCAGAGTGTTATGAAAGAATTAATTTTTTCCCCCATGAAATTTATCTTTATTAGATGTTGGAGCTGTTGGTGGGTAGCGGGTCTGGTGAACGAGGTCTGAATAGAGTGAAGCCTGGCCTATTATTTCTTCTACGGCTAGCATGGGAATCAAGAGCAAGGTTACCTCTCCTTATAATGTCTGGCTTCATGGCCTTGGGTGTTAGAGTCCAGATGGAAATTAACATTGAACGAGCAGCTAGCTATATGCCGAGACTTCGGCTACAGGAAGAAGAACCTCTTATGTCTGATACAGAAGAAGGTTCTGAATGGACTACAGATGAAGCTGGGTTTGTATATTACTTCTTTCTCATTTTCTTTACTTTTTAATTTACTAAACCTTGAATATATAGAATGGTGACTGACCAAATAAGTTAAACCATCACTATGCAAATATAGCACTATTTTGCAGTGTATTCTTTTGTATATGTTCCCATTTTTTTCATAAATTCATCACTTTTATAAGCAAGTTTTTAGAAGCTTGTATACTTACAATAAGTTTTATATACTATTTATAACAAAGTATCTTTTAAAAATGACCCTCCTCATCCCAATTCCTTAAGAGAAAATCAGCTATTGAGGCTATTGTATGTGATTTTCAAAAAATGTTCTCAAATATCCAATGTATCTTACTTAGGAGATGATGAAAATGAGGTCTGTCCAATAAATATACACACGCACCACACACATGCTTATTACTGCTTTAGTGGTCACAATTTTTTTTTGGTCATTACCAAACTTGATGTATAAACGTTTTATGTAAAACTAAAGATCAAGTTCAATAACAGCTGAAATCGGGCCAGTGGAGGGGGTATTATTCCTTTGTGGACCATTTTAGTAAATACACTCCTCGTCAAAAAAAACGCAACACCCTAAAATTTATTAATTTCACTGGGTTTTTACTGAAGCAGAAAATCATACCTTATTATGTCTTGTAATACAAGTACACAGGAGTAATAAAAAGAGTATTTCAGAAAAAAAAAAATTAATTCCTTTAATTACAAAAAAAAAAAAAAATTTATCCTAAAAATGAAAAAACAAAATTTTAACTTTTTTAAAAATTAAATTGACTATTCTTACTCTAATAACCAGTGTTGCCACCTCTTGCTCGAATAACAGCCTCCATATGTGTGGGCATGCTCCTGATCAAGTCCTGGACGGCCTCCTGAGGTAATCTTTCCCACTCTTCCAAAACGGCAGCCTCAAGCTCCCTGAGGTTGAGTGGTGGTGGTTCCCTGGCTCGAACACTTCTTTTTAGTCTGTCCCATAAATGTTCTATGCAATTTAGGTCAGTGCTCCTCGCTGGCCACGGCAATGTGTCGATATTAATTTCGTTTAGGTAGTTCCTAACAATTCGGGCAACATGTGGCCTTGCATCATCATGCATAAGAAATGCATTTTCACCAATAAATGGCATGTATGGCATGACATGGTCCTCCAAAATGTCTGCCACGTATCTTTGTGCAGTCAAAGGGCCCCCACGAATCGAAACTAACTCCGTGCGAGCTTCCCATGAGATGCCACCCCAGAACATCACCGAGCCTCCACCATAAGGTTCCTTCCGACTACACAATATTGGCTGTATCGCTCACCTGGCCTCCTCCACACTCTTCTGCGTCCGTCAGGAGAGTTTAGCGCTACTTTGGTCTCATCGGTGAACAGGACTCGTCTCCAGTCATCGACAGTCCAATCTCGGTGCTCCTGGGCAAACCTAAGGCGGGCTCTTCGGTGCTCTCTGGAGAGAAGTGGTCCAACCATGGGCCTTCGTGCCCTCAGTCCACTATTCCTCACTCGTCTCGTAACTGTTGATACCGAAACATGTAAGTTTCGGACACCAGCGACCAAGTTTCTTAAGTCGTTTGCTGTTATTAGCCGATTTCTGAGAGTCTGGAGCCGGATAAAACGGTCGTCTTCCGCTGATGTGACCCGTGGTCGGCCCGATCCAGGTCTTCTTGCGTATCCTCCTGTCTCTCTGAATCGTTTCAAGACCCGTGCGACAGTTGAAAAGTGGACCCCAAGTCGATTAGCAATGTAACGTGTGCTACGGCCTTCTTGGGGCACCGTCACTGCCCTAATTGTGTCATCTCTATCTAACCGTGCCAAAATTACTTATGAACTCTAAAATAATGCGTACTTGATGAAATTAACACGAATACTGAGCCCTAGTAATTTTTTTTTTGTATCCCTAAGTCGATAAGAATGACTATGGAATTAGTGCTGTTTATAAACAACAGGATTAGAGATAAGAAGAAGTGCTGGAATTCAAATGAAATTGTTGTTTTTCTCCTCCAATGTATTTGTCTGATTAGAAACATCAACATAATATTTTTTATTTCAATTAAAAACTTGTGTATTCAATAAATTTTAGGGTGTTGCATTTTTTTTGACGAGGAGTTTAATTAAACATTTTTTGTGCTATTTTTCCTGTTTAAAACTTGTCAAAGTGATGAGAATGACTGTGGAAGGTACATTTTGCAAGACGAAAACAAGAGTCGGTGTCTGTGAAGTATTTGAAGCTAACATTGAGTTAAAACCTATATTATTTAACCTCACCCTGGAAAAGAGAATCTATAAAAATAAGGATAAATTCTGATGATTCCATGTGCGGGGTTTACATAAAAAGTATTGGAATAATTATGACGTTGTTTGACTCTACGTCATAGAGTGCTTGCACTGCATATACTTAGTGGGAATGTGATCTTCAACATGCGTCAAAGAACGAGCATTTTGACCCGTGATATGCAATCAAATTTGGAGTTGGACTGGGAAATCCAGCATGGAGATGGGTGTGATTTGCCAATGTCTCATGGATAAAAGCATGCCTCAAACTATAGAGATGGTTTTCTTCTACTCTAAATGGTTGAATATGTACATACCTGAGGGGGGAGATAGTGTGAATAGTGATGTTTTTTTACTTAGAAGTGCTAAGAAGGCTAAAGAGAAGGACTCGTGAGGACAGCCACTTCTGGAAACAGAAAAATCATGTACCTGCCGATAAAAAAGAATTGTGGCAATTCTCAACCCCTTATAGCCCCAGCTTGGCACCCGTAGATTATTTCCTATTCCCAAAAGTTAAATATTCTCTCAAAATTATACTAGTATGGGAGTCCCAATCTAATCATAAATCCTAGCTTGCACAATAACTCTTAAGCATATTTGGAATCTGCTTACCTTGGAGCCTACAAGTCATGGAAAACTACTAGCAATCAATGGATGTCCTTTGAAGGCTTGAGACATTGAAGCTATATCTCAAATAATTCATTTTTTTGATACTGCTACAGGACCTTATACAATATATTCTCACAGCACATGGTGTATAATGACAAGTGCTAAAAATATTGTAGCATTAGCTGGTGGTCTGAAAGAGCCTAGTACTTGAGCACCTCTAGACAGGCTAGAAAGTTCTTATTTGTAGTTGCAGAACATTTAAGTTCACGGGAGATGCACAGAACTATAAAATGGAAGCAGTTATAAAAGTGAGAACACTTACTGTGACCAGATGCTTCTATGCTCTCCAAAAGTAATTTGGTTTAAGAGTCTCTCCTGGAAGGTGAAATTGTAAGTATGCAAATAGATCATTTGCAGTTTAAAATTGTAGCTTGGGCCCGGGTACTCCAAGCACTGTATCACATAGTAGTTCGCTAGTAATAAGTTACTTTTACAAATCTGCCACACCAGCATGTCGTTGAGTATAGTTTTGTTATTAAGTTAAAATTTAAAAAAACAAAGGATTTATTAATAATACAACTCTCCAACATACAGAACAGACTGGAGAAGGGTGGATTTGGGGAAATATTATGTAGTCAATTATTTTTTTATTTGTATTAATTACTTCCCAATTATAAAACTATATACGTTGAACACTGAGTTTTTTTATATTGAATTTATTTTCATCCAATTAATAGAAATATGTAAAATGAAAAGATCGTGGAATTTGCTGTAAAATAAAAATTATTTTCTCAAAAACTAGCTAAATAATTGGATCCAACTTTTTTTTATACACGTGTGAGATTTAAAAAATATATATATAAAAAAATTTTAAGGTGGATATAGAAGGTGGACATTAAAATGCCAACCTTGGCTATTTTTTTCTCATCTATTTTAAAATCTGAAACTTATATTTCTATTGAACGATACTCGTTCAAAATTATATATATATATATATATATATATATATATATATATATATATATATATATATATATTTATTTATATTTATATATATTTGTTTGTTAACCCTCTAGCGGTCGGAATTTTTGTTTGATCGTAACCAAACTCTATATTTAATCTGTTTTATGTAAAGATCAAGTTCATTAATGGCTGAAATTGGACCAGTGGGAGGGGTGCTTAAAGGTGGGAATTATTGAAATTTTGAAATATCTCCATTACTATATGTCGGATGGAAAAATTGTATAGATCCAAATTGCTAATTGCAAATTAAATTTACTATAAATATTGTTATATACACTTATTCTCTATCTTGAATATTAATTAAGATATTTGCATTTTTATGAAGTGTGTATACAGCTATTGTCGTAAGTTTCCCGATTAGTTTGGCCCGAGTAGTTTCTGTAACTGTTCGGCTCTCGCATAGCTTAATCGTTCTTGTTTTCCAACCTTATACTTTGTGAGATATATGCAAATATGTTCTGTTCATCCACCCCACTCCTGTATACTGTGTTTGCAGTATGCAGATTTCTCTATTGTAAAACTTCGCATGGGAAATCTGCTTAGTTTACGCACCCCCTGCGTGACGGACTTTTTTTTTAAAAAAATGATAACCTCTTTGAAAATTATGTTCAATAAAATTATTGAAAACATGAATTCTTTAACACAAAATTCCTTTGCATTCAGAAGAAATAAAAATAGTTATAGCGAACAATTGATGTACAAGCAATATTATAATTTCAAGTATGTCTTCTATTTGTGAAGGTTATTTCCCTTTGTTTTGTTGTAACTTATATTTTATATTTCAATGTTTTAGATATGACACGGATTATTTTGATGACGATGATGATGTTGATGTTGAAGATGAAGATGAGGATGAGGATGAAGATTCGTGATTCAGGCTGGAACAGAATGTTTTCAGCCGAGGAAGAGTTTTGTGAAGAAAAACAGGCAATGTCATTCCTAAAATTCACCTGCTGCCTCGTAAAAATAAAGTTGACTTACTGCCAGTTTCATTTAGCTTTGAGGACTAATAAAATTCATCACATTCAAATTTTGAGAGTTTTATAGTATTTAGTGAAATTTTGATCTATAATTTACTTTTAATGAGACTTTGATGTAGTTAACCAGTTCTTCCGTAGTGATAGTAACATAAAAGAATATTTATATATATTATATACTAATTTGCCTTTTATTTTTTTACCAGAAATGCAGTGTATACTAATAATTTAGTTGCCTTTTAAGGGGGGCCAAATTACTTCATAGGCTTAATTCAACATGTACAAAATGAATCATATGGGTCTTTAAAATAAGTAATGTGGTTGATATTAGCCTTATACTTAATGCTCCTTTATAAAATATTTCAACTGTTTTCTCATATATTAATATAAATATTATTAATAATATTAACTAATAATTAGTTAACTTAAGTGCTTTTAGATTTTTCTTTCTTTCTAAAGCAGTTATTATACTTATTACATTTTTTTTTTAGAATAAATATGCTCATCTTTAACATGTAAAATATAGGATAAGATATTTTATTAAACTAAATTCTCTTAACTTAATAAATGTGTTATAACATTGAGTCAATCAAAGGAAGTAGGCCAATCTAAAGAAGGGTTGGAGGTATTATTTCATTCAGATGAGTTTATTTTTTTTATAATTTTTATGCTGTACATATGTTGTTTTTAATAAATATATTGTTTGCAAATTTCTATAATTATTTTCAAGTTACATACTTGTCCATACTCACATATTTCAATTTTTCATTGTATCTGAAGAATTCAGGTGTTTATGTCAAAACTTATTTTGTGTAGCATTAGTGCACTTGATATTTAATAATAACTTTTGTATTTCTTTACAAAAATCTCATTTTTCAAACAGGATTTAATGTTCAATAAGCAGGGCTTTGAATTATTAAAAATACAAGATTAATTATATTAATTTTTGGAGTGCTTGCATCCAATCTTTAATATGATCAGAAAATTGTTTATAGACTCTTCTTTTTCCAAGCCCTTTGATTGATTGAGATAGTCTTAATAGTAAAATTTGCAATGTCACATATTTTTGATTTTTCTCTTGTCTGCTAAATCTTTACAATAAATTAACAAATTGTTTCTAGAAACATAAGTTTTTATTGGACTGTCAAAACTTAAGATTAATGTTTTTAAATTGTAATAAATTTGATTATGCTAAAATTAGATCAAAATGCTGTAAGCATTTAACAATTAGATTGTCAACATATATAAAGGTATTAATGAAATAAAGAATAATAATAATAATGAAATAAAAGCAATAAAGAAATATATTTGCAAAAATATACAAACTATTACCATTTGGCAAAATATTTGAGTAGTGAAATTTAAAGGCTGAAGAAATATATAAAGCCATTTAAAACTACTTAAAAAGGACCCAAACCTGAAATTTCTATGACCGTTGGCTCAGCAGGCCAAAAAACAAACCTATCATGATTCAGTTGGTTATATGGTTAATGTAATAAAAATTGAAATTCAATTTAATCATGTAGATTTAACATACACATCAGATAAATATTAAACAGGAATTAAGAGGTCTCTTTAAAAAAATTCTATCTGACTTTAGTCATCTTGTGAAGAATAAAAAAAAATCCACTTTTCAAAATGATACAACCTTCTTTCAGGGACTCACAATATAGTCCAACCATACCAAAATCAGAATCAGTCAAATTATGCTCAATAGAATTATTAAAAACATGATTTCTTTAACACAAAATTCTTTTGCATTCAGAATAGATAAAAATAGTAATAGTCAACAATCAGTGTACAAACAATATTATAATTTCAATTCTGTCTCCTATTTGAGAAGTTCATTTTCATTTTGTTTTGTTGTAGCTTATATTTTATATTTCAGTGTTAAATAAATAAAAAACTTTATTTTCTAGAATTTTATGATTGATTGAATCAATTATTTGTTATTTAAGAGACACATTTTTTACACCTACCTGGGTATCCTAGATATGTATCTTAGTCTATACCAATTGAGGTACAGGCAATGCCACCAATCAGTAAGAAAAACTCCAAATACGATGCCCCACAATAAAGAGGGACAATGAATTTCAATTAACAGCTTAATGTAAACTGTGTCTACTCAGTAAAACACATTATACACAATTTTTAGGAGAGAATACTTTGTAAGTAAATAATTAAAATTTAGTGTTTTGCCATTCATAACCTTTGTAGTAACTAGTAAGAGCTCTTCAAACAGCACTCTGTGAAATATTGGAAGGTAGGAATCTTTCACTGTCAATTCGAATATTTTAGGGAATTTACTCTTTTCTCCCCACTATTATAGTTCATAGTCAAACTGGATCGTGAAATGAAAATCTGGCTTAACTGCCCACATGAGGGCCTAGGCTAACCAGATGGCTTTGATGGGAGGTATTGTGCCTCACTGTATTGATTTTAAATTATATTTGATAAAAAAGTTATTGGATTCCTGTTTATGTATTTTTATATGTGGATGATGAATTCGTCTCTCTCTTATTTAAACATTACATGTAATTATATTTTGTCTTAAATATGATGGATGGGCGATGACATCTGTGAAGCTTGTAAGGGTACTCTTCTTCTGCCTGGAGTCGAATAAATGGGAAGCCACAAAAGTAGTAACTCTATAGTCATCCCGACTGCAACTAAAGTCCTACCTCCTCACCCGAGAAGGAAGCCTCACACTTACAACAAGAGGCCTTACCGTGCTCCTCTATCTACTTATATGTCAGCTTGTTTTTGTAGAACTGGTCTCATTTTAGTTGCTCTGCATTATTGATTAATTTCAAAATGCAGTACATTCTTTATGTCCTATTTGGACATCTCTTAAATAAATATTGAGAACGTCTGTAGAATGCGATATATATATATATATATATATATATATATATATATATATATATATATATATATACATACACACACATACATACATATATCATAAGAATAGATGTAAAATCACCTCTTATATTGCTAGTGGGTAGTTCACTTACTGAAGGCTGTAATCGAAACACAGTTAATATTTTAGTAAATGAAAATCTTTGACTTACAGCTCATGGCCTGTCACACGAATTTGCTTGGATGTCAGCATTGAGGTGACATTAATTACAGAACAATGATAGCTTGTGCTTTATTTATGCTGACACTCAATTATATTGTATATTTATAGTGGCAGTTTCATGATTCTGAGTGGGCACCAGGGAACGGAATGAAGTCAAACTTCAAATCTCTAAATAAAATAAAGAGTGACATTCCTAAATTTGAACTTGACACATCTAACTTAAAATTAGTAATCTAGTGGTTTGGTACAGTAACACCAGTACCCCTACAGATACTAAATTAATTTATCTACTGAAGTCGAAACTTAGCTCTCGTGTCCATTGCCAGTAATGTCAACACGATATAATGCTATATTTAACAATGCCAATACTTAAAGAGGAAAAAAAATATAATAAATTTCCAATACATAAACATTTTTAATCCACAAAAAAACTGATGTCATGCTAAATTAATAAAGTTATTTTATTGCACACGTTATCATTTACAAATTTCTTAAACAATCAAAATATATGAAATCATTTAATCTAAAGTAAGCATGACCATAACAAAAATTCAATGCATTATAAATCACTATGGGGTAAGTGAGAGCAAGTGCCCACCCACCAGCTGAATAGATGCCAGTGTCAATTTCTACAGACAGGATAAGCCAGTGACAGTTCTTTTGGCATGTTCATAGCCATATCCCTTGTTTATGCTCAAGTGGTAATTTAAGTGATTATCAGAGACTATTTCTGCTTGCTCTCTGTCTATCATTTTCCTACCCTCTAGTTAATTAACCTCCCATATAAGCACAAATAATCGTTTATCATTAAAGAAGTATCAAATTCTATGTGAGGAATAAACCAGCTCTATAACTATGACCATGGTTTTAATTCCTGATAATTCGACCTATGTAAGATCAAGTATTCACATGTCATAGCACATGTGAGCTCTGGGGAACTATCTGTTATATCAGTTCTATTCTCTATATTTTCAGATATTTCTAAATAGAGAATGGAACACTAGAACTGTTTACATGATTTGTTAACTTATTGTCATGATTAATAAGTTGATAAATTAATTAATTATATTTGTACTTAAGAATAATTATATATTTTTTTTTGTATAAAGCGATATATTCTTTTTGCTTGAGGAAAGGTAAAAAAGAAACTTATAAATTAAAATTATTCTTTTTTCTTTAAAACTGCTAATCAAGCTAAGCTATTAATTATTAAAACCCATAGTGCTGATAAAACTTTTCTTTAAAAATATATTATGAAATTATAGGATCTTCAATTATTTGTTATACAGATTTACTTATTCATGAACCTCTTATTGAGTCCTTTTTTTATTTTAAGGTCCTGTTACATCCATTAAGTTTTTTTTTTTTCCTTTGGTCTGTTGCAACCCTCTTTAATAGAAGGATTTCTATTCATACATTTTAGTATTAATTTGTATTTCTATTGAATTTAGGTATTCAGAGTTTGCCCTGTTCCTTTTCTGATTGATAGGAAATGTATGTTTACTTCCTTCTATATTGATCTTTACAATCCCACATGGGAAATCTGCTTATTCTACGCAACTCATGCGTGTTGGACGTTTCAGAGGTTGATATTCTGGGTAATTTTTGTCTCTAAGACAATCTTACTCCGAGAATTTTTAGAAGTACATTTGATACTAGATCGAAAAGTGGAGAGATTTTATAATTATGAAGGTACTTAATAAAATTGATGCATATTACCTCAAACTTTCTATTGGACTTGAAAAAAGTCTTAACAAATGTTGCCCTCTCCCCAAAGTTTTTAATTGGAGTTTCAGAACATTTTATGATACTTGCTTTCAATGTTTTGGAAATCTGCAACTCCTGAGTGAAATGCTAAGTATTATTTATTAAAATATACCTTATGCAACTTCAGTTAATCAGGACAGATTAACTTCCTTCCTTTTCTCGCCATGGTGAGACCAAGGTTTTTACTTAACGAAAACTACTAAAAACTAATTTATAGTAAGTAGGCTTCACTCAGTGGTATTGAGTCTACTAAATTTATGAACTAGACTTAGTCTAGCTTCCTCCTACCCTCATATCCCTCTCCCACTCAATCATGTTGAATACGTAATCCTTGTGGCAACAGCAGACAAGGAGCTTCTGCTTCTTTATTTCTTTTATTTCTTATCACCAATTCTGGGTAAATAAACCTATTAAATATGAAATTAAACAAAATTACAGGAAAATAAGGTTTTCTTGCTAGTGCTCATCAGGATACTGTAGCTTCCCACAAAGACATACCTGTATATTATGATTTACTATAGCACTATTATTGTTTAAACTAGTTTCATATTATTCTAAAATTGAATATCTTAATTTATAAAAAATATCCTATCGTTTTATCTGGAAATAAAATTTTACATGTGTATTGTTTTTATATCTTTAAGCTCTGGTTTCTTGGTGGTCTTTTGAATTTTCTTCAGCCTTAATTGTGACATTAACATATTTCATATATCCCAATACTGCTTCATTTTTTAAAACTGTGAAATTTAATTGAGATAATTGGTTGAATGGTTTAAATGCACTTTGTACT
Source organism: Riptortus pedestris (assembly GCA_019009955.1). Taxonomy (NCBI): domain Eukaryota; kingdom Metazoa; phylum Arthropoda; class Insecta; order Hemiptera; family Alydidae; genus Riptortus; species Riptortus pedestris. Next base: position 51,583,190 of record CM032230.1, read on the forward strand.
CATTGCTGAATGCTTTCTATTCTTAACCATGGCATATTGTACTTGATCTGAGACAACATTTTTACAACGTTAATTTCTCTTGAAAATTAATTTTTTGTAGAAAATTTTTTAAAAGCTTTTATATTTAATGAATATGAAATTATATGAAAAAGCTAACTAACATAAATGTAGCTACTAGAAAATAATATTAACAGTTTGTTCCTCAAAATTAGTAGGATTGCTATTTTTTGGTAATTAGTGTTTGACTAATTTATTTCTGTTAGCATTTTGATTGTTATTAAAAATAAATCAAAAGCTAAGTATGAGAATGTTGGATTATATAGAATTATCAGACTAAGAAAACAATGTACAAAATAGATAATAGTTATGTAATTTTTGTTTATACTTATATTTTATAGGCATTATTAAAATAAAATAATATAAATAGATATTACATACATTCAAACATACGTATTGAATATATATTTTCAGATATCAGTAGGTTGTTAAGGTTCCATGTCAGATTCATGGAAGGTTGTTATACTGGTGTGAGTTCAATTTTTGATTAATAAAAATTGTTTATTGTTGGTTCTTTTTTTTTCTTTGTATGTAAAAAATTTGTCATATTTAATTTTATCCCTTTCAGTCATTGACTCTTGTATAGCAAACATATTTTTGAGAATTTACTTTTGTAATAGCTCTTAGCCTTCTTTAGGTTTAGGTTAAGAAAATGACATGGGGTAAAAAATGTCTAACCTTCCCACAAATCAAAATCATACTAAGAACGTTCATATATGTCTAAAAAGATAACACCATTAGTCATAATATGCCATTATCAAATAATAATAGCTTAAATGAGTAATTATCAATTGGTTTTTTATAGGTAACACCATTTTACAGCTCTACCCAATATTACATTTCGTTGGAAAAAGAACAGGAAACTAATTTTTGTAAAAGTCACCTGTATAATCTGCTTCGTTTACAAAAATATTAATGCAGACTGAAGGTCTTTCCAGCTTTTTTAAAATAAAAATATTGATATCATTCTATAATAAATGTCTCCCTAGCAACCTCCACTCCTGTTCATCCGTATAGATGTTAATATAGCTTATAGTCATGGGGGAGTTAATGCTAACTCTCATATTTGTTTAGTTCAGTTCAGTCGTTTATACCTGTCGTTTTGTATTGTTGAATAACCCCTATTCTTTTTAGCTTATGTCTCGTTTATACTCCGTTATTCAACAAAAGTTACTCTTGAGTAACAAAATTAAACTTGCATTATGTGTATGCTTGCTGAAAAACCAATTGCAAACAAAATGTAACGATTTTTTATCACAGTCTTCCCTTACAACCCCCACTTCTGTTAGTCTTTATAAATATTAATACAATGTAAAGTGTAAGTTGGGTTAGAAAATCAAGTACCAATTTTCATCAAATTTGGTTCAGTAGATTACGTGTGAAGGGGTAACAAACAGACACTAAAGCCAAAAATTGTTGGTATCGTTTATTTTGAGGAAAAAAAATCAATTTACAGACAGAGTTTACAAATATGTATGTGTATATATATATATATATATATATATATATATATATATATATATATATTTTCAACACTTTTGATATTAAATTTTTTAATTTCAATAACAATAAACTGAGTATTATGTCCAAACTTTTTGAGAATCTTCATATTTTTTTGTAAAATTGACACCTCAGAAAAAATGCACAAAAGTTTGAAATACCATTTTAATTAAAACAATGAAAATTAGACAAGTACAACTTTATCTAATGACCCTCTTATGTCATCAATCTCATCATTAGCTCATTTTTGTATAAAAGAGACTGCTTAAGAAAATGTTAAAAGAACTATTCGTTTTTATTCAAACAAAACTTAATTAATTTCAAAAGAATACTTTTATCATATTCTTGGCTTTTTACAGAGATCTCTCATATATTTTTCAAACTCTTCCTTGGCTCGAAATAAACTTTTGAAGGAACAACTATTTCAGTCATAAAGGCAGGCACATAAGACAGGTCTTCTGGTTTTAGCGAAGAAGTCATCCTGAAGTGTCTGATAACATTTGAGATAACAACTTTGCTGCAGTTCATGGCGTATGGAAAACCTGAAATTAAAATTATTATCAGATACATTTTATACAATTGCATATTTTGTATGATGTATATTTTAAATTTCTTATTGCTAAAGGAAAATAAAATATATCAAACCCTTATATAATAAAGATATGTGTGAATTAATCACAAGGAAAATCGCAAAACTTGGTCAAATAAGAACAGATATATATATATATATATATATATATATATATATATATATATATATATATATATTCACAAATACAGAAAAATTTGGCTTAGAATATAGCAGACAGTTTTCCCTCATTGTTTTTTTTAAAAAATATCACATCTAGATTAAACATCAGTTGGGTAGGTCCTGATTAAACTAGCAGATTTATTACCTGCTGGAATGTACCTCGAGTAGTCATCACAAATTCGATTTTCTGTTTCTCCACTAACACTTAGCCTATGTAACTGCAACTTCAATTTTGTTGGGCATGAGAGGATTGGAGATACAATTGCTAAATCCCTTTAGTAGGAGTGGGGGGGGGGTTAACTTGCTGGCAACAAAAAATACTAGTAATTTACTTACTATTCAAATTAGAGAAAAAGTATGTAGAATAAAAATTGTAGTGCATTAAATGATTTACAAGATTGTTCATTTTTTCCAACCGACTCATAGTAACGGATATTTTTTATTTGGAATTTACAATTCTCCTCTCCTCTAAACCTCCCTTTCACCCTGGTCCTATTTCAGCTGTTAATGAACTTGGTCTTATGAAAATGGAACCGTTAAGCAAAAATTGCGACCGTATATATACATATATATTTGAATGGGCATCATTTACGTCAATTTCTGTTTAGGATCAATGGGCATTTGAAGAGGTTTTATGAAAGTCCCATAGAGAGTGCAAATACTACAGCAGTTTTTTTTTTTTTTTTTTTTTTTTAACGTCCACTTTTTGCAACTAGGGCTAATCGGGACGTGTTATCTACAGGTTACCACCCTTTTCTAGCCAGGGTGGGATTTTAGGACGTTATTTAATGATGTGATGATGTGATGAATTTCATCACTAAATAATTTCCTTTGCCCTGGTAAGAATCGAACTCGCCACTCTAGGTTTACCATGTGAGATAAAGGTCAACGCTTTAACTCGCATGGCTAACCTGAGCCCCCTCTACAGCAGTTATCCTTTAAGATAAATCTGTTAAAATAACTTAAATTAATAGATTTATCTATATTCCTTCTCGGACCAGCCTGATATTGCTGATTCCCAGACTATTGCTTCATTTCAATTGTCTTTTGATAATTGTTACTAAATGGCCCGAGCGCAGATAGAAATACGTTTCAGAAGCCTTAATAGGGATGCTTTAGAGGTCGAATTTTTTTTTATCATTACTAAAGTCAATATATAAGCAATACATGTAAAACTAAAGGTGAAATTTGTTAATGGCTGAAAGGGGGGTATAATTGGGAGGGGGAACTAGTTACGAGTCTTGCCAAAGAATATATTAAATATATGTGCCCTGTATTTCCTGTTAATTAAGTAACAAATAAATGCTAATACCTGGACAAGAACGAGGTCCTGCTGAGAAAGCAAAGTAAGCACCTTTAGGTCTCTTTTCTACTTCTTCTGGAAGAAAATGGTCTGGGTCAAATCTTTCTGCGTTTTTCCAGTATCTTGTATCTTTTCTTAAGGTATCCCATGCAAATATAACTGACGCATTGTTTGGGATAATAACTCCTCCTGCTAAACATTTACATAAAAATAAAAACTAATTAACTAGATGAGAGAGAGATAATATTATTTATTGTTTGGCTGCCTAATTCTATTAGGTTACCTCTTCACACTCTTGCTAATGCCTTGAATATAGAGTATAAATTAAAAAAATGATTATATTCCTAATAAAATTAAAAAAAAAAAAAAAGACAATAGGACACATTTTTATTCTCATATAAAGTCCTCTATGAGGGCAGCTGATGGCATACACACACACACACACAAACACGCAGATATGCACACACACGCACATATGCACACACACACACTTAGAAACATGAGCATACACACACACACACACACACACAAAATATATATATATATATATATATATATATATATATATATATATATATAGTGTGTGTGTGAATTAATGCATCTGATTGACCATTTGAAATTTAGTTGTACTGTATTCAAATATCGTATATTTGAATTTTGTGTAGGTATGAGAATATTTTGTTAATCCATCAATAGTTCACATAAGTCTTAGGGGAAGTCCTAGTGTCATTTTTGGCATTCTTCTTATCCTCAAGTGAATGTTACAAGTTGAGCAAGTGGGGCTGTCTGTCCTTGTCATTAAGTATGAGTGTTTTTAATTTGGTGTTACTTGGTGACGGAATTCATAAAATAAATTCCTTAGTCCCACCCTGGCTAGAAAAGAGTGGTTACCTGTAGATAACCCGCCCCAATTAGCCATAATAGCATAAAGTGGAGGTAAATCAATTAAAAAATGAAACATTGGTGTGGCCGATTCTAAGATGGGTTGTTTATAATTCCCAGTGAACTAATGCCAATTGATGGATGGATTTCTTCCCTTCTCAAAGGGGGAATCATGTATTTGTTTCGATATAATTCCCCGTCCAGCGAAGATGAACCCTTGAAATTCAAATTCTCTTTCTCTCAACTTTATTTCACTTGATATTCATTATTGATTTTAAATCGTACCTTAGGGTCAGTGATGAAGGTTTTTGGGCTATTTGGCCCAAAAGCAAGAATATGAGTACACCTTTGAGTTCTATAATTGCAGAGACAGTATACCTCTTCTAAACATTGGTAACCTTTTTTATTAGGGAGTTCCATTACAGCATTTTTAATATTATCATGGCGAGTAATCGAGAGCATGTTCTTTTATCAAATGCCCAAGGGTTTCGTTCTCTTTCCTGCATTTGCCTCAAAACATTCTAATCCATCATTCCATCCATCATCTTCCAACCCAGGAACTCAATTTACACGTTTAGTACACTTATAGTTTCGGAATCACAGAAAATTCGCTAGTCATGAACGTTCATGTTTGACATCGGTCAGCATCTGAGCTGACAATGAATAACTCATACCCCATTCTATGCAGGATTTCAATCGTCAAACGAAAGTTTGTCAATAACGCAAATGTAAATATTTTCCGTGATTCAAAGATAACTAAGTATAGTTAGACCAACGCCTTAACACACATGGCTAATCTGATTTCAAAACTACAACTTTAACAGTAATGTATAATAATATCAAGTAAGGTTGACCAAAGAAACGCCAACAGATCTCATATACTCATAAAAAAATAATTCAAACTAATTAATTAATGCATTTTAAACTGTCAATCACTTATTAAGCAGACGGTCATTACCTAAATATATATTCCGAAGTAAATTCTACATTTATAACATTGGCGTAGATATATATATTCCTCAAATCCATTTATGTTACCTTAATCAATAAACAGATATCCCCAAATACTTCTTTAATTCATCCATGTTATACATAAGTCTACACATACATAACGGCTTACCTGTTTCAATGCGCCCGCTGCTTCTCCTGAAAATCGACGGGGGTGAAGAAACTCTGAAGGATTCCTTCATTACTCTTGTAAAAAAAAAAGAAAAAAAAGAAGAATCAGTCACTTATCATAATTATTATAATTTGATTTTTATTATTTCTATTTAGTCCTAAGTTCTATTAGAGTATATAATATATTTACTCACCTTTCTAAATAATTCATTTTGGCCAAGTCTTCATTCGTTGGTGCATGCAGGGAATCACCAAAGATTTCTTTCTGTTCTTCCCAAACCTTCTCCTGGTATTCAGTATGTATAGCGAGGTTCAGCAATGCACAACTTATGCTTGTTCCAATTGTAAATTGTCCCTGATAAACGTTAATGCTAGTATTAAGGGGGTTATTAAAAAAACATTCAACTGATATTACGTTTTTTGAAAGTAATTATATTAGTTCTCGATAAATATTATTTCCTTAAAAATTTCCAGAATGAAATTATTTCTTGTGAATAAAATTTATATTCCATTCAACTCAACTTACAGTACTAGAGTTCTCATTTAATAAATGCCTCCCTATAACGCCCCCCCCCCCAACTGGTTTGATTTACCCGTTAACGAACTTGATCTTCATTTTTTCAAAAACTTTTATATATGGAGTTTGGTTACGATCAGACACAATATGCGACCGCTAGAGCGTAAGAGACATATATATATATATATATATATATATATATATATATATATATATATATATATATACTAGCTCAGATACCCGGCTTCGCCCGGGAATTCATTTGAGGCTGAATGGTGATGGTATTTTTTAGCAGGCTTAACATTGCACAATATTTTGACATTTACCCGTCCCAGTGTTTAGGATTGATACCCGTCGTTGCCGGTGATTTGCTAATAATAGAATTATTTGTTGGATAATTCTTCACAGTCTTCGATATTTTTATATTTCCCGTGTCTTATACATGTAAATATGGTGAATTTTTATTTCAGGCCAACCTTATAACCACCCTCCCGTTCGAACCTAAAAATTTTAATATAACTTATAATCATGGAAGAATTAATGCTAATTGACATACCGAGTTTTGTTAAGTTCGGTTCAGCCGTTAGTGCCCGCTAAAGTTTTAACGTATAACTCATTTACACTTAGGTATACGACAAAAGTGTATATAACAAAAGTTACTCCAAATAGTAAAATAAACAACTTTTGTTATGTTTATATTTGCGGAAAAACCAATAGGAAACGAAATATCGCTATTTTTAATTTCAGGCTTCCCTTATAACCCCCACTCCTGCCCGTCCATAGAAATGTTGGTGTGGCTTATTATAATGAAGGCCTCACTGCTAATACACATACCGAGTTTTATTTAGTTCGGTTGAGTATTTTTTGGCAAATAATATTGTTGACTCCCGCTATAATTTTTAGCGTATAAAGCATTTAAACTTCGGTATACGACAAAAGTGTATATAACAAAAGTTACTCTAAATAACAAAATAAACAACTTTTGTTATGTGCATATTTGCCGAAAAACCAATAGAAAACGAAATATCGCTATTTTTAATTTCAGGCTTCCCTTATAACCCCCACTCCTGTTCGTCTCAGAGAAAATTAATATAGCCTAAAGTCTAAGTTGGGTTAGTAGTAATATACATACCAAGTTTCATAAAATTCGGTTCAGCCGTTTATGCGTGAAAAGGTAACAAACAAACAAACATACACGAAAGAAACCAAATGCAGATATGGTGTCTATGACATGTGAAACGAAAAGTTATCGTGAAATTTCGCGAAAAAAATCAATGTACAGACAGAGGTTACAATTTTATATATATATAGATATATACACTCAACCGCAAAAAAAACCGGACACTTCATTTTTGTCGTATTAAAAGCTAATTTTCAGCAATTTTCTTTATGTGGGTATTCTAGTTATTACAGAGAATTTAGAGTCCATTGAACTAATCCCTTCAGGATTAGTAAACAATTAGATAAAACTCAGATTAGATTTATTTGTCGTGAAGTTGATCTATTCTAAACTGTAAGTAGTTTTTCGCACATTTAAACATCTTTAATTATTAACCAAGCATTTTCTTTAATTTTAAGTTTTATTTTTATTTCGGTCCAGAATAATGGGTCTTTCAAACTTAGATGGAAGGCCGGAGCTTACGTTACATTGCCAAAACGCTTGGGGTTGCGAAGTCTACCATTCATTGTAATAAAAATGAAGAATAATTTTTTTTTTTAAATGTGTTAATTTATCTTTTTCTTTTTTTTTATTTTGTATTTTTTTGTAAATAATCAATAAAAATTATTCACTTTTGGCAGATTTTGTTTAAATAACCTATAGATTAACCAATTATTTTAATTAAAAAGATTAATATACATATATATTAAGTATTTAACAAAATTATAAGACTAAATCTAAGTGTCCGGTTTTTTTTGCGGTTGAGTTTATATATATAGATATAAAATTTTGAACGGACCTGATTTTCCTATCACCTGGGTAGGATCGGTGGACATTTGAAAAAAGTTTTCAAAAGTCCCATTATGAGTACGACCTCAACTGCTGATTTCCCCTGAGGGAAATCTGCAAAAATGTATTGAGTAACTTGTGTAATTTATCTCCTTTTCAAGACATATTGAATAACTTTTACTTAGGAATAATCAATCTCTTTACATACCTCTGCCACCATTTCCAGAATTGCTTTAAGAATGTACTCATTTAATGGAGCATGACTGGGTTTTGTTTCTATGTATTTGTTGCACAGTGGTTGAAAATCTAAAAAAAATAAAGATTACAAGTAATTTAATAGTACTTCTTCCTTCTATTATATTATATTCCGAATTGTTTAGTAATGGAAGCTGCAAAATCCTCTCTCTCTCCCCATTGTACAATGTTATACCTTACAAAATACCACTGTAAAATGTTATATCTTATAAAATACCATTGTACAATGCATCTCTTTAAAAATTCCATCTTAAAATGCGATCATTACCCCGAATAAGGTTATAAAATGTAATTTTCTTCCCAAATATCGTCCTAAAATATATCTTTTGCAAAATACGATTCTAATTAATATCTCAAAAATGATAAAATTATTAGATTTTGCCTACAGCCAGCCTTGGTATTCCAAATTCTTGTACCTTACAAAATGCCATTGTAAAATGTTTTATATTACAAAATACCCTAGCTTCGAAATAAAGTTGCAAAATGTTATGTTTTGCAAAATATTAAAATGATATTTTACTTAAATTAAGGTTATAAATGAAGTCAAATCCGTAAACTCAATTTTTCCATAATAGGTCCACATTATTTTCTACAGCTGGTGGGCCACAGCTTCCTTCCTTATGGGTCAGATAGATGCACCAGTGAAGTGTAGAGAAGTAACCCCCCCCCCAAAAAAAAAAATAAGGAAAGAAAATTTTGATTCCTTATGAAAATAAAGACAACAAGGCAAAATGCTCTGGTATCTTGGAAATTCATTCTTTACAACTCGTACTATAATATATGAATACAGGGAACCAATCATTCCAACCACCAATTCATTAAAAAAAATAATGTTTTGTCCCACATATGTGCACCCATGCCCAAAAGATTAGAATCGTCTATTATATAATGTATATTAGCATTGTCTAAGGTTCACAATCACCAAGTTACCGAATCTCTTAATAATTGTGATGAACATACCGAATTCCGTATCGGGATTGTGGTATCTTGTTAGTACTTCATTGATTACCTGAAAATATAAAATTGTTTAACATTTGAATAAAATAAAGTTACTATTTACTCAGTTTTGTTCTTGAATAGGTAACTATGTTGAAGGACTTTTTAAAATATACAAACCAAAATAGTAGCAAGGGATGATACAATTCTATCTTCCTTTGCAACATTTTTTTAAATCTAAATATTTCATTGTTAACTAATTTTTTAAGGTTGAATTATGAATTTGGCCCAAAATAGGTCTATTTGAACTAAACTATATTTGGCTATTTTGGGTCAAAATGTATTGTACCTGACAATCTAAGATACTTTGTCACCATGATTTTTAAGTAATATGGTACATGTCTAACTATGAAGATCAAAGTAATGTGAAATACAAAATATGACCAACAAGCTTAGGTTTTTTTTTTTTTTTTTTTTTGTTTTTAAATATAAGAACCTTACCTCCTTAGTGAATGAATAAAAAATTTTCATCTTCTTTATAAAAGTTAAATCCGTCTTTAGTAACGTTAATGTGAATACTTTCCTTTGAAAATCGGCAGAAATTCTGTAAACAAAAACAAAAAAAAAACAACTAAATAACTTCCGATTACTTCATTTTCCAGTTATGTGGGGCAATTATAAAGCCATATTGTCTTAGGTAAATTATCAAGTATATATCTTGTTTTGTTACCTCTGTGGTCGCAACTTTTGTTTCATTGCTACCGAACTGGACATTTAAGCGTTTCGTGTAAAACTTCGTAAGGGATTATGGGCTTAAAATCAAAAATATTTAATTCTCTCTCTCTCTCTCTCTCTCTCTCTCTCTCTCTATATATATATATATATATATATATATATATATATATATATATTTATAATTGAATATGAGTCTCATTGCAAAATTGTTTATAACCATCCTAACAAGAGAAGACGAAAATGGTTATCCCTCCTTCTCAGGGAGCTATTTAATCAAGATTGTCTTTGTTTATTTTTTCCTCAAAAAAAAAACCTCTATATTCTAATATATGCTAATAGACTATATAATAGATTTGACCTTATTTACATAATTGGCTAAATCCATTGTAGCACGTCATCATTATTAAAATTAATTGAAGTAGACAATTTCAGTAAACTATAATTGTCTAGTTCAATTGGCGATGATGGTTAAATAAGCTATTACACTCGAACACCACTCGATACGCGTCGGGGATAAAATAAATGTTTTTGGGTTACTGAATTGAAGAAATTATTTTTCTTTTCTACAGTGTGTGTGTGTTTGTGTGTGTGTGTGTGTGTGTGTGTGTGTGTGTCTATATATATATATATATATATATATATATATATATATATATATATATATATATATATTAAGATTAAGTTCCTTAATGGGACTAGAGTAAAGAAGTGGGGACTTAAATGGAGGATTTCGAAAATTCAATATTATGTACTGAAAGATGTATATTTGATCAATACCATACACAATATTTAATATTTTTATGCAACTTTGAAGGTTACACTCGTGAACAGCTGATATCGGACTGGGAAAAGAGGGTGGGTTATAGTGGGGTGTTAGGAAAACTCAAAAGTTCCATTAATATGAGACGGACCAAAAAATGTCTTAGAACCAAGCATGTTGCAACTTTAATGTCCTATAAATGTTGTCCCATAATGTTTTTTGTTCCTGGAATATTAAGGGAGTGTTATTTGTATTTTCTTGTTTTCAGGCGTCAGTAAACCTCCACTTCTACTCATAGAGAATAGATTGTGAGATGAGATCATGAGTCTGTAATTCCAGCATGTGGGAAATTTTCTTAGTTTACTCACGCCCTTCCTTGACGATTTTTTTTTCTTGCAAATTTACATTCCTTAAGGTTAAAGTGAACTTGTGTTGGTATTAGAAAATGGTCGGGAAAACGAATTTTGCTTGAAAACAAAAAACTTAATAATTAACTTGTTTCTATAAGAAAAAAATAAATAAATACATAATGTATTCATAAGCGCATTACAGAAATAAAGATAAATTATAAACATAACTTACTCTTGTATTGCCTCATAAATTTGCACATTCTCTTCAATTAGTATTTGACGTTTGATATTGCAATGGGTTTCTGAAACAATAGTATTCTTTAATAGGACTATGTAGGACTAGGAAGGAAGTAGACCATGTGTCAAAGCAGCACAATGTTGAATTAAATAATTAATTAAATTCATTCTTATTATTATTGTTCACCTCTTTTCCGTTACTTTCTTTCTTTCTTTTTTTTTTTTTTTGATATTCGCTTTTTTTGTGCACAATTGAATTATGAGTAAAACGCTGGTGTTGCGGGACTCATTTAAATAAATAATTTATTCTTGCATCGAAAATGGGAGTAAGCAGATCGTCACATAACAAATAATACTTCTCGCTAACATAAGTTTCTGCTGGTTAGTTACGCCTTGCTTGTCCGGAGTATATTTGAAGTTATTTCGTTTGCGGTTGGTTTTATATTAACAGTTATAGAAAATTCCCTTGAACAGCAATTCAGGTTGTACTCTGGTTAAAAAACAATATTTAAATTTCCATCGATTCTAACTAGGAAACAGACTCAGACTGCCCACCCGGCCGACCAGCTTCAAGGCCGGCACGACCTTTGGAAAATCCCAACCCCTGTGCCCCCAGATCTAAAACAAACTCGTAATATCTCAAATAAAAACGTTACATAACGTAATACTAATACAAATATGTCTGTACTGATTATAATCTGCTAATTGTAAGTGTGACAACATTTGTTCAAATTAGCTGTTGTTCATTACTGGCCCAGCGCTCTTTCTTAAGTCAAAGGCAGTACTCTCTAAAAGGGGTCCCAGTCCAACCCCGCTAGGAAATGACTAATATAACGCCCATTCAAAATTATATATATATATATATATATATATATATATATATATATAAAATTGTAACCTCCGTCTGTAAATTGATTTTTTTTCTCGAAATTTCACGATAACTTTTCGTTTCACATGTCAAAGACACCATATCTGCATTTTGTTTCTTTCGTGTATGTTTGTTTGTTTGTTTGTTTGTTTGTTTGTTTGTTTGTTTGTTTGTTTGTTTGTTTGTTTGTTTGTTACCTTTTCACGCATAAACGGCTAAACCGAATTTTATGAAACTTGGTATGTATATTACTACTAACCCAACTTAGACTTTAGGCTATACTAATTTTCTCTGAGACGAACAGGAGTGGGGGTTATAAGGGAAGCATGAAATTAAAAATAGCGATATTTCGTTTTCTATTGGTTTTTCGGCAAATATGCACATAACAAAAGTTGTTTATTTTGTTATTTAAAGTAACTTTTGTTATATACACTTTTGTCGTATACCGAAGTTTAAATGCGTTATACGCTAAAAATTATAGCCGGAGTCAACAATATTATTTACCAAAAAAGACTCGACCGAACTAAATAAAACTCGGTATGTATATTAGCACTAACACCTTCATTATAATAAGCCATACCAACATTTCTAGAAACGGGCAGGAGTGGGGGTTGTAAGGGAGGCCTGAATTTAAAAATAGCGGTATTTCGTTTTCTATTCGTTTTTCGGCAAATATGAACATAACAAAAGTTGTTAATTTTGTTATTTAGAGTAACTTGGTCATATTCATTTTTGTCTTTTAACAAAGTATAAACGAGATATACACTATAAACTAAAGCGGGAGTCAACGATTTCATTGAGCGCTAACAAGTAAACCGAACTTACAAAAACTCGGTATGTCAATTAGCATTAATTCTTCCATGGTTATAGTTATAGTAGCTATATTAAAATTTTTAGGTTAGAACGGGAATGGGGGTTATAAGGGAGGCCTGAAATAAAAATTCGCGATATTTCATTGTCTTTTTGTCTACGGGAAATATGACAATTTGGAGGACAGTGAAGACTTACATAAAAAATTAATTTTATTATTAACAAAGCCAACACTGGGACGGGTAAATGTCAAAATATTGTGCAAATTAAAGCCTTGTCAAAAAAATACCATCACCATTCAGCCTTTAATCAATTCCCGGGCGAAGCCGGGTATCTGAGCTAGTATATATATATAGTATAGTATTCGTTGTTTTTTTGCTTCATTTATGTCACGTACATGATTAGTATTGAATTGGTGAAAAAGAGTAGTTGTGAAATTGTATTTGAAACTAAAAATTTACCTAGAACAATATCTAGGGCCATCAACATGATCCACGGATGCACATCAAATTCTCCAGTCTTCGTAGTTAACTTCTTTATTAGTTCCTGACTCCTCTTGAAGAAGACTTCATTATAGCAGTCCAAATATTTCTTACTCAGCTTAGACATATTTACCTTCCTTTGCTGCTTCCACTCGCTCTCGCATTCTAAAAGAAACAATTAAGTAATTACGTAATGCTTACGTTAACCTAATCTTTATATGGGAAGCTATTAATATTTCAATTCAATTTCGAATCACAATTATTGTACTCAGGAGCGTGCTCCAGGACATTCTTGTTACATAAATAATATGCCGGGATTATTTTGTGCCAAGGTTAAATGCAAACTTTATATTTCCACGGGAAACAATTTCTATTTCAACCCGTCAACGAAGAGTAAGAAAGGTAGTAGCCTATATGAGTTCTATTCATAATAATAGAACACACCATTTAAATGTTGAATAAGCAAGCTATAATTTTATCTGCATATTTTGTTTATTATTATTATTTATTAACGTCCACTTTTTGTAACTACGCCTAATTTGGACGGGTTTTCTACAGGTTACCTTTTTTCTAGCCAGAGTGGGACTATGGATTTTATTTAATGAATTCGTCACTAAATAAATTCCTACTTGTCCAGGCGAGAATCGAACTACCCACTGTAGGTTTACCATATGAGATTAAGTCATACGCCTTAACTCACACGGCTATAATATTACTTTACGATATAAATTCATACGTCAAGCACTCTTCTTTTGGCCAAACTCTCCAAAATCCCAGTTTGGTATATTGGATCCTGGTTGTGAAAAGGTTGGATAAAAATAAACTAGTGCATAGTTGCCAACGTTTCGATATATTAAACACCTTCTTCAAAGCCTATTATGGAAATAATGAATATCTGTCAACACAAAATAATACTGGTTTAGTAATAAGAAAAAAGGGGTTAAAATTATAAACTTACACACTTACTATTACTCTTCTAAACCAATTTAAGGAGTTACTTTAAGTAGGAATTGTAGATCCTATTTTTTGAGGGGAAATGAATAGCATCAGCTTAAATTTTGATAACATAAAAAAGGGATTTGGTTAATTTATGTAAAAAGAAGTAATACTTACTCAATTTTGAGAATGGACCTTCAAAAAGGTTTTGTAATGGCCCATATATTATTTGTTCTTTGTTCAACATTTGTTGATGAGATACCAGTTCCTGAAAAAAGTAAATAACATAAGCATAGTAGTTATGTGCTAAAATGAAAGTATGCAAAGGGCGTTATATTACAAACTCCGTTTATAATGATTTTTTTTTCTGGGTTAAATTGTACATGGGTTCTATTTTTGCGCGGGAATTTGTAATGAACTTATATGTAACATCCGTAAACTAAGCAGATGCTGAAATATGGCTCTCTGATGATCGCACCTCACCATCTATTTCCTATTTCTTCCGCAGTAAGAAACCCTTGTAAATAGCAATTAAAATTAGTTGGAAATAAGATTTTGTGCGACGATTCTATTTTTTCACTTTGTTGCCTCTATATGAGAAAAACACTTTTCGTTCAAGTGTGTGTGTGTGTGTGTGTCTGAGCGTGCGCGGGCGTAAGAGTGTGTGTCATTTCTGAAGTCCAAGGTTGTTCCTGAAACCAGTTACCAATGTTAAATCCAAAAATTTATTTGTATCTTATCCTTCCTGACTAAAAGTATTTTAATTTTATCCGAAATCATAAATAGCCTTAAACCAATATCACAATTTGTCACATCGAACGGTCCTCATTTTGAAAACATTTTAATTGTTTAAGTGTGATTATCATAAGTTACTAATTTATTTTCCTGCATTTATTTATAAATTTTTATTTAGTTTTTTTTTTTAGTTTCCAGCATTAAAGAAGACTTAAGTATTGAGTAAGTTTGGAGCGGGTCAAATAGATTTCAAATTGCGAAATGTCTAATTTCATGCTTAATTTTTATGAATTGTTATTATAAGAATTTTACAGTTACTATAACATTTAATCAATGTTGTAGTGGCCTCACTTTTTATCTCATAGTTTCCATATTTAACCGTTTCATGTTAAACTATTTATGCAATGTCCGTTAATGGCCGGTATATATCAGGGGAAGAATGAGGTTGTAATATATTAAAATACACCACTTATTTTCATAGTAACACAAAACAATAATTCATTCATTACATAGTCATACAATACAATAATTCAATCTTTTCTTTTACACATATGACTTTTATCATATGTTAAATAGACTTTTTATCATATGTCAAATACAATGTATTGATATACCACAGAGGTAAAATAGTTATTTATTATACAAGTGACGAAAGTAGATCATTTTACAACTCGAGTGAAACGTTAATTTCACGAGAGTTGTAAATTCTACTTTCGTTACGAGTGTAATATTAAATTTTTTCTGTAATCGTGTAATACATGATCGGATCTAACCAGAATATGATCAAAATTAGGATGTTGTGAAGATTATGGTATGTTGTTGGTAGGTTATAAGCATGGTTGTGAAAGATTACAAGCATAGTTATAAAACAACTAGTGATGATTGTGAAGTAGTGCAGTTATAAACAAGTGCAGGTTATAAACAAGGAAGGTAATTATTATTATATTTAAATTTTAAAATATATTGATTATTTCCACCAATAATTCATTCACATTTTAATTTATTTTGTTAAAATAAATTCTTACAATGTTAAGAAACATTTAAAAGCATTTAATTTCCAACTTCAAATTATTTTTTAATTTATACTTTTTACTAATTAAGAAGGCAATTCACTTTCTTCACTTGTGAAGAAAGTGATTACTTTCTTCACTCTATTGTAAAATGTTTCACTTTCTTCACTCATTTCAGTTTAGTAATGTTACCATTATTCAACGATTACAGAAAAAAGAAAATAGCTGATGTATTTTTTACATTCCATCTGATTGACAGCTGTTATCAATATATCTGGTTGATAAAATAGTGCCCACAATTACTGATCTTATAAATGTTTTTCAAGCTCAAATATTAAGATGTAATTTCTTGCCTTACCTCTATGAGAACTGGATCTGCAGTGCTAATGAAGGCCAAAGGTCCCCAATGGTAAGCAATAGTGTCACCGTACTTATTGTGAGCTCTCCGGAGGCTGTCATAAAAACCTGGAAATAAGTATTTAGGTTTGATTTATATACAATTGTCTAACATTCTATATAGTATTCTCAAGTGTATATTTATATTTTTGAAGTAAAAGGGCGATGTCCGTATTCACCGTGCTGTAAAGTCATGGCATCAGTTAAATATTCTTGTGCTCATTGCGTTTACTGGCGATCCGGTGCATCTCCTGGAGATTATAAAAATCCATTTATTGCATATGAAGCTCTCATGTTTCACACCTGATCTGGTGCATCTACAGGAGCTTACATCAATGCATTTAATGCATATGAAGCTCACACGTTTCACACCTGATCTGGTGCATCTACAGGAGCTTACATCAATGCATTTAATGCATATGAAGCTCACCCGTTTCACACCTGATCTGGTGCATCTACAGGAGCTTATTATATTAAGTTAGAAACGGCTAATATACTCCTCCTAAACGACAGATACATTTGCCTCCCTTGTCTGTGTAATGTATCATCTTGGTACTTCGTGCTGAAAGCTCTAAATCTGGCATTACCCATTACAAATTTGTCTCCTTTCTCTAACTTTGAGTAATGCTGCCACGTTTCCTTTCGGTAAATACTAATCCCACTCCTACTAATGAGAGCTATAGCAAGTTAAGTTGAATTTAAAGTTTTATTTACAAACTTTAACTTCTATATTTGACGAATTTTCTTAACATTAATAAATTGCTGTAAATATTTTGTCTCTTCAAGGAATACAAACCTTTAAGAGTTGGAGTGAAATGTTTTATCATGCAGTATAGGTTGCCTACGATGGGAGGGCCTCGTCCAGGAAAGTGGCTATACTTGAGTGTGTACAACCATAGTACTAGGCCGATGACTAAGATGAAGAGGTGTAAGATACACAACCAGAGCAGCAACTGAAACATATTACGTGCGTAAGGGCGTGCGGTTAGCTTTTGCGGTAATAATAATACAGCTATTTCGGCACCAAAATGTCGGGGCGGAGAAGCTTTTTAGTCCCTAGTTTCGGCACCAAAATGTAAAGCCGGGAAGCTTTTTAAAGGCAAGAATAAGAGAGCATTAGACTGAAATATTTACTATTTTATGGAAAGACTAGCTTAGATACCCGGCTTCGCCCGGGAATTGATTTGAGACTGAATGGTGAGGGTATGTTTTTGGCAAGGCTTTAATTTGCACAATATTTTGACATTTATCCGTCCCAGTGTTTAGGGTTAATACCCGTTTTTGGCATTAGTTAATAATAAAATTATTTTTTATGTAAGTCTTCACTGACCTCCAAATTGTCATTTTTCCCGTATCTTGTGCATTATGCATAGATTTCAGTTATTAAGGACAAAATATTAACAAAGATTTGAATTAATTTTTCCAGGTGAGGAACCTCATAGTTCAAATTGGAATGAATTGTTGAGCATATCAATATTTCTACGCAAATTACTTGCTCCACACATTGTTCCTGGAGAAATGTATAAAACAAAAGTTCATCTAAATAACAAAGTAAACAACGAAATATCGCGAATTTTTATTTCAGGCCTCCCTTATAACCCCCACTCCCGTTCTAACCTAAAAAAATTAATATAGCTTATAATCGTGGAAGAATTAATGCTAATTGACATACTGAGTTTTGTTAAGTTCGGTTCAATCGTTACCGCCCAATGAAATAATTGACTCCTGCTTTAGTTTATAGTGTATATCTCGTTTATACTTTGTTGAAAGACAAAAATGAATATCACAAAAGTTACTCTAAATAACTAAATAAACAACTTTTGTTATGTTCATATTTGACGAAAAACGAATAGAAAAAGAAATACCGCGATTTTTAAATTCAGGCCTCCGTTACAACCCCCACTCCTGCCCGTCCCTAGAAATGTTGGTATGGCTTGTTATAATGAAAGCGATCGTGCTAATACACATACCGAGTTTTATTTATTTCGGTTGGGTCTTTTGTGCCAAATAAAATTGTGGACTCCCGCTATAGTTTTTAGCGTATAACTCGTTTATAATTCGGTATAAGAAAAAAGTGTATATAACAAAAGTTACTCTAAATAACAAAATAAACAACTTTTGTTATGTTCATATTTGCCAAAAAACCAATAGGAAACGAAATATCGCTATTTTGAATTTCTGGCTTCCCTTATAACCCCCACTCCTGCCCGTCCCTAGAAATGTTGGTATGGCTTGTTATATTGAAAGCATTCGTGCTAATACACATACCGAGTTCTATTTATTTCGGTTAGGTCTTTTGTCCCAAATAAAATTGTTCACTTCCGCTATAGGTTTTAGCGTATATCTCGTTTATAATTCGGTATACGAAAAAAAGGTATATAACAAAAGTTACTCTAAATAACAAAATAAACAACTTTTGTTATGTGCATAATTGCCAAAAAAGCAATAGGAAACGAAATATCGCTATTTTTAATTTCAGGCTTCCCTTATAACCCCCACTCCTGTTCGTCTCAGAGGATATTAATATAGCCTAAAGTCTAAGTTGGGTTAGTAGTAATATAAATACCAAGTTTCATAAAATTCGGTTCAGCCGTTTATGCGTGAAAAGGTAACAAACAAACAAACAAATAAACAAACAAACAAACAAACAGACACCAAAGAAACAAAATGCAGTTATGGTGTCTATGACATGTGAAACGAAAAGTTATCGTGAAATTTCGCGAAAAAAATCAATGTACAGACAGAGGTTACAATTTTATATATATATAGATGAGGGGAAATAATACAAGTCACTATTTGAGTTCTCCAAAGAATCAAGTATATTGAATTGATTAAGCAACATATAATACACTTTATAGATATAGAGGTTGAAAAAGAAACAAAGGAAACTTAACTTTATAAAATAATTTAGCGGCAATATATATATATATATATATATATATATATATATATATATATATATATATATAAAATAGAATGATCGATTGGTCCTATATTGTGAGAACTCATTTAATAATTTGCGTAGATAATGCTAGCATTATTAGAAGTATAGAGGAAACATATACTTTCCTTGAAGTGGAGTCTTCTTCCGTTGTTATTTTCTGTGTTCCCTATAAGATTCTGTCTTCTAGCTGGTTGCGGTGATCCGTATATGATGGTAGCGTTGCGGGAGATGAAAGATTGACTATAACTGTGGCAGTAGAACCGTCCCTGGAGAGGCCAACTGAGCGGTTATCTATGAAGCGGTGTACACACTTTACTGTAGCGGAGAAACGACCCCGGAGGGGGCAAAGCCCCACTGGCCGTAGAAACGACCCCTGAGAGCGTCAAAGCCCAACTGAACTGTATCTTTGTAACTAGCCGATGCCTTCTTGAGCTGCATTTTAGTTTCCGCTGTAGGCCACAGCCTTGGTGATCTGCATGTGTGTGGCGGGTTTGTGAACTAGGCGAGCGCGGGAAATTCAATTTAAAAGACCGACTGAACAACGTGGATAATAATAAACACATAATAAGTGTTTAGTTTACTTCTCTTCTATAAATTTATAACAAATTATGTTAGTATAAGTTATGTACTGACGAAGGGATATTATATTAATAATAATAATCTAATTATTACATGGAACTACATTAGACAAAGTCAGAGCCAAGTCTTCAAGGAAATTGTAAAATTAGGAAAATTGTAATATACCAATGGCTCGGAAATCAGTAAACTTCCTAAAAGAATTACGGAAACCAAGAGCTTCATGATCGTAATTGTATTAGGAAATCTATATCAAATCTTCTGTATTGAACCTTGGGTTGCAATTTCAGGAACAGTGTAATGGTTTGTCATTTGGGTAATATGAATTTATTTACTGACGAACGCATTATTACTTAGGCACACCCGGGCTGGAAAACGGTGGAAATGTATAGATAAGCCAGTCTCAACTAGCTTCTGTAGCGCAGTGAACGTAAATAAATAATGACAATTATTTTCGAAAACTAATTTATTTGGATAATATTAAAATGTATTGAGATGAAATGATTATAACATAACATATTTCCCACCATAACAAGCCGGACATTCTTATCATTAATAAAAAACATTAATTAACCAATATCATTGATATTTCGGTACCAAATGATGAGAATTTTAAAAAGAATTACCGAAAAATTGAGAAAATAACAGTAAATAACAAGAAAAAGTACAGAAATACCAAACTGCAAAATTGAAACATTTATACAAACTGGAATCAGCCAGAGTTACTGTCAATGTCATTCGCCAAGTGGACTTATTCCCAAAAATATTTTCAAAAGAATAAAATATTTAAATTTACTTGACAATATAATTTTTTATTCTCACAAATATTTATTGTTATATAATATCAGGTTATATAATATCAATGTTATATAATATCAGGTTATTATATCATCAATGAGTTCCTCGCTAGGCAAACTGTTCTTCTGGCTTGCACCGGGTTTCTCCTCCAAGGAATCTACACGTTCATAGAAAAAGTCCGTCATGAAGGGGATGCGTAAAATAAGCAGATTTCCCACTGGTGCTGGTACGAAACACTTCTGATCTCATCTCACCGTATATTCTTTAGTTTTAAATAAAAATGGGTACTCAGAGAATCATGAAAACAAGAAAATACGAATAACTAATTTACTTTTTTAGTTTCGAAAAAATGTTTATAGAACAACAATTTAGGAGCATCAATAGTTTAACATAATTGGTTCTTAATCATTTTTCGACCCGACCATAAAAAGGAAGATATTTTGGTTTTTGAATTCCACTCCCCCTAACCCCACCCCACCCTAATCCAGTTGCGATTTGAGCCCTTATTGAATATAATCTTTAGTGCTGAATGAAACTGTTAAATATTTTGTATAATATAGATCAAATAAAACTTTTCGAGTCCAGAAATAAAATAATCTTAATTGATGAGGTCATCAGACAACGCATTTGCATCTCTCATTTGGTAAAGACAATCAATGTTTGATTATATTCAATTTCCATTGCTAATTTTCTGTGGAATGGATCCTGTCAACAGTAGTGGCCTTCGCCACTAGAGCGGAAAAGTCAACCGAAGAGTTACCGAAAATTTATTTTCTATGAACTAAAAGACAGCTGGAGCACAACGCTGTGGCAAATGAGAAGAACTGGCAGGATATTTGGAAAGACCCTGATTTAACCCTTTTTACCGAGTGGACTGGTAAAAAGATTTCTACGAAACTGAGAAGTAATCCCGCGCCCCATAATAGTGAATAATGTGCATCCTACGTTATTTTTATGAATAATAATTTCCAATATTGTAGGGTTATTGCAGTACGTATAATAAAAAAAAATGTTCAACTAAAGAATATGAGCTAAATCACCTTCAAGCTCTTAGTTAAAGGAGTTGCTTTGTTGATGGATAGGGTAAGATTATATTTCAGTGTAGGCTGACTTTGATAAAGACATGAAATGGCCCGTTCTCGTTGTATGAAAGCAGGGAAGAGCATCTACTACAGAAGGTGCTCATGTGGTGAGTGGCAGGGCCTGATAATCATGACGTGAAAAGTTTTAGAGCTTTTACTGACTGCTACAAAGAATTAGGGTACCCTTTGCATTTCGCATTTTTAGTGGCAAAAATGATGAATTTGGATGGAAATTGTACTGTTATGTAAATACTCAAAGAACCTTTATATATATATATTTATATATGTGGGTGTGTGAGTTATAGAATATATGTGTATTATTAATGTCCACTATTGTTGTGGCCAACACATTATGTAAAAATTTATATTTATCAACAAAACAAAATAAGAGTAATGATAAATATTTGCTTATAAATATATATATGCTTATAAATAAATGAAATAAATTAAACTCAACTGAGTTATAAAGGTAATTTAAGAATTAACTGCTAATTCCAAATATTTAAAAAAAGGATTATTTGAATAATTGAATGAAATTAAGGTTAGTTCATTAAAAGAAGAAAGAAAAAATACATTAAATAGCATTCCTAAACGGTCTTGGACCTTGAAGAATTTTCCTTCTTTTGGATTATCTAAAATTACTATATATTATGTACATATATAATCTCTAATAACTAATGTTACTATACAAACGAACAATAGAAAGATGATGATCGCCTTGAGCGAGAGTCGATTCACTTCAATGAGGAAGAAGAAACTCACTGTCTGGGTGAAGGCGGATGGACGAATCAGGTACCTGATACCTTATTTAAATGGACTTCCACCATTTTCCTTCCGCGACGGCCGTCCTGGAACTGCTGGGCTCCAAGAAGAATGTTTTGTCCAATTGTAGAATAGCCTTGGGCTTGAAGGAAGTTCTTGGAACGGGAGGACGCTGGAGAGTGCTGAAGACTGCAGTTGCTTGGCCGGTAGAACAACAGACTCTTGACGCACGTCGATTGTCATCAGCTGGCTGCCGATACGCGCCGAGCGATCCCGACTACTGCCGATTACCGCCATTCACTACTTAATAAACTAAACACTTATATTATTTATACATATAACTTACAATTATTATTTAATTAATAAATATAAATTTTTACATAATGTGTTGGCCACAACAACTATGGCTAGTTGTGATTAATGTTAGTACCTAATAGCATTTCTTTAGTTATGAAAAATTGCTTTAATGTAGTTAGGATGAAATAATTGACTACGCTTCCACTATAACAGTTTATTAAAAGTCTGTCACGCAGGAGCTGCGTAATTAAGCAGATTTCCCTCGTAACGTTTAGTAATAGATAAATCTACATTCTGGTAACACAACACCACCGTGAATAAATACAAACGGAAATAAGAAATGTTTCATCCAATTTCAATAACCTGCCGACAGGAAGCGTTAGGTTAGAAATGTAAACAATCGGGTCTGCCCTGAAAAACAATTACTGAAATATATCAGAATATAACATATTAATTTTATTGAGAACTATTTACTGTATCTAGTACTGTAATTAATAATGAGTTAGAATAATTGTTATCTCAATCAATCAAATTTTAGTAGTCCAAAACCTTCAGACGGGGGGGGGGGGCACACCAGGACATATTTGCATGTATCTCGTACAATAAAGGTAATATTCAAGATAGTGAATAAATGTATATAACAATATTTATAGTACATTTAATTTGTAATAATATACTATACAATTGTTCGATTCGACCTATGGTAACAGAGGTATTTCGAATTTTCGAAAATCCTCTCCTCTAAACCTCCCTCCCCCTGGCCCGACTTCAGCCGTTAACGAACTTGATCTTTCTTTTTACATAAAACGACTAAATATCGAGTTTGGTAACGATCAAACAAAAATTGCGACCGCTAGAGCGGTAACAGACAAATATATATATATATATATATATATATATATATATATATATATATATATATATATATATATATATATACAGTTTTGAACGGACCACATTTTCATCATCTCCTGCGTAGGATAATCGCTTCATGAGTACGACCTCAATAGCTGATTTTCCTTAAGGCAAATCGGGAAAGCGCTTTCTATGCAGTGCATCATCGTCAGTGCCCGAAGGTCCTGGATGTTGACCTGAGGCTCTTGGAGCTGGAAATGTTAAACCTAGTAAAATTTATACCCACCAGTTTTGTTTTTAAACTAATATATCTCTTAAAAAGATAATATGGCCTTGTAATATGAATTATGGGAGAACCGTCAGATGAATGTGTGATTAGTTCTTCAAGGAAACTCCCTAGGAATAGTATAGTTCACATCATGTCCATCTGACAGAATTAAATTTGGTCAATATAAGCCTAAAGATGGGAATATGTATGTTGAGTTAGCACAGAACTTGGTTTCTTATATAGCTTTAATACTACTTTTATTTCAGAGAAAAATAAGATTCTTAGCGGCCAAATTATAGGTGAGGCCTTAATGAAAACTCGCAATGTTTCGTTTCCTCTTCTTTCCTTTTCGGCCAATACGTATATATCTAAGGTACATTTTTTTTTATTGAGTTTAATTTTAGTTGTGAACAATTTTTCGTATAAAAAGTAGGCAAGATATGCCCATAGCTTCAACGGTGCGGTGCGTTGACGATGGATTCATGTACCTGGTATTTGCACGTTTCAATGAACTGATTAATGTTATTCGGGACGATATCAGAAATAGAAGTACTGGATAATTCTTTTCTTATGCATTTTACACCTCGATTGGTTTTAGCGGTCTTCTCTATAAACCAATCGAAAGTGAATTTAATTTAATGAATTTATTAAACTTTATTTGATAATGGTAAATTATGGCTAAAAACGTTGAGTTTTCCTACAGTATGATAGTAGCAAATCAACCTCTTCCTCCCAACCTTTTTTAAAAATAATAATGTTCACTCCTCGTCATATAATCTAATATGCTATACTCTATATCTAATCATAAATACCATTACTTGATATATCATAATCGATATTTAATCGTTTCATTCAACACGAAACGTCATATTCTATAATGCTTGAAATTTGTCCACGTTGAGAGGAGGTTTAGTGGAGGGGAAATCGAAAATCCGAAATATCTCAGTTGTTACGAATAGGATCGAAAAATGTTATATTTTTTCATTTGTCTTTTGCAGCATTTCTCCAGCGGTGTCTACGTTGTGGTGGCCCACGATATTTCGCCGGTCTTCCAACCGGCTTCTTCTGGTGGTCATGCCCCGCTGGGTAGATTCCCAGCGACGGAGTTTAAAACAACGTGTTATATTTTTTAAAAGAGCTATGCAAAGTAGATGATGATGCTCATTTAAATTTAAAAAAAATGAAAAAAAATGTAATTGCTAATAGAAAAAGACAGACTCAACATATTGAACACATACAAAATATTAAATAAAAATTCGCATACAAACTCAGATCACAACGAAAAACAACAATATCAAATAAAATTAAAATCAATAAATAGATGATAAACCAGTGTTAAAAATATTAAGTATTTATCAAAGTTTAAGAAATTAATTTATAGAGAAATAAAAATACATTTCTATAATACAAATTATAAAAAAAAATGCCTCTACCACAAACACACACACACATGTGATCATGTACTCACATAAAAAAATGCTCAGTGAATTGTAAAATTATCCAATTTTGTTTAAAATGCCATTTTAAAATCAAACCGTATTAGAGTTACATTTATGTGTATATATTTGTGTTTCTTAAGTGCTGAATAATATGGGTGTGTTATACTCGTACCTTCGATCAGTAACTCATAGGATTATAATATTCTGTAATTGTTGTTTTTTTTGTAGATTTGTTTTCATAACTCAAACAATAAACATATATATGTCCTAATTTTTAAAGAATTTAACTGCACCATAATGAACATTGTTCGTGACAAACCTTCTTGAAATATATATGTCTTTATTCAAACAGATAAATAAGGAGAGCTATTTGAGTGACACTGCTTGATAATCATCATTAGCAAAATCAGTTTACATTTACAAACCAACTTAGTAAACTTAAAGAAAGCTATTATTACTATTTTATATTGATAATGCAATTTAGAATAACTAAAGAATAGTTATTTATTATACAAGTGACGAAAGTAGATCATTTTACAACTCGAGTGAAACGTTTTCACGAGTCAAAAAATTTCACGAGAGTTGTAAATTCTACTTTCGTCACGAGTGTAATATTAAATTTTTTCCTGTAATCGGGTAATACATGATCAGATCTAACCAGAATATGAACAAAATTAGGATGTTGTGAAGATTATGGTATGTTGTTGGTAGGTTATAAGCATGGTTGTGAAAGGTTATAAGCATAGTTATAAAACAACTAGTGATGATTGTGAAGTAGTGCAGTTATAAACAAGTGCAGGTTATAAACAAGGAAGGTAATTATTATTATATTTAAATTTTAAAACATATTCATTATTTCCACCAATAATTCATTCACATTTCAATTTATTTTGTTAAAATAAATTCTTACAATGTTAAGAAACATTTAAAAGCATTTAATTTCCAACTTCAAATTATTTTTTAATTTATACTTATTACAAATTAAGAAGGCAATTCACTTTCTTCACTTGTGAAGAAAGTGATTATTTTCTTCACTCTATTGCAAAATGTTTCACTTTCTTCACACATTTCAGTTTAATAATGTTACCATTATTCAACGATTACAGAAAAATGCTATTATTAACTCTAAACACTATTAGCCATAGTGGACATTAATAAAAAAATAATAATAATACTAATAGTTATGGTATACTAATACCTTGTCGAACATAGCTGTTAACTGCTCTGAGTTAGCCAGGGAACTGTTTCTAATTTACAAGGCTACCTTTATTTGTTTGGAAGTTTCTTAAAATTATTCTCATGAGATTACTGTTGTTAATGTTAAACAATATAAAATTAGCATCATTCCAATATCGGCTGCAATGTAATTGAATTGTGGGAACATTATAATCATTCTAATTTAACCAGACTTTACTTAAGGGAAATGAGCTGTCGAGATTTCACTCTAAATGATTTACACCACTTCCTAGTCAGGAGTAATCGGGTAGTAGTTAAAACATTTCTTCGTCTGTGTGTCTGTTAAGTATCTTT
The DNA here is from genome assembly GCA_019009955.1 of Riptortus pedestris. NCBI lineage: Eukaryota > Metazoa > Arthropoda > Insecta > Hemiptera > Alydidae > Riptortus > Riptortus pedestris. Next base: position 51,610,328 of record CM032230.1, read on the forward strand.
TGCTTGGGCAGTCACTATGCTAATTGTGTGCGCCACACATTAGAATATCGACCCTTAGAGTGCATTCTAAGACATATTGTATATTAAGAAATTTTTTGGGTAGACGGAATGGTCGTCTTTGGGCTTGTTGAAACGCTGAGAATGGTTTGAAGTATTTAGAGGGGTCAATCCATAAGAAGTGATCCATGGTAGGTTGCTTGACCATTTTAATTTTGTTATATGCTTTTACTACACGAATAGGAAGTTCAAAACAAATTTAAAAAGAAACAATGTATCTTACACCATTTATGTGCCATTTTTGATTAAAAAAATACAACAGTTTTCGCTTTGAAGATGTTAACGCTAAATTTATTATCTCTGGACTGGATCATTCTACATCATTAGAATTGGCATATTGTTTTTAGAACTTTCTCCTCTACAATACTGTTTCTTAGCCATGATGCCCTAAACGCAATTATTTCCTGTCAAAATGATATCCCTATTTAGGGGTTGAAATTTCAGAAATTCCGCTTTTAAGAAACTTAAAAAACTTTGAAGGAGAGACTTAGAAGAGGTAATTTTTATTTTGTAATAAGATATTATCAAGTACTCACATAAGTATTGAGAACTGTTCTCGTATGTTTTTATTAATTTTTAAAATTCGGACTATATTTAAGGACATATATCTCTGATGGGCCTGAATATAAAATCAATATTTTAACACATATATTTTATGTAGTCCTATATAATAGTTGTATAATGCGATGGGGTAATTCATTTGGAAATGAATATTACCTTCTCACTATTTGGGTTTATGCAAGTGCTGGTTTTCATAAATGTGGTTATATGTGATAGAACAAATAAGTCTATTGAGAAATGTTGCATGATAATACATATTATATACAATAAATATTGATTATAAGTTACAATATTGAATGGTGATGATCTGTTGGGTTATTGTGCCTTGCTTCCTTGTGTGTGGTTTTCCATGTGATGGTTATTCATTCCCTTTTTCTCCTCATTTCTTCCATTTCTCTCTCTCCATCCATATCCTCTCCCCTCCCACCCGCCTTGGCTTGAAAGCTAGTTATTAGCCATGGTTTTGAGGCATATTAACAATAAAAAAAATACTTATTTTATGTAGTAGTTATCAGCATATTATTGGTATGGTTAATTATAATTGTTGCTCCTTAGATTATAAGAGCTTTTTAATTTTTAAGAGCTTTTCAATTTAGGGTTTTTCTTTTGAGTTATTATTGATAACTGGAGCTCGGGTTATTCATATAAATTACGACGTTGGTCTTAATCTCACACGGTAAACATAAAGAGGCGGGTTCGATTCCCTTTACCGAAAGGAATGGGGTTTACTTTGAAGTACCATTAGCATCAATTATTTGAAGTTCATTAACACTGGTTTATCAGAAGAATCAAAACAACAAATAGTGTTTAAAATATATTTTTCATTCTTAACCAAAATAAAAAATTAAATATTATTTTGTCTTAACCAATGGCTACTACGGTAAACCTGGAGTGACGAGTTCGATTCCCGCATGGGCGAATAAGAATTTATTTAGTGAATAACTCATTAAATAAGATCCTTTGTCCCACCCTGACTATAAAAGGGTGGTAACCTCTAGATAACCCGCCCCAATTAGCCATAGTCACACAAAGAGGACGTTAATATATAGAGCTTACTTTTAATTATACTTTTCATTAAGCGTAACCGTAATTTAGAATAGTCATAAAAACTATACCTGGAAACTTGTTTGAAACGATTATTTGCCAATACCTTTGGATAATAAATTTGTTTTAAGCTAATCTAAGAGGGTGGAATGAAAAATTTCTTCTTGACAATTTGAGATACAAAAACATTGTACAGGATACTATGTGTATTGTATATCACATGGAAATTATGATCTATGGCATTTTTTTATCCATATAATCGGAGCGTGGATATCTTTCTTCAATTGAAACAATTTTAATTAGCATTCATCTATTTTACAGGAATACGAGGAAATCATGAAATGCACAGATCAGTTGTTTATTCTTTCTTAAAGACTAATACTCAGGACAACAAGCACAGGATAATAAACCAAATCATATGATATAATAGTTATTGACATTTAAAATATTAGATTTATCGACGTTCTTCTAACTTTATTGACAATTGAAAAGAGCTTATTGATGTCCTGGATTTGTGGTTTCTGTTGATTCATCGGTCGGTATTCACATTCCGTTTCGAATTCAGATGCCATTACTAGTGGTCCTTGGTTTGAATAGAATTTTGTGAGGTACTTCCAGTCGTGTCATCAAACTTTGCCTAAAAGTCAGGTCTTCTGGTTTTAATGGCGAAGACATCGTGTAATTCCTAACCACATTCGAAAGAACAACTTTACAGCAGTTAATGGAATATTGGAAACCTGAAAAAAAATAAAGTAAATAAATAAAAGAACAAAACAAAGTCTGATCAGTTACAGTTACATTTTCATGTTTCTGTTTGACGTTCTATGAAATTTAGAGGCCAAACAGACAGGCTAATACATGATAGTTGTTTTGGACCCATTTTCCTTAATAGAAATCAGCTAATGAGGTTGTTTCAATTTTGACGACGACCGTGACATCACATCATATCTCGTCATAAGTTGTAACTCATTTTCTCTCTTTCTAGGTGCTCAAGTATTGAAATTTAAGGTATAAATGAATAGTTTACCATTAAATATGTATTTATTTTATTTTATTTTTACAATCGGAGTAATATTAACGGGTGTATTCGTGTTTGTACGTTTTACCTATCTCTAAAGCACCAGTTCTGCTCCAATTTGGATTTACCCATTACGAACCATATCTTCAGTTTTTATCAAATACGTTGTAAATAAAATAAATATTGTACAAATATAGCATACAACGCTCAAGAATGGCATCTCATTGTAAATATATCCTTCTGTCAGGCATAGTGAATATGAAGTGTCAAATATGTGAGATATTCAGACTTGAAATAAGACATCGCCCGATATATTGGCGTATTGTTAATGAGGTAGGAGTAAGAGCGGGGGTTAACAAAAGATTACTCTTAAATCACTTGCAGACAATTGACATTTACAACAAACTTTAAACCACACCTGCTCCACTCATTTCTCTACGGTTTATATCTCAAATTAGGTTACAAATTCGTATTTGAGTTTTTGCGAACAATACCGTATAATATATTTTTAAACTTGTGCCTTAGACTTCCATCATCCTCAAGCCAGGATTTATCGCAAAAATTGTAGTTTCACATAGTTTTATTTTAAAGCTTCCTTAGTTTTATTTCGCTATATTTTATACTATGTTTTAATAATTTTGAAAACATTTTTTCTTTATTTCATTATTTTAATTTAGAGAATTGAAAATAAATGATACTGAGAGACATGGCCTAATTGCGGAGCTCACCAAATAAATCAATCAAAAGATTGCTTATGACTCGGTTAACATTTGAATTAACAAAAACGATATAACATATTCGATCCGGCTTAGGCGTCCAAATATAATAAAAAGTCCGTCACGCAGGGGCTGCGTAAACTAAGCAGATTTCCCACGTGAAGTTTACAATAGAGAAATTTCATTTTAATGAAACGGCCGAACTAGCTTTTGGCGGGAAAGTCACTTCGTCCGTTAGCCGCCCAGATTTAATAAAAATGCAAATATCTCGGTTAATATTCAAGATAGAGAATAAATGTATATAGCAATATTTATAGTAAATTTAATTTGTAATAAGATTGATTCTGTACAATCTTTTGATCCGACGTATAGTAACGGAGATATTTCGAATTTTAGAAAATCCTCCCCTCTAAACCCCCCTCCCACTGGTCCGATTTCAGCCGTTAACGAACTTGATCTTTCTTTTTCCATAAAACGACTAAATATCGAGTTTGGTAACGATCAAACAAAAATTGCGACCGCTAGAGCGGTAACAGACAAATATATATATATATATATATATATATATATATATACAGTTTTGAACGGACCTCATTTTCGTCATCTACTAGGTAGGATCGATGGACATTTGAAGAAAAATTTCGAAAATTCCGTCATGAGTACAACCTCAATAGCTGATTTCCCTTCAGGGAAATCTACTAAAACGTTCAAATATCGAGATTGAACAATCAAATGAAAATGACGATATCAGATGGTTTCTGTATACATTTTTCTCTAGCTCGAATATCTATCTAGATATATGCTCGCTTTTGGGTTTTAGGCTGCAGCTGTCCCATGCTTCTACTAATATAATTTTCATTTTTGGTAACTTCTATGACTAAATATCTCATATCCATGCTTAAACTTCTAATTCTGTTTAAGTGGATTCGCATTCTGAATGAAATAAAGAATAGAACGTGAAATGTCAGGAGCTAGTTATTTTAGTCGTGGGAAATTTGTTTAGGTTACCCACAGCTGCCTGAGGGAATCATTTTGTTTTGTTGCTAAAAATCGAAGTATTTGAAATATTATAAAGCGCATAGTAATAGTACAATAAAAGGAATAACAATTACCAGGACAAGCGCGTGGACCTGTAGAAAAAGATAAATTTGCACATTTCGGCCTCTGTGCTACTTCTTCAGGGAGGAAATGGTCGGGATAGAATCTTTCTCCATGTTTCCAATACTTGGGATCTTTTCTTAAGCCATCCCAGAATAATAGAACTGTAGAATTGTCTGGAATTAGGACTCCACCTGCTAAACATTAAGATAAGCATATAAGATTGTAAGTACATTAAGATAAATGAACAATAACAATCGGATAAGTTTTAAAATTTGAACAATAGTTTGTAGCAATATCTTTCGATTCTTTCGTAATTGTCCTAGAACGGAATGCACTTCGGTCAATATATAATATGTATAAAGTAATATTTCCATTTATCGATGATCTCTCAAAGCCTTTTCAGGAAATAGTAGATACAAGCTTCCAACGTTCCATCGACTCTGCGTCGACTTACATGCGTTCTTTGGAATCATTGTTTCAATCCCTAAGAAGGACGAACGAATCAATGATTTGTTAATGGTGACGATGTGTGTTGTTGCGTTTAAAGGATATCATAATACTTGAATATTATGAATATTAACCTTTGAGAACTTTCTGGCGACAAGGACTTCACTGAAAAAGCAATAGCAACATAAACCGTTTGCAGTTACATATTCGCCCTATTGAAATGCGTTGTTTACGGCCACCATATGTGAAGGGTTGGTGAAACAGAGGGATAATTCAATTTTTGGAGTTCTAATTTCTTATATCAACAATACTAGATTAGAAATAAAGGTGCAGTGCGTGAGAAAAACAAAAAAGCCAAAGATTAGAAAGGGGATAATAGGGGAATGCGAAATGTCATTAATTTCAAATAAAGAATACATAATATAATAGTCAAATGTATATTTTCCAATTTTCCAGTTTACTTATAACCGAAAACAAAAATTTTAAATTACCATTCTCCTAAATTCATTGCTCATTTTCCTAAATTCGTATGCTGTAAAAAGTCCAGACTCACACACACACACATACACAAACACTATAAATTAATTACCTGTTTTAATGCGCCCACTGCTCCTACGAGCCATTGCAGGAGGTGAAACAATTCTTATCGTTTCTTTCACAACTCTGCTCAAAAAAAAAAAAAGAAATTAGTAAAAAAATTCATGAATTAGTTGCTGAAGTATCTATTTAAAAATACACTCGAGTCATAAAATAATCACTACAAAGCGCATTGAGTGAAGTAAAAATGAGTTCAAGTACTATTGAGGTTCACATAGTATTATTATTATTATTTATTAACGTCCACTGTTTGCTACTACAACTAATTAGGACGGGTTATCTACAGTTTACCACCTTCTTCTATCCAGGGTGGGACTAAGAATTTTATTAAATGAGCTCGTCTCTAAATGAATTACTAAATAAAAGGTAGGAATCGAACTCGCCATTAACATTAAGGATTCACATTCATCGTCACATGGTAGACGTAGCTCTTTTATCGCATGCCAGAATTATCTACTTTGCATTAACTAAAAAATGGCGTTTCGGTGGACATAAACGAATTTATGAATAGATAACCTTTGAATAACGGTTTGTATATTTTATGATAAATATATTTCATCGAAATATAATGATCACATTGGAAAGATAAAATAGCACTCAAGGAAAATACTTTTACTTAACATCTATAAAAAACCCTTCTCAATTCTATTGACAAATTGTAATGGAAAACAAATTACAAATTCTATTGGTCATGGCTAGTGACTGAAGGAACTGTAGATGGGAGCATGGCTGGTCTCGGGAGTAACTAAATAATGATTATGGGACGAGGAACTGAAGTAACTAAAAGAAAATATTTAGTGTAATATAGTTACCTTTCTAAATAGTTCATTCTAGTCAAGTCTTCGTTTGTTGGGGCACATAAGGAATCCCCAAAGATTTCCTTCTGTTCTTGCCAAACCTTCTCTTGGTACTCAGGATGTACAGCAAGATAAAGCAGTGCACAACTCATTGTTGTTCCAGTAGTGTCTTGGGCCTGATTAAATTTTAGATACAGATAATTAAAGGAATACCATATACCTATTATCCCTGATATTAAACTTTAACCAAAACTAAAAATAAAATTAAAGTAATGATAATAAAGAATGCCAAAAAAAGGTAAATGTAATCAAAATGGTCCAAAACCTTCAGATGCTAAAAAAATATTTATTATAAGATTGGAACCAAAAATTGATAGGTTTTAAAATATGCATTCATTGAATTGGATATAATTTGGCCAGCACTAGGCACCTCGGTATATGCCTGTATTAGCAATAGAGGTTCAATCTATTATATCGCCAGTACCTGGTGCCATTGTCACCAGTGGCCAGCACCCGCCGTCATTAGTGACAAAGGTCTGTGTGAGGAACCTGGGAAAATGACGGCATTACCTAGGGAGATGCAAACTATTGCAACAGCACCCGTCGTCATTAGTGGCAAATGGTCTGTGTGAGGAACCTGGGGTAATGACGGCATTAGCAAGGGAGATGCAAACTATTGCAACAGCACCCACCGTCATTAGTGGCAAATGGTCTGTGTGAGGAACCTGGGGTAATGTCGGCATTAGCTAGGGAGATGCAAACTATTGCAACAGCACCCACCGTCATTAGTGGCAAATGGTCTGTGTGAGGAACCTGGGAAAATGACGGCATTAGCAAGGGAGATGCAAACTATTGCAACAGCACCCGTCGTCATTAGTGGCAAATGGTCTGTGTGAGGAACCTGGGATAATGTCGGCATTAGCTAGGGAGATGCAAACTATTGCAACAGCACCCGTCGTCATTAGTGGCAAATGGTCTGTGTGAGGAACCTGGGTTAATGACGGCATTAGCAAGGGAGATGCAAACTATTGCAACAGCACCCGTCGTCATTAGTGGCAAATGGTCTGTCTGAGGAACCTGGGGTAATGGCGGCATTAGCAGGGGAGATGCAAACTATTGCAACAGCACCCGTCGTCATTAGTGGCAAATGGTCTGTGTGAGGAACCTGGGGTAATGACGGCATTAGCAAGGGAGATGCAAACTATTGCAACAGCACCCGTCGTCATTAGTGACAAATGGTCTGTGTGAGGAACCTGGGGTAATGACGGCATTAGCAAGGGAGATGCAAACTATTGCAACAGCACCCGTCGTCATTAGTGGCAAATGGTCTGTGTGAGGAACCTGGGGTAATGACGGCATTAGCAAGGGAGATGCAAACTATTGCAACAGCACCCTTCGTCATTAGTGGCAAATGGTCTGCCGGAGGAACCTGGGGTAATGACGGCATTAGCAAGGGAGATGCAAACTATTGCAACAGCACTCGTCGTCATTAGTGGGAAATGATCTGCCTGAGGAACCTGGGGTAATGACGGCATTAGCAAGGGAGATGAAACTATTGCAACAGCACCCGCCGTCATTAGTGACGAAGGTCTGTGTGAGGAACCTGGGGAAATGACGGCATTAGCAAGGGAGATGCAAACTATTGCAACAGCACCCACCGTCATTAGTGGCAAATGATCTGCCTGAGGAACCTGGGGTAATGACGGCATTAGCAAGGGAGATGCAAACTATTGCAACAGCACACGACGTCAATAGTGACAAATGTGCTGTCTGAGGAACCTGGGGAAATGACGGCATTCGCAAGCGTTGGCCGACATTAGCTGAACAGGGTTATGAAGATAGTGTTAATAACAAGTTTGTTTTGCTGTACAACTTGTGTTGTTGCTATCATTCTTTATATATTTATAGTTTTAGTAGTTGTATCTAATTTCTGTCAAGCAACAAGATGATTCCTTATAGTATTACCTTCTAAAATATTTTGCCTTTTAATAATTCTGGATGTTCTGGTAAGCCAGGTCGGCTTAGAAATAATTGTTAGTTAAGATAATAAACAGTTTACGAACCTCTAAAATTATCTCTGTCACAGCCTTTATCGAGTGCTCAAATGATCCACCATCACTTAGTTGTCCTACGTTGAATTTTTCAGACAAGGGCACAAAATCTGAAATTATATAATGTCGATTTACAAAAAGAAATACCACATTACTACACAACTAAGTATTCAATACTTCATAGGTCTTTGTTATTAACTTCATAGAACCTAAGATGATTGAAATTTATAACAGTGCATGAGTTGTCATAAACAATATACTTCAGTGCCATTAATTTTCCAGTTTTTTGAGACGAATATGGCAAAAGCTCAGTGTTGTTAAATTTTTTAATGTGTTTTGTCATTTAACATGTTCGTATAGGGTTTCTAATTTCCTCTGAGCTACATGCCATGAATAAGCGCTTTAGCGGTCGCAATTTTGGTTTAAACGTCACCAAACTGGGCATTTAATCGTTTTATATAAAAAAGAGAAGTTTGAGGGGAAGAATCTGTCTCTCTCACTCTCTATATCTCTACTCTCTCTCTCTCTCTCTCTCTCTCTCTCTCTCTCTCTCTCTCTCTTTCTCTTTCTCTCATCCCCCTAAGGATATTTATCACTATTTAATCACATGGACATTAATGCATGTTTGTTGTTAAATGCTCTGTACCGGACATAACTTAACTGGATTTAATTAGTTAACAAACTCAAATCGCTGTGCTATAGTATCTAGCTAGGAAGTGTCGTTAGAACCACAATGTGCTCTTTTTAAAACACAGTTGTTTCGGATTAGGCCTCAATGTCCATTCTCATCCACCATCAGAGCTGCTCTTTAACTTCTCCAAATATCTTTCTGTATGTTAGCTGTCAGACTAGGAGGGCCCCTTGGCTTTTCTCAATAAAAGTACACTCACTGTCATATGCAACTAACTCTTGCTTTGATCTACATTTTGGTCACAATAGATCTAGGACCGTTAGGTTTTAGTGGTAGCCTTGATGCATCAAAGCCAATTCTAGTTTATGAACTTAAATCAATGTGAAATTAATTGCTCTCTAGTTATATAAATAAATGTACCTAATTCAGGTTGTGGAACTCCTCCTCTTTCTGTTAACTTATTGACAACCTGCAAGGGAAATAATTAAATTTAAAATTTTATTCTTCAAAGTATTAAGAATTGAAAAGTATGAAAAAAAAAGTGTTTCTTGCTCTTTGATAAATTCTACGAAACTGACTGAAAACTTTATATATATAACCTGTCTGCCCCGAGGTGAAAGGGAAAAGGTTTCTGGCCAATGGCTGCCATTATTACATTCTGCACCAACAAGAGGCATTAAGGCAGTCTCCACGCTTCAACATGGCCTCCCACAATGCCACCCTTTTTGTTGAAGTTCTTGGATCCGTTCAAAAATTTCAACCGCTCCCCGGATCAGTCCTCTACTTTTATTTTTGCCTCGGCCAGCAGCTCTACTCGAATGGCATCCGTTTGTCTTGCTGTTCTTGCAGTTGGCTGAATTGTGTGGACATCTTCACAATTTGGGCTTTATAGACGGACCCATAATGACACAGAAATGTTAAATACCGCACCCCACATCACTTGAGCAACCCATAAAGGCCGATTATTGAGAACTAATGCAGCAATTTAAGTCGACCAAGAATGCTTGTACCAAGAAAAAATGTATAGAATCAATTTTATGCGAATCTAATCCTATAAATGTTGTTGTGTACATATTTACACTATCTTCATTATTTACAATGATATCTGCATTTTATAGTTTTCGGTCTTCAGTAAACTCCCCCTCCTACTCATGTCATATTAAAAATAAGCCGATATATTATGAAAGATATTATTTGAAGCATAAATGCCAAATAATGTTATACTGAACTTTTACTTTTTGAGATAAATGCAAATATAGGCGTGGGAAATCTGCTTAGTTTACGCAACCCTGCGTGATGGACTTTTTAACTTAAAGGGATTAAATATTGACTGACAACTATATATACATATATAATTTTCAACGGACCTCATTTTTCTCCTCTCCTGGGTAGGATCGTCGTACATTAAAGGAAATTTTTCGAATTTTGCGTAATGAGTACGACCACAAAAGCAGATTTCCCTTAAGGTAAATCTGCTACAATCCATTAGATGCTACCAATATAATTGAAAGGTAGGCTCCAATACGCATCATATTGCCTGATATCATTATGATGGTGGTGGCTCATTTCTAAAATAGGCCTTTGGGCGTTATGCAGCTCAGAATTCAAAGAAGAGAGCTCCAGCTGTCTGGGAGTAGAATCAACAGTAATACATATGCTGATCGAATGCCCATTCAATGAACAAATAAATAAACGCGAAATGTTCATCTCAGTTGAATATTTTCAGGCATTTGAGAATTATGTAGAAAATTGGAAAATACGGCAAAAACAAATAAAATTATTGTTAATAACAAAAAAAAAATCATTAAATAAAATTATCTTATTAACATTCTAAGCCCCTTACCTCCGACATGAAAGAGTAAGCGTGTTTGTATTTCTTGAAGTATGCAAGGCCTGGCTTAAATAAACCCAAAAAATAAATTCCTAAAAGGGTGTTATCTTCCATTCTAAAAAAAAATTGTTACTTTGTCAGGGTGTAGATATACGTACGTTTGTATGTGTATACACACACACAAACACACACATATATATATATATATATATATATATATATATATATTGTATACTATAAACAACATTGAATTATTATTATCTATTTTAGCTCTTTCACTATTTCAAATTTTGTATAACAATGTACGTATTTGTATATCAGAGTTACGTTTACTTATATATATATATATATATATATATATATATATATATATATTCACACACACACATATATGCATGTATAATAACTTATCAATTATACTGGATTCTTACTGTACAATTTGCTCATGAAGTTCGGTATTTTCTTTCATCAGTTCCTTGCGATGGACTGCACAATGTGTCTCTGAAACAATTACAGCCACTTAATGGGGCAAATAAATATTGCATTGCTAAGTTAACTATTTCATTAGTTGCAAACCAGAAATGAATGTAAAACAGAAACTAAACATCTACACTCCACTTATTGATGTCTGTATATGCAAATTTACGGGTCTTCAACTACGTTCACTAAATCCCTCTTATAAAGTCCACAGTTGATCCATGATTTTTTGTTGGTATATTAAAATTCAAGGGGAGTGGGGATTTAGAAAAAATCATCTCAAATATCTCCAGTAATATTGAAACTTTTTAAATCTTGTCGGTATTATAATTAAAGATACTTTTTTATTTATATATTTTTCTTTAAACTGAATATTATCAGGCATAATGTATTTTTACGTATCTAATTTATCTCCACCTTTTTCACTTCAGTTAAGATCACGGAAAATCTCATGTACATTCCATGTTTCCAGTTCAGCTGGTAATTATAAAGAGATAAATAGTGATTTTGGTTTGCACATGGCGTAATCATTGCTTGTATGTCTGGGTTTTAGGTGTGGTTAATGTGTGGTATAGCCGCAAATGAGAAATCTGTTAAGTTTGTTATTTAGAGTAACCTTTATAAAAATGTACAATGGAAATCATTTGCATAGGTCTATTACTATTAAAATCAATTCATTTTGATTTATACTTTAATAAAATCGTACCTCACCTTGATAAGTTATCAATAGAAACATCAGTTATTCAATATTATGTTATGTTTTTAATGCCAGTGGTATTAAGGTTAATGAACATCTTACTATATTTGTAGCCAACCCCACTCTCCAAAGTAATAATTAATCAGAAATGTCAGTTTTCCAACGTTATGTGTTTAAAACTTTATTTAATTAACAAAACACGAAAATTATTTGGACATAGATGTTTAGAATTATGAAGGTGAAGTAATGAGAATTATGAACATAAGTTAATGTTAACAGAACGTAGAACTCAAATGAGCAGCCTACGGTAGCCATACCTGCTATTAGGGAGTATTGGCAAAGGATGCCTTCTGTGGGATCTCTGGCTCTTCTCAAAAATTATTAATCTAGTTTCATGCTTAGCTATTTATTTTATCGTTTTTCCTGTGATAAGAATATAACTTTAAGATATAGAATCTGACTTCAAAACTAATTATATGCTAGGATACATAAAATGTTTAGTTAATGAAGCTAAGAGCCTGGCCAATATATGGGGAACATCAGCAGCATCAAAACAAATTATAAAATGAAGAAAAAAACAAAAAAAAAACAATTGTGCCTGACGTTGACAGCAGTTTGTTCCAACAGAAATGGATTTCCATTTTTCTTGAGGTTTAAATGGATTTACTTGGTTGGTTTAGTTCTTAGACCTCAAAAACTGTGGCAGTTGTGTATATAAAGACATAAAGGGATCAATGGACCAAGGTGGCTTTAAATCAAACTTTACCAACAAATTTTATAAAAGAAAACAAAATATCTTGGCAGTATGAACACCAATTTCATATTATAGTAGACTCCCGATTATCCGAAACCCGATTAACCGATTCTCTCGCTTAACCGAAACATTTTGAATTGCTAGGGAGGGGGAAAATTGGAACAGAAGCTCGCATTACACACCCAAGCGACAGATGCTCTGGAGACGGTGCTTCGATACATCGAACAACAACCTATCTCCTGCCGTTCTGATATACTTACCCTTCAGAAATGGCGTGACTACGCATCGACAAAAAAAATTTCAGAAGCTCGGCAAAGAAAAATCACTGACTTTTTAAACAATGAAGTTTTTTTTTCTTTCATTTTTCTTTTTAAGTCTATAGTTTTATAAATACATATGTACGTAGTTATTTTAATTGTTAAATAAAATAAGCCTTTTTTCAAGTACATAAACGTGTTTTTATTCTAATTGATCCATTTTCACGCAGAAATTTCGGACTCCCGTTTAACCGAAATTTTCGCTTATCCGAAACCCCTCGGTCCCGAAGGTTTCGGTTAATCGGGAGTCTACTGTATAGTGTAACTCGAACGTAAAAATTGACGAAATGTTTCCATCATTGAGTAGTGAACGGACCTCATTTGTGTAATGTTCTAGGTAGGGCAGCTGGACAATTGAAGACAAATGAGTACAACCTCAGTATCTGTTTTCCCTTTAGTGTGTTTTGCTAAAAGCCCGTAAAGCAGGAACTCTGTAAACTAAATAGATTTCTCACAATTCAGTGATGATCTTTACTGATTTTACTGATTTGGCATAATCTATTCTACAGTTATTAGGTAATAAGAAGACTATTTTCGAGGCAATAAAATTGTAAAGTATTTCATGGCGGATATGAGATGTTTACTGGTTCAGATCCTCGATGTGAAAATCGTATTAATAGGATTGAGGTTGCGTTTACAAAATACTATGCACTCTTTTTTTAAAGTTATTGACTGTTTATTTGTGACTCAGATTGTTTAAGATGGCAGAGTGAGTTTCTAAAAGCACTTTACGTGGGAATAACGAATTTTATTACTACTTCCTTTGAATTTTATTACCTTCTTTTCCAGTAAAAATATACATTTTAACCCTTCTCTGCCCCCACGCTCAATGAATTTCTGCCATTAGTGAGCATTAATTTTAAACGAAATGTTTAGTAATGAGAGAAATGTTGAGTTTAGTAATAATCAAACAAATGTTCCGGTCGCTAGAGTGTCAACCAACAAATGTTCCCTGGACAACCATTGAAATAACTCTTAGAGTTAAATTTAAAAGTTTAAAATGTAATGCCAATAATGATAGAAAAGTGTTTTTGTCATATTACAGAGCTATAGGGAATGATAAATCCACTCCCCCACAACGTGCACAAACACGCAAATCATTTTCTGTGACCTTAAACTTACCTAGGACAATATCTAGTGTCATCAGCATGACCCAAGGATGGACGTTGAACTCTTCAGTCTTAGAAGCTAACTTATTTATCAGTTCCTCGCTCCTTCTGTAGAATGTCCCATGGTATAAATCCAAGTATTTTTTACCCATCATACACGCCAGAATCTTTCTTTGCTCCTTCCACACATGATTTGCCTCTAAAACAACGTTTTTACTCGTTAATTTTATATTATAAATGATTTTAATTATAAGTTTTAATTATTTTGGCTCCTACGATAGTATAAATCTTATTTATAAATAGTTTAAAATATCGGCCAAATTGAATAGTTTTAGTGAATCCTATCGTGGGCTTTAAAAGGAATTTCCCCATCTGTCTGTGCGGATGTGCTTTCATTAATGTTTAAATCAAATTTAAAATCGATTGTCAGTAGAATTATTGTTTGCTGTTTTTGGATTTGAAATGATTGAAAGAAAGACCTTAGAACTAATATGTAGTTCAGGAATATCTTGGGAATGGTAACAGGGTTTCCTTAATATTTTGAGAACTTTGAAATTTTTATTTTATGTTTATCTATGTACTGGGTCATTACTAAATATGACTTCAAATTCCACATTAAATTGAGTTGCTTCAGCCAGTCCTTATTTTTCTAATTTTTAATACAGTTTATTGGAAATAAATTATAACTTTTATGTATATAATTTTTTTATAATGTTAGTTCACGGCTGGTTTTTAAAGTTATTTTTGGTACTATCGGCTAAGCGCTTAGTGAAATTTTCGGACTCTTTTGGCATCCTTCGCCATAGAAACAAGGTTTTAGGGAGAGCTACGAGAGTCTAACTAATCGTCGGAAGGCAACATTGAAAAAACATAAAGTCTGAAATTTTCACCACTTCAAATATACACTAGCCTTTTTCATTGTTTGAGTACTAAAGTTCAAGTTGCATAGAAACTTTATTTCCAAGTAAATTGGAGGGATTGATGGGAGATTAATAGCACGCACATATATAAGTCCGAATAGTCGCATACAAGATGTCTATAAAACGCTCTATAATTTAAGAATCATCTATCCAACCCAACTTCAAGTAGATAGTGCAACATTGACTCTAGTTCAGGGAACCCGGAGAGCACAGGAGATCTCGAAAAGAAGAGTCTCTATGTTACCGCTCTAGCGGTCGAAATTTTTGTCTTATCGTTACCAAACTGTATATATAATCGTTTTATGTAAAAAGAAAGATCAAGTTCGTTATCGACTGAATTGGACCATTGGGAGAAGGGGGTTTAAAGGGGGAGAATTTCGAAAACTCGAAATATCTCCGAACTTATAATTTGGATCGAAAATGTGTATACAACTAATCTTATTGCAATTTTTATGCTTTATAAATGTTGTTCAATACATATTTTCTGTGTCATGAATGTTAGCCGAGATATAAGGATTTTTTAGTTTTTGGCCATCAGTAAACCCTTCTACAGGAAATACATTCAGTTAATTGGCTCAAATTTATTTCTTTGCCATCTCTTTGAAAATTATAACAAAAATGAACTAATAAACATCCATTCCATTTCTAAATGTTAGTTGTAAATTGTGAATTTGTATTATTTTTTTATATTTATTTAGGAGCACTAGTGACTTGGCAAAATTTATATTATAATCGTATGAAGAGTTGAAACATACTTAATGAAGAGAAGGGACCTTCAATAAAGCCTTCGAGGTGTCCATAAATAATTCTTTCTTTGTCTAGCAATCGAGGATGAGATGCTAGTTCCTGCAAAATGAAGATAAAGAAAAGTTATTACTCCCATTATACAGAATTTGTAAATAGTACTCTCCAAAAAGAGCACAACTTAAAAAGTAAGACGGTAACATTTACTAATAATGAGTTAACGTTTATTTTTTTTATTCAATGGCCTTTTTAGAATGCTATTTATATATTAGAGCTTCCCAGCTATGATGATGTTGCTCAAAATAAAATCTTCATAAATTTAAAAAAACAAACAAAATTAATTTAAACAATATAAAATCTAATACAAAACAGAAATGGAACACTTCTGCGACTTTTAATACTTCATTTTTTGGCCCTTTCCAACATTTTCTTACAGTAGAATTTATCTCTTCTTCAGTACTAGCACTGATGTCAAAATATACTGTAACCCCCATATTTAGTGAAATATCCATTAAGTACCTGTTAATCAGTTTTTAGAACTTCTCAGGTAAATGCTTTAGGCCAAAGGCTAATCTGAGAAATCTGTGTACCCCAAAAATAGTTGAACATTGTAATATTTACTTGACTTAGCATCAAATACTCTGTATACACACACATATTTTTGGATTATAAAATCATAGGCTTACCTCTATAACGTCTGGATCTATGATGCTAATACATACCCCTGGCCCGACATGGAACGCTATAATGTCCCCATGCTTCTCATGTATTTCTCTAATACGAGAAAACATCCCTGAAAAATAGTAATTGCTTATAACAGTAAATCGATTTTCATATATATATATATATATATACACACACACTCAGTGATATGACTTGTGTACATTCATATTTTTTTTTAGACAAATATTAGCAGATTTCCCTTAAGGGAAATCAGCTATTGAGGTCGTACTCATGATGCGAGTTTCGACAAATTTCTTCAAATGTCCATCGATCCTACCCAGGAGATGACGAAAATAAGGTCCGTTAAAAATTATATATATATATATATATATATATATATATATATATATATATATATATATATATATATATAGATATTGCCCAAGGAAGTAAAGATGCCAATGGATGTAAAGGAATTAGTAACTAATCAACTTTTATTCTCCAAAATTCGAATGAAGACCATACTTCTTTCTTCCAGGTGCTACAAGAATAAGACTTGGCTTACCAGATAAATACACTTAAACTTACACACACACGCACAACATAATCTAATAACACAATAATTTAGCTTTCCCATAGTTACGTTTTTTTGAAAAATTGTAATTATGTTTGATAAAAAATGATGAAAACAATTCCGTTCTCGGTCGAATCTAACTCTCTGGGAATATGAGCATTAAATTTTATGTACTATCTTTACAGATTAATAAAATTTCGTCACGCAAGGGCTGCGCAAACTAAGCAGATTTCCCACGTGAAGTTTTACAATAGAGAAATTTCACAAGAGTCGAACAGTTACAGAAACGGCCGAACTAGCTTTTGCCGGAAACTCACGACTAGACCCGAAGTTAGGCGATCTCATTTCGTCCGTTACAATTAATAAAAATGCAAATATCTCGGTTAATATTCAAGATAGAGAATAATTGTATAGATTAATATTTATAGTAAATTTAATTTGCAACCAGATTTGTTTTATACAATTTTTTGATCCGACGTATGGTAACGGAGATATTTTGAATTTTCGAAACTCCCCCCTCTAACCCCCTTTCCCACTGTTCCAATTTCAGCCATTACTTGAGCTGTCTTTTTGCATAAAACGTTTAAATATCGAGTTTGGTAACGATCAAACGAAAATTGCAACCAATAGAGCGTTAACAGACAAATATATATATAATTTTGAATGGACCTCATTTTCGTCATCTCCTGGGTAGGATCGATGGACGTTCGAAGAAATTTTCGCGTCATGAGTACGACTTCAATAGCTGATTTCCCTTAAGGGAAATCTGCTAAAATTTCTATTGTTCTATCTTGCTAAAATATATATATATATATATATATATATATATATATATATATATATATATTTGTCTGTTAACGCTCTAGCGGTCGCAATTCTTGTTTGATCTTTACCAAACTCGGAATGTAATTGTTTCATGTAAAATGGAAGATCAAGTTCGTTAATGGCTGAAATCGGACCAGTGGGAGGGGGGGTTTAGAGGGGGGATTTTTGAAAATTCAAAATATCTCCGTTATTATGCGTCGGATCGAAAAATTGTATAAAATAAATCTTATTGCAAATTAAATTTACTATAAATATTGTTCTATAGATTTATTCTGTATCTTGAATATTAACCGAGATATTTGCATTTGTAATCTGAGTGTGGTCACCAGTAGGCTATGTTCGAACTTTCCAGCGAGAGCTCTGGCGGCCATTTCTATAACTATTCGTCCCTCGTGAATAGGTTTAGAGATTAGGTCAACTGTTTTTTGGGGCTAAAAACTACTGGGTTATTACGCCCTAATTAATGTTTTAGGTTTAGAGGTTTCTTACTACTACAGTTGTTATCAGGCTATTGTAAAACTTCACGTGGGAAATCTGCTTAGTTTACGCAGCCCCTGCGTGACGGACTTTTTTAGACAAATAATGACTGAAATTGAGGATGGAAGGATAATAGGATTTGGAATAAACAAAAAATGTTGACATCATATTTCCATTATTTGAACTACAAAATATGTCATACGACTAAATAAATTCGCTTCTATTTCAATACTATGATAGTTGGCACAAAATTAGTATTTTACACAATACCAATGAAATAAAAACCCTTAAAACATACAGAAACAAACCTTTGATAGAAGACAAATTCCTTATGAGGCAGTACAAATTGCCGAATACAGGCAGCCCTCGTCCAGGAAAGTGGCTGTACTTGATTGTGTGCAACCAAAGTAGCAGGCCGATGACTAAGATAAAAGTGAGTAAAGTGCATAGCAAGTACAGCAACTGAAACATATCGCAAACGTAATATTAATTACAAATAGGCTCGTATTGAATCAACTGGCTTAATATAACAATACAAATCCTTCTATTAGGAACAAATATTTGGGTGAGTGTGTGTCGACCTGTATTTCTTATAGCAGATTTCCTTGGAAATGAGATATTGAGGTTATAATCATAACATTATTTTTGAAATATTTGATCAATTGTCCATCTGCTCTATATAGTAGCTGGCAAAATTGGGAAATTTGTAAGTATATATATATATATATATATAATAATTTCAAACGCTACAATATTTTATTAACAACCTTCGCAAAAATACTTCCGTCTGGAAAAAAACTGGCAGTTTCTCTAAGAAAACTTGAACTTTTAACTTGATTTGTGTGTGCGTACCTCCGATTTACGTTTTAACAAAACTATTGGATTAAAAATTTATCAGAGTAAAGCAGTATTGTAATTAGATTTTCTAAAAGAATCCGCCACAAAAATTGTATCAATGAAAGATCCTCTGAAAAGTTTCTGGAGACATTAAAATCAAGTAAAATTATAATATAATAATAATGAACCCTCGGGGATACACTATTTTATTCCAAAAACTATGTAATCCACCACATCATGAAACTAGGTGGGGCGGCGTCCATGTCAGATTGGATACTCTGTCTGTGTGTGTGTCCATATATATATATATATATATATATATATATATATATATAATTTTTACGACTACATATTACTCTGGAGACCATGTTCGGACACCTTTGTTTTGTTTAGCAGGTCTACTTCAGAACTGCATCCAAAGCCATCATGTCCTGCTAACCAATATACCATTGTGATATATTTCGTCACAAGAAATAAGACATGTTATTCGCTTATTGCTAACGTGAAATGTGGTATTTTGGAGGTACGACTTCTATATGTTCAATGGGAAACTCCAGGGAAATCTGCTTAACAATAGGCTCCTTTGGTAAAATTTATATCCTCATCGTTATGGTTTTCAACTAATTAATAAATCTTTAGGATTATTAATTAATTAGTAAATATAATTAACACGTTGACTGCCAACTACGAGATAACTCGTATATTCCGTTCTTTGCTAGGACGCCGACTACGAGTTATCTCGTACTGTGTTTACTTGCCATTGTCGCGTAGCTACGCTTAAACTCGTAGCATATCAGTGCTAATATGGATAGATGGCTTCTGGGAAGAGAACAAAAAATCAATGTTGGCGACATGAACAGAAATTTTATTAATAAATAAACAGAAAATATAATTATAAAAAATTTATTCAAAATCAAGAAGTAATAGAATATTTTTATTGTTTGTGATACAACAATTACAATTGGCTTTTTAGACCGGAATTCTGAGAATGGTCGTGGCAGTCAACGTGTTAATATCTCTATGCTTAATGATTGGAATAATGGAAGAATCTTCATGTTCCCAGAACCTTGATGATTGAAGGATAACCTTTGGTAAATCTACGCAAGCTGAAATTATGGATGGAATTCTCATTTGTTCATTTATATATTTCTATTTATGTTTCAATATGCTTTATATTCATTTTAGCAGATTTCCCTTCAGGGAAATCAGTTATTGAAGTCGTACTCATGACGCGAAAATTTCTTCAAACGTCCATCGATCCTACCCAGGAGATGACGAAAATGAGGTCCATTCAAAATTATATATATATATATATATATATATATATATATATATATATTTGTCTGTTAATGCTCTATTGGTTGCAATATTCGTTTCATCGTTACCAAACTCGATATTTAAACGTTTTATGCAAAAAGACAGATCAAGTAATGGCTGAAATTGGAACAGTGGGAAAGGGGGTTAGAGGGGGGAGTTTCGAAAATTCAAAATATCTCCGTTACCATACGTCGGATCAAAAAATTGTATAGAACCAATCTGGTTGCAAATTAAATTTACTATAAATATTAATCTAAACAATTATTCTCTACCTTGAATATTAACCGAGATATTTGCATTTTTATTAATTGTAACGGACGAAATGAGATCGCCTAACTTCAGGTCTAGTCGTGAGTTTCCGTCAAAAGCTAGTTCGGCCGTTTCCGTAACTGTTCGATTCTTGTGAAATTTCTCTATTGTAAAACTTCACGTGGGAAATCTGCTTAGTTTGCGCAGCCCTTGCTTGACGGAATTTTATAAATCTGTAAAGATAGTACATGCAATGCTCATGTTACCAGAGAGTTAGATTCGATTGAGAACGGAATTGTTTTCATCATTTTTTGTCAAACATAATTAAAAACGTAACTATGGGAAAGGTAAATTATAGTGTTATTCGATTATATTGTTTGTGTGTGTGTGTGTGTGTGTGTGTGTGTGTGTGTGTGTGTGTGTGTGTGTGTGTGTGTGTGTGTGTGTGTGTGTGTGTGTGTGTGTGTGTGTGTGTGTGTGTGTGTGTGTGTTTGTTTGTGTAAGTGTATTCATCTGGTATGCCAAGTCTTGTTCTTGTAGCACCTGGAACAAAGACTAATGGCCTTCATTCGATTTTTTGATTCGGAGAATACTTGTTGATAAGTAACTAATTCCTTTTATTGACATTTTTACCTCCTTGGGCAATGTAAACGAAGTATTAAAATCGCAAAAATAGTTGGTTTTCTAAGTTCTTTAGAATTTTCCTGAACCCATTTTGATTATTTTCGGTAAGACTTCTGTATGCAAAACGGGAAGCGAATTGAGCTCCTCACATTTTGATTAAAATGGCCCAAGGAAGAGGAAGGGGGTTTAAGAGGGGACGAAAATAAAAACTTGAAAATTGTTATGTTACCTAAATATTTATAGGTGTTAACCCGATCTAACGGAACTAAGTAATCCTATATTCCTTTCAAATGAAATTTTGTTTATTTTTACTCTCTTCGTAATGGGACTAGTTCAAATTCCAAACATCAGGGGTTCCATGCAAAGTGTATTCAAGCTGGAAACAGTACGTGATATCATAAGGATCGCTGATGTCAACAATTTTTATCAAGTTGAAGGTAACTCTTTTTTTTCTTTTTAAACAAAAAGCTTTTGAATATAACTGAAAAGAGTATTATCAATATCAAAATGTATAGTAGTTGAAATAAATAATGATACAATAATAATAATTTGTAACCATGCCTGTGTGACCATCGTTGTTTGCTTCTCAGAGTTGGCCAGCGAACTGTGTTTCTTAATTTGCGGAGCTTGTTATTCTATTTTAGTAGTTATATGCGTTAAATTAATGAGGCCGATTTGATGCTTATCTATATATGAACAATTGTTAACATAATCTGAAGCAAAACAAGTTTCATGAGAAAGCTATTATCCCTCGAGGCCATAAACCATTTAGGTTTCATCTCGGCTTTTGGGGAATGTTTGGACTAGAAGATGGGAAAGTCCGGAAAGGAAACAATGAAATTTTTGAAATTGGGATTTAGGGAGTGAGTGGACAAATTTGATTTTCAGGTCATTATATGGGGTTAAATTAAGAGATTTATGAAATTCTAACTGGATCAGATGTGATATAGCAACCTAAAGTGTACACCTCAGGAGCAAGAAAGGCCACTCCTTGTCCGGTCATTGAAAGCTGAAAACGAACTAAATTCAACGGATTCGGTAATACTAGAAGTATAGAAAAAGGTTATTAAGCAGATGCTGCGCAAGCTATGCAGATTTCGCACGTCCTGGCATGTGGCATTATCTCACCATATATTTATATTTTTATACTTTCTTTAAAAGTAGCGCTATTGAATGCTAACATATAATATTATACAGAGGGGACAATAGATACTATCACCACTATGAACAAACAATCAAGAAGAAAGCCTTGGAATTACTGAGACACTCTAAACACTGCACGGCATTTCAAGTGACAGAGAGACTAGTATAATCTTCACGGACAGCAAAATTGACATAGACCGCATTTACAATAACGAAAACCATAAACCGACTGAACAGATCAGAAGACTAATAACACTATGTAGACAGAAGAATGTAATAGTGGCAATAGCATGGATAAAAGGACACTCGGGAAATTTATGAAATCATACAGGAAACCAACTTGCGAATACAGCTTCAAGAGACAATTAAAATCTAGTACATACTCTAAACTGACTAAACACTACTTAAAACTCTTTTGCGAAAGATGGACAAACACTCGACGATAGGACGACAATTACATAAGTACATACAAACTATATACCAAAGCCAAATGAACATAGACCGCATTTACAATAACGAAAACCATAACGAACAGACTGAACAGATCAGAAGACTGCTTGCACTAATGGAGTCTAATGTAGAGAGAAGAATGTAATAGTGGCAAATAACATAGATAAAGGACATTCAGGAAATTTAGGAAATGCCAACTTGCAAATACAGCTTCAAGAGACGAATAATATCTATTACATACTCTAAACCGACTAGCAGACCATTAAAATTCTTTTGATACATGAATCTTATAAAAAATGGACAAAATCTCCAAATACCAACTATATACCGAAGTCATAAAATAACACCGCTAGTATTTCTAAACAAATACAATTTATATCAGGAGATGAACCTACGAAACGTTACTTGTATTAATTTAAACTAACAAACACAAATACATGCAAATGTGACAATGAGGCTGATTAGACATATGACCACCTCTTATATGACTGTACATTACTTGACGGACCAAGAACAAAACTCAAACTCATCAAGTACCTTGCAAAACGGAAGTTGGCCGACGGACAAACCGAAACTTTTACCCAAAATCAAAAAGGGATTTAATGCATTTATACAAGACTTGGACACCATTTTGTAGATCTACACCTACTGTTTATACGCATGTGTAATGTTTACATATGTTTTTATTTATTGTTTTTATAAAGTTTATAACTATTGTATACGAGATATTATAATGGGATCGCTAGCAAGATGGAGACAGGTGAAGAATTCTTAGAAGAGCTTGAACCCGTTTTAGCTTTTATTAAAGACACTAAAAGTTCTAAAGTGGATATTAAGAACAAATCACAAGACATATTCATCAAAGCACGCAATGGTATTAAAAAGTTAATAGAAGAAAACAAGAAACTGAAGAAATGTGTTGAAGAAACAAAAGAGATAAACTCTACAATACCTCAGAGAAAAGAACGATCATATTCCGAAATAGTGAAAAATGTAAGTAGAAAACCCCGTCTATCAAATCACCAAGCTATTATTAAAAATAAGGCGAAAGAATCAGATATTGATACAAAAACTGTTTTAAACAGGAAATAGATCCCATAACTATGAAAATTGGTTTACAAAAAATCTCACCTACCAAAGCCGACAACGTATTTATAAGAGTAGACTCTAAAGATGATTTAGAAAAAATCAAAACTAAAATTGATTCTGAGTCATCAAAACTACTAATTGAAGACATCAAGAAATTTAGGCCACGAGTGATTGTTACAAATTAACCTGAGGAAGTAAATGAGCATAATCTCATCCACGCAATTAAAACACAAAACGATATAAAATGTGCAAATGAAGACATTCTTTTGAAGTTTATACGAGATAACAAGGAGACTGGGCAGTTATCGAAGTTAGCCCCGCAGTTAGAAGAGGGCTACTGAAGCAGAGAGTGAAGCTTTTCTACTCTATCTGCGTTGTAGAGGATTATCTGGCTGTGAGGAGGTGTTGGAACTGATCTCGCCTGGGACACGGGAATAGCAACCAGGAATGCAAGAACCAACTGACCTGCCCAATCTTTGGAGATCAGCATGACAAGAAATCATGTAAGTCCAACTTGAATAAATGCATTAATTGCTTCAATTTTAATAACAGATGTAAGCCACACCTCAGAGTTGATGTAAATCATTCTGCGCTATCTAAAGACTGCTCTTCATATAAAGCTGTTATCACAGGGTTAATCCAAAATACAAATTATGATTAGGTTGATTTATTTGAACTTAAATATTCCTTTATATTTTCATATATTTAATATTGGATTTGAGCAGCACTAAATAAGCAGACACTATGCCAATTTACATCAAAGCTGAGGAAAGATAAGGCAAGGGGCTCAGGTTGGCCGTGCAAGTTAGGGCGTTGGTCCTAATCTCGCGTGGTAGACCTAGAGTGGCGGGTTCGATTCCCGCCCTGACCAGTAGAAATTTATTTAGTGACGGACTCATTAAATAAACTCCTTGAGCCCACCTTGGCTAGAAAATGGTGGTAACCTGTAGATAACCCGTCCCGATTAGCCTAGTAGCATAAAGTAGACGTAAATAATAATAACATTTAAAGATAAGGCAACATACATAAGGTATGTTATTGAAATTGAATAAAATCCCACAAGACTTTACATTACAAAATATTACATCTTAGGAAATAGAAAAAGACGTGAGACATACTGGTTACACCCAAAGGATTACATTACACCATTAGACAACTTAGACATAGAGTGGACATATCACATATACACAGACGGAAGTAAAAACAAGGATGGCGTTGGGTGTGCGTACATCATTTTAAAAGACGGCAATATTATACAGAGAGGACAATACAGACTATCACCACTATGTACAAACAATCAAGCAGAAAACCTTGCAATTAATGAGACACTCAAAACACTGCACGGCATTTCAAGTGACAGAGAGACTAGTATAATCTACACGGACAGCAAAATTAACATAGACCGCATTTACAATAACGAAAACCATAACGAACAGACTGAAGAGATCAGACGACTAATAACTCTTTTGCGAAAGATGGACAAACACTCGACGATAGGAAGACAATTACATATGTAAGTACATTCCTACTATATACCAAAGACAAAAAAAAGTCCGTCACGCAGGGGCTGCGTAAACTAAGCAGATTTCCCACGTGAAGTTTTACAATAGAGAAATCCGCCTAATAATAACAGTAGTAGTAACCTATTCTCACGAGGACGAATAGTTAGTGAAACGGCCACACTAGCGCTCGGCGGAAACTCCCGAACATAGCCGACCACACTCACTATACAAATGCAAATATCTCGGTTAATATTAAAGATACAGAATAAATGTATAGAACAATATTTATAGTAAATTTAATTTGCAATAAGATTGGTTCTATACAAATTTTTGATGTGACGTATGGTAACGGAGATATTTCGAATTTTCGAAAATCCCCCCTCTAAACCCCCCCTCCCACTGGTCCGATTTCAGTCATTAACGAACTTGATCTTCCTTTTTACATAAAACGATTAAATTCCGAGTTTGGTAACGATCAAACAAAAATTGCGACCGCTAGAGCGTTAACAGACAAATATATATATATCTATATATATATATATATATATATATATATATATATATATATATATATAATTTTGAACGGACCTCATTTTCGTCATCTCCTGGGTAGGATCGATGGACATTTGAGGAAATTTTTCAAAACTCGCGTCATGAGTACGACCTCAATAGCTGATTTCCCTTAAGGGAAATCTGCTAATAACACTTAGCAATTTTAAAATAATAAAATTTATATCTTAAAATGAACATACGAATAGCTACTTGTGTTAATTTAAACTAAAAAATCCGTCACGCAGGCGCTGCGTAAACTAAGCAGATTTCCCACGTGAAGTTTTACAATAGAGAAATCTGCCTAATAACAACTCTAATAGTAAGAAACCTCGGGTCTTTTCTACTTTACCCACTCATTTTCTAAATGTGAATAACAGTGATTCAACTGTGATTTATAAATAATATAATACGGTTAGAACATGTGTTTATTTCTAGAGAAACAATTAAACAACATAAAAAGATCAAAAAAAAAAAACAACTAACATTTACGAGACCAATAACGAGCAATACCCTCTAGGATTTTCATAAATAAATCCTCCTTTTCATATCTCCTCCTCCACATCCACTCGCAGAGATATGAATTCAACATAGATCTTCTAGTTCCACACTCCACCTTGTTTCTTCGTTTGACATTAGACCAAACAGACTCTATCCTTTGAGTATGCGCTCCTGTTTTTAGGTCAACAAAGTTTTTAGAGTGGTCTACTGTGTAATGCTTGTAATACATTCCAGGCAGCTTCTTTAGCCCTGAAGCAGTCTGAATATATCATAGTTCCAGGTCGGATCGCACTTCTGATACAGTCTTTTAAAGTTGATGCAGTTCTATCTGGAACAGCATACAAAAACACCTCTCTATTTTCTCTACACACTCCAAATACCCATTGATTGGGATATATCCTCGGTTGTATTTTCTTCTCGTGAAGCAGCTTTCATCGATTTCTACATGAGAACAGGGGCCACCAATAACTATAGGGTTGCTTAATATGTCTGAAGCACACACCTCACGCATGTAGTTCTTCCAGTCTGTTATAGTATTTGCGGAAATCTTTAATTCATCCCTACAAAACTTTGTGGTTGTGTAGCCCTTCCTCCAGGAATATATAAACAGAATAGCCTTTTCCAGTCCGAGCCTGCTATGAGATAACCAAGTATCCCTGTAAATGCTAATTTCATACCTGCAACTTTTCTTACAGCAGCGCCATACTGGTAAACGATCCTTAAGAAAATATAGCCTCATCCAGTGTCTTCTTGGGCACCTCCATTTAATGATCCTTTCGTGTGAATTATGGCACGTTTTTGTAAGAACCGAACTGCCTTACGAGCTGAGCCAATTTGCTTGCTGAGCTCAATGAGATTCATTTTTATACTTAACACCTTGAAGACACAAAGCACACTAAACCAAGCCTAACCTTTAGCTAGTGGAACATATGTTTTCACTAATGCTAGGTAACTGTTACCTAAGAGTTACTTACTATTTAAATACTTGAGAAAGTAACCAAGTATTTAAATAGAAGCATGAGTGGGTAAAGTAGAAAAGACCCGAAACCTCTAAGCCTAAAACATTATTTAGGGCGTAATAACCCAGTAGTTTCTAGCCCCAAAAAACAGTTAACCTAACCTCTAAACCTATTCACGAGGGACGAATAGTTATGGAAAAGGCCGCCAGAGCTCTCGGCGGAAAGTCCGAACATAGCCTACTGGTGACCACACGCAGAATACAAATGCAAATATCTCGGTTAATATTCAAGATAGAGAATAAATGTATATAACAATATTTATAGTAAATTTAATTTGCAATAAGATTGATTCTGTACAAATTTTCGGCCCGACGTATAGTAACGGAGATATTTCGAATTTTCGAAAATCCTCCCCTCTAAACCCCCCCTCCCACGTCCGATTTCAGCCGTTAACGAACTTGATCTTTTTTTTTACATAAAACGACTGAATATCGAGTTTGGTAACGATCAAAAAAAAATTGCGACTGCTAGAGCGGTAACAGACAAATATATATATATATATATATATATATATATATATATATATATATACACAGTTTTGAACGGACATCATTTTCGTCATCTCCTGGGTAGGAACGATGGACATTTGAAGAAAAATTTCGAAAATTCCGTCATGAGTACAACCTCAATAGCTGATTTCCCTTAAGGGAAATCTGCTAAAAACACAAATACATGCAAATGTGACAATGATACTGACCAGACATATGACCACCTCTTATATGACTGTACAATACTTGACAGACCAAGAACAAAACTAATCAAGTACATTACCTTACAAAACGGAACTTGGCCGACGGACAAACCGAAACTTTTACTCAAATTCAACAAGGGATTTAATGCATTTATGCAAGAATTGGACATCATTTTGTAGATCTTCACCTAGTGTTTATACACATATGTAAGGTATACATATGTTTTATTGTTTCTATAATGTCCAATGTATCCAAAGGATGGAGCACACACCATATAAATAAATTCCCAAGTTAGAGGGATACACTGCGTGGAAAAACAGGATGTATAAATGTAATTCAATAATTTGCCAAGAATTTAATAAACATAATATTAGGAAAGCATTTATAGAAAATCAAATCAAAAAATAACTATTTAGCTTATCCTATTATGTTATGGTAACAAACACATTTCATTCTACATGCTGACATGACGCACTGGTTATCTCATCTCACCATCTTATTCCCTATTTCACTAGTAGTAAGGACCTTATGTAAACAGAACATAAATGTACTCAATAACTAGCCTGACTTAGAAGTGATAAAATATGAGGTGAGAAAGGAAACAAATTAGGATTCCGTTGCTAAAACGAATTTTTATTATTTTTTATTTTTAAGAAAAAAACTCGTAACTGCAAGATTTTGACTTGCCTACATTATTAACATGTTGCTAGATAATATAGGCAAATTAATTATAAAACTATTTTTAGACACAATTATGGTCCATGAAGTCTTCTGTTGATTACGTTGTCATCGCGTCAAAATATTCAGTTAACGATTCTTGGTTGGAATAGAACTTTGTGAGGGACTTCCAACCGAGTCATCAAAATTGGTTTGTACGTTAGATCTTCTGGTTTTAGCGATGAAGAAATCTTGAAATTTCTCACAATATTTGAAATCACGACTTTGCTGCAGTTAATGGCGTATCGGAAACCTGAAAATAAGAATTTAACCAGTTACATTATGAACTTTTTGTATATAAAAAAAGTCCGTCACGTATGGGCTGTGTAAACTAAGATTTCTCACGCGAACAATAGATAAATCTACATACTGGTAACTTAACACCACAGTGAATATTAAGTGAATAAATACAAATAATAATGACAAATGATTCAGACAATTTATATAACAGGAGGCGTCTGAATTGTAAATAAACAGGTCAGCAAACCTTTCCAAGTTGAATAGATAGGTAGAAATATTGTTGATCGGAAAGAAAAACTGTTACCAAAATATATCTGAATAAAATATATTAATTTTATTGAAAACTATTTATTATATCTAGTACTGTAAGTTAATGAATCAGAATAATCTCAATCATTCTAATTTTAGTAATTCAAGAACAAAAGACGGGGGGGGGGTCATAAAAACGTATTTGCATGTATCTCATTTAGAAAAGATTTGTTGAACATAAATAATAATAATAATAAATATTAATAATAATAATAAATAATAAAAACTGTCATAGTTACGCCTATTATAATAAGTTCAAATGGACTCGTGCCAAAAACAACATAACGTGTCACAATCACAAACTCCATTTCGGTTGGATTTTCCCCGATATGGATTTTACTCCAGTTCTTACTGACTATAAACCTCCCCCAAATAATAATAAACTCTACCCATATCTATCCTCATCTCTACCCATGTCTATGCTCATCTCTACCCATATATATGCTCATCTCTGCCCGTATCTATGCTCCTTTCTACCCATACCCTATGCTCATCTCTATCCATGTTTATGCTCATCTCTATCCATGTTTATACTCATCTCTATCCATATATATGCTCATCTCTACACATATCTATGCTCATCTCTACTCATACCTATGGTCATCTCTATCCATGTTTATGCTCATCTCTACCCATTTCTATCCCCATCTCTATCCATGTCTATGCTCATCTCTACCCATATCTATCCACATTTCTACCCATGTCTATGCTCATCTCTAGACATATCTGTCCTCATCTCTAGCCTTATCTGTCCTCATCTCTATCCATATCTATGCTCATCTCTACCCACATCTATGCTCATAATCTCTACCCATATCCACCCTAATTTCTAGCCATATCTTTATCACCAATTAAACAGTACATGGTATAGATATTACCTAAACAAGAGCGTGGTCCTGAAGAAAAAGCAAAATCAGCACATTTTGGTCTTCGCGCCACTTCTTCAGGGAGAAAATGATCAGGGTTGAATCTATCTCCATATTTCCAGTACTTACGATCTTTTCTTAAGCCATCCCAGAAAAATATGACTGAAGTATTGTCTGGAATAACGACTCCACCTGCTAAACATTTGGAATTCCATTAATAATCAAACATTAATTAAAAAGAAATTAAGTAGACGAAAATATAAGTTCCTTAAAAACTAAATATTTTCTGTTCCGATTTAATATATGAATGCTATTTACAACGGATGGGCATTTTATATAATGAAAATATATTACTGAAGGCCGTTGGTAATAATTTTAATTTTTAACTTTTAGAATATTATTTCTGTGAGGTTAAAAATTAAATAAAATATAAAAAGAGACGACATTAAAAAAAAGACGATAATCTACGAAGTAAAATCACACAACCAGCTCTTGAAACAAACATAAAATTTAAATCATTCAAATAGCCTGTAAGGTCGGTTATAAATTCTAAGTCACATATCCATTTTGGGTCACTCAATTCAGATAGTGGTTTATATTTTATTTGCATGAAATCTGTTATCTCATTTCTAAGCTCGTAAAACCGTTTTAGGATTTTCCCTTTGCTTCGTCATCTGACTTCACAATAATATGTTACGTCGTCATATTCAGCTGATATTTCATCTAAAACGCCTAGAATTGACGATGGTTAAGCCCTCGGGATCGAATAAAATTGATGTTCTTTACTACCACATTCATAAAATTCTGGAGTCGAATGGACTTAGAACACAAATTCAGTAGGTGGATAATGGAATGAAAGACTATCAAATCATCTTTTGAAGGACTATCAAATCATCTTTTTACACATTTAGTTCAGTTGCTTATTCATTCAAACTTCCGATGAAACCTTTACGTAATCCGACCCTAGAAGGTGCACTATCTGTGCATACTCCAACTTATTTTGACCATTGCAAGGCAAAACTTGTTAAAACCAGCTATGCGTTCAGTCAATGTTGTTTTTATATCATTAGCTATCATTTCTAAACGTCGAACAACAGTTCGTCTTGAGAAACTAAATTTTTTTCAAATTCATTTTTCTTTTCAGTATACAAAACAATGCAAACTTCAAACATACGCTCCCTGAAAAAATTCTCCTTTGGCAAATGGTTTTAATGTCTGCCAATTTTGAAATAACTATAAAACTAGCTTTCACAACATTATCAAGTGTGTCTGTTTATGAAACACTTGCTGCTGTTTTTTTCCAAATTTGCAGTAAGCTTCTGCATTTTGTCTTTTCTTATTTGTCCTGTCAGCGAGAGCAGAATAGGATGCTTAGTTAAGTAATGCCTCTTTATATTAAATTATTTTATCCCTGAAATGGATTCATTACACAGTAAATAAAAAAGAATTCTGTCCATTTTTCTTGAAACTGGCGACCATCTGCAACTATTTTTCGTTTCTTTCCACCAGACAACATTTTCATTTACTTTTCATCCGATAAAATTAATAACAAAATATAATTATTAAGCTCTCAAGATGCACACGAAGTCACAAAGCAAATTGACGGCACTATCAGTTCGCTAGGATAGCGCTTGTCAAAGTTATAACCTCAGTAGTTAAATAAAAATGAACCAAAGTTCGGCCCATCCACCCACTTATATAGGCAATATGAAGGAATGATCTAGAATCGTCTAGTGTAGAACAAGTGAGAAGCAATAATCGTTCGTTGCGTCGCCAGTGATGCGGAAAAAATCAAATGCTTTGATGTCTCTCTGTTTGATGGTCGCCGCCCCTGAGCTTGCTCTCTCATTTGATTCCGCAGGAGCGAGAGACAAACCACATCTATATATATCCGTCAGTCCATATACATACGTGTATTTTATACATACACACACACACACACATATATATATATATATATACATGAGTTTTTGTACTCATTTGTTCTGATTCGTGAATATTTGAAGAAAATTTCGTGTAATTTTAGGCTCATCTCATCAGGCATTTCATAAAGTATAAAGACTTTTTAACGAATGTATTTGAGGGTAAGATTATTCAGCTTAGGGAAAGAGGGAGGCGTAGAAAGCCTTTTAGTCAAATACATACGTACATAATACATCTCATTATTTTCGGTGGCTATACTGGATGACAGGTATGGGTGGTTTCCGGCAGAACCCTGCCGTTGCGGTTCAGCAAGCTTTTAGGTCATAACCATGATAACCAATTTTATTTCGACTAGCTTAAATTGAAGCCATTTAAAAAAATCGCAGCATGATAGTTTATAGCATATAGTTTTTATGCGGAACGAAAGGACTCTCTGTCTGGTTCTCTCTCTCTCTCTCTCTCTCTCTCTCTCTCTCTCTCTCTCTCTCTCTCTCTCTCTCTCTCTCTCTCTCTCACACACACACACACACACACACACACACACACACACACGTGTTAACTTGATTTACCTGTTTTAATGATCCCAGTGCTTCTCCGAGCAACAAATGGTGGTGACACAAATCTTATGGCTTCTTTCACAAATCTGTGCGGGAAATAATAACAATTAGTATAGATATTAGCTAATCTACAAAGTATCTATTTGAAAAGTACACATTTTCTTGATAAGTGCAGAGAACAATAAAATTCGGTATTAATTGTTGAATACTCCAGTTTTGTATGATTCAATACTACTTTAAGCTCCTAAGAAGATAATATTTGACGAAATCTATATGCCTAAACTCCCAAGGTGAGACAGGCAATATAATCTAGTATTCTAAGAGCATTTGAAGAGGGGATAAGGAAGGCATGAAATAGTAAAATAAACCTCTATATAGAGAAGGAGGGAGAGACATTTAATTTAAGCAATAAAGAGGGTTCGTGAAACTTGAAGATCTGTTTATAGTGCCTAAATGTAAAATAATGGAAGCTTGTGGATTTTGAGGAGCTGAAGAATATGTGTTGTCATGGCAAGGAGGAACTAAACAATAATTGTGTCTACGATCTTGGGGAGATAGAAAATGATTTCAGCTAGGATTTCGAGGGTCTAATGATCAGTTCTCCCTAGGACCCAAAATGATATACGAGCAAAATAATTATTATGGCTTTAAACTCAATAAAATCAAGGTACATACCTTTCCAAATACTTCATTCTAGTCAGATCATCTGTAGTAGGTGCCTCTAAGGAGTCGCCGAATATTTCAGTCTGTTCTTGCCAAACCTTCTCCTGGTATTCGGGATATACACCAAGGCTGAGCAGTGCACAGCTCAAAGCTGTTCCAGTGGAGTACTGAGCCTGATAGAATGTTAGATATAGATAATTAGAAGTTTGTAATGAGCTTAATATTAAATTAATTAATGCAATTGTTTCCTATCAAGTTTTATGTACTGTTTCTTATTTATACAAACAAAATAAGTGATGGATGATTAATAAATTCATATATATTCATAAAACTATGTCGCACCATAAAATGCCAGTCTTAAATTTTAAGAGAGCTTTGCACTTAAGACTGTGGAATTATTTACTCTCAAACGATGAAATAATAGATCATAAGCAAAATAATCTACTATAGGATGGCTAATTATACCTTTCTTATTCTTTCTATCCTTTAAGCAAAGATATCACTTCAAAAATATTATTTCCTAAAGAAATATAGTGCGCTTTAATATTATGTTTGATAATTAAAGAGAAGGGAATAGAAAATAATAATAATAATATCTACATACTGGTAACACAACACCACCGTGAATATTTGAAGAATAAATAAAAACAATAATAAGAAACCTCCCTACGGGAAACGTCTGAAATGTAAACAATCAGGTCTACCGACCTCTCACTGAAAAGAAAAACAATTACTGAAATATATCAGAATATAACATATTAATTTTATTGAAAACTATTTTCTATATCAAGTACTGTAATTTACAATGAATCAGAATAATTTTTATCTCAATCTATCAAATTTTAATAGTCCAAGAACTTAACATGGGGGGGGGGAGGTCTTCAGAACGTATTTGTATGTATCTCGTATAATAAAGATCTTTTGAAAACAATATTTGGTATTTAAGCTTCGAGTAATGAGGCTTATAATATAACAGAATATTGTTTATGTGACATGAGTAGAATGGGGTTCGCTGAAGGATGAAAACTGAAAAATTCAAATATCTTAGTTCTTAATATCTTCGAGCTAGAGAATAAATGTATATATCGATATTTATAGTGCATTTAATTTTAATTTAATAAGATTGGTTTTTATACAATTCTTCGATCCGACGTAAAGTGACGGAATCATATAATTTTAAAACCAACCGGTCCAAAAGCTGTAATGCGAATGGCCCACAGTTCTGGGATAGTAGCAGTGCTACTGGTGGTAACTATATCCCAAATGTGAGTAGCCAGTTGTAGCAGGTACCAAACTCGATATTTGAACGTTTCATGTAAACATAATGACCAAGATCGTTAACGGCTAAAATCGGACTACTGGGAGGGGAGTGGGTTAAGAGGGAGAGAATTTCGGAAATTCGAAATATCTCTGTGCTTTTGCGTCGGATCGAAAAATTGTAAATGATCAATCTTATTGAACATGTGACGTTCTACGAATGTTGTTATATACACGTTTTCTCTAAATTCAATATTAACCGAGATATTTCCATATTTTATATTCCGGCCTGCAGTAACCCCCTCTCCTACTCATGCGAGATTAACAAAAAGCTGTTATATTATGAAGAACTTTATTTGAAGTCTAAATACCAAATATTGTTCTCATTGAACTTTTACGTATTGAGATAAATGCAAATACGTGACGCACGTGGGAAATCAGTTTAGTCAATGAAGCTCCTGCGAGTCGGACTTTAATATTTAGAGGGTACATTATAATTACTCCAAATATGCTCAAATATCCAGATATTTATTTTTATTTTATTAGTAGGATTACATTAAAATAATTGATAGAATAAAAAATATACAGTATACTAACCTCTATCACCATTTCTGTGATAACTTTTAGAGTATAATTGAATGATTCACTTCCATTTAGTTTTAATTGCATGATTTTATCGCAAAATGATTCAAAATCTGAAATTTTATAATCATTATTAAAATATGCATAAATCAGACCGAACAAAAGGAGTATTGAAATTACGACACATAATTATGTGCACTAAATAAGTGTTTGCCACGGCATTCGTTTGAAATTAATGGTGTGAAAAAAGTGAATAAAACCTGGAAAGCAATGACAAGGTGACTTTCATGCGACTATCAGGTCAACTTGTATTTAAAATGAATCAGGAAGTGGAATTTCTAAATGTGGTAATTAGCGTACAACTCTTATGATTAGGTTGAGCTCATTTGGAATAATAATGATTGCATCGCTAACGTGTAACTTGAATGGAAGATCTTAGCTGTCTTCAAGTGATCATAAGTGCGTTCAGTGCAACAGTGCGACTTAGTTGCAGTGCGGTAAAGTGTTTTGTATGAAGAACAGTGTTGTGTCGCGACTCTGTATGTAACAGTATAGTGCCGTGTTCAAGACAGTGCAGTACCGTTAACTTCGCGAAGCAAAGGACAGTGCAGTTCCGTGTTTTTGTGAACTTCAGTGATCGTGAGTGAATTATTGGACTGTGTAATCTGAAGAACAGTGAAGCTATCAGTGCATACTGTGAGTAGTAATTAGGAACAATTAACCAAGTGTGTAGTGTATTGTAAATAAATTGTGCAGTGATAAAAACTCTGAAGCTTGTGTGTGTTTAATTTTGCAATCCAAAAGAACTCTAATAAACAACGTTTATTACTGATTTTGTAATAAACGTAACAACGCCTGTAGACTGGCCTCCGAAGTCCCAGATTGTGATACATTTCTCTTTCTTCCCTTCCTGACTCGGGAATATCTCTGACATATTAACCATCTTGCATTCCCTCCAGCTTTAACCGAACTGGAGCTAGCCCGTTCAAATTATGCCCTCAATACAACATAAAAATAATACTATAGCAAAAACAGATCCGGCATAATGTATATATAAATTTACCATATTCTGATTTTGGCATTCCCCGCCTCTCAAATATCTCATTGATAACCTGAAAAAAGAAAAATGAAATATTAAACTTTATCCTTATGAAATTATAAGAAGGGAGTAAAATAATAATTATTTCATTTGTATTATTATAATTGTTAATACTGTAATGGTTAAGTTAAAACAAATATCTGCTCTGGGTGGATATATGCTGAAATTTTCGGGAAATCGACGAGCAGGCTCAATAAACAGCGGTTCGAAACATCGGTTTCGAAATCAGTAAGACATTGTAAAGTTGTTCGAAAAAACACTTTTCTATGCATGGTATTGTACAGTATTTGGTAAGGTTCCAGCATGGCTACGGTGTAGAGATGATTTGGTTCTCAGCAATCGTGTGAAGGGGTATTCCAAACAGAGTGAAACTCGTCGTGAACATCCTAATTGAAGAAGGATGGCAAAATTAGCCGTCGATTATTGCTAACTACTGCTTATGTCCTAAGTCAATGAAGAGACTGCGAACTCATTGACATAATGAATTGCATATCGAGTAGTTCCGCCAGTATAAATAATAGTATTGTTACGAAAACTACGTACATGAAAGATTCAACAGAGATAGTCACGTATTTAAGAAGTACGAAGCAGATGAAAGGAGCCGACCGATGGAAGGACTATTGGCACCCGAAGTGTATACTTTGGCCGGGACTGTTCTAGACCGCGCGTCTAGTCCCTTCGAGACCGATTCCTTTGATGCCGCCGCTACTACATAAAAGTCCGTCACGCTGGGGCTACGTAAACTAAGCAGATTTCCCATGTGAATTTTACAATAGAGAAATCGGCAAACTGGTAATAAAAGCCCACCATGAGTAAATACAAACGGTAATAAGAAATCTTTCAGTTAATTTTAATAAATTCCCAACTGAAACGGCTTCTGAATTGTAAAAATAATTTATATTTTAATAACTCAAATTTTAGTAGTCCAAGAACTAAAGGAGGGGGGGGGGAGGCGGATGAACAGACCGTATTTGCATAAATCTCACAAAGTAACGAAGGAAAGGTAAGGTTAAAACGACAGGTAAGGTTAGAAGAAGCTTCCACCTGAGCCGAGAAATGACGAAAATGGCCCACCTAATCCGAACTATACCCGACCACAGACTTCATAAAAATGCAAATTTCTCGGTTAATATTCAAGATAGAGAATACATGTATATAACAATATTTATAGTAAATTTAATTTGCAATAAGATTGTTTCTATACAATGTTTCGATCCGATGCATAATAACGGAGATATTTTGAATTTTCGAAAATCCCCCCTCTAAACCCCCCCTCCTTCTGGTCCGATTTCAGCCATTAACGAACTTGATCTGTCTTTTTACGAAAAACGGTTAAATATCGAGTTTCGTAACGATCAAACAAAAATTGCGACCGCTAGAGCGTTAACAGACAAATATATATATATATATCTATATATATATATATATATATATATATATATATATATATATACTAGCTCAGATACCCGGCTTCGCTCGGGAATTCATTTGAGGCTGCATGGTGATGGTATATTTTTGGCAAGGCTTTACTTTGCACAATATTTTGACATTTACCCGTTCCAGTGTTTAGGGTTAATACCCGTTGTTGGCATTTGTTAATAATAAAATTATTTTAGCAGATTTCCCTTAGGGGAAATCAGCTATTGAGGTCGTACTCATGACGCGAGTTTCGAAAAATTTCTTCAAATGTCCATCGATCCTACCCAGGAGATGACGAAAATGAGGTCCGTTCAAAATTATATATATATATCTATATATATATAGATATATATATTTGTCTGTTAACGCTCTAGCGGTCGCAATTTTTGTTTGATCGTTACCAAACTCGGAATTTAACCGTTTTATGTAAAAAGGAAGATCAAGTTCGTTAATGGCTGAAATCGGACCAGTGGGAGGGGGGGTTTAGAGGGGGGATTTTCGAAAATTCAAAATATCTCCGTTACCGTACGTTGGATCAAAAAATTGTATAGAACCAATCTTATTGCAAATTAAATTTACTATAAATATTGTTCTATACATTTATTTTGTATCTTTAATATTAACCGAGATATTTGGATTTGTATTGTGAGTGTGATCGGCTATGTTCGGGAGTTTCCGCCGAGCGCACTAGCGCTAGTGTGGCCGTTTCACTAACTATTCGTCCTCTTGAGAATAGGTTATTACTAGGCAGATTTCTCTATTGTAAAACTTCACGTGGGAAATCTGCTTAGTTTACGCAGCCCCTGCGTGACGGACTTTTTTTATGTAAGACTTCACTGTCCTGCATATTGTCATATTTCCCGTCTCCTGTGCATTATGCATAGATTTGAATTATTAAGGAGAAAATATTGACATACATTTGAATTAATTTTTTCAGGTGAGGTACCTGGTAGTTCATATTGAAAAGAAGTGTTGAGAAAATTTCTCTAAATAATAAAATAAACAACTTTTGTTATGTGCATATTTGCCGAAACCCCAATAGGAAATCATTTTTATTAATTTCAGGCCTCCCTTATAACCCCCACTCCTGCCCGTCGCTAGAAATGTTAGTATGGCTTATTATATATATATATATATATATATATATATATATAATTTTGAATGGACCTCATTTTCGTCATCTCCTGGGTAGGATCGATGGACATTTGAGAAATTTTTCGAAAATCGCGTCATGAGTACGACCTCAATAGCTGATTTCCCTAAAGGGAAATCTGCTAAAAGGCAATCCTCACCCAAAATCCTTAGCCTTTCCTACATCACAGCTCGGTATGTATGTGTATATCCCGTGTATATGCGTGTGTACATGAGGTACTTGTTTTTATTTTGCATGCTTGCACGTTTTTCTTTCGTTTAGTTTTCTACGCATGCCCTTCTTATACGCATGATTTTTCTTTTGGTCTTTCTTCTTTAGTCAGGTGTAGGGGGAAAAAAAAACCTACAGTTTAGTTTTTTCTCAACTCTCTTCAAGTGTTCATGATCGTGACTTAGTTATTGGACAGTGTAATAAGAAGAACTGTGAAGTTATCAGTGCATACTGTGAGTAGAACTTAAGAATATTTAATCAAGTGTTTAGTTCATTGTAAAATAAATTGGGCAATGATAAAACTCTGAAGCTTGTGTGAGTTTAATTTTCCAATCCAAAAGAACTCTAATCAACAACGTTTTTACTAATTCTTAATAAACGTAACAGTATTGTCATACTTCTCGTAAGATGCTGTCTTTGCTGCTATTGCACCGAAAGCCCTGGCCAAATGTACTCAACGAACAGCCAGTAACAAAGGCATCTACCGATAGGTTTGACAATAGCATAATGAAGTGGTTCACTTTGTGACGGAAGTTTCATCATGTGGGCTGAGGCACCAACCAAACTGTTGATCATTTCTCATGAGACTTTTCGATCAATTTCATTGGCGGATCATACTTGGTATACCCTTTAATCACTTGGTCAGGATTATTGGGGTACTTATTCCAAATGACAAGGGTGACAGGTTGGAGATGAAAAGGCCTGTTAACCATCTAGTTTTAAGATACTCTCACAAATACTTCACGAAGCTTGTGTGTTACGAAGTGATTGTTACTCTACAGAATAATGTTCAGTTGATATCTTCTGAAACATCTATACAGGCTGTACTCTTTTTCTGACTACTTGTAACATTATTAATAATATGCTAATAGGACCTCATGGGGGTTGCGAAGCCCCTTTTTCAGATACATTATTAGAATATGCATTGTTAGAGTGAGGCAGTTAAAACAATAGTAAATCATTTATACTTCAAAACGAAGTGGACTGGAAGAGGCCAACCTGTAGAACTGAGAAATGTATTCTAATCGAAATTT
Organism: Riptortus pedestris; assembly: GCA_019009955.1. NCBI lineage: Eukaryota > Metazoa > Arthropoda > Insecta > Hemiptera > Alydidae > Riptortus > Riptortus pedestris. The sequence continues at coordinate 51,650,737 of CM032230.1, forward strand.
ATAATACTTACTTTTTTATCGTAATAAAGATATATTCATTACAGAATCCAAGGAGTACTCATTCTCCCGTTCCAAAAATAGGTTTCGCCACTTAGTTTAATGTCTGGACAATGTTGCCACACAGAGATATATGCCCATTAAAATCATTAGAGCGGTTGTTAGGAAAGTATTTAAAAAAACGAGAGCATAAACAAAAGCATTAGTTATAACACCATTAAATTTTATTATTTGAAACTATTTTGGGGAAGGGAACTGCCCAATTTAAAAATACGTGCGTATAAAACTTCCAGATTTATTTATTTAGATTAGTTGACTCGTTATTTACTAAAATTAAATTGATTCTTGAACCCTTTACCTGCAAGAGGAATGGGTAACAGTGCTTCCTTTTCCTTAAGTATGTAACATCCGTCTTCAATAAACCCAGTGAGTAAATTCTTTGCTGCAAGTCTATGGCTGTTCTAAAAAAAATATTACGTTATACTCATGTACAAAAATAATATAAAATAATAAAACGTCCGTCACGGATTAATTACTTTATTTATATATATATATATATATATATTTGTCTGTTACCGCTCTAGCGGTCGCAATTTTTGTTTCATCGGTACCAAACTTGATATTTAGTCGTTTTATGTAAAAAGAAAGATCAAGTTCGTTAACGGCTGAAATCGGACCAGTGGGAGGGGGGGTTTAGAGGGGGGATTTTCGAAATATCTCCGTTACTATACGTCGGATCGAAACATTGCACAGAATCAATCTTATTGCAAATTAAATGTACTATAAATATTGTTATATACATTTATTCCCTATCTTGAATATTAACCGAGATATTTGTAATTTTATTATATTTGGGCCGATAACGGATTTTTGAATTTCCCGCCAAAGCTAGTTCGGCCCTTTCCGTAACTGTTCGGCTCTCCTATGGAGATTTCTCTATTGTATAACTTCACGTGGGAAATCTGCTTAGTTTACGCAGCCCCTGCGTGACAGACTTTTATAGTCTGCGCTTAGGAAACTCTAGACTGATTATACTACTCAGTTATTTGACAATTTCGACTTTGGCTCTAATAATGTCTTATACGAACTATGATATAATAAGTTATATAAGTTCCTTACAATGAAATTTCCTTATGAATTTGTATATTCTCTTCTATTAGTGTTTGGCGATGAATGGCACAATGTGTTTCTGAAACAATTCATTTAATGAGTCAAATAAGATCTACATTGCTTGTAGTGATGGTGATAAATATAAAAGAAACTTATGCTACTTGAATATTTTTCAAATTATTAATGGACGCTCTAATATTTTTCACAACCACTCTATATGCCCCCAGTTTCGTGTTTATTTGGTGCCTCATCAAGTACCAAGTAATACCACATTGACCATCTATTAGTCTGGTTAACTAATGAATGAGAATGCGATATAGCAGGAACTGAAACTCTGATTGTCAAAAAAGCATTGTAATAATTTAAATACTAAAAACAATTTATTAGAGGATCCACTTTCCCAATGACTTTGACGTAGCGATAGATAGAATACTCCAGGCGGCTCTAAGTGAGGTATGTTTTTTTTTACCTTAAAGGGAGGTTTATCGTGTCTTTGCAGATGTCTTTGTGTTGGTCACATTCTCGGACGCTGTCAAGAGGGAGGAGGGGCAGGAATTTTGGTTGTTCAGAATTTCAGCCCGGAGAAGTGTTTTCCAGTCGTTGGTTCTGGCTGGAGGCTCTAAAAACATCAAGGCAGTCACTGTCGCAGTATTGAAAATTGATAGGTCTCCTGTGAGAAAAATCCATATACAGGAGCCATGAAAGTACTTAAGATAGAGGGATTGAAGGTTGAGGGGGCTTTGTGCATGGATTGGTCTTTGGCAGGGGTGGGATACTCCTTTGCTGAACTTCCATGCTTGGTGCTGTGGTGGTGGGTTTGGGTGTCCCATGCTCCTTATTCCTTCGCTTGCTTTAGGTCCACCGTTGAGAGTGGTCGGGTTTGCCGGTAGCTAGAGCAGCATATGCACGAGAGCGGTTACCAGAAGACTGCGTGAATGGCCCTAGGAAGGCAGGTGTTGGATGAGAATGCACTCTGTGTTATTAAAAGGAAAGAATCTTGGAGAAACAAGCTCCAAAAACAGTAGTGCCTTATTTTAGGGAGCTAAGTGTCAACTAATTATCTGTATTTTTTTTTCTGTTTGGATTCTCTGCCTTGCGTTGACTTCGTACAGTTTGTCCCCTCACATACCGTTGCCCTCTCATTGTTGCTTAGAACAAGTATATGGGTGTCAGATAGATGGGTAGAGAAGGATGTCTTGAATCTGAGACCGTCGCCCTTTGAATTCAAAAATATCATCTATCACATGGTGTGGTGGAAACGTCATGATGATGTAGTGTGGGAACTTGTAGATGTCTTCGTTCGTAAACCGCACGTTGTGACAAATATTAGAGCATAAGGAAGGATGTATAGACCAGATAGACATCATAGTTATAAACGTCTTAAGCTACATATTGTTTTTATCGAACATTTACTATGTGAGAAGGATTAGTAAATGTGTGGTTAGACGTCATCAATGAAAATTATTTAATGCCATAATAAAAATTATGTTTAATTGTCTGACGATGGCGATTTGGCAATAGGGCAACCGACTGAAAATATACTATTTTTGTTCAAGAGGAAAGTTACATCGGGGTCTCAGAAGTTACCTAGAACAATATCTAGTGTCATCAGCATGACCCAAGGATGGACGTTGAACTCTTCAGTCTTAGAAGCTATCTTATTTATCAGTTCCTCGCTCCTCCTGTAGAATGTCCCATGGTATAAATCCAAGTATTTCTTACTCAGCTTGGACGCCAAGCATTTTCTTTGCTGCTTCCACACCTGATTTGCTCCTACAAATATAAATACACATTTTTCAATTTTAAATTATTTCTTCATATTTTATATTAAGATTTTAAATAAGTTGTCTTTTAGAATATTCCTAGGAATAAGCATTCCTAACACCTACTATAGCTCTAGTTTTATAAATGTTTGGGGTTGAAAGTAATCTATAAATTATTCAGTCTGAGTGTAATTTGATTGCGATATCATTTATCTTTAGTTTGAGCTCACACTCTGACATTCGGATTGTGGTTGTATTGTAATGATTTGATTGTATTGTATTATATATATATGTTCAATTTAAAATTGAAGCGGCAATAAACTATACCAGCCCCATCTGTTGTCAACTAGACCAACCAAGGTTGTCCCCTGAAGAGTGCTGACCTCTACAGCCTACTTTGTAATTACTACCTGAGAGGGCATCCTTGGGTTCAAAGTGCAAGAGATAAGGAAGACAGGCTGAGACAGTAGAGTGAGTAGGACAGTAGAGGAGAGAGTAGAGCCCCCATTTGCAGCAGCAGTTTTAGCTTGTTCTCACACCCATTCTTTAGAACTTCCAGCATGAGTGAGTAAAGGAAGGAGCATCCAGTGGGAGAACAGGATGGAGGGAGGAAGAGAGAGAACACCATAGCAGCATCCAGGACAGTATCCCTTGAAGTAATGTATATACTAACTCACTAACACATATATTCCCTGCAATAGCCTATCCCACCACATCTTGTAATTATTCAATATACTATTAATGGTAATAACCGTTTTATAAATCATGGTCCTCCGGTATCAAATCACACATACAAAATTTACATGAACCAGCACCTCTCTCAAAATATTTCAAGCCGTTAGCGGGTAAGGCCGAAGGGCTTGTAAAGACAATATATATACATAAATAATATATATTGTGTTACATGATATAATACTAGAGTATTTGCCTACATCAGAATACTCGGATGACTCGTATATGATCAAATAGAAACATTACTGAATATAACCTCATCATTAGACAATGTTGTAATTGTGGGAGCTTTTAATTATGTAATAGGTGAAGGTCATATTGGGGACAAAACAGCAAGGAAATATGGCCTAGAAAGTAAGAACAATCTCGGTGAATTGCTAATTTCCTTCTGCAAGGTGTTATATTCTGAGATTACAAATACGTTTGCACAGTTCTAAAAAGAAGAAGACGAAATTGGACTCGACCAACTGAATATAGCCATTTCAAATTGATTATGTTCTTGTTAAGAAAAATATTGTAATCAAATAAAATCAAGCTACAGGTATGGAGTAGCAGAAGTAGGTAGTGACCTTCAATTAGCAACAGCTAAATGCAGAATTAGATTGAAAAATTATAATAAATAATATTCTAAAAAATGGAACTTAGCAATTAAATATGAAGAAATTAAAAAGGCATTCAAGGAATATTAGAAGACATTTCGAATGTAAATTAGGAGGTGTAACAAAAGATCACTGCAAATGAGCTCCTAGGTAAAAAAGCCCGTCACGCAGGGGCTGCGTAAACTAAGCAGATTTCCCACGTGAAGTTTTACAATAGAGAAATTTCACGAGAGCCGAGCCATTCAAGGAAACGGCCGAACTAGCTTTTGGCGGGACAGTAACTCTCGTCCGTTAGGCTCCGAGATTAAATTAAAAACAATGCTGCTGTGAATATTAAGTAAACAAATAAAGGTCAAGTCAAATGGTAAGAACCTTCCTGATAGCAAACAGTCTGAGTTGTAAACAATCAGGTTAGCCAGCTTTTACCGGAAATAAAAGCAATTACGGAAATATATTTGAATATAAGTTATAAATTTTATTCATAACTATTTATTATATGTAGTACTGTAATTAATAATAAACCAGAATAATTTTAATCACAACCATTCCAAATTTAGGAATCCGGGAAGCAAAAAGAAAGAGGGGGGGGGAAGCAAAATACGATTCAGACGGTTATGAGATGTTCACATGATTAAGGAACAAGCAGGTTAGCCAGTGAAGATTTACAATAGGTAAATATACTTACAGGTAACACTTCCGTGAATATTAGTGAATAAATACAAACGGCAATGAGAAATCTTTCAGTGAATTTACAAGATAAGTTAATAATTTCTACAACGGAATACGGACAGATTGTAAACAAACAGGTTAGCCAACATTGTAGCGCAGTATCGATAGATATACCGGAAAAACAAATCGTTTTTATTTATTAATTTTTTTTAAAGATGTTGCTTATTTCATAATTTAATTTTTAAATTATTAATCTATTAAACAGTATATATTGTAAAAATATATTTAAACATAATCATACATGTAATATGTCATGTGTCAATGGAACAGGTATTCAAATAAATAACATCTCATAGGGTTACTATGAGGAGAAATAAAATAAATAAAACAGTTAAATAAAGAGGACTGCTGAGCCCGGTTGCTAATCATCCTTCGGGGTTCAGGTTAGCCATGTGAGTTAAGGCGTTGAGCCTAATCTCTGAGGGGAGCTAAATCTCTTAAACCTAGAGTGACGAGATCAATTCTCGCCTGAGCACTAGGAATTTATTTAGTGACGGGCTCATTAATTAAAATCCTTAGTCCACCCAACAAGTAAAGGTTGGTAACCTGTAGATAACCAGTCCCAATTAGCTATAGTAGCAAAACATAACGCTAATAAATAATAATAGTAATGACCATCCATCCGAAATTCTTAAAATAAAATGTTGACTAATTAAAATTAAAAGTTAAGCGCAATAGCAATAACATTAAAAAAACGAAATTGTTAAGAAAACAAATTACTAAAGGAAGTAGAACAAAAACAATGAACAAATCCAAAATAAATAAAGGATAATTGCCCTAATAGTTATCATTAAGCGAAATATTGATCATCAGATAACTTGCTTGATTTCTAGAACTGTTCAGGTGTCATTTCTGACCTTGCCAGTAACATCAATCAAAAAGAATTCTTATCCCTTGCTGAAGAAAATTATTTGACTAACTATTCAAATGAGGGCATCCAATACCCCATTCCTTGGACGCACTTAAGTTATATGATCCATGAAAGAATTAAAAGAGTTAACTCCAGGATATTGAATTTAATATTTAATAGACTTTGGTAAATCGGCGTGCACACTAATGCTTGGCAGTTCAGTAATAACCAAAATTATAAATTTAGGTAAAAATGAATTATTCATTAGCGCTAGCCCACAAACCTTACTCACAGGCTACTCACACAAATTATTTGTATCAATGATATATCCTCGAGCAGTACGTAGCATTAGATTCTAATACGAAGGGATTGAAGAATTCATTTCTCAGGAAATTGTTTGTGCTATAATTTATGTTATTTTTATCTTTTCGATTTAGAATAAAATTGTATGATCTATTCAGGAATTCCAGTGCACAGGCGGTCTGATGATGGATGATTCCTTGAAGGAATGGGTGAAACCGAAGTGTCTAAGGAATAATCCCCTAACTTGGTCAGGGCTCTGAAGAAAGTATTAAACTAATACAGTACAATAGCTTCAGACAAAGGCTATGTATGGGTGTTTGCGCGCGCGAGCGAGAGAAACAGCGGCAAAGGAGAGGGAGAGAGAGGATATCCCGTTTCGTAATCACTATCGATAAAATGTTCTGAACAAATCCGAGCAATATCAGGATTAAATTTCAAATCTCCTTGTCTACACAGAACTATCCACTGTTTCTTAATTTCTGGGTGTTTCGGGAACCGATGATAAGATTCAGACTTGCCTAATTTCCTAGAGCTGTTGGAACATGTTGCCACAACACACTCACTCGGCATTTTGCAAAAAATCACTTATAACAATGGAAAATAAAACAATTCACTAAAAAAACAACGATGCTCACGATGTAAACAAAGCTGAGTGTTGCCTAGTGACGTCATGCGCCAAAGTCGCAAACATTTTTGATCTGCGCACCTGCCGAATGGCACCCCCCTGACTAGAAACTATTTACTATAGTTGCTGGAGTAATTTGAAATGAATCAAAATTATTTCTATTTAAATCACTCGGATTTTTGTAGTCCATGACAAAAAGAAAGGGGGGAGGGTTAACAGAACGTATTTGTTTGTACCTCGTAAAATAAAACTTTGATGAAAACAATATTTTGTATTTAACCTAGTAATGAAGTGGTTAATGATATATCAGCTTATTATTGATGTCACTAGTAGGAGTGGGGGTTTACTGAAAGCGGAACTCATTACAAAAAATACAAATATCTCGGTTAATACTCATTATACGGAAAATATCTATAGAACAATATTTATAGTAAATTTAATTTGCAATAAGATTAATTCTATGCAATTCTTCGGTCCGACGTATAGTAACGGAGATATTTCGAATTTTCGAAAATCCTCCCCTCTGAACCCCCCCTCCCACTGGTCCGATATCAGCCATTAACGAACTTGATCTGTCTTTTTACATAAAACGACTAAATATCAAGTTTGGTAACGATTAAACAATAATTGCGACCGCTAGAGCGGTAACAGACAAATATATATATATATATATATATATATATATACAGTTTTGAATGGACCTCATTTTCGTCATCTCCTAGGTAGGATCGATGGACATTTGAAGAAAAATTTCGAAAATCGCGTCATGAGTACAACCTCAATAGCTGATTTCCCTAAAGGGAAATCTGTTAAAAAAAACAACTCATTCCCAGAAAACCATGGTTGACGAATGAGAACTGACTAACCAAAAAAATAAATATAGAAATAATCAAATTGCAAAAACCTTAAGAATAAAATTTTGGACTAATTTAACCTAAGAAAAGTCCGTCACGCAGGGGCTGCGTAAACTAAGCAGATTTCCCACGAGAAGTTTTACAATAGAGAAATCTGCCTAATAACAACTGTAGTAGTAAGAAACCTCTAAACCTAAAACATTATTTAGGGCGTAATAACCCAGTAGTTTCTAGCCCCAAAAAACAGTTAACCTAACCTCTAAACCTATTCACGAGGGACGTATAGTTATAGAAACGGCCGCCAGAGCTCTCGGCGGAAAGTACGAACATAGCCTACAGGTGACCACACGCAGAATACAAATGCAAATATCTCGGTTAATATTCAAGATACAGAATAAATGTATAGAACAATATTTATAGTAAATTTAATTTGCAATAAGATTTATTCTATACAATTTTTCGATCCGACGCATAATAACGGAGGTATTTTGAATTCTCAAAAATCCCCCCCTCTAAACCCCCCCTCCCACTGGTCCGATTTCAGTCATTAACGAACTTGATCTTCCTTTTTACATAAAACGATTAAATTCCGAGTTTGGTAAAGATCAAACAAAAATTGCGACCGCTAGAGCGTTAACAGACAAATATATATATATATATATATATATATATATATATATATATATATATATATAGATATATATAGATATATATATAATTTTGAACGGACCTCATTTTCGTCATATCCTGGGTAGGATCGATGGACATTTGAAGAAATTTTTCGAAACTCGCATCATGAGTACGACCTCAATAGCTGATTTCCCTTAGGGGAAATCTGCTAAAAGGAAAACCAAGCTAAATAAATTGCAAGTTGGATTCCAAGTTCTTGGAAGGATATCATTCCTTCCAAGTTAATTGTATTTAACTTGGAAGGAATGATAAAGCATTCAGTAAAATCTAATCCTTGCAGTTCATGGTATAATGTACGACTAACATAGTGAAAAACAAAAATGGCCAATATATATATATATATTGTTTGTTTGTTTGCTACATTTCCACGCATAAACGGCTGAACCGAATTTTATGAAACTTGGTATGTATATTACTACTAACCCAACTTAGACTTTAGGCTATATTAATATTCTCTGAGACGAACAGGAGTGGCGATTATAAGGGAGGCCTGAAATTAAAAATAGCTTTATTTCGTTTCGTATTGCATTTTCGTCAAAAATGCATATAACAAAAGTTGTTTATGTTGATATTTAGGGTAACTTTTGTTATATGCACTTTTGTCGTAAAATTAAGTGAACACGGGATATACGCTAAAACTATAGCGAGAGTCATTAATTTTATTAGTACTTATTTAAGTGTTTTTAATAAATGCATATTATGGCGAATGATATATTGTATTAGTCTTATATGATAGTTTTAAATATGATTCGGATTAGGGTAATATTATCTTATTTCCGATATCTTGATGTTATTGAAACAAATATGTACTATCATAACAATTAAACGTTAATGGTAATGTCATTATGACAAAAGACAGTAAGCGTTTAAACTCGATAAGATTGTTTAAAGTATTACTTAGTTGCAGGGAGGACAACGATTTCTTCCCCTCACTTAGCTTTTTGAATAAAAATGAAAACATTTTTAGGGTAACACTATTATTAAATACCATCAGGTAGATAAATTATTAAAATAATATTTTGAATCAATAATGTAAGGAGATGAATGTTGGTAATCTCATGCGGGAGCGGAAGATGATGGGAGGCTAAAACAGTTAATTGAGTTTCTTATTTCCTGTCAAATGGCATTACTTGAAGTGATTCTCACAAGATTCAGAATACTATTCTCACTGAGATTTACTATTACGAGTGTAATCTTATGTACGAAACTATGCTTAAACTATTTGTGCTCGTATTGGTTTTTGATAGAAAGTAGGTTATTATAGATGATATAGTCAAAATCTATCTAGAGGGATAGATTAAGAACACAGTTTCATTTATTTTCAAAACTAAAATTTCTATTTTATTAGGCTCCAAAAGTTACCCATTAGGATAGGCTATTTCGGGGAAAAAAGATGTCGAGGAGGGAAGTGTAATTGTACACATTGAAGTCTTGCTATAAGAATACCATCATTAGTCAGACAACAATGATTTCCCGGGCATCGACGGGTAACTTAGCTAGTATATATAAAACATTTTTAATGGACCTCATTTTTGTTTTCCCCTGGGTAGGATCGAGTCACGAGTACGACCTTAATAGCTGATTTCCCTTATATAAAATCTGCTAAAACGGTGGTTTATGACTGCATACGAAAATAAGAATAGATTGGAATGACTGAAGTTTAATTTGGAGTATTTACAAAAATCAAAATACACGAATCATTATTAAAACATTTGAAAGTCAAGGATCTCCTCTGACATCTTATCTGTTCAATATTGTCATTAAAGAGGCAATATAAATTAACGGTTAATTCATTCATTGCATCTGATTTTCAGTCGACATTGCACTGGTGGCAAATACCCGGGACGAATAGATAGCTTTGAGTCCTATAGGTCGCTTAAGCACAGTTTAAACTCAAAATAAATGCATATAAAACAAATGTTTTGGCAGAAGAAAAGGAAAAATACTAACGAACGATAAATATTAGAATTGGAAACATTGTACTTAAAAAGTGAAAAAGATTTTTATCTAGGGAGCTCCACCAAGACAATGATAGTTGAGATGAAAACAGTAGAATGCCACTTTCTAAACAAGCCTTCCAAAGAACGAGGGGTATTTTAACAGCATATAAGCATGGATACTAACAAAGTGTTTGCTAAATCATTCTTATGGAGTGAGTTTCTTTATGGGAGCGAAAGTTGGACTCTCCACAAAAGGGAATATAACAGATTGGAAGCAATGGAAATACGGATCTTACACAGAATCAGCACAAGTTGAATTCATTAGATTAAGACAATTCATGGTATATTGGCTTATCGTTGACGTGGCTTAAAGTGCGGGTTCATTGAAGGTTGGAAGTTAAAAAATGGAAAATATCTCGGTTAATATTAGAGACAGAAAAACTGAACATAAAAACATTTATGAAAAATTAAACGGAATGAGATTGGTACTATACATTTTTTCCGTATCGGAAATATTTTGATTTTCAATATTCTCTCTTTTTATACCCCTTGCCCCAGTTCGATTCCAGCCGTTAACAAAAGTGATCTTTAGTTGTACATGCTATCGAGTTTGATAACAATCAAATAAAAATTATGACCCCTAGAGCGGTAACAGATATATATATATATATATATATATATATATATATATATATATATATATATATAATTTTATATTTCCATTAAATGAGACAGCCTTAAGAGAGCATTATGAAAAATTGGCTCCCGTGCCTCTTCTTTGCCATATCTTGGTTTAAAAAGAGGAAATGTCATCGAATTTACTTGAATGCTAGGTCCTATTTCATAACGTTATTTATGAATTTACATTTTAACCTGAAGAAAAGTTGAAACATACTTAATCTAGAGAAGGCACCCTCAAATATTCCTCTTAACGGCCAATAAATGAGTTTATCTTTCTTCAGCAATTGGGGATGCGATACGAGTTCCTGAAATGTAAAAATAGAGAAGAATATTAATGGCCTTGGTATAAAACTTTATTATAACTCACTCAGATAAAAACACAATTAACAATAGCTCAGTCCTTCATACTTGACATTATGTTATGTGTATACACAGAACTGTTTAAATATTTAAAATTTAATCATAATATGTAATATAATATATTAATACTAGCCTACTTTCCCCATAAACATTCTCTACAAATTTAATTTTACTGTTACTGATAACAGATGTATGTGGCATATTACATACAATTATTCTAGAGTTGTGTATTATATTCAGATATATGAGTTGCTAATGTTTTACTACTTGTAATTCTTATTTATCAATTTCTGGAAGTAATATGAAGTCGGTCGATTTTGTACTCACTATTTATAAAACATTTTTCCTTTAAATTTTACATAAGTGAACTCCTTATATGATATGTATACAAAGTATATGCTTGTGGTTTTAAAATATGGAGTTGGAATAATGAGTGGTCGAAATGGAAGAGTGCTTCATAAATTACCTATGGGATTGGATCGAACAAGATTTTTTTGGTCACATGGTACGTAATAATGGTGATATACTCTCCATGATTATTATTTATATGCACTCTGATGATTTGAATTGAAATTTGTTCTTCCAGATTCTACAAAAGTTCATATGTTCACCATCCTTCCTAGTGGGCTTGGAAGCCTCAACACCAAATTACCAAGCAGTAAAAATCTTTGTAACGCGTTATTCAAGATCAAAGAAGAAAGGCTTTAACCCCTTCATCTATTTCCGTATTCAGAGGACTCAGGAAGATCTTCAGTACAGTATCTAGATCACAGCCTTTTGGAGATTCCTAAGCCCCAAGTGAAATACGTTTTTGTAAAGGATTAAATCCCTATTTCTATGATCCTGGTTTTGCAGCATCAGGAGTTCAAATTATTATTCAGTCTAGAAAGATTTCTACTTTCTAGACGACTCACCTCCATAAGGTCGGGGTCTTTGAGGCTGATAAATACCACTGGTCCGATGTGGAATGCTATTAAGTCTCCATATTTTTCATGAGCTTCCCGAATACGAGCAATAATACCTGAAAATAGTAATTTTATTAGATTGTAAATTGTATTATACTGTATATACATAAATCATCCATATCGAAATACAAACCTTTCGGTGAAAGGGTGAAATTTTTTATTATGCAGTATACATTGCCGACTATGGGCAGGCCTCGTCCAGGCAAGTGGCTGTACTTGGCAGTAACCAACCAAAGTAGCAGGCCAATAAAGAAAGTAAACAGATGTAGGATGCACAGCAGAAGTATCATCTGAAAAATAGTTCGGTCATTAAACAATACAACGATGTAATATATAATTAATAGTTTATAAATGATACTCGATCTATCTCTAGCAGCAAGGAAGTCTTGATATTCTGCTAGCTCCACCTTCTTTTTAACATTAACTACTAAAATTATACTAAATCAATTAACGTGATGGTCAATGTTTTGACTTTCCCCTCATTTTAAATCATTAATATAATTAACCCACTTAATACATGTTTTAATAATTTAACTATTCACTCAGATATATACCATTTTACATTACTTTCACTTCAAAAATTGTATGGAGTGAGATCAATTCTAAACAGACCAGGTGCAAGGGAGCTATTCAACCTGAAGGATTGAAGAACTCTCTATGCAACATAGTTAGTCTAGTTGACAATGTTATTTCCCACAATTCTTACTCATTACATTCTCCTCTAATTCTAATATTATTAAAGTTATTTGTTATTTTTAACAAAGTTTTGTCATTGTTATTAAAGTTATTTGTTATTGTTATAATTAAAAAGACATTCTTGACAGCAATATTTCCTTGAAACGACAGATAATCTTCTGACACACGAATACACTTCAGTGAGAAAAATTAGTTCTTCAAGTCCAAATGCTATTAATTATACTCCATCTCACGATTTTCTTTATATTTTTAATAACATTTTTATTCGTTTATACTCAAAAATCTCCGTCGTGTAGCTTATCTAAATAATATAAATATTTTTCCCAGGATATGCTAAAATAACTATAGATCCTACCTTAGCGTTAAGAAGTGGTGTTATCTTCTCGTAGCTAGACAGCAAACTACATTTATAAGCACATTTTATTTATGTAATTCTTCTTTGAATTAAATTAATAACTTTAAATTGTAAATGGTACAATTGCCAGACCTAGTTAAGGCCAACCACTTTGCAACATTGTTAATACCTCTTATATCCAACCTGTTATTTAGATTCCGATTCATTGTATGAGTAACAGCACACGTGCCCCTCCATTCTCCTTCAATTAACAATTTATGTATATATTTATAATATTTTTGACTGAATTGTTTTATTTTTAATATTTTATCTTGACAGCCTCAATTAATATTCTATAGGAATTTGTTGAATGCATATGTATTGTGTTAGATCTGAGAAAAGATAATAATGTTTTCGGTGTGTTTTTTTCCCAATTTGTTTTTGTACTATGGGAATAAATATTACCAATTTCCACTATAATTTATGGTTCACTGCTATAGTGGGGGAGGGATTTACTTGAACTGGAACGTTGTAATTGCCAATTGATTATATTCGAAAAACTATTGCAAGAAATTGGTTTTATATTATTTTTCTCATTATTAGAATGTTACCCTAGAGTATAAAAACGAAATTATGATATACTACTTCCGGTTTTAACTGGTACCTATTAACAAAAGAATTTCTGAACATTTTTTCCAGTATTTGGACTGAATACAGTTTACATTTTATCCAGTATTTGACTTCTCATATTATCTAGTACTCATTAGTAAATTAGTTAGTCCAATAATTTTACATAGATTAAAACAAAGAGTGGGCGTACGTCTGCAAGTCATTTATTTATTAGTGGTTGTTTTAAGCAAAACATTAAATGTATCAAATTGCTTTATAATCAAGTTTGTTCTTTATAATAACGATGATATCTATTTCACCGTTAAAAGTGGATAACTAGCTATTCTAAACATAAATTCAATAATGTTCATTCAATCACCCCTTCCTGCCTCAGTGGCACAACAATGAAACGGCTGAACGGAAAAGTCATATTCGGGTTCATGGTAAAAATGCAAGGATTAAACTGTTTTTGGGCTAATCTAAACTTAATATTTCGCCTAATCCATAACTGGGCAACTCAGTTTGCTTGTTTTAAAACTTTTCTTATTGTACATAGTTTACAGGTACTATTTTTCTTCATTCATGCCTATAAGTTGTAGCCATTGATTATTCGGTTTAAATGTTTTTGTAGTTTTCATAACCTGTGTAAATTAAATATAAAAGGAGTTATTATAAATAGTGTGTGTTATGAGAGAGGATAGCATTTTATTTTATATGAGCAGCAAAGCACTCAGGAAATTTGCAGAACTGTTATACCAGAAAATAAGTTATTGGAATAACTACCATGGGTAAATTGATAGTATACTATTATTAAATATTCTATTTTCACTCTTTCATCATTTAAAGTTTTGTTTAATAATGTTCTAATTAATATATTAGAGTTATGTTTAATCATTTATATTCTTTGAAATAAAACTATATATAGTCTATTTGTAATTAGTCTACAAATACATGTAATGAACTATATTGTACGGGGCATTTGTTAAATAAACTCCCTCTCTAAAGGACTACTTTTGAGGAAATAAATTATATATATATATATATAATAAACAAAACGTGGGTAGTGGATATTTATTGCAAAATTCATCTGCATCATGTTTTGCTCGGCTATGCTCGCATGTCAGTTAATCTATATGAATGGAGGGGAACGATTATTAATTATCAAGCGAGAGGAACTTTGTGCCTGCTTTATACTATTCATCTTCAACATTCCGTCGTCGAAAGCTGAAAGCCAAGTCCTATAATACTACCACAAAAAAAAATGCTGGAATTTTAGGAAAGTGGTTTTAGGAGCCGTAAATATTTGCACTTTATGACGGACTTAGAATTAGCAAGTTTTGTGGCTAACATGTGATAACTGATCTCCAGGGATTGCTTAATTGATATGAGTGTGATATTTTTCATTTGCAGCTCACAATGTTCTACGAATTCCTATCCCATCATCCATACACACACATATTATTTCTCATATTTATATCTAGTTCAACTATGCTAATTAACTAATATTCGTCTCCTCATATAGTGCAATTCATCTGGATTTTATGAAATTTTATTCATTAACTCCTACTTCATGTTAATATTACAGGTAAAGATTCATAGTAAAGATAAAATTGATTATAATTTTTATGGACTAAGTGTCATATTTCACGAGTTCTTCACTAAATAAATTCCCTTTGCCACGCAGCATCCGGACCCTCGAGTCTGTGTTTACGAAGTGTATTAAGGTTTTTATTATTTATTTTATCGAGAGTTTATAAGGTGTTTTGAACATAAATATAAAAGAAAACTATTTTTTAGAGGATCTGAGCTCTGTAAGATCTGTGGGGGAAGTAAACGAGTAAGGAAGAATAGAATTCAATGGATAAGTTGCGTGATTTGCCAGGAAAGTTGGCCTGTGCTTTCGTCTCCAATATTATTAAAATTGGCAATCAATTATTATAATCAGACGCTTAAAAAAATAGATTATTACTACTGCAAGGTTGGAGGTCCTAAATGGAACTCTCGGTTCTATGATCTGAGATAGAATTCCGACGGAAAACCTTTAGCGGAACGTTTAGTGAATAACATTGTTACCGTTGTTCGCAATACTTTGTGATAGGCGATGTGAGACGTAAACAAGTCAAGGCCAGTTCAAATTAATCAAACATATTAACAAGTATAACTACAGCTACGACATCATGTATGCCTTTCGGAGTTAACGTCGAACACTCTAAGTACTCTTTAGCACCGATTCTCTTTGCTATAGCTTTTCCTTCAGAATAGTCGACGCTATTGCAATGTCTCTTTTTCAAATCCTTCTTGTTTCCAACTAGAATGATTGGAACATGGGGACAGCAGTTTGAGACTTCGGGATGCCAATAGTTGAACACGTTTTAAAGGCTGGTTCTGGACGAAATGTCGAATACTATCATGACTGAGTCTGACCCCTGGTAAACAGCTTCCTGAATATCAGCCACTCCACCAATCCAGACATATCCTGGATCATGAGTTCCTTCTTCTGATCCCTCACAACTACTTCCTTGGAATGAGAGTCCATGATGGTCAAAATGGTTGCTTCGTCACGTGATATTTCCATGATCGAACGAACCAAACAAGATTTGCCGACGAGCGGATCAATTAATAATAAGCACTGACATAATAAATTGTTTATAGAAAAAAAAAACTATTTGGCTTATCCTAACGGATGGAGCACACACCATTTAAATAAATTCCCACTTTGGAGGGATACTCTGCTTGGAAAAACAGGAAGTATAAATGTAATTCAATAACTTCCAAGAATTTAATTGACATAATATTATGAAATTGATAAGGATCAATAAAAAGTCCAAGTCCTCTACTGATTTTTTAATATGCTGAGTGCACTTTCGGAGTCAACGCTCCATCGTCAGTGCCTGATTATAACTGTGTAGTCTGGAGTCGCCCGGCGGTCGTGGTCCAGACTACACGATAGAGCGTTGACTCCGAAAGTGCACTCTGCATATTAAAAAATCAGTAGAGGACTTGGCCTTTTTATTGATCCTTATCAATTGGTTCCTCTACCATCCAGCATATTCCAGAGATATTATGAAATTGTTTTTTTAGAAAAACAAAACAAAAAAAAACTATTTGGCCTATTATGTTATGATAACATTTAATGGAAATAAACACATTTCATTCCACATGCTGCCATGACGCACTGGTTATCTCATCTCACCATCTTATTCCCTATTTCACTAGTATTATTATTATTTTTTTGAGATGCCGCTACACTGGCGTATTTCACTAGTAGTAAGTAACTTATGTAAACAGAATTTAAATGTACACAGTTACTAGCCTGAATTAGAAGTGATAATATATGAGGTAAGAAAGGAAACAAAATAGGATTCCGTTACTAAAACGAATTTTTATTCTTTTTTATTTTTAAGAAAAAAGCACATAAATATAAGTTTTTGACTGGCCTACATTATTAACATGTAGCTAGATAATAAAGGCAAACTAATTATAAAATAATTTTTAGAGATACTTATGATCCCTTTAGTCTTTTGTGGATCATCGCGTCAACATATTCAGTTAACGATCCTTGGTTCGAATAGAACTTTGTGAGGAACTTCTAACCGAGACATAAAATTTGGTTTGTACGTCAGATCTTCTGGTTTTAGCGATGAAGAAATCTTGTAATTTCTCACAATATTTGAAATCACGACTTTGCTGCAGTTAATGGTGTATTGGAAACCTGAAAATAAGAACTTAATCAGTTACATTAAGATTTCCCATGCGAATAATAGATAAATCTACATACTGTTAACACAGCACCACAGTGAATATTAAGTGAATAAATACAAATGATAATAAAAAATTATTCAGTCAAATTACATTTGAATAATTTCCACAACAGGAGGCGTGTGAATTGTAAACAAAAAGGTCAGCCAACTTCTCAGAGCTGAATAGATAGAAATATTCTTGATCGGAAAGAAAAACTGTTACCATAATATATCTGAATATAATATATTTATTTTATTGAAAACTATTTATTATATCTACGATAATTTTAGTAATCTAAGAAGAAAAGACGGGGGGGGGGTGGTCATCAGAATGAAATTGCATGAATCTCATTTAGAAAAGATTTGTTGAAAACAATATTTGGTAATTCGTATTGAAATAAGACGGTTCAATGTATATTAGCTTCTTCTTATGACTGAAAGTCCCCACGTTTACTGGGTTTACTGAAGGCTGAAATCTAAAAAAAGTCAATATCTCGGTTAATATTGACGATAGAGAAAACATGTATATAACAACATTTGTAGAACATTAAATATGCATCTCTAACCTTGCCTATGCTCATCTCTTCCCATATCTATCCTCATCTATATATATGTCTATCCTCGTCTCTAACCAATTCTATGCTCATCTCTAGACATATCTGTTCTCATCTCTACCCATATATATATATATATATATATATATATATATACATATATATCCTCGTCTCTACCCATATCTATGCTCATCTCTAACTATATCTATGCTCATCTCTACCCATATCTATCCTCATCTCTACCCATATCTATCCTCATCTCTACCTAAATATGTGCTCATCTCTACCCATATCTATGCTCATCTCTACCCATATCTATGCTCATCTCTACCCATATCTATGCTCATCTCTACCCATATCTATGCTCATCTCTACCCATATCTATGCTCATCTCTGCCCATATCTATGCTCATCTCTACCCATATCTATGCTCATCTCTACCCATATCTATGCTCATCTCTACCCATATCTATGCTCATCTCTACCCATATCTATGCTCATCTCTACCCATATCTATGCTCATCTCTGCCCATATCTATGCTCATCTCTACCCATATCTATGCTCATCTCTGCCCATATCTATGCTCATCTCTACCTATATCTATCCTCATCTCTACCCATATCTATGCTCATCTCTACCTATATCTATCCTCATCTCTACCCATATGTATGTTCATACCAACCCTCATTTCTAACCTTATCTTTATCACCAATTAAACAGTACATGGTATAGGTATTACCTAAACAAGAGCGTGGTCCTGAAGAAAAAGCAAAATCAGCACATTTTGGTCTTTTCGCCACTTCTTCGGGGAGAAAATGATCAGGGTTGAATGTATCTCCATATTTCCAGTATTTACGATCTTTTCTTAAGCCATCCCAGAGAAATACTACTGAAGTATTGTCTGGAATAACGACTCCACCTGCTAAACATTTGAAATACCATTTATAATCAAACATATCGTAAAATGCATTCAAAAAGTGGACAAGAAGAGTCTAGCGTTCAATCATGATATTAAGTAGACGAAAATATCAATTCCTTAAAAACTAAATATTTTCTGTATTTTGTGTGACAAACTAGGTTCCAACGATTTAATATATGAATGTTATTTATTTTGTATAAATTTATATTAATGAATATATATTACTGAAGGCTGTTGGTAATAATTTTAATTAAATACATGTGAGTCACACTTAAGAAAGATACAACCACTTTTAGAATATTATTAATACGTAGTTAAAATTTAAATAAAATAATAAAAAGAGACGATATTAAATAAAAGACGACAATCTACGAAGTAAAAACACACAACCAGCCCTTGCAACAAACATAAACTGATGCTGAAAACGCCTACCAGACGATAAACACTTAAAAAACATATTACCAAAAAAAACAAGAACAGATGAGAAAAAAAAACAAATGGAGAAACGGTTAATCTACTCTGCGGACTTGGAGTAAAACAAAATAATAAATTTAAAACTGAAGAATAAGGACCGCACAATAACAAAAACAGACCATCGGAGCATAATTCTGTCATGAATAAATAAATGTACATAGATTGAAAAATGCATACACCATTAAGAACACAATAAAGCTATTAATCATATTAAAGGGTGTAGAAATCACAAACAAAACTAAACTCGTGTCGTTAAAATTACGGGCCCTACCCACCCGTCCGGCAGGAAACCCAAGGTATTTCAAAAATAATCTCAGCGTATTATACAACAGAGAATAAACCCAAGAAATCGTACAGATGATAAAAAAGCTTTGTCTCCAATTTATTTCGGGTTCAAAAATGTTATATTCAGAAGAACCGACAGTCGAGGAAACCCAACATCATCGAGACTAACAGAAATTATCTTATAACACTTTGAAGTCACACGTATCCCATCACCTACGAAGAAACACAAAATATCTTATCTTACTATTGCAGATACGTGGACGATATACTTTGCATCACTGACTCAGAATGTGTAGAAGGCATTAAAAAATATCTACACCAGATTCTATGTATGGAAACTAAACACAATAGCATGTTAAAGTTCCTAGACCTCGTAATAAGTTATAAAAACAGCGCCCTGGAATTCGGCATATACAGGAAACCAACTACCACAGATTCTAAAATACACACTACATCAAACTATCCTATTAAATACAAGTTTGCTGCATTTCGTCACGTTACTCCATTATAAACACATACTACACTCGCAAGACGACTATGAAAAAGAACTGTATACAATATGTGAAATAACACTTAATAACGGATATAAAAGACACACTATAGACAGCCACAAAACTTCTAGTGGTCACCTTTCACTGAATCGAAAATATGCAAAGTCACAATCTTTCTGCAGAAAGAATGAATCCTCGCAGCTTTCAAAGCTAACAGCACGATCAGATAATTAATAATTCAGGTAAACAAACACCATTGAGAATAAAAACATATTCGAAAGGAATGATGCATACAAAATTACAAATACATGTAAAACGCTTACATAGGACAAAAAGAAAGAATGCTCAAGACAAGATATAATGAACATATACTTTCCTTTAGAATGACGTTGCCCAGATATGGGAAACCTTTGACATGTTGTAAATAACAAAATGAAATGAAAAAAAATAGGTACAACATTATAATTAAATCGTAACATTTGGAATTATTACAAACACCGAAATCAATGAGATAATTGAGCTTGAATTCGGGAAACTAATCCATCGATATTCGGATTAATTCCACTGAAACCAAAAAAAAAAAATGATCCACATTATCGACAGTCAGCCGTGTAGGATGCTTTAATGTATTAACTTCCATCTTTGAAAAGAACTGTTCGCACTTATAAGTACTGTCAAACGCACAAATCAATCTTCTTGCGAATTTTCTAAGCTATGAAAATTGTCTTCTTTGAGGTATTTTTTGTAGAAATCGCACAACTCCACGTCTTCAAATATAGATTTTAGAAGTGAGTTTTCTTGAATCTCGATCAACTCGTTGAATGAACTTTGTTGGAGTAGCAAATAAATTGAAGCAGTCTTACATGTTTTTGAAATCCCTAAATCGGTTCGAGAATTGTTCCTACAGTAACTTGAGTTCTTCAGCATATTGAGCATAAGCAATATTTTCAAACGCAGAGAGCGTGGTGAAATGGTAACTGTTACTAGACAGCATCTGTACCTCCCACAAGCAGATTTTATACTGAAACGCTTTCAAATTCTACCCCCCCCCCCCCTGTCATTCTCTCTCTCTCTCTCTCTCTCTCTCTCTCTCTCTCTCTCTCTCTCTCTCTCTCTCTCACACACACACACACACACACACACACACACGTGTTAACTTGATTTACCTGTTTTAATGATCCCAGTGCTTCTCCGAGCAACTGCTGGAGGTGACACAAGTCTTATGGCTTCTTTCAAAAATCTGTGAGGGAAATAATAAAAGTTATTAAAACACTATATTACCTAATTTGCAAAGCATCTATTTGAAAAGTACACATTTTCTTGATAATTACAAAGAACAATAAAATTCTGTATTAATTAGTGAACTCTCCAGTTCTGCATCATTCAATACTACTCTAAGCCCCCAGTTGAAGATTGTGGCTAAAATGGCTAGCGATCAATGAATAGAGAATAAATCATAAATTCATTGAGCCTTATATAGTTGGGTGTGCTCTTTTTTGAAGACACAATCGTTTCTTCATTTTGAAGAAGATTATTTTTGACGAAATCTATATGCCTGAACTCCCAAGTTGAGGAGGCAATATAATCTAGTATTCTAAGAGCACTTGAAGAGTGAATAAGGAAGGCCTTAAATTGTAAAATGAAACCTCTGTATAGAGGTAGAAAGGAGGGCAAGACGTTTGCTCTAAGCTATAAAGAGAGTTGAACTTGAAGATTTTTTATACTACCCAAATGTACAATAATGGAAGCATTTGGAATTTGAGGAGCTGAAGAATATGTGTTGCCATGACAAGGAGGAACTAAACAGTAATTGTGTCTACGATCTTGGGGAGATAGAAAATGATTTCAGCTAGGATTTCGAGGATCTAATGATCAGTTCTCCCTAGGACCGAAAATGATATACGAACAAAATAATTATTATGGCTTTAAACTCAATAAAAGCAAAGCACTTACCTTTCCAAATACTTCATTCTAGTCAGATCATCTGTAGTAGGTGCCTCTAAGGAGTCTCCGAATATTTCAGTCTGTTCTTGCCAAACCTTCTCCTGGTATTCGGGATATACACCAAGGCTGAGCAGTGCACAGCTCAAAGCTGTTCCAGTGGAGTACTGAGCCTGATAGAATGTTAGATATAGATAATGAGAAGTTTGTAATTAGCTTAATATTAATTATAACAAACGGCTAGAAAGTCCACAATTTAGGAGCGTAAACTACCGGATTTTCACGTACTCGTCACTAATGATCTCATCTCACCATATTAGCTTTCATTAAAGTTTCATGACTAAAAACGCGAGTTCGTCTTGACAATCTAATTTTTTTCAAATTCATTATTATTTTCAGGACACAAAACACTGCAAACTTCTACATACACTCCTTGATAAATTCTCCTTCGGAATATGATTTAAATGACTGCCAGTTTTGAACTAGCTATTGTATCAATCTAAAACACGTCCGTCACGTAGACACTGCTAAACTAAGCAGATTTCCCTCTTGAAGTTTAATGATAGATACATCTACATACTGGTAACACAACACCACTGTCAATATTTAGTAAATAAATACAAACAATAATAAGAAACATATCTACGGAAAGCGTCTGAAATGTAAACAAACAGGTCTGCTAACCTCTCACTGGAAAGAAAAACAATTACTGAAATATATCAGAATATAACATATTACTTTTATTGAAAACTATTTACTATAACTAGTACTGTAATTTATAATGAATCGGAATAATTTTTATTTCATTCAATCAAATTTACGTAGCCCGTGAACTTAAGACGGGGGGGGGGGTCATTAGAACATATTTGCATGTATCTCGTATAATAATTTATTTTATTTTATTAAGAAATTTACAGTATGCATTTAAATGTATTTGGTAAAGTGTGATATGTACAATACAATAGTCCCTCCATCACTCTTGACCGAAGCCACACCTATTCACCACAATGAGAGGTGGGGGAATTCCCCCCTTAAGAGAAATTCCCTAAAATTGGCTGAGGAATAAAGAAAATATTTGGAGCACCTTAGAGAGATTAGAATATCGATAAAACATAAATAAAATAAATACATGTGTTATCTGAATACAGATGTGAAAAATGTGATAGTAGGCTGCGAAAGGAGAGGGCGGAAAAATAGAATGATTAGGACCTCACTGGGATGCATTCACGAACACATAATTTTGATTTCTCTTGAATGCTTGGAGCAAGAATGTGAAAACCAACCGGTCTAACAGCTGGAATGTGAATGGCCCACAGTTCGGGGATAGTAGCAGCGCTACTGGTGGTAACTAGAACACAATGTGCGTAGCCAGTTTTAGCAGATTTCCTCAACGGAAATCAGCTATTAAAGTCGTACTCATGACGTGATTTTGGAATCACACATCATGTCATCTAATGCCCTTCGATCCTATATATATATATATATATACACTCTAGCGGTCGCAACTTTTCTCTGATCGTACCAAACTCGATATTTGAACGTTTTATGTAAACATATAGATCAAGTTCGTTAACGGACTAGTGGGAGGGGAGGGGGTTTAGAGGGAGAGAATTTCGAAAATTCCAAATATCTTCGTTGTTATGGGTCGGATCGAAAAATTGTAAAAAATTAATTTTATTGAAAATGTGATTTTCTATAAATGCTTTCTCTAAATTCAATATTAACCGAGAAGATATTTCCATATTTTAGTTTCCGGCCATCAGTAACCCCTACTTTTACTCATGTCATATTAACAGAAAGCTGTTATATTATGAAACACTTAATTTGAAGCCCATAAATATCAAATATTGTTCTCGTTGAACTTCTACGTTTTGAGATTAATGCAAATAAGTGACGTACATCGGAAATCTGCTTAGCCAACTGTCAGACTTCAATATTTACAGGGTACATTATATGTACTCCAAATATCCTCAAATATCCAGGTTTACATTCAAATAATTGAAAGAATAAAAAATGTACAATATACTAACCTCTACCACCATTTCTGTTACAGCTTTTAGAGCATAATTGACTGATTCACCTCCATTTAGTTTTAATTGCATGATTTTATTGCACATTGGTTCAAAATCTGAAATTTTATAATCATTATTAAAATATGCATAAATCAGACCGAACAAAAGGAGTATTGAAATTACCGACACGTAATTATGTGCACTAAATAAGTGTTCGTTACTTTATTCGTTTAGAATTAGTGGTGTGAAAAAAGTGAATATAAACCTGGAAAACAATGACAAGGTGACTTTCTTGAAGAATACCGGGTCAACTTGGATTTAAAATGATTCAGGAAGAGGAATTTCTAAATGTGGTAATTAGCGTACAACTCTTGTGATTAGGTTGAGCTTAATGGGAACAATAATGATTGATTGATAATGATAACTTAAATAGAAAATTGGCATACGCGAAGAGGGATGGAAACTTTGTTATAAAGATGTCAACGATCTGATTAATTAAATGAAATAAAAAATATTACTAAAGGAAACAAAGTTCATTGAGGTGTTTTCTATTCATGAGTACATGTATGCGTATGGAGCGTGTGCACTAGTATGAGAATTTAGATAGGAAGATTTTGGATAAATCCAACATGTTTTCAGCCTTACATAAAATGTCATAAATGTGCTTGTGGCTTGTCGGGAAGACAATACATATTATTTTTGACTGTCCAAGCTATACAACAACAAAAATAAAGTTTGTGGGCAAATCCTCCATGCTAGACTGGCCTCCGAAGCTCCAGATGTTATATTTCTCTTTCTTGCCATCCTGACTCACGGATATTTCTGACATATTAACCATCTTGCATCCCTGTCAGCATTAAAGCTAGCCCATTGAAATTATTCCCTTAATACAAAGGAAAAATAATAGTAAAAACAGATATGGGTTAATGTAAATAAATTTACCATATTCTGATTGTGGCATTCCCTGCCTCACAAATATCTCATTGATAACCTGAAAAAAGAAGTAATGAAATATTAAACTTTATCCATAGGAAATTAAAAGAACAGAGTAAAATTATAATAATTATTTGGTTAAGTTAAAAAAAATGTCTGCTCTGGGGGATAAATGGTAAAATTCTTAGGAAATCGACGAGCAGGCTCAATAAACAGCGGTTCGAGACTATAAATATTAAATAGTATTTGGATAAAACTATAACATTCTCAGGATGTACAATTTAAGTTTAAAGGGAAAATTTTGCTATACGTCGCTACTCAGTATGACATTGTAAGGTTGAAGCAGATGCAAGAAAAAGGACTTTTCTATGCATGGTATTGTACAGTATTTGGTAAGGTTCCAGCATTGCTACGGTGCAGAGATGATTTATTTCTCAGCAATCGTGTGAAGGGGTATTCCAAACAGAGTGAGAACTTGTCGTGAACATCCTGAGTGAAGAAGGATGGCAAAAATAGACGTCGATTATTGCTAACTACTGCTTATGTCCTAAGTCAATGAGGAGATTGCGAACCCATAGACATAATGAAGTGCATATCGAGTATTACCGCCAGTATAAATAATAGTATTGTCATACTTGTGGGAAGATGCTGTCTGTACTGCTATTGCACTGAAATTCCTGGCCATATGTACTGAACGAACAGCCTGGAACAACGGCATCTACCGATAGGTTTGACAGTAGCATAATGAAGTGGTTCACTTTGTGAGGGAAGTTTAATCATGTGGGCTGAGGCACCAACCAACTGTTCATCACTACTCATGAGACTTTTCGATCAGTTTCAGTGGCGAATCACACTCGGTATACCCTTTAATCACTTGGTCAGAATTATTGGGGTACTTATTCCAAATGACAAGGGTTGGAGATGAAAAGGTCTGTTAGTCTGCTCGTTTTAAGAATGTTTGATCAAATACTTCACGAAGTTTGTATGTGGATGAAGTGATTGTGACTCTACAGAATAATATTCCGTTGATGTCTCCGCACAGGCTGTACTCTTGTTCTGAGTACTTTTTTTTTTCTCCACATAGTAACCCTGTGAGGAGTTATTTATTCGAATACATGTTCCATTGCCACATGGCATATTACATGTATTATTATGTTTAAATACATCACAATTATGTTTAAATACATCATACATCATCATCACCGCTAGCACAAGAAAATGACACCAAGGAAGTGGTCTTTATTAAGCATATTGCGAAAGCAAACGGGTACGAGGAAAAGTTGGTGGACAGGCTTATCCAACGCCGATTGAAGAGGAAGTTAGCCAAGGAGCTGGAGGATGCCACGGACGAAGAGCGGCCCAATAAGAAAAATAAGTCGTTCCCTGTCTCCATCCCGTTCTCGGGCCCTGTTTCAGAGAAGATAGGGTCCAGGTCGAAGAAATTTGGAATGGCTACGGCCTACAGGAGCAAGCGGTCCTTAAAAAGTTGTTTACCCCGTGTTAAGGACTATGTGGACCCCCTGGATAGATCTGGCGTGTATAGGACCTCGTGCACGAGATGTGATGCCTCTTATGTGGGGCAAAGTGGTAAAAAGATAAGGACGCGTCTTAAGGAGCATATCGCTCGTGACGCTGAGTTTTCCGCACACGCCAAGAAAGAGGGCCATGACATGTCCACCATAAAATATCAATTGCTGTACGAGGAAAAGACTAAATACGGCTGAGGGGCTGCATATAAGGCTGGACAGACAGGCGAATGGAGATCGTAATATTAATAAGAAGGAAGAGGCGGCAAGGTTGGGACATGTCTGTGACGAGGCCCTGTCTTCTCTACGGGGACACAGGTTAAGTCCCCCGGTTGTCGTGGTCCAGGCTACGCAGCTTTAATCAGGTACCCCCTACATCTCCTCTCTATTATTAGTATGGGGATGTTTTTCGTTTTTGTTTATTTTTTAGATGTCTCTTACAGTTCCTCTGGCGTGTTTTTCAGAGGTTCCACCCACTGTGATATGTTTTCCTATCTGTAATTTGTGTTGTTTTTTTAGTTTTTTAATTTTATTTATAGCTTTGAGTTTTTGGCATACGCTTATCGTTGTTTACTTATTTAATTTTTATTAGTTGACTAGTTATTAGATTTTCTATTGTTTTTGCTTTAATTTTTATTAATTGACTAGTTATTAGATTTTCTATTGGTTTGCCTTTAATTTTTATTAGTTGACTAGTTATTAGATTTTCTATTGTTTTTACTCTTTATTTTGTGTTTGTTTTTGTGACTGTTTTTTATTTTGTTGGCCATGCTATGATTGTTAAATTAACTCAAGGTTGTGTTTGCTAGCAGGCACTGAGGATGGAGCGTTGACTCCGAAAGTGCATTCTGCATAATATTAAAAAACAGTAGAGGACTTGGCCTTCTTATTGATCCTTATAAATACATCATTATTTTACAATATATATTTCTGAGTACTTGTGACATTATTAACAATATCCTTACAGCATCACATGGGGGTTGGGAAGCCCCTTTTTTTGTTACCTTATTATTTATTAACGTCCACTTTTTGCAACTTAGGCTAATTGGGACGGGTTATCTACAGGTTACCACCCTTTTCTATCGAGGGTGGGATTTTAGGATATTATTTAATGAATTTCGTCATTAAGTAATTTCCTTTGCCCAGGCGAAATCGAACTTGCCACTCTAGGTTTACCATGTGAGATAAAAGCCAATGCTTTAACTCGCATGGCTAATCTGAGCCCCTTGTTACATTATTAGAATCTGCATGGTTTGAGTAAGGCTATTATGTACTTCATTTATTTGTTATAGGTAACGCAAGTAAATAATTTATACTTCAAAACAATGTTTTTTAATTTTTTAAATTGAAGTGGACGGAAAGAGGCCAACCTTTAGAACCGAGATATTTATAATTGTTTACAATAATAAAGATATATTCATTTCGAAATCCAGGCGTATTCATTCTCCTGTTTCAAAAATGGGTTTCGCCACCTAGTTAAAAGCCAAGGCAATGTTTTCACACAGAGATGTATGTCCATTAAAATCGTTAGAGCAGTTATTAGGAATGTATTTAAAATAACGGGAGCAAAAACAAAGGCTTTAGTTAGAACACCATTAAATTTTACTACTTTGAAATCATTTTGGGGAAGGGAACTGCCCAATGTTATTTAGATAAGTTGACTTGTTATTTGCTAACTTTAAATTGATTCTTGAACTCCTCACCTGCACTAGGAATGCGTAATAGTGCTTCCTCTTCCTTAAGTATGCAAGATCAGTCTTCAATAAACCCAGTGAGTAAATTCTTAGCATCAAGTCTTCGGTTGTTCTAAAAAATAATTACGTTAATACTCATGTACAAAAATGATATAAAATAATAACAATATAATAAAAAGTTCGTCACGCAGGGGCTGCACTAACTAAGCAGATTTCCATTTATCTCAAAAGGTAAAGGTTCAATAAGACTAATATTTCATTTTTAGGCTCATAATAAAGTGCTTCATAATATAACAGATTATTGTTAATATGACATGAGTCATGAAAATATCTCGGTTAATAATCAACATAGTGAAAAAAACATCATAGATGTTCATAACAACATCTATAGACCATTACTTTTGCAATAATATTGAGTCTATACAAGTTTTCGATTCGACGAAAAAAGAAACAGAGATACTTGGAATTTTCGAAATTCCTCCTCTTTAAACCACCCCCTCCCACTAGATCGATTTTCGATCGATTAGAAATTTTTCGAAAATCGTATCATGAGTAGGACCTCAATACTGATTTCTCGTAAGGTAAATCTGCTAATAAAATGAATAAGTATATATATATATATATATATATATATATATATATATATATATATGTTTTTTTTTAGTTTACTCGAGATCCAGTGGGAATTAGATGAGGGTTGGGAGACAGAGTGACCTGCCGTGGTTGTCCCGACAGTTCCCCTTCTACTGAACACTCTGTTGTTCTATTTTAAGGGGGTGTTGTAAGTTGGCATGGGGGTAAATAGAACTGGGTTGTGGGTTACCCGGCAACTGGAGGTACCGGGTGGGTTGTGAGGATAGGAGAAAACGAAAGAAGAGAGGATAGGGATAGTAGGAGAGGAGGTAAGAAAGAAGAGAAGAAAGACTTAAAGATAAAAGTATAAACCTAACCTAAGAGTAGTACACCGCAGGCTAGTCAATAGGCCCAAGGCGGTCGCTAAAACTAGCTAAACCTGTATAAATATAACTTAACAATATACCATTGTAGCGGTTACTTTTTTTAAAAAATAAAAAAAACATATGATAAATTAAATTAACACCGTTGCTTGAAAAAACATATGATTTAAAAAATTGTCTCAGTGTGCTTGGTTACCAAACCCACAATGTGCATGTCGCGAGTGCCTCTTTCTTAAAACATTTATAAATAGTTGTGCCGGCTTTAATAAACATTAGTTAACGGGAGTGCGATAATTACAGTGGCCATAAGACTCTTAACCACACTCAGGAGCCCAACCCGTGAGTTACATTTTACATTGAACGCTACAACCTGAGCGAGCTTATTACCGGACAAAAGGTTATGATGTACGTAGCATGTGTTTGTGTTTTTATATTTGTAAATATAAATATTTTTCTCTTGCATTTTTGGTTAAGTTCGTCTCTAAACATACTAACTTAACACCATAAACTAATATAATATAATATAACAATATAACAACCTAACTAACTAGCCTAACCTAAACTAATCCGCAATATTTTATGAATGCTGGCGTGATATGTTTGTGGTTAGTGCTCCCGTGCCCGAGCAGTGCCGTAGGGATTCAACAGCCGGTGACGTCGACTAGGGGTTCGTCATTGTCGACCGCCTTCCGCCAACATACCGGCTGGAGAGGGGATTGGAGGGAGGAATAGAGGGGTTGTACATATATTGAAGGGAATCATAAAATTTGATGTGACGGCGGGTGATGGATTGGGAGATAGGTTCAAGATCGAGGGTGGGCTGTATTATCCGGTTGGGAGCTCTTTGGAGGGAGGTGTGCCGGACAATTTGACAGACAAGTCCGTTCTGAAAGGATTGGAGGTTGTTGAGGGAGGTTTTGGTAAGGTAGCGGAGAACTGGGGATCTCCTTTGAGGATTATGAGTTTTAGGTGGAGGCTGAGGAGAGGTGAGGTGAGAAGGTAATTGAGGGACCGGAATCTATATTTGACGGATTTGATGGTATGTGTAATATGGGTGGAGAAGGTAAGGCGCCTATCTAGGTGGACTCCTAGATAGCAGATGGAGCGGGAGTTTGGAAGGGTGGTGTTGTCGAGCAGTAAGTGTTCTTGGATGGGGGCGTTTTGTTTATTGTACAAGAAAACCAGGCCATCTGTCTTCCTGGGATTCACGTAGGTATTGATCTTTTTCAGGTCGTCAGATATTGTTTGACAGGCTAATTCTGCCAAGCGGAGGGCGAGGGTGGGATTTAAGGAAGTGCTAACGATCGCCACGTCATCTGCATATGCTACTACCTCAGTGTTGTAAAACCGTTGACTGACCACCTGGGCGGTATATGCCGTAAACAGGGAGGGAGAGAGGGGAGAGCCCTGGGGCACTCCCACTCGGAGAGGGTAGGATGAGGATAGGGATTCGCCGACCCTTACTTGGAAGGTTCGGCCGTGTAGGAAGGATCGTACATGGCAAGGAGCTGGCTGGGACAGCCATGCTTACTGAGAGTGTTGAGGAGTTCGGCGTGGTCAACGGAATCAAAAGCCTGAGTGCAGTCAATAGAAATCATGGCTGTGACGACGTTCCTGCGGAGGTTGGAGCATGAATTGGTGTGAATTTGGGCAAGAGGGTGAAGGAAACAATGCTGGGGACGGAATCCAGACTGCTCGTTGGGTAGGAGGGAGGCCTTCTCACTGAAATCCACAAAATACTGGAGGATGATTCGCTCCAGTATCTTGGAGATATGAGGGAGGAGGCTGATGGGGCGGTAGTGGTCGGGAGCGGTACCGGACTTGTTAGGTTTGCGGAGCGGCACGATTATGGTGTGCTTCCACATGGTAGGGAAATGTCGGAGGCGGAGGCAAGAGTTAAGGAGGTGGTTGAGGTAGGAGTGTCAGCGCCGTGGGAGCTGGCGCAGCAGCACGTTCTGTACCCTGTCCACACCAGGGGATTTACCCCCTTTGATGCGCTGTCTCGGGGAGGAGAACATGAAGTTTCCTTCATCCTCTGCCCGGGGCGCCTCGACGGTGTTACGCGACCTGGTCTGGTCTGTTGTGGCTATATGAGCCACCAACACTTCAGCCTGGCTTTTGGGACTCATCACAGCTTTGTCAGCCTGGAGCAGAACAGATCTCCTTTTGGTGACCTTGGTCTTCATCAGCTTCCAAAATTTGCGAAAGTCTCCGTGCGTTTGTCTGACGATTTCGTGCCACTGCGTAGTCTTCCACTGCCTCATAAGGGAGTGGATTTGTGTGGTTAGGGCGTTAATGGCATTCCGGAGTGACGGGTTCTTGTTCCGGTACCAGGTATTTTTGAGGTTATTCCTCTCCTTGATGATTGTGAGAATTTGCCCTAGTGGTATCCTCACAAACTTGGGGATGGCTTGGTCCGCTGCCTTGAGAATTATTATTGTGTTCTGTTTTTTGGCTTTTATAGTCTGAGCTTAGGAAATTCTAGATTGATTATACTACACGGTTATCTGAGAATTTCGACTACGAGTCTAATAATGTCTTATACAAACTATGATATAATAAATTATATGAGTTTCTTACGATGAAATTTCCTTATGAATTTGTATATTCTCTTCTATCAGTGTTTGGCGATGAATGGCACAATGTGTTTCTGAAACAATTCATTTAATGAGTCAAATAACATCCACATTGCTTGTAGTGAGGGTAATAAATATAAAAGAAACTTATGCTACTTGAATATTTTTCAAATTATTAATGGACACTCTAATATTTTTCACAACCACTCTATATGCCCCCAGTTTCGTGTTTATTTCGTGTCTCATCAAGTACCAAGTAATACCATATTGACCATCAACTAGTCCGGTTAACTAATGAATGAGAATGCAATATAGCAGGAACTGAAACTCTGATTGTCAAAAAAGCATTGTAATAATTTAAATACTAAAAACAATTTATTAGAGGATCCACTTTCTCAATGACTCTTTGACGTAGCGATAGATAGAATACTCCAGGCGGCTCTAAGTGAGGTATGTTTTTACCTTAATGGAAGGTTTCCTATCTTGTCTTAGCAGATGACTTGGTATTGGTCATTGTCAAGTGAGGGGAGGGGCATCACGCTTGGGGGTTGTGTATTTCAGTCCGAAGAAGTGTTTCCCAATCGTTGGTTCTGGAGGCTCTAAAAACATCAAGGCAGTCACTGTCGCAGTATTGTAATATTGTGCCAAATATTACGGCATAAGGAAGGATGCATAGACCAGATAGACAGCATAGTTATAAACGTCTTAAGCTACATATTGTTTTTATCGAACATTTACTATGTGAGAAGGATTAGTAAATGTGTGGTTAGACGTCATCAATGAAAATTATCTAATGCCATAATAAAAATTATGCTTAATTGTCTGACGATGGCGATTTCACAATAGGGCAACCGACTGAAAATATACTATTTTTGTTCAAGAGGAAAGTTATATTGCGGTCTCAGAAGTTACCTAGGACAATATCTAGTGTCATCAGCATGACCCAAGGATGGACGTTGAACTCTTCAGTCTTAGAAGCTATCTTATTTATCAGTTCCTCGCTCCTCCTGTAGAATGTCCCATGGTATAAATCCAAGTATTTCTTGCTCAGCTTGCATGCCATGCTTTTTCTTTGCTGCTTCCACACCTGATTTGCTCCTACAAATATAAATACACATTTTTCAATTTTAAATTATTTATTTATGCCTATCACCTACTATAGCACTAGTTTTATAAATGTTTGGGGTTGAAAGTAATCCATAAATTATTCAGCCTGAGTGTAATTTATAGCAATATCATTTATCTTTACTTTGGGCTGACAATCTGACATTCGGATCGTGATTGTATTGTAATGATTTGAAGAGTTCCAACGACTTTCAGTTCCTCAAGAATTTTAGATTGCTGTATTAAATTGATATTTAAGAAATGCCAAATTATTACAAACAGTTTACCCCTAATATTTCAGAACTAATCATACTGGAACAATGAAAGTTTGAAATAAAATGTATCTCAAATACCCGTTACCAAATAATTAATTAATTAAGTAATTAATATTTTGCTACATGATATAATTCAAGAGTTTTTGCCCACATCTGAATACTACTAGATGATAAGTCGAACTCGTATATGATCAAATAGAAAAATTACTGAATATAACCTCATCAAAAGTCAATGCTGTAATTGTGGGAGATTTTAATTCTGTAATAGGTAAAGGTCATATTGGGGACAAAATAGCTAGGAAAAATGCCCTAGAAAGTAAGAATGATCGCGGTGAATTGCTAATGTCCTTCTGCAAGGAGGTAGATTCTATGATTACAAATAAGTTTGATAAAAAGCCATTTCGAATTTATTATGTTCCTGTTAAGAAAAATATTGTAATCAAATAAAATGAAGAAATAGTTATTCAGGAGCAGAAGTAGGTAGTGACCATCAATTAGTAACAGCTAAATGCAGAATTAGATTGAAAAAATATAATAAATTATATTCTAAAAAATGGAACCCAGAGGCAATTGAATATGAAGAAATTTAAGCGGCATTCGAGGAATATTAGAAGACATTTCAAATGTAAATTAGGAGATTCCTAAAGGCTGGAGAAGGAGGATTAACGAACCCTCACTGCAGATGAGCTCTTAGGTAAAAAAAAAAAAAATTATTCCCAGAAAACCTTGGTTGACGAATGAGAACTGACTAATCAAAGAAATAAATATAGAAATAATCAAATTACAAAAACCATAAGAATAAAACTTTAGACTAATTCAGAGAAGAAAAGCATATAAGCATGGATAGTAACAAAATGTTTGCTAAATCATTCTTATGGAGTGAGTAGTATTATGGGAGCGAAAGTTGGACTCTCCACAAAAGGGAATATAACTGATTGGAAGCAAGGGAAATACGGATCTTACACAGAATCACCACAAGTTGAATTCATTAGATTAAGACGATTCATGGTATATTGGCTTATCGTTGACGTGCGATGGCTTTAAGTGCGGGTTCATTGAAGGTTGGAAGTTAAAAAATGGAAAATATCTCGGTTAATATTAGAGAAAGAAAAACTGAACATAAAACATTTATGAAAATTTAAACTCGCAATGAGATTGGTTCTATACAATTTGTCCGTATCGGATATATTTTGATTTTTCCAAATTTTCTTCTTTTATACTCCCGTTCCCCAGTTCGATTCCAGCCGTTAACAAACTTGATCTTTAGTTGTACATATTATATATATATATATATATATAATTTTATTAAATGAGACGGCCTTAAGAGAGCATTATGACAAATTGGCTCCCGTGCCTCTTCTTTGCCATATCTTGGTTTAAAAAGGGGAAATGTTATCGAATTAACTTGAATCTAGGCCCTATTTCATAACGTTATTTATGAATTTACATTTTAATCTGAAGAAAAGTTGAAACATACTTAATATAGAGAAGGGACCCTCAAGTATTCCTCTTAACGGCCAATAAAAGAGTTTATCTTTCTTCAGCATTTGGGGATGCGATGCGAGTTCCTGAAATGTAAAAATAGAGAAGAATATTTATTGACCTTGGTATAAAACTTTATTATAACTCACTCAGATAAAAACACAATTAACAATAGCTCAGTCCTTCATACTTGACATTTTGTTATGTCTGTACACAGAACTGTTTAAATATTTAAAATTTGAGAGGGGATTTATGAGTGCTGAATTTAAATGTGCTCTTCTAGAATCTACGAAAGTTCATATGTTTGCCATCGTTCTTAGAGGGCTAGGAAGCCTAAATACCAAATTACCAAGCAGTAAAATTTATAAATATGATGAATAGGAAACACTCTGTGACAAGCATACTCGTTATTCAAGATCAAAGCAGAAAGGCCTTAACCCCTTCATCTATATCCATATTCAGAAGACTCAGGAAGATCTTCAGGACAGTATCTAGATCACAGTCTTTTGGAGATTCCTAAGCCCCAAGTGAAATAAGTCTTTGTAAAGGATTAAGCCCTGATGTCTGTGATCCTGGTCTTGCAGCCAGGTGTTCGAATTATTATTCAGTCTAGAAAGGTTTCTACTTTCTAGACGACTCACCTCCATAAGGTGGGGGTCTTTGAGGCTGATAATTACCATTGGTCCGATGTGGAATGCTATAATGTCTCCATATTTTTCATGAGTTTCTCCAATACGAGTAATAATAGCTGAAAAATAGCAATTTTATTAGATTATAAGTATTTTTATACTGTATAAACATAAATCATCCATATATTACTCTGCCTCGAAATACAAACCTTTCGGTGAAACGGTGAAATTTTTTATTATGCAGTATATATTGCCGACTATGGGCAGGCCTCGTCCAGGCAAGTGGCTATACTTGGCAGTAACCAACCAAAGTAGCAGGCCAATAAAGAAAATGAACAGGAGTAGGATGCACAGGGGAAGTAGCATCTGAAAAATATTGCCGACATTAAACAATACAACGATATAATATATAATTAATAGTTTATAAATAATACTGGATCTATCTCTACAACACAGCAACTGCAAGTTAAGTCTTGATATATTTTAACCTTCTTCTAAACATATACTATTACAATTATAATTAATCAATTGACGTGATGGTCAAAGTTTTGGGTTTCCCCTCATTTTAAATCATTAATATAATTGCACACTTAATACATGTTTTAATAATTTAACTATTCACTCAGATATATACCATTTTAAATTACTTTCACTTCAAAAATTGTGTGGAGTGAGATCAATTCTGAACAGACCAGGTGCAAGGGAGCTATTCAGCCTGAAGGATTGAAGAAATCTCTATGCAACATAACTAGTCTAGTTGACAATGTTATTTCCCACAATTCCAACTCTTCTCTAATTATAATATTATTAAAGTTGTTTGTCATTGTTAAAAAAAGTTTTGTAACTCTTATTAAAGTTATTTGTTACTATTAAAAAGACTTTCATGGCAGCAATATATCCTAGAAAATTTTTTTTCAGACCAACAAGTACATTTCAGTGAGAAAAATTAGTTCTTTAAGTACAAATACTATTAATGGTACTCCTCTTGCACGATCTTCCGTACATTTTTAATAACATTGTAGACGTTTTTTTTTTTTCGTTTATACTCAAGAAAACTCCGCCTCATAGCTTATCTAAATAATATAAATATTAACATTTGGTCCTGAACAGGCCATTGGACAACTGATTTATTTCTTTTATTATCTAGAACTCATGCTGAGGTAAATTAGTAAATTAGTTAGTCCAATAATTTTATATAGATTCTAACGAAGAGTGGGCATTTACGTCTGAAGTCATTTATTTGTTAGTGGTTGTTTTAAGCAAAGCATTATATGTATCAAATTGGTTTATAACCAAGTTTGTTTTTTATAATAACGATGATATCTATTTCACTAAATATATATTCAATAATGCTCATTCAATCACCCCTTCCTGCCTCAGTGGCACAACAATGGAATGGCTGAACAGAAAAGTCATTTTCGGTGAATGGTAAATATTCAAGGTATAAATTATTCTTGAGCTAATCTAAACATAATATTTCGCCTAATCCATAACTGGGCAACTCAGTTTGCTTGTTTTAAATTTTTATTATTCCACATAGGTTTTTATGTTTCTTTATTAATGCCTATAAGTTTTAGCCATTGATTATTTGGTTAAAATGTTTTTGCAGTTTTCATAAACTGCATTAATTAAATATATAAGGAGTTATTATTAATATGTATATATATATATATATATATATATATGTATATATATTTATATGTGTGTGTGTGTGTGTGTGTATGTGTGTGTTATGAAAATGAAAATTTTATTCTATAAGTGCAGTAAAGCACTCATGGAATTTGCAGAAGTGTTATAAGAGAAAATAATTTATCGGAATAACTATTATGGGTAAATTGATAGTATACTATTATTAAATATTCTACTTTCACTCTTTCATCATTTAAAGTTTTGTATAATAGTGTTTTAATTTATTCATTAGAGTAACGTTTAATTATTTACATTCTTTAAAAAATAATTGTATATTATCTCTTTGTAATGTACTATATTGTACGGGGCATGTATTAAATAAACTCTCTTTCTGAAGGGCTACTTCATTGAGGAAATAATATATATATAAAAACAAAACTTGGGTAGTGGATATTTATTGCATATTTCATCTGCACCTTGTTTTACCCGGCTATGCTCGCGTATATGTTAATCTATATGATTGGAGGGGAACGATTATTAATGATCAAGCGAGAGGAACTTGGTTCCTACCTTATACTAATCATCTTGAACATTTCGTCTTCGAAAGCTGAAAACCCAGTCCTATAAAACAACTAGAAAAAAATGCTTACGGAAGTGGTTTTAGGAGTCGTAAACATTTGCATAACTTTATGACGAAATTAGAAACAGCGAGTTTGTGGCTTTTGGGCTGACGTGTGATAACCAATCTCTAGGGCTTGCTTAACTGATATCAGTGAGACATTTTTCCACGAGTCTATGCAGAACAACATGCTCCACGAATCTTATCGTCCATACACACACAATATATTTTCTCATATTTATATTTAGTTAATTAACTAATATTCACTTAATATAGTGCAATTCACCTGAATTTTCAAAACTGTATTCATTAATTTGTACTTTATGTTAATGTTATCATTTTTTTGAGTATTTTATTTTGTGAGTTCGTCATTAAATAAATTTCCTCTGCCACACAGCATCCCCGAGTTTAGGTTAGCCAAGTGCATTCAGGCTTTTATTATTTATTTTAACGAGAGATTATAAGGTGTTTTGGACATAAATATAAATCAAAACGATCCTTTGAGGATTCTGTAAGATATTTAGATGAAGGAAACCAGTTAGGATGAATTGAGTTCTTTCATGGAAAATTGGCCTGTGCTTTCGTCTACAACATTATTAAAATTGGCAATTACTTGTATTTTTTCTGTTATTATTATTTATTTATTTATTTGGAGCTTCGCAGCTGTGGCGATGTTGCTCGGGAAAAGAAACTGTATAAAATTGAAAAAAAAACAAAAAAAAAAAAAAAGCGAAACGAAACAAAATTAATTTAAACGAAAATAAAACAACATAACAGAAATGTAACATGAAAAATAGAAAAGTAACACGAAACAGAAATGGAACACAAAAACAGGAATGGAACAAAAAACAGAAACAGACAAACAGAACTGATACGAAAAACAGGGCTGGAATGGATCACAATACCAAATGGAAAAACAAAACACAGAAATGGAAATCAAAAACAAAATGGAAAACAAAAACCAGAAATGGAACACAAAAACAAAATGGAAAAACAAAAACAGAAATGGAACACAAAAACAAAATACAGAAATGGAATATAAAACCAAAATGGGAAACAAAAAAAAGAAGAAATGGAACACAAAAACAGAAATAGAACAAAAACAGAAATGGAACACAAAAACAGAAATGGAACACAAAAACAGAAATGGAACACAAAACCAAAATGGGAAACAAAAACAGAAATGAAACATAAAAACAGAAATGGAAAAAATTAGACACTTAAAAAATAGTTTATTATTACATCCAGGTTGGAGGTGCGAAATAGGAAAAGAGTGCGACTCCCAGTTCTATGATTTGAGGTAGAATTCCGACAGTTGCAACATGTACTTTGAAAATGTCCTGCAACAGAGATACATGCAAAAAAAAAGTATGGATCTATTACTCATTGCCCTATCGAATAAACATTTATCCCAAATTATTGCTTACCTTAAAGACATAAACATACTGGATGACCTATAACATATAACTTAACGTACACCACTGATATCCTCAGGTGTAGGTAAGACGAGCAGTAAAATAAATAATGGCGTTTGTAAGTTGCTAGATGTTCATCAAGAACTATATGTATATAAAATATTAACGAAACTTGTTGTAGATTCCTTGGAGAGAAGACCCATATTCCCTTATTGCCAGTCAATAGGTATTTTTTGTGGCAAGAATACAATAAGAAAACAACAAAAAAATGAGCTAACAGCACTTGATATGCCAACTAAGAAAATCAAATTTGTAAGCCCCTATTAGGCTTATTAATACACATATACATAAAATAAAGATTCATTCACCTGGATCCATGTTTAATTTTCAAATGAAATATTAAGTTAACTCCACAATAATAATAATCCATATTCGAAATCTATGTCTGTCTCAGGAGGTTAACCTGAGTCATTACACAAGATCGAATGATAACCTCGTTTTTGAAAGGACTGTTTAAACCTGGTGAGAGGTTT
Organism: Riptortus pedestris; assembly: GCA_019009955.1. Lineage (NCBI taxonomy): Eukaryota > Metazoa > Arthropoda > Insecta > Hemiptera > Alydidae > Riptortus > Riptortus pedestris. The sequence continues at coordinate 51,690,362 of CM032230.1, forward strand.
GCAGTCTTGAACTTGAAATTTAGTCACAATCCTGAAGTTCAAGAGGAATCCCATTTTCGCTCATAATGGCAAAGTAAGGAGCTTCGTGGTTGGTACTATTGTCGTCTTTATGATTCAGAGGTAGAAATGGTAGAATATTCTATTGGTTGGTTACACTTAAGCTGTAGTGTCTCAGACAAATATAGATTTTGTTACAAAACAGAACATATGCAAACAACACATTACGGTTGGATGTGAATAAGATAATGAAAAGATGTACAGTGATGAAACAATGATTACTAGTCATACTGTGCTACTTAACAAACCAGACATTCTCATTATAGATCAATATGACTGTCAATATAATTGATATTGCAGCTCCCAATGTTGACAATATTCCTAATATCAGATAAAATATCCTACCCGAAAAAAAGGCGTAATAACCTAGATGTTTATCGCCCACAAACCCATTTCCTATCCAATCCTATCCCGAAAAATGGAGGAGCTACGAAGAATTAGCTATTGACCTTAAAAAAGTCTGCTACAGTTACGACAATTATCTTAAATACAAATGGACTCGCGCTAGAAACAACAATAACAGACACCAAGAAATTGAATCTGACAATAGAAGTTATAAATTAAGCACTGTCAGGGGAGCGTCTTGATACTGGGCGAATTATGCGCATATTCTTTAATTCCCCTTCAATACACACACACACACACACACACACATACATATTGTGCAGAAGTGCCATTTGGTGGAAGGTATTAGGATTCTGAGCCTTGGTCGACTTCCTGGAAAAGAATGTCAGAGATTAAAGGATGAAGTCAAGAGAAGGCCCTGTCTCATTATTTCCCACCGAGGAAGAAGCACATTAATGTGCATGTGGTGAGTGGCAGAGGCAGCCCGGACGAAGCGGGCTTGATAAAGTTCCGGAAGTATAATCGGCCGTGGACCACTAGAACTGCTGCTGAGCTGACTGAACTGCCTATAAGTAAGATGTACGTACTCCCCGTCACCCTCTCCTGGAAGGGACTTTGTTCGAGAAGGTCTGCACGGGAATTAGCCAAGCTCGAAGTCTCCCATAGTGCCCTTACCTGGACGACAATCGGAGTACTGAAGAGATCCTACGGGATAGCACGGGAGGGCGGGACGGCCTGGCTGATTTGGAGCCTAAGCAGGATGGGAGTCTCCAAGAAGAGGTGTCTGGAGATAGTACAGGCTTCGAGTTGCTGAGATGGCGGAAAGGGTGTGGTTTTTTTGTTTCTATAGTTTTATTTCATGAGTTTTAGTTTTATTTTTTGATTGATAGCAGTAGTTTTTATTATTTTTGGTGGCTTTAATAGATGAAATATGAACTTTTAAATATATTAGTGTAGCTTCCAGTACACAGAGCAGGCAGAGGAACTGCCTTATTGTGTTTGTGTATGTGTTATGTTTTATTGAATTTTGTATTTACTGGTTTATTAGGATAGGTTAGTGTTGTTTATAGTAGGTTAGTTTTTTAGCTCTAAGGTTTTGCAAATAGTGAGGTTTAGGTACTGAGTTATTGATAGTTCTAGGACGTAGATGGACATTGAGCCCTATTTGGCCTAGTTATGGAGCATTCCAGGGGTTAGGGTATGGATTCTTTACATCTTAGTTATGAGTCGAATCGAAAAGTGTTATAAAACTTATCATGTCTGGTTTTGGCCTTTTCAGTTTAAATAACTCGATCTCTAAATACCTCATGTCCAGCCATCTAACATTTAATTTCTGTATATATATATCCTTTTTCCAACGAAAGAGATAGCTCTTTGCTAGATGTTAAGAGGTAGCTCTTACAATTTGAGCATCAACCACAATCTCTCCTATCATTCATAATAAGGATTTGAGGTCTGTAATTACATCCACACGCATATATAACGGTCATGGCATGAACTTCACACTCGCGCCGAGTGACGCACTCGACCAGTTCTTCCATGAATCATCATGACACAGAACCCAAACACCATGGATGACGTAGCAATATTACATGATATGTACTGGTGCTTCCTTTAAAGAACACGCCGATGGGTAAAATAGGGTAAGGTGTGGTAGGAAATGAAATAGGAGGTCATGAATATTATAATGCTTGGAAAAGGTATGGATCTGTCTTAGCCTACGAGATAAGCTTTACAGGATGAGACGGTGAGGAGTCCAGGAGAGGTGTTCTCCCAAAATGGTGTATTGTCCTCTAAGGACTTATTTTGATTACAAATGTAATGTTTTGTGAAGCCAAATTGCAAGCTGATTAATGTTCTAAATCGGACCAGGAGCAGTAGTAGTTTAGAGGAGGAATAGAAAGTAAAACATTCTATAGCATTGTTATTATGTATTTGCTGTAAAGAATCTTAACAAACCAATCTTATCTAAAAATTATATCTTGCTATTGTCCGATTTTAATTTTTACAAGTACTGTATTTTTTTCACAAATTTAGAATAAGCCGAGAAATTCGAATTTTTTCAATGTTCTGTAAACCCCCCACTCCTACTAATGAAATCCTCACTTTGAGTGTCTGCATAAACTTCTAATTACAGGAAACACGAGGAATATGGAAGCAACCAAGATAATCTGGGAAATTCCTTTGGTTATATTTTGGGGGTTTAGTTCTGAAAAAAATCTGCACATTTGAGATTACCACTCTATATATAATTACTAAACATCTCACATACACTTAAATTGAAGAAAAAATGGGTGGAATGACGTCATTAATGAGCCTTTCCTCCACGTTGGAAATCGTATGCAGTCCCCGCATAATCACAAACATCACCGTTATAGTTATTATTAGGATAATGAGAACTTTTTTAGTCCTTACCACAAATGGTACATTCCTCCTTATATGTTTGTCAGATGCACCGTTCCTTCACTCTTCACATATTCCTGAATATCCTTCATAAACAAGATGGGTGTTCAAATATTTTTCTTATTGCAGATAGAGGCAGGAGGTTGAGTTTCAAATGTACCAAGTGTCCACGTTGAGAAATGCGTCAGATAAATAAGTTCTTCCTGGCCTGTATTTCTGCCTAAACAAACATCATAAAATGGATTCAGGGTTACTAGTACACTCCTGAAAAAGAGATATTTGTTAAAAATAGCCGGTTCATCAGCAGAAAGAAATTTTATGTTCAAATATGGAGACTCTACTCGTACTCTCTCTAACGATTTTAAATATTTCACAATTACATTCGGTGTACTCCAAGCTTATATAAGTTTTTTCCAGGGGGTTTTATGTGGGGAAGAATCAAATTGAACTCTTAAAATGTATTAAACTGCACTACATTTATTGCCCTTTTAGGCTTATTGTATTATGTATTTTAAAACAAAGAGACAAACTTAATGGTCATTACATCCACGTCCCATATTGAATACAGCCTGATGTACAGGTAGTTCTTTATATATAGACATTTGTGTAGGATATAAATACAAATTTCAACTAAAGTAGTGTTTGGCGTCAACAGAATCAAATTTAACAAGCGCACCAAATGACTTCCTTCTACTTCTATTGAATTAAACAAATACATTTTTTCGTGCTTTTCATTAAAAATTCTTTTCTTATTTTTTAAGTGACATACGATATCTCCGTTTCAAAACATCATATCGGAAAATGTCATATAACGTAATTTAAAGATGTTTTTATGATAAACAAAACTTCTATTGAGTTCTTTTGTACCCCTTAAAAGGAGGGGGATTTCGATCATAAAAGAATTTAACAGCCTCACGTTACGATAGTCTTAAATATGGAATTTCAATATTCTATAGATTTACATTTTTGAGTTAAAAGAAAACGTACGGACGTCACTGAGAACCTAGTCAAAGTGAGTTCAGAGAGAATCAGTAAGCATTGATAACACTGATCGGCAAAAAAAAAAAAAAAAAAAAAAAAAAAAAAAAAAAAAACACATAAATAAATTTATTTCGGGCAGTAATGGGGAGCACGTGGATCTTTATATATACAGATTTTTTGTTGAAGGTTTCTGAAGACACATTCCCTTTTAACATAGTGAATGTAGCTCACTTCCTGGGCTTCATTCCTGCCTGCGTAAACTTGTATGTTATATAATGTCAGGCATGGAAACATACTAAATTAATTAAACCTAACGTTGATTCCATTAACAAGATTGTTCCGGATACTGTTATGGTTTATAAATTAAAATAACTTAATAAATATGCCTTTATTTACATAAATTCAATACTCAGCGATGTTTAAAAAAAACATTGTCGTTTTTAGTTCTTATGGGGTTCTAATTACCATTATATTTTGGGGCTCAGGTTAGCCATGTCAGTTCAGGCTTAATCTCACTCGGTAAACCTACCGTGGGTTCGATTAACTCCTGCGCAATAGAAATTTATTTTGTGACACATTCATTAATAAAATCCTTAGTCCCACTCAGGCTAGAAAACAAGATAGGTACAATTACCATTCTGATAAGGGAATTTCATAATTTTTATTTTACTGGGTTTTTTTAGCATATTTCCATAAAGGGGCTGTATGTTTTAGCAGATTTCTCTTAAGGGAAATCAGCTATTGAGGTTGTACTCATGACGGAATTTTCGACATTTTTCTTCAAATGTCCATCGGTCCTACCTAGCAGATGACGAAAATGAGGTCCGTTCAAAACTGTATATATCTATTTGTCTGTTACCGCTCTAGAGGTCTCAATTTTTGTTTGATCGTTACCAAACTCGGTATTTAATAGTTTTATGTAGAAAGAAAGATCAAGTTCGTTAATAGCTGAAATCACACGACGGGAAGTGGGGGGAGGGGGTTTAGAGGGGAGGATTTTCAACAATTTGAAATATTTCCGTTACTATACGTCGGATCGAAAAATTGTATAGAATCAATCTTATTGCATATTAAATTTACTATAAATATTGTTATATACATTTATTCTCTATCTTGAATATTAACCAAGATATTTGTAATTTTATGAAATCGGGGCGGATAACGGATGAGAGTGGGTTTCCCGCCAAAAGCTAGGTCGGCCGTTTTCTTAACTCTGCGGCTCTCATGAAATTTCTCTATTGTAAAACTACACATGGGAAGTCTGCTTAGTTTACGCAGCCCCTGCGTGACGGACTTTTGTTATTTAGAGTAACCTTTGAAATTTACAAGATATACCTACTCACTAAACTATAGCTTTAATCAAGAAGTTTGTGGTATATAGAATATCGAACAGAATCATTTGGAACTCTGTTAAGTTATTCAAAATTCGGAAAAGAAGGTAATATTCTCACGGACTAACAGAAGTAGAAGTTTAAGGGGGCGGGGTGATATTTCTTTTCCGGATCCTTTTTCGAGTTGAGATCATGGACTTATCATATTCCACTGCGTGGGAAAGCTGCTTGATATTTATTTACACTTATTAAAATTTAGAATTAAAAAAGTTTTATACATTTTTTTAACAGATGCTCACTTTTGAATTCATTGCACTGATTATTTTATTTTTTATTGTAGTATGATATTCAAAATAAACCAATAGAGGTATTATTTCAAATTTGAAACTGTAGAGAGATTATGCCTAATTGATTATGTCTAATTGAAAAATGATACGTTATACGGTCAGAAAAGTATTCATAGCTGCCAATATATGTACAAATTATCCATTTAATTTACAATAAATTTATTTAAAATATATTTCTAAAATAATTTTGAATCAGAGGGTTTGTTCAAGGCATTTTTCACTCTACATCACAGCAGGAGACCTGGAACATGCAAATTCGTCGTTCGATGAAGTCATCAATTAAGGTTTTACATTCTTTTCTCGTAAATAAATGTTGATTTTACGTTTCTAGCTCCATTATGAATATTAAACTCGATATTTAACAGTTTCCGTTAACAATAATGATATTATTTTTTTTTGGCAGAGATCGGACCAGGAATGGGGGGAGGGGTTATAGAGGGGAATTTGAAAATTCAAAATATCTTAGTTATGATAAATGAGATTGAAAAATGTCATAGAATCAGTTTTGTTAAAATATGGACGCTCTACAATTGTCCTACGATTTTAGCAGATTTCCCTTAAGGGAAATCAGCTATTGAGGTCGTACTCATGACGCGAGTTTCGAAAAATTTCTTCAAATGTCCATCGATCCTACCCAGGAGATGACGAAAATGAGGTCCGTTCAAAACTGTATTTATATATATATATATATATATTTGTCTGGTAACGCTCTAGCGGTCGCAATTTTTGTTTGATCGTTGCCAAGCTCTAAATTTAATCGTTTTCTGTAAAAATCAAGAGCAAGTTCGTTAATGGCTGAAATCGGACCAGTGGGAGGGGAGGTTTAGAGGGGGGGATTTTCGAAAATTCAAAATATCTCCGTTACCATACGTCGGATCAAAAAATTGTATAAAACCAATCTTATTGCAAATTAAATTTACTATAAATATTGTTTTATACATTTATTCTGTATCTTTAATATTAACCGAGATATTTGGATTTGTATTGTGAGTGTGGTCGGCTATGTTCGGGAGTTTCCGCCGAGCGCACTAGCGCTAGTGTGGCCGTTTCACTAACTATTCGTCCTCGTGAGAATAGGTTATTACTAGGCAGATTTCTCTATTGTAAAACTTCACGTGGGAAATCTGCTTAGTTTACGCAGCCCCTGCGTGACGGACTTTTTTTTTTAGATTAAATATTAAGTGAGTTATTCCTATTTACTTGCATTCAGCGTTCAGTTAACCCCCACTAGTACTCATCGAAGTTTTACTTAGGTGGATAAAATATACGGGGAGAAAAAATCAATAATATGACTTACAAGCTGAAATCTGCTTAGTTAACGCAGGGCCTGCGTGACGGACTTTCAGCAGATTTCCCTTCATGGAAATCAGCTATTGAGGTTGTACTCATGACGGAATTTTCGACATTTTTCTTCAAATGTCCATCGATCCTACTTAGTAGATGACGAAAATGAGGTCCGTTCAAAACTGTATATATATATATATATATATATATATATATATATATATATATATATATATATATATATATATATGTCTGTTACCGCTCTAGCGGTCGCAATTTTTGTATGATCGTTACGAAACTCGAAATTTAGTCGTTTTATGTAAAAATAAAGATCAAGTTCGTTAACGGCTGAAATCGGACCTGTGGGAGGGGAGGTTTAGAGGGGAGGATTTTCGAAAAATTGAAATATCTCCGTTACTATACGTCGAATCGAAAAATTGTATAAAATCAATCTTATTGAAAATTACATTTACTATAAATATTGTTCTATACATATTTTCCGTATAATGAGTATTAACCGAGATATTTGTATTTTTTGTAATGAGTTCCGCTTTCAGTAAACCCCTACTCCTACTAGGGACATATTAATAATAAGCTGATATCTAATGAACCACCTCATTATTAGGTTAAATACAAAATATTGTTTTCAACAAAGCTTTATTTTACGAGGTACAAACAAATACGTTCTGTTGAACCCCCCCCCCCCTTTTTTTTCTTGGACTACAAAAATCTGAGTGATTGAGATAGAAATTATTTTGATTCATTTCAAATTACTCCACTAACTATAATAAATAGTTTCCAATAAAATTAATATTTTATATTCAGATATATTTCTTTAATTGTTTGTTTTTCCGGTCTATCTATCGATACTGCATTACAAGGTTGGCTAACCTTTTTGTTTACAATCCAGCCGTATTACGTTGTAGGTTACGTTCTATTATTAATTACAGTACTAGATACAATAAATAGTTATATGAATAAAATTTATAACTTATATTCAAATATATTTCCGTAATTGCTTTTATTTCCGGTAAAAGCTGGCTAACCTGATTGTTTAGAACTCAGGCTGTTTGCGATCAGGAAGGTTCTTACCATTTGACTTGCCCTTTATTTGTTTACTTAATATTCACAGCAGTATTAAGTCTTACAAATAATGGATATTCTGTGGTACTATTTAGTGTTGGTGTAATAAGTGTACAGAGCGCTGCTATCATTAACGGTAAGTCCATCTTTTGTGTTCTTGTTGTTTTTTTGAGATTGAATTGTTTTTAATTTAATCTTGGAGCCTAACGGACGAGAGTTACTTTCCCGCCAAAAGCTAGTTCGTCCGTTTCTTTGACAGGCTCGGCTCTCGTGAAATTTCTCTATTGTAAAACTTCACGGGGGAAATCTGCTTAGTTTACGCAGCCCCTGCGTGACGGACTTTTTTGTACTTCTAATATGTAGAAATGAAGAAATTTGCAATTTTTTATTTCCATCCCATCTAAACCCCTCTCCATATGGATTTCACCAAAAGGGTCGGTATTCATTGCCAGTTCTAAATATCCATTATAATTTAGGTGCAATGACTGAAGGAGGTTGTACCAAAATCTCATAATTTTGTAACAAATCTTGTATAATAACACTTTGTGTATAATACTTATGTATTGGTCCAAATAAATTTTCTTTCTTCTAAGGCTGGCCTTTATGCGAGATATATAGGATTCGATCAGAAGCCACGCGAAAAATAGGCAAAATGAGTTCAGCGAGGGTCAAGACATATAATTCCTTTGAGCTTCTATTAACAAACTATTTCGGGATTCCGATACTTTTTTCACATCGTACACGGAAGTAAAAACGAACTAAAATCATTGTTTTGATATTCATGGTGACTTTATAGCTAATATATGCATTTTCTCTTAGTTTGTTTAAATTCTAAAATTATGAATGAGTTGTAAAAAAAATCTAAATGAATTGCATTATGAATTAGAAAAGTCTACTTACCACAAACCGAATAATGAAAATAATTTGATCCAGTAGGTCCTAGGAGGTGATCAGCAAGCTACCCAAGATATAATTTCGGAACTGGTGTTATTGTATAAGTTCCTACCGATTTATATTCCTATATTTCATGGGGAGGGGAATATACGGCTTCTTACATAATAAAAGGCAGGAACTCCCGAAATTGTAAACTAAGTGTGCTGCTCGAGGGAGCAACATTGTTTCGTAAACAACATCTCTCCACAATCGTTAGGCAGACTTGGAAGAAGACAAGCTAATAAACCAATTCAAAATTGATTTTTTTCAGGCTCTTTTATGCATAATATTTAAAACCTGGAAGTTTTAGAAGTTTTCTAGACCTGTTATGGCGAAAAAGAAAAATTCATAGATAGCAAGGGAAGTCGGTTTTTAAGGTCGAACTCATGACGCGATTTTCGAAATTTTTCTTCAAATATCCATCGATCCTACCTAGAAGATGACGAAAATCAGGTCCGCTCAAAATTGTATGTATGTGTATATATATTTTCTGTTAACGCTCTAGCGGTCGCAATTATTTATTTATTTATTGGAGCTACGCAGCTTTGGCGATGTTGCTTTAAACAAAAGCTTCGTAACTTAAAAACTAAACAAAACAAAACTCAAATGAAAACAAAACAAAAAAATTAACAAAATTAAACATAACAGAAATGGAACACAAAACAGAAAAGGTAAAAAAGAAACGGATGAGGAACACAAAACGTAAAAGGAACACAAACCAGAAAAGGAACATAGAACACAAAAGGAATACAAAACATAAAAGGATCACAAAACAGAGAAAAAACACGAAAAACAGAGATGGGAAAGAAATAGAAACGCAACACAAAACAGAACTGGAAAGCAAAAAAAAAGGAAATAGATCACATAGGCGAAATAAAAAAAATAAATAAATAAATAAAAAACTGAATGAAGCACAAAAACGGAACTGGAACTCAAAAACGGAAATGAAACTCAAAAAACAAAATAGAACTCAAAAAACAAGAATGAAGACCAAAAAATAAAAATGGAACACAACAAAGAACAAAATAAATGAACAAGGGAACAAATAAAGGCAAAATTCAAGGCTAGGTACAAAACTGAAAATTGAAACTATTGACATTAGACAATAGGGAAATCATTAATAAAATATTTAAATATTCAATAAATAAATAAGTAAATAATAATAATAATAAAATTAATAAATAAATAATAATAATAAAATTAGTATATAAAATGAATAAAAGAAACTTAAAATTATTAAGGTTTAGATAAAATATAAGTTGTTACAGGTGACTATTTACATAAAACTCTGTACCTCCCTAATACACACTCGAGTGAGTGAAAACTTGAAAACCAAAAAATTGAGGTTTAGATAAAATGTTTATTTTTGCATCCAAAAATGTTATAAAAATAAAAATGTAAATCTTTAAACATATTAAAAATATATCAGATTTTTGAATATATGTGTATAGTCTTTAAATATCTGAGAATAGTATCTATGCATGGACTCCCGTTTGTCAGTAGTTCGTGTAAATTATGTGGTATCTTTAAGTAATTGCGTTGCCTGCAGTCGGTCAGTATATGTTTAACTGTCAGAGCAATTATTGTTTGGTCGTTACCAAACTCAATATTTAGTCGTTTTATGTAAAAAGAAATAACCAGTTCATTAACGCCTGAAATCGGCCAAACCGAAGGGGGGTTCAAAGGCGGAGTATTTTGAAAATTCCAAATATCTCCGTTACTAAACGCCGGATCGTAAAAGTGTATAGAATCAATCTTATTGCAAATTAAACGTACTATAATACAATAATATACATTTATTCTCTATCTTGAATTTGCATTTTACAGTTTTCAGTCTTCAGCAAACCTCCACTTCTACCCATGTTACATAAACAATACTCTGTTATATAATGAACCACATTATTCTAAGCTTATACGAGAAACGTGCAAATATGTTTAGGAGACCCCCCCTTTGTCTTAGTTCTTGGAATAGAAAATTTGATTGATTGAGATAAAAATTATTCTGATTCATTATAAATTACAGTACTATGTATGGTAATTAGTTTTCAATAAAATTAATATGTTATATTCTGATATATTTCAGTGATTGTTTATCTTTCCGGTGAGAGGTTGCCAAGGACTGTTTGTATATATTTCAGACGCTTCCCGTTCGGAAATTAATGAAATTTACTGAAAGATTTGTCATTACCGTTTGTATTTAATCACTTAATATTAACGGTGGTGTTGTGTTACAAGTATGTAGATTTATCTATTGTATATGTTGAACTTCAGGAGGGAAATCTGCTTAGTTTACGCAACTCCTGCTTGACGGACTTTTTTTTTTTATGTTTTCAGCATTCAGTGAACCTCAACTCTTAATAATGTGACGTTTAATATATGTGGCTTAGTCACTAAAAATCTCGAGTCCAGCGTACATTTAAATTTCTGTACGCATTACATCTTACTACGGGAGTGTAAGGGAATAAATGGCAAGATAGGATTAACAGAGAGTCATTCCAGCTCATGGGAAATCTGCTTAGTCCCCACAGCTCCTGCGTGACGGACTTATTATTTTTAAATTTTTAGCATCTTATTTTTGTGTCAGAATAAAATTAAAAAAATACTTTCAATTTCACGATTTGCTAACAGACCATGAAACGTTTAAGTTTTTTTTTTTTTTTTTTTTTTTTTTTGGTAGTTCCTAAGAACAGCCGGAACAAAAAGATGGTGTCGCCCCATTCCACAAATAGGTCAACTCCAATCCACATTCTAACCAGTTGTCTCCTAGTCCTATCCTTTTTTATCAATAATATAATCTGCCACTTGGAAAAAAGTTCGTTAGCATATTCTTCCTGATTGAGGTTGTGTTTATAACAGTATTATCGGAATAAATAAAGTAGTTTTATTTCGAATAAATAAATGAATTCTCATCCCACGTACATAATTAATTGTCTTTAAACATACATAAACCTTTTATTTCAGAGTTTAAAAAATTGGTGAATGACACTCGTAATCCATTATTACATGAAAACATTATTTACAAACATACATTACATAATTAGGCAAATAGTCCATCTGTGCCCCACGTCTAACATGAACTTAACACTATATCACTCTATATACCGAACAATAAATCTAGGGGACGTAAATAATACATATAAAACGACCTAATAAACTAATGTATATACAAAATAAAAAAACGAAAAAAATCCTTGGCAGCCTCTCCCTGCTCTGTGAAATATTCATTAATTACATTGTAGTCTTACAGCCTCATCCCTCAACCACATTGCTACTTTTTTCAAATTAAAAACAAAAAAGTCCGTCACGCAGGGGCTGCGTAAACTAAGCAGATTTCCCACGTGAAGTTTTACAATAGAGAAATTTCAAGGAAACGGCCGAACTAGCTTTTGGCGGGAAAGTCATTCTCGTTCGTTAGCCACCCAGATTTAATAAAAATGCAAATATCTCGGTTAATATTCAAGATAGAGAATAAATGTATATGACAATATTTATAGTAAATTTACTTTGCAATAAGATTGATTCTGTACAATTTTTTCTTAAGGGAAGTCGGTTTTTAAGGTCGAAATCATAAAGCGATTTTCGAAATTTTTCTTCAAATGTCCATCGATCCTACCTAGGAGATGACGAAAATGAGGTCCGCTCAAAATTGTATGTATGTGTATATATATTTTCTGTTACCGCTCTAGCGGTCGCAATCAAGGTTTAATCGTTACCAAACTCGATATTTAGTCGTTTTATGTAATAAGAAAGGTCTAGTTCGTTAACGGCTGAAATCGGACGACGGGAAGTGGGGGGGGGGGGTTTAGAGGGAAGGATTTTCGAAAATTCGAAATATCTCCGTTACTATACGTCGGATCGAAAAATTGTATAGAACCAATCTTATTGCAAAGTAAATGTACTATAATTATTGCTGTATATATTTATTCTCAATCTTGAATATCAACCGAGATATTTGATTCAGTTTTCAGCCTTCAGCAAACCCCCCACTTCTACTAATGTTACATAAACAATACTCTGTTATATAATAAACCACATTTTTCGAAGATTAAATAGCAAATATTGTAACCGTTATTATACGAGATACATGCAAATATGTTCTGGAAATTTGATTGATTGAGATAACAATTATTCTGACTCATTATAAATTACAGTACTAGATATAGTAAATAGTTCTCAATAAAATTAATAATATTCTGATATATTTCAGTAATTGTATTTCTTTCTGGTGTGAGGCTGGCCAGACCTGTTTGTTTACATTCCAAACGCTTCCCGTTCAGACAGGAAAGATTTCTTATTACCGTTTGTTTTATTGACTTATTGACTTAATATTCACGGTTCTGTTGTGTTACTAGCATGTAGATTTATCTATTACTAAACTTCAAGAGGGAAATCTCCTTAATTTATGCGCCCCATGCGTACGACAGACTTTTTTTTAAAAAAGGAAGTTACTGATATACTATCAAACGTTATTGATATAATGTTTCTTACTTCGTGGCTCTGTAGAATGATACCAACACACGGTGGTCCCAATTCCTCCATCACGGTGCACAAAATCCGAAAAACCAACCTATTTTTTCTGAACCAGGTATACCTGAATCTTTAAATTATAGTTGAATCATAAATAAGATACAACTTTTGGGAGCTACGTTAATTCAAAGTTGCAAGTTTCCAACAACTCGATCCGGACACTAGTTGATCCATGTTAATCAACGTTCCTATCACACGATAGATAATACTTATCAGTTTTAATTTATGTTTCTTGGATTGTACATGGAATAAATAATGCACGGGCAACCTACAAGTTATGGCGTGCATTCATATGAACTAGAAATATCTTTTTACATACAAACACTTTTTCACACGCATTACTCATGTTTGGAAAGGTGTGAAAAAGTTAGTTCACGAGTGCTCGCAATGATTATTGTACTACATGTTAGAGGAACTATCTGATAATCAAAAAAAGTAATGTTCACACTAGGGACATTTCAGCCTAAGGTTCAAAAGGTGAGTTTGTGGTGAGGAAAAACCATGAGTAATGAAATAACGGCTTGAAGGTCGCGCTACCGGCTTCCCCTCTCCGAGCCCTAGGGTAAACCTTTCCTTACTTTTATACATAACATTTTTTACCAATTAAAGCACACATATAAGCACCAATTTAAGCACATAGATACGGTATTTCATCCTGTAAGTGTATTAAATATCGGTGTTCTCTGTAGCTAAATGGGACGAGTTTGATGTCAATTTTTTTAATGTTTTTTTTATTATTTATTTATTTGTTTATTTGAAGAGCTCCACAACTAGGCGATCTCGCTCAGTACCATTTATTTGAATTCTCTAAATTAAAATTTTAAAATAAAGAAAAATTGTTTTCGAAATTATTAAAACATAGTATAAAATATATGGAAATAAAATTAAGGAAATGTTAAAATAAAGCTATGTAAAACTATAAATTTTGAGATAAATCCTGACATGAGGGTATGGAAGTCTAAGACACAAGATTAAAAATGTATTATACAGAGATATAAAGCGTAGAGAAATGAGAGGGGTAGGTGAGTTTTATAGTTTGTTGTAAATGTCTGTTGTCTTCAAGTGGTTTAAGAGTTTTTTTATATGTGGGCTACCTTCTGTTAATAGTTGGTACAAGTCGTTGGGTAAGTTCAAATGTTCACGTAATCTGCAGTCAGTCAGGCAGGAGATGTTTGATGGTCAGTACTGTGTTACAGTAAGTGCATGTGGGTCGGTCTTTACAGTTTATAAGGTATGAATGTGTAAGTAGTGAATGTCCGATTCTAAGTCTAGTCAACACCACTTGATCTCGTCTGGTTAGATTTTCCAGAGATTTTCCTTTGTTTGGGTTGTCTAGGATTTCTCGGAGTTTGTTGTCAGTTTATAGCCAGTCGGTTGTCCAGTCATTGAGTACTTATGTTTTAACTACCCGTTTCATGTCTTGTGCAGTCAGCCTGTCGATGTCTACAATTCTTTTTTTGGCTGCTAATTTAACTTGTCTGTCGATGTCAGTACTTTGTTGTTTTATGTCTGTATGCCCAGGTAGGCACATCGTAATTATGTTATAATCGTGTAAACTGTGTAGGTATGTGTAGATTTGTGTAATAAGTGGGTGTGAATTGTAAAGATTTCCTATGGAAAGTAAGGAACTAAGAGAGTCGGTACACAGCAGTATTTTGGTGGTGGGGGCATGCTCCAGTTTTGATACCTACATGTACCATTGTAATTTTACGTTTACAATGGTACATATAGGTAACTGCATATGTATAATTCTTTCTCTTATTCACTGTATGTAACAATTAGTTAAACGATAAACTAAATGTATATGGCGAGTTCCAACACCTCATTCACAACATTTCTTTAGATGTAATTAAAACGCATTTTACTTTTTGTGCATTAGATAAATATTCTTGAGCTATAATTATTCATTTATTAATTTTTTGGGTAGGACAAATAAATTGGCAACTACAAGATATTTGGGACATTATTCAAGTAGTTTCAATTCATATTCAAGTAGTGAATTTTACAACCAAATTCTTATTAAGTTCATTTTTTCGGATAAAGAACACTTAAAGAGACGACTGGGCGAATTACATAGTAATTATTTAGATAGATGGAGAAAATCACGCAACCCACATTCACAGACCACACAACATCAAAGACATACCAATATCTTATTTGCGACTGTAGATTACTCACTGAAGAACGGAATAAACTAATACACAGTATCCAAAGGCAAAATGGAAAGTGGCGCCAGTCCAGGAGCATAACTTATTATAAAATGAAGTAGTGCACAAAAACGTTATGCGATACATATACTGCAGCTGAAAGGTGGAATATTTATACAACTGATGAAAGTAGTATAAGCAGGCATTAAAAAGTCCGTCACGCAGGAGCTGCGTAAACCAAGCCGATTTCTCACGTGTATTTGCAGTTATCTCAAAAATTAAAAATTTAATTAGAATAATATTTGGTATTTAACCTTCAAATAAGGTGTTTCGTAAAATAACACCTAACTGTTAATATGACATGAGTAGGAGTGGGAGCTTACTGAAGTCCAAAAATTAAAGAAATTTAAATATTTACAGAAAACCAACACATACCAACAGATACATACAACGAACCTACACGCTGGATCACGTCACCATCCAGCACAGAAGAATGGGATAATTCGCTCTTTGGGCACTAGAGCTGAGAGAATATCAGAGCCACAGAACCTCCCAAAGGAAAACAGACTTCTGATGACTGCTCTGCTAAAGAATGGCTAAGGGAAAGAAGAAATTAGAAATCAATTTAAGAAGAAAAAAGAAAAGACGACAATATCAGATGAAGATGAACCCCGGAAAACAGCCGAGAAAAGGTACAACCGAGAAAATCTCAAGGGTACTAAGAAGCAGGGAATAGAAACAGCATTGGGCACGGACAGGAAAATAGCAAACATGTTACCCAGCTGCAAAGATCAACTCCAGACAAAAATCCCACGAATATACAGCATACCCTGTTCTTGCAGCTTAGAATATGTTGGACAGACCGGCAGATTGATAAACACCAGGGTCGCCGAGCATATCAAGAGTTTGAAAAAGTTTCGGACAGAAGAATCAGCAATAGCAGAACACTTCTGGGAAAGTAACCACAACATCAAATTCGATGAAGTTAAGGTGCTGGCATAGGTGGACCGATACCAAGGCTGACTTGTTCGAGAAGCCATAGAAATAGCGAAACGCCCAAATAACTTCAACAGAAAGGATGGATACAGACTCAGCAAACTCTGGAAGCCCGTCATTCCACAGAGACCACAGACAAGAAACAAAGACGTGGGTATAGCCGGTGAATGGCCACCAGAAGTAGTATCCGTCGACACCTGGAAAGGAAGACTCCGCCCAAGGAAACCGGATAAGACTCGCATATATACCTGCGGTGAACAGACACTCTTCAGTCTCAGAGATAGCCCTGAGGAAGCTAGAAGCATGTTTAGCGAAACGTTGGCAACAATAATGCAGTCACGGGCAATGCCCGAAACCTTAACAGTATTAATGACCAGAACCGTGGAAGTCTATGAGTATATATAAATATCTATGTTAATAATCATGATAGAGGAAAAATGCATAAAACAACATGATCAGGATAAATGGGTTCCTCTACCATCTAGCATTTTAGGAAGAAATCATATAACAATATTTATCATTTAAATTGCAATAAGATCTTTTCTATAAACGTTTTCGATCCCACGTATAATACCTGAGATTTTTCGAAATTACTTAGTTACTTCCTCCCTGCCCGATTTGGGCCTTCAACGAACTTAATCTTTATTTTTACATAAAACGTCTTTATATCCAGTTTGGTAACGATCAAACATTTTGAACGGGCCTCGTCATCTCCTAAGTAGTATCACTTGAGTCATCATCATAATTAGGGACATTCGAAAAACTTCGAAAATCATGTCGTAAGTACGACCTCAATAGTTGATTTACCTTAAGGGAAATTTGCTAAAATGTAAAATTATTATCTTGTACATTAGTTTTTACTTTTATTTTACGTTTATTGTTAGCACTATTTCTATTTTCATATGAATTTGTTTTTTATATTTTATATGAATATTTCATATGCAATCAGTTACGTACGGCTATGATCATTTCCACAGGGTATCTGCAAGCTTGAAATTAATACCATTTGTTATTACCCTGGAAATATATATATATATACACACACATATATGTATATACTATTTATTATAGAGGCTGTAGTTGCAACACAAAACTCTGCTTTGTACTTGATAACCATACTTTCGATTCCATACCAAGCAGTTAAGCCTAAGTGTGTGTATTATGTGTTCTTCTGATACATCAAATAAAGAGTTTCGTCGACCATTTAATATGAAACTGTCAGCCATCCGCAACTGTCGTCGTCGTCAAACTGAGTGTCTCTTCTTCCGTTGTGTTTATGAACAAAATCTTATATTTCCTCAATTGATTCTTCTTACATATTGTACTAATTGTCTAGAGTAGCTTTGTCTTCCTGATGGACAACGAAGTGTAGAAGGGTTTCTCACGGAATATTGGCGCACGGAAGGATCTCAGGAATAATAGGAAGAGTTTCATGTCAACAAAGTGGAAGATCGAAATAGTTCGTACCCAGGTACCGTTACAAATTGTTTTAATAGCATTGACATTCAACTGGAGGAAATGCACCATTTTTCAACAATAGTTTGGATGTGTGTATGCACGAGTTTATATATATTTATATATATATATATACAGTCACCCACACACAGTTTGAAAATGTGTGCCATTCTGGTAAATGAACAAAAACTTATTTTCTTCCTTATTAAAGCGTTGACTTTAATCTCACATGGCATACCTAGAGTGGCGAGTTCGATTCCGGCCGGGGCAAATGAATTTATATAGTGACAGAATTCATTAAATAAAACCCTTAGTCCCACCCTGGATAGGAAAGGGTGGTGGTAACCTGTAGATAACCCGTCCCAATTAGCCACAGTTGTAATAAAGTGAACGTTAATAAATAGCTTTTCCCCCCTTAAAACATCTGTTTCATTTAAATCTCCAACGCCAAAAATCCATCTGACCTAAAAAATGCAATAACCCTAAAGAAAAAATTCAAGATTTCACCAACCCACAAGAGTAGATACTGTCTCGTTCGACGTGACAAACATGTTTCCGAAAATACCAACAGAATATGCTATTAAAATTATTTATAATAACTGAACAATGTAGATAAAAGAAAAATACCCAAAAAGATTTATTTATAGAAGAGATTAATGCCCCCCCCCTTTTTCTTTTAATAAGGATACTGCTTATTTAAAATAAGATTTACAGTCAAGTAAGGAGTTATCTCTTAGTAAGAAGCCAAAGTCCTTGAAACGCGTTGGAAATTTAAATAAAACAGACGTTTTAAGGAAGAAAAGAAGTTTTAGCAGATTTCCCTTACAGGAAATCATCTATTGAGGTAAAAGTCACGACGCAATGTTTGAATGATGTTCGATCCTACGTAGAAAATGACGAAAATGAAGTCCGTTCTAAATTGCATGTATAGATATATCTATATAGGTTGCCCAAAGTTCCCGTACCATCACCCCCCCCCTTAAAATGGTCAGTTGTATTAATAAAAGGCTGAGACTTGTTCAATAATTATGACCCCTGAAGAATATAGTCCATATTCAACCTCATAACCTTCTCCAGCGACCATAACTTTGGAATTTCCAATGGGATACCATACTTGTTATGACGGATTGGTTGAAATGAGTTTATAACGGTGAACTTTTGACGCATCCTTTAGCCGTAAAATGCACAAATATTTATTATTTATTTTATTGTAAAATACTGCGACATAAAAGGTGTAGCCAACAAAATATCTTAGGAAGAAGTCTACGGGAAAAGGAATGGATTCTGAAATAAAAATAAAGTCCGTCACGCAGGGGCTGCGTAAACTAAGCAGATTTCCCCTGTAAAGTTTTACAATAGAGAAATCTGCAACACAATACCACCGTGATTAGATAATGAGAAATCTTTCAGTTAATTAAAATAAATACCCAACTGAAACGGCTTCTGAATTGTAAGAATAATTTATATTTTAATAACTCAAATTTTAGTAGTCCAAGAACTAAAGAAGGGGGTGGGCGGATGAATAAAACGTATTTGCATAAATCTCACAAAGTAAGGAAGGTAAGGTAAGGTTAAAAACGCCAGGTTAGAAGAAGCTTCCGCCTGAGCCGAGAAATGACGAAGATGGCCGACATATCCGAGCTATACCCCACCACAGACTTCATAAAATGCAAATATCTCGGTTAATATTGAACAGAAGGGGAACTATCATTCTCACCCCCGGTAGGTCACACTACCTTATTACCAACCAACAATTCTGCTGGGTCTCAGATAAAAAAAAAAAAAAAAAAAAAAAAAAGTTAATATTGAAGATAGAGAATAAATGTATATAACAATATTTATAGTAAATTTAATTTACAATAAGATTGGTTCTGTACAATTTTTCAATCCGATGCATAATAACGGAGATATGTTGAATTTTCGAAAATCCCCCCTTTAAACCCCCCCCCCTCCCTCTGGTCCGATTTCAGCCATTAACGAACTTGATCTGTCTTTTTACATAAAACGGTTAAATATCGAGTTTCGTAACGATCAAACAAAAATTGCGACCGCTAGAGCGTTAACAGACAAATATATATATATATATATATATATATATATATATATATATATATATAGATAGATATATATATAATTTTGAACGGACCTCATTTTCGTCATCTCCTGGGTAGGATCGATGGACATTTGAAGAAAATTTTCGAAAATCGCGTCATGAGTACGACCTCAATAGCTGATTTCCCTTAAGGGAAATCTGCTAAAAATTAAAAATACTCAAAAATATCCTTGAAATGGATCGGGTGACCTGGGTGGCGACTCAATGGGATGGATACTACGTTGGTGAAAGATTTCTCCTATTCCTGATCTAGTAGAAAGGAGGTCATTCAAGCTGCAGCCTCTTTTATTTTCATCAGGGGCATGTCTTCTATTTAATTAAAAAACTCTTCATTTAGGAAGACTGTGCCATTTAATGTTATATCAAAGAAACGTGGGCCGAGGATTCTTCCCTGAAAGTTACCGCACCGTTTTTTTTTTTTGCATGAAACTATGCTGGTGGAAAAAATTATTTTGATATAAATAATTTCTAAGTAATTAGTTTAAAATAAATTTATTTTAAGGACGTGTTTAGTTATGTTGATGTTCTTGGAAGTAAACATTTTTTGGATTCATCTGTTCTATTATTTCGTTTTAAATACTTTTTTTAAAAATTTCAGAATCCATGCTGAGTGAGAGAGAAAGAGAGAGAGCGAGGGGGGGGAGGGAGGGGAGAGGGAGGAGGAGGAGAGAGAGAGAGAGGGAGAAAAGATAGAGAGGGGGAGGGAGGGGACATTAGTCATTAAAAAATAATGAGTTCAGCCAAAAAATATTGAAAGTATAGTTACTAACTATCAGGCATGATGATATCATAGATTAATAATTTCACCACAGTAAATCAGCATACCTTTAGTCACCAGAAAAATAAATAAATCTCTTACTACTAGGGCTAGGGCCTGGAGTTTCATCATCACCTGGAGGTTCTGGTTTGTAAAATATAAAAGAATTCAGCTAGTCATGAACAGTCAAGGAAGCGCATCCTCATTTTCCTTCATGAGATAACGCCTTTTATTACAGTTCCTAGGATTTCATAATTAATTTGACAGTGCTAATCCAATGTTAAGCGAGAACTAGAGGAAGGGAGGAGGTCTCAACGGGCATATGGTTAGTATATCTAGTTGATTTAGAATATGTATGTTTTTTCCTATTCACGGAATTGTTTAACAACGACTAACATATAGAGTAATGTTTAATGAATACTGTTTAAAAAAAACACCCAAGTATTGAATGCAAATGAACTCCAGATGAAGTATTGAGTTGTATTGTTAATTTAAAAAGGTTCCAATGAATAATGTTGTGTTGATAGTCTTTAACACTTCGACATCTTTTTCAAGTGAGATAAAATGTACAGCACATCGATTTATGTACAAAAAATGCACTATATATTTAAATTGAGGTGTTTGGTTTCAAAACCAGGTACATCCATTTTCAAACATTTTTCAGGACTGATCAAAATAGATTTCATTTTTTAAAAAAGTCAGTTTAACACATTTTTTTCATTATCTGCCGGTATTGATTTTGGAAGGATCTAGATGGTTTTGGAACAAACGCGTCCAATACATCATTTCCAGGATTAAAAACTTATGAAAAATTAAAAAAAAATGTTTTTGAAAAAAATGGATGTACCTGGTTTTGAAACCAAACGCCTCAATTGTTAAATGCAAATTTGCTCACATTAACTGTATTTCTCATGTTCTGAAATTTTCATAATTATTTAAGAAAGAAGTGGATAAAGTTCTAGGGTGCCCTCCCCAAAACGAAACAATGATTAGTTAATTATAAAGGTTTATTAAGACCTAAATAAATCATAATAATTTCTACCTGAGTTTTAGCGAATATAGAAAGCTCTAAGCTCGTGATGAATTTTCATGTGTTCAGTATATTGATATGCTATTCATTCCAATATTTTACATAAGTGTTTTTGGGAGAGGGGGGTTGTGAGGAAAGTGTCAGACCTATATTCACTTTTTAATTTTAAAATTATTCACAAAGAATTATTTATATTAAATAAAGATAAAATACAAACCTTAGGTATTTTACTACATGCATTTTTCCAAAAAAAAGTAATGAATATTTTTCAATCATTAATACGAAATTAAAAGAAACTGATGTGTGTCTAGACACTAACTGGAGAGTCCTAAGTAACTAGATGCAAAAAA